>OX438815.1:14488781-15688781 GCA_949316475.1 Hypomecis punctinalis | reverse complement strand
TTTCAATTCGATTCAATTCAATCGTTTTTATTGCACCATAAATACATATTCTCTTAGTCTAATTTATAAAAGTATCATTTATATAAACCTAGAGTTACATACTTATGGACCCTGTATTAGGGTATTGCAATTAACTTAAACACTAAGGTAATGGGGACGTTAGCTAAGTATTATGTCTTATTTTACTTTTACTAGTTTGCGGTGTCGAAACGTTTTTCGTCTAGGAAGTCTTGTATTGAGTAATAGCTTTTGGATATGAGAATCGCTTTTATTTTAGTAGAGAACTATTAAAATCCTACAGATACAGTCCTGCGTAATCAGTAAGAATAGTGAATTTAAGGTAGCGCATTTCAGTGCAATTTTTAAACAAATGATGGTAAATAAAAAAATAAGCCCGTTCTTCTAGTTGAATGATTTGCTCATCTTGTTCTTCAAGTTGTATGAACAAAAATTAATAGGATAGTTTATCCTGGCAGAGAGTTTCTAGAGACGATTAGTTCAATCAGCGGGCCGCATATCTCAACACAGCGTTTGATATTGGACGCTGGTCTAGATTGAAATGTGTTTATATTAGGCCAATAACGTCATTGGATTCTACCGCCAGATTGAGCGCTTTATCAATGCAAACCTAATTTTACTGTTAAATATAATGACTAATGGAATAATGTTTTGGGGTATGAGTAGACGAGCAGGCAAGTAAATAAAGCCAACTGTGCTATCGGCACATGAGATCTTGAAAATACTCTAGATGACTAAATTATTTATTTAGTCCGTCGTTAGATTTATCAAAATCTTAGAGAAATATTAGACACGCACCTTGTATATTGTTAACATTGAGAAGGAATCAATGATTGATTCTTTTTTCATTGATTGTTAAGTAAACACATTGAGGAAGGAATAGTAAACATAATGAAGTTACGCGTGACAACGTCACGGCTAGCTGTAATTTTTACATAGAAGTGACGTATCATAAGAGAAATGCGATGCTGTGCCATTTTGTGCTGGTACTTCAGTACCAGCACAAAATGGCACAACCTCTTACTTTCGATACAAACCGAAGTTTGTATCGAAAGTAAGTGTGATCTGCGTGGTATTTGGCACTGTAATAGATTCTCAGGAAAGACAAAAATCGCGTTGAAATATGTAGGTACTATCGTACGTTGATATGCACTAAGCCAGAGGGGTGGATATAACTCAATCGCCTTAGACGGGTAGATCTGCGTTTCACTTTCAACAGTTAATTATTAAATGTTCAGCACAGTACAATACAATATTTCAACTTATGAGCAATTATTAAGTCCCTATACCCTCATCTATATTGTTATTTATAGCTATTATTAGCAGAATACTCAGTATCAGAAATACAAGTCATATCCCACTAGAACGCCAAATGTAATATGATAAGTTCCGTCATATTGTCGTGCCATTCAATCTCATTATTTGCGAACTCTTGACGTACTTAAATAGTTTTGCGACCGTTCCAAAACTGGATCTTTGTCAAACCGAGTATCCTCCGATATATTATAACCTTTATTAACAAAGTTATATGAGGGTCCGTGTTTGTCGTAAAATTTAATAGAAACTGAATTTATGTGGGGCCGGTCCCGACTGCCGTGCACTTCAAATTATACTTTCACGGTGGGTACAATACAGGTAAGGATTATACGGAAATATAAAGCTAAGAAGAATCTTTTTTTAATAAAATATTAGGTTAGACTTAGGATTTGATATAGGTACTTGAAGCACCTGACAAAGCAGCATTTTGAATGCAGACTTGCTCTTAATGAGTATATTTTTTGAAATTTTACTTTTGTTCATTACTAGCATACCTAGTTATCTAGTAGATGGATCAATGTTCTTGATATGTGATTTAATGTTCAATATTAGAAACTTACACATAACAATAGATATTTTTATATGGCTGGAACATTCCATACCTAAGCAAAAGCTTAATAAAAAGCCAAAATTGAGTACATAATATTACGTAAACAAAATAAATATCCAAGCCTCAATCCATCGATATCTAATTTTGAGTGACAATATTCTCAATAACTGTCTCACAACCTCGACTCATCGAAATCTCATTATAATTTTTATCTCATTTTTTTTACACAAAATAAACCAATATCAGAACCTGAATTCATCGATATCTCATTTAGAGTGACCATAACTTCAAAACTAACAAGTTTATATTCGAATTTGTTCAGATAACATTCCAGCGCTAGTTTATTTGGGCAGCCGGAGTCCCTCCGCAATTTTTAAGTGAACTATCAACTCGGCTAAATCAAAGTGTAAGATCAACAGCGTTAATTCCTCAGTGACAGGCGGTCCCTCGTCACCCGCTGTGGACAGCTTGACCGGAAGGGTCATGGAATACGGACGCTTAAATCAGAAGGTCTTCATTTACTGGCATTTCCGGGTACCGTTCAACTCATAGAGATGTAGAGAAAGGCGGTAGATAGTTTCTGTAACTTCAATATGCTGCACAATCCTAAGATAGTTCGTTGAATCAGGCGTTATGAAATTTGCGGAAGTTTCATCCAAAAATCTTTGTTTTGAAAATATGTTTATATATATTTCCGTTAGGTTGTGTTAAGTATTTTTGAATAAGTTTTAATTTATATAATAATCAATAACGTTATGATGTTTATTTTAAGTGCTTTCCACACTAGATTGATACCGCCACCTGTGATACCGGGTACGGGTATCACAGGTGGCGCCACCAACGCTATAAGTTGGGAAATGTAAGCACTTCAGAAATTTGAAGCTTGCGTAGGAGGCGAGCTAGCTCAGTTGGTTAGAGCGTCGGGCTAGTGATCCGAAGGGGCAAGGTTCAAATCCTGCGTTCGCTTCAAATTTTTGAAATGCTTATCACAAAGATAACTCTTTGAGAATCAATAACGTATTAATGTAAAACAACGCATTGTAGAATGCAGTGTTGTGTGAGATTTGTTGTATCGGTGAGAAATAATTGTGTAATTAATTGACATTACTAGTAATTATTTTAAGCTGAGAGTTCCTTGTGAAATTAGGTCGAGATAACACGCCTCGACTTGTGATATCTGGGGTTCAACTAGTTTATGTTGAAAGTTGTTGAAACTAACGTTTATGTCGTACTTACTCTGATTATGCAGTTTTATAGGCTTTGACAAGCTTACTGCTAACACTTAAGGGCTTATTTGAGGCAAAGATAGCGCTATTCAATAAAAATATAGTGACATGCAGTGTCGTGGGCAGATAAAGGGCGACAGTGCCGGTTAATACAGCCGGTTGGTTTAATTGGAAAGAGTATACTTTGAAATTGGTCTCATTTAAATTTTATCGAAATCGGCTAAGCCATTTTTTGATAAATCAACAATAATGTGAAAAATGCTACATCGATCCGTGCGAAATATTCGCGAATTCTGTACACGGGTGAAGTCGGTCATGCTATTTTTTGCAAAAAATAATCGCGCGTCGAATTGTATACCTCCTCCGGTGGTTCGTCGGTCAATTATGTTTAGAGCTCTCAAAAACCCTTTAAAAGCGGTTTTATAGTGAACACAAAATTAAATGTCAGTTTCATTACGTTGCTAGAATTTTAAAGTTTTCACATGTAAAGTTAAAATATGTTTTACTAACGAGTGCTAAGAGGAATAAAGAGACGCTTGGTACAAAAATGCAAATAACTTGTCCGGCAGATAACTTAATAGTTATTTTATTCTTACTTGCAGCAGAAACAAATGCATTTTTCAAACTTTTCGCTGACTATGGTAAATATACCGACAGTCTACAATTCTACATGCAATGTCATTCAAATTTGATACTTGTCGTAAGTTAACAATAAATGGCAAGCAACGTAGCCCGTTTTTTATTTGTTAGAAAAATTGAATGTTGTAGAAGAACTGCAATTAGGTATTAAACTTATTTTATAGCATGGATTTTATTATGAACTTCAGAAATCTTATGTTCAAAGATAGAGTCAAAAGCCCAATTAGCCTCCAAAATACTTGGTGTGAGACGGTATTTCACACCTGAGTAACTGCTTAGTCTTTATAAAGCACAAGTCAGGTTTTGCATGGAATACTGCTCTCACCTTTGCGATGGCTCTGCCTAATATCAACTGGAGGCTCTGGAGTCGATTGAGAGGCGAGCCAGGAGACTGAATGACAACGACACCTTGACTAAATCGCAGCTGCAAAGTCTTGAGCATCGTCGCAAGGTAGCGTGTTTGTCAGCCTTGTACCTTTTATGGTGGACATTCCGCGCGTTAGAACCAAGCGTTTCGAATCCTCATTCCTCATACGAACAGCCAGAATGTGGAACGCTTTGCCTGGGTCTGTCTTCCCGTTAAAGTACTACGTGGGTGTCTTCAAATTCCGAGTAAATAGGTATCTTCTAGGTAAGCGTGCTACACCCTAGATCACACATCTGCTCAACATCAGGCAGTGTGTAGTCAAACGCGAATCTATTCGAAATAATAAAAAAGAAATGATTTTAATATCTTACATTACAAAAATATATTTGAGTTTACATTGCATTAATCACTGAAATGCGTTATTATGTTTTCTGTTTCTCAGTGTTTCAATTGCAGCCAAATATACAGGGTTATTTTTAATTAATTAGCATCCTTTTAGGGGTAGGTATATTCTGTACATAATTTCAGTCTCAAAAAAGTTGGTGTTTCATAGAAAAATATCGTTCGCCCGTATGGAACATTTGATTTTTTTTCGAGTTTTGAAAAAAGTCGTATATAAAGTCGTATATTTCTAGGTCAACTGGGTACTTCCAGTTGACCTAGAAATATGAAATTTGGTGAGAAGATTTGTCTCAGAGTAATGTGTACTCTGAGACAAATCTTCTCACCAAATAGAAATAAATCTGAAAACTATACATTTTTATTTAAATCACAAAAAATAGGGCCTAGATTCACAAAATATGGGTTGAAAATTCAAAGTGAGTAAATCGTATCATGTAAGGTATCATAAATAAAAAGCTTCATCATCACATGCTAAAACAGGTTTTTCATTTTTTTAACAATGTGTAATTTTCGATGTATGACGAGAAAAGTAAAAAAAAAAACTTTTTTGTCGAGGATTATAGAAAATAGATTTTAACAACTTACTTCCCAATTTAGTGAAATTTTCTGGAACCTTCGGTGTGCGAGCCTGACTCGCACTTGTTCGGTTGTTTTTGCTATGCATATTGTTTCAACAATCTTTACGTTTCTCTAAAGTACACTAATTTAAGGGGCGATTACCTTCTAACTCCCAACAGAGCTCGTGGTCTTACGTTTCCTAATACTGGGGGATTACCGCGCTCAAAGCTATATTAAAACTTTATACAAGTATTATTATAAATAGGATAAAAGTTCCACAATGTTCCAAAGTTCCTACAAAGGGATAATGAACGTGTTTACCGTATGTTAATTAAATACTCCCCAAGGGTTCCGTTAATGGAATTCGCAGTATTTACACACGGGGTGACTCGGGACTATAGTATGGATAATGATTATTTATTCTATTAACCGTATGGTCTATGAATCGGTGAGATTGTTTGTTGTAATAATAGAATCTTTTAGGTTGTTAAGTAAGTAAGCAAGGCAATATGCCAGCCCAGGTTTAAAGCTTGAGGTTTAAGCCTGAAGGTCTATAATGGGGCAAAACCATTAAGCAACAGAGGCTCATATTCTCAAACTTAATTTAAGGTAAAGTAACAAATACCCAACCAACATATCCGAGATCAAAACACACAGTCTCGTATATTGAATTAAAAAAAATACAATCATTTATTTCATTTTAAAGTACTACATACAAAAAATAATTTTATGTATTAAGCGCTGAATTATACAGGGTTATTCCTTCATTTTATATCACGGGATTGTACTCACGATTCGATTGGTTCGGGATTGAGACGGCTCCGGGTACCAGCACTCGTCTTGAGAAAGATCGCCGAATGCGATCGAAACTATAATGACTATCAAAAATGAACGTGAGTACAATCCCGTGATATAAAACATTAAAATGTGTGAAAACCACGTTGGTTTCCATAATAAAAGGGTTTATTCCTAATCAATTAGCATCTTTTTAGGGGCTTATTCTGTACACAAAACTAACAAATTTTGTTCTGCGACTTTTGTCAAAATTAAAAAAAAATGTTGTTCCATAGAAAAATATCGTTCACCCGCGACAAAATGTATGGAACAGCTGATTTTTTTTTTGTGTTTTGACAAAATTTGCTGTACGAAAGTGTTAGTTTTGATGTACAGAATAAGCCTATACGGAGTAAAAAAAAAACCCTAAAAGGATGCTTATTAATTAGGAATAACCCTGTACAAGTGTACATACGAGTATAATAAACCTTTAACTTGATAATTAGGTTTCCTTAAATATGACATCATAATACGTTTGAGTACAAAATAATACAATTGTTTTATCAATTTGAACCTACGAGTAGAGTCTAGTTCAGTTATGACAAGTAGGTAGCAGCTACTGAGCCAGCTAGTATAATGTACTTAGTAGTCTCCGGGCTAGGCAGATTTCCTTTTCAATTTAGATCAAAACAATTTTATTAGGTCGTGGACCCATCGGGCGGGAACAAATCCTAATTAACACGAGCAAACTTGTTAATCAACGCTGTTCATGTCTAGTCTACAAACAAAACGCGAGTGAGAGATACGTAGATAAATCTAATTAAATAATTTCACTAATCAGTCGTCACCACAGATATCCTAAGAAGGTACATGTTGTTATGATCTAGGGAGAAGTAACTAAATGCAAAAAAATATTATTAATATCACCGCTATTCATAACGCCTACAATTATGCAATTATTTTTGACCGACGAACCACCGGAAAAGGAATTCAATTTGACGTGTGTGTATATTTTTTAATGTTTAACCACGCATAACTTTTTTTGTAGTAGTCCGATTTTAATAATTATTTTTTTATTGAAAAAAATATACTTCGAAATTAGTCCCATTTAAATTTTATCGAAATCGGCTGAGCCATTTTCGATAAATCAACAATAATGTGTAAAATGCTACATCGATCCGTGCGAAATATTCGCGAATTCTGTACACGGGCACAACCCGGACACTCCGCGTTTCTTCATACAAAATCTGCTGTCTTACGCACACAACACTATATTTATTCACAGACACTACACATACGCACGAACGCTACACGGGTATTTGCAGCGGCCTGTGCAGCCCGCGCGCAGAGTAGTCAATCGTGTCCTGACGCGGGGTGGAAGTGAGGAAGACTCAAACGGGTGGGGGGTAACGAGTGGCCGTTCTATACGTAGTATTATTATATCTTCTTTGACACGGGTGAAGTCCGTCATGCTATTTTTTGCAAAAAAGAATTATTCAATAATCACAATAGATCGTCTAATTACATGTATGCGCTCACACAACACTACAGCATTGTAGACAACGTAAACGTGCATTATGCGGCATATGAGAATTTGTAACAGGCTTGACGACTGTGTAAAAGAAATAATAACATTATCATAATTAGCCCATCAGTTAGATCATATACAATATTTAACACGTATTTTTTATTTTCTCAATCAAACAAAAAATAGCAAAGATAAAGCGAGTCAAAGTTCGGAGGTGAAGGCTCGTGACGTCACTCTATAGAAAAGTCTGTATGGTGACATCACACGGAACTTTAACGAGCTAAATTTTCACCACATTTTGTTAGATTTTTTTTTTGTTTAAGAATCGCTGACGAGCTTTTCTTAAAAATTACTATCTAGCCATGGGCTAATAAGTAATTTAAATCTAACTTAAATTGCTAGGTATAATAAACTAAGAATATGTCCATCAACACTTTTCTTATTGTCTCTATTAAGGCGAAGACACTACGTTATTGTGTTCTTTACACGCGGCACTAGCACTATAGCACTATGATTACGAGTTGATGATTGAGATTTTGTTTGATTGAAAGAATAAAAAATACGTGTCTTATCTATTATTATTATGTACCTGTCCTACATAATCAAAGTGTCTAACAAATTTTAATAATCGAACTGACTGACTAATAAATATTTGTTAGTCGTCTAGCCCATTGTAAAATTGGGTTATTCCATAGATCTCCGTGGTCGATACGAATTAGGGTGGTATAGTTTGATGGTCAGTTGTCACTGTGTACAATGTACGTCCCAATTAGCGGTGGAATCAATACTTGTTATATCACAAACAGTCATTAATGGTAGCTAGTTGTACCGACAGTTGTCAGCAATGCTGACGATCTTGTTAATATAACAGTTCGTATAACTAAATATATGCACTTGTTATAGTGGTCCTTGTACTTACCCAATGTAGGTAGGTAGGTGGATGATCCAATTGCTTTCTACGTAGTAGTAGTGTAGGTAGTTTTAGCATATAAAGTAGTATTGTATTATATTGTAGTTAATAAAGGTACTTTTGCCCGTTAGACAATTTGTTTCAGTTGTAGGTAATAATGTACCTTGATGTTATTAGGTATATATGTAAATTATGTGTACAGGATATGCGCTATATACCTACCTACTTAAAAATGCGGTGTAACAAAACGTAAAAATTTAAAAATTGACCTATCTATCAAATACAAGTACATTTTGTTCGAACAATTATTATCATCGTCATTTACTTTTTCAAATATTTCACACCAGTTTCGTCTTTAGTAGATACTTACTGACAAACACTTAAAAAATTGTATTTCTATTACTTCATTTGTACTTAGTTAGAAATTAGCTACTTATCTACCGATTAATATCATTTCCATAACTGTCCATGTCACGAAAGGAGACGAGAAGAGCGGCTATATTGAGAAAATTTTAATTATATTTACTCGAAAACTTTACTGTTGTGCGTATTTAGCTGTCGCTTCATAATTCCGTGAAATACGAAAACTGTAGAACAATCTAGAGCAATTAATCTTTGTTCCATTGCTACAGAGAGCGAACTGTCAAAGCTCTAACCTATTTTAAAATTAAATATCAACTTCGTAATTGGAATGCGCGCCAGTTAGATCTTTCCAATTTGCGTTTTCAATAATAAATAGAGGAGAAATTTTCATCGTTCGCTTAAGGAGGTCTAATTGAATTAGGGGCGTCGGTGGTCGTTTGCATGAGTTTGCATTTTTAACTAAAATCGAGAGGTTTCAAGAGAATTTTGACAAGTTGACGGCGGCCGGCGCCAGGGGCGCTTGTTGTGATAATGGAGAGCTGTGCAAAGCAACACCATTTGCAATTCGAATTCACAAACGGCCAGTTATTATTTCGATTTGTCCTCAATCAAATTGTATTGATTCCTTCGATGTAGAAGCATAAGTAAACCACGTTTAACATACGTAGCAAAAACAAAAATTCTGCGATGCTCAATGTTTAAAGACAGCCCACCAATCTGCCAAATAGAAAGTAGGTCATCATATCAGATGGCGGCAAGCTATGTCCAGCAAGCGCAAGCGATGCTCGAAGCCAGTTTCGAATGCAAAATTCCATATTTGAATTTCAAAATAGACATGGCTGCGGGAAGCAAGTCGTGGAATACCGGCCATGATTCTTCTCCCTGAAGCCGAATAAAATAACTTGAGTGCCGTTGCGACATCAGAATGGCAATTTTCTTTGATTTCATCTACGGTACTTTATTACCAACTTTTTCTTGAAGTTTCATCGAATCGGTTTCTATAAAACGTGATCTGACCCAGAAAAGACTGATGCCGTATTGGTTCTACGAAAATCGGTTGGAGTGAAAATACTGACGCCACAAAATGAATGCATCTGTATGCTGAGGCAAATTAAACATAAAAGTCAGAATTAAATGATTGGAAGATGGACCTTTAGATTCCTTGCGGCTCCCATCTAAATCGAATGGTTTCGTTTCCGGCAGCTGTAGCGCGACGCCCTCACCAGCTAATTCTGTACATCACGCTATACCTAGCTACAAGTACTCACCGATGTCAGCGGCCGCGTGCAGCAAGTCGGCCAGCAGCTCTGGCTCGTGGCACGCTATGGCGATCCGGTCCTCCCTCAGGCGGCCTCCGTCCATGTCAGACGGTTGCGCCTCTCGCAGCTGCAGCGCCACGCCCTCGCCGGCCACGGCCGCGCTGTACATCAGCACAGCGCGCGCCGGCGAGAACGTCGGCAGCGGCAGCCGGGATGTTGCCACCTGGAAAGATAGTAAAGAAATATAAGTAAAAAAGTAAAAAAAAAATTTTTTGTTAAATAATCAAACGAAATTAAAAAAACCAACGTAACGTAAGGCATTATAGTAAAACTTTTAGGTTTACAGTCGTTTATTAATTTAAATTTAGTACCAAATATGTTTTAGATTTTACAGAATAGATTTTACATTGAACCTTTTTGTAGAGAGTTGGTAGAGTCGATCTTAAAGCACTTCTAAAGTTAATATACAAAGTGACAAAATTTCTGCATCTATGGGTGTCAAAAACTATGTTTTAGGCTAAAAATTGAATCTCACTCAAGGATATTCTTATGTATAAATTATAATTTAATAGATGGTATGTAAAAAAAAAAAAACAAAAAAAATATGTATAATAATTATAATATTACATTATAATTTTTATGTATATAGAGTCGATCTTCTAAAGTTTTATTCCTAAAGATATGTGACACAATGTTAGCATATTATGGGTGTCAAAAACTAATCTCTAACGTAACGAAAGCCTATAAAAGATTTCTAGGGTTCTAAATATAGCGTTGTAAATACCGGTACCTACGACTATGACGTAGACAACAACTGATGAGTGGGCTCTGAAACATAACAGCGTACTTGGGAACGTAATTACTTCTATTTACGCAGATCACAAACGTTGCAATATTCATAATCACTACCATCAACACGGCCTAAAGTAATTACTGGCTGTCATCGTAACTGTCACACACATTTCGGCGACAATGCGCAGACGAGGCGACTAAATAGTTGGTCGTAATGTGTCGCTCGTCTGTAATCAACGGTATTGTTCAGTGCGAAACACGTATAATGTGAAATTACAGCTTTGCAAAGGCTAGAAGGAAGATCAATCATTGTCTGTTGTGCTGAACTTTCTACCAACATTTTACAAGTAGTTAGCATAGACTGGGGCATTAGGAGGATATGGTAGGTATGTGGCGTAGATATTTGTGGTCTTGCTTCGACTTGAGTGAGTCTGAATTGAATTTTCGTCGAATTGAGGATCGATTTCTAAAGTGAGGAGGTTCTGAATTCTAGTATTGTGTTGCAGTACTGCGATTATAATTGATCTCAAAATTTTATATTAATTAATGGCAGTAGTTTGATTAGTGGATTTTTAATCAACGTTGACTTTGTGACTAGGGTATTACAGGGCATAGTTTTCTCACAACTAAGCTAATACTTAGACACTTTGAAGTGATATTACCATTTCTATCTTAAACATAGCATGTTAGACTGTAAGATAGTTTATAGGTCTGTACTAGGCATGAAATAAATATTTAGTTTGAACCCCTGTTCAACCATAATTATATTTATTGTCCAGTAACAAAGTATTATAATTGTATGAAATACCGGTGTATGAAGTACCGAATACAGCAAAAACTGTTGGGCTGGCTGAGTCATATCAATTAAAAGCTTTGTAAAAAGTAATTCAGATTTTTCCGCAATCTGTTTCAAATATAGTGAAAATCCGTACTCCATTAATGGAGACTGTTGAAAATATTTGCTATGTGAATAAACAGAGTTTCCCAGTGGTTTTCGGTGAAACTTTTTGATGCAAACACCTCTCTGATATCGGAATATTGAAGGATGAAATTGACTGCATGTTTGCTACATAGACGCTTTGATGTTTTTCTTTTAATGTTATTTTTCAGAAACATGTAATCTAGTACAAACATGTGTACTGATTGAGTCGTAGATAGTTTTTTTGTAAATAAATATACCTACGTTTTTTTAAATATATATATTCTATGTTACTTTTTACATAAAACATGTATTTACATTTAGAAATAAAATCAGATACATACAAAAACATCTAAACTACTGTTATAGTTCGAATATTGTTCAAAAACATTTTTTTTATCTTGACAACAGCTTCCATCCATCATCATCTATCCATCAGTCATAAGACGTCCACCGCTGGACATAGGCCTCCCCTATAGATCTCTAGTAAGACCAGTTTGTAGAGGCTTGCATTCAGCGTGATCGTGCGGTCTTAATGAGGTCATCCGTTCACCTTGTGAGTGGACGTCCTACGCTGCGCTTGCCGGTGCGTGGTCTCCACTCGAGGACTTTTCGACCCCATCGGGGACTGACAACAGATTATCTCAATCAAATAGGTTATCTCCTACATATTACTAAATCTTAAAATTTAAGTTATAATTCAATGCTTAGAACTCCTGCAACACCCGTCTGTTTGATTTATATCATCAAACACTTGTAACCAAATGCGGCTTAGAGCGGCTTTGAGCAACTCTATCAGTCAGTACTTCAAAGTTTATCCAGTAACAGGCAAAGCCGGGTGTTCAATATACTCAAACTGATACAGAAATGGAAATCCATAAAGCGTTCTTCCCTCATTGCAATTAAAGTTTAGCGGAGCTTTCAGCTACGTAAGTTAGACTATCGGTGGTACGTGCTTCTCTCGTAGATTAAAGTAATTACGATAAAATGCACAGAAATTATGTAATCAAAGATTAATCTTGCTTTAGTTCACGCATGTGGAATATAGCTAGATTAATTGACCGAGTGAAAGAAGCGAGCGAAGTCTCAGTTTTGAGTCAACAATTTCGCTTTTGTCTATCCGGTTGATTTTTCTAAACAGGTCACATTTTTCAACGAATATTGGCAAAACTAGGTTAACGAATTTTATATATTGTTAGCTGCACACTCGGAATCAATTGGTAGTGGTACAACACTAACGCGCGACGGACGCGCGCACAACACTTACACGCGACCGTATCTTATAATATTAGTAACGATTGGATTAAAAGCGTGATCAGTGCTATAAAAGAGTTTATAACACGCCAAAGATCGACCACTAACTAAATTAGGGGAAGCAGGCGCATTCCTTATCAATATATATGGATTTATATCCTACTAATATTATAAACGCGAAAGTTTGTGAGGATGGATGGATGGATGGATGGATGTATGGATGTTTGTTACTCTTTCACGCAAAAACTACTGAACGGATTGAGATGAAACTTTGCAATAATATAGCTTATATATCAGAATAACACATCGGCTATAAATTATAATGATATATTGCGTATGCGGGCGAAGCCGCGGGTAAAAACTAGTATAGTATATAGGACAGTTTATATGGATTTTTTTGTCATTGGTATTTTTTGATTAAGAGGGTGTTTCCCTCAAAAAGGGGAGAAATATTTGCTGTAGCGCTATTTATCAACCGATTTAATATACAGGGTCATAGGTATTAAACGCAAAACCTTTTGAGGGCGGGTCTAGTACATCTAGACAACTTTTTTACTACGACTTTCTTCATACATTTTGCCGCGCGTTGACGAACTTTATGTATGAAAAAGCTGATTTTTTCTTCGTGATGAACGATGTCGATCAAGAACGTGTCGAGATATAGGTTTATGAAAAGTCAGTTAAACAGACGCAAAGTCTACTCTTCGGAGTATTTGTGATCTTTTATTGATAGAGCATTTTTGATAAATCCGCCTAAAAAGTACTTTTCATACTTATATGATAAGATTTTTTTTATTATCCAAATTTTTTTTTCATTTTAATTTAAAAATTAGTGTAACTACAGAGTAACATTTCAAATCTTGCAGTCTACATTTATACATAACAAAAACTAATTACATTATAATTTTTATTAATTATTTGTAGCGGTTATGTAATTAAATTGAGCTAGTCTGTGACTTAACGGTGGGCCCCAAACTAGGCTAAGCTTATATCTTTGGCCATTGGTTTAGACAGGTTACAGATTTAAAGTTTCTGTGCACTACCCACTGTCGAACAGCTTCTATAAAGAATTCAGATACAAATATTCCATTGGTTGGTGGATAAAATAGGTATTCCTGATTGTTAGAGCTATCGCTGTTAGCCGGATACCATTAGCTATCCCAGGAGCCCACAGCCGCTGATTACGCCGTAATTATCGAAGGCCGACTAACGTGAACATTATATTTATCATTGCTCACTATTATTTATGTTACTATAATAATTACGCTTAATACTAGGTATTCCAAGTAAGACACGTGTACTTAATAGTGCTTCACGACCTTGCGTTAGATGGTAATGTGACTAAGAAGTCGTATTGAGATTAATATTTATGCACGTGGACGAAGCTAGAGATTTTCTTTAGGCGCGGCTCCTGGCTACTTTTGTAGATTCCGGAAATTATACATGTTTAAACTCTCGTGTTATCTCGGGTGGACGAAAAAGTTTTAATTTAAAGTTTAGGGTGGGGACCGAACACTCGCGCTCCCACTAGTCACGTTCATGTTTATAGATCAGTGGTGTGCTTATAGTTACTTGTAGATTATTGTATTACTCCTGATTTTGACTTTCCCTTTACATCATCATTATCAGCCGTAGGACGTCCACTGCTGAACATAAGCCTCCCTATGGATTTTCAATAAGCCCGGTTGAAAGCAGCCTGCAACCAGCGGTGTTAATAATATCGTCAGTCCACCTGATCGGTGAACGTCCTACGCTGCGCTTGTCGGAGAGTGGTCTCCATTCAAGAACTTTACTGCCACCTCGAACATCTATAGTTCTTCGAGCTATGTTCCCTGCCTATTGCCATTTTAACTTACTAATCGGCTGGGCTATGTTGGTAACTTTGGTTCTTCTACTGATCTCCTCATTCCTGATTCGATCCCGCTGAGAGCACCTATTGCCTACCGACATATAATGTTAAATCGGTTTCTGACGGCGAGCTGTTAACATCATGTTCCCAACAACAAACTATGTGTAATAATTTCATTTCACGCGAAGTTCCAAGTTTATTAGTTTATAATCAAACTTGTGTTTATTACAGCCTGTTTCTAATTATATTGAATCTTTGGTGTAATATAACCTGTACACGGCCGCTTTGTTCAATTAAATTGTAATGCTTCTTAGAAATATAACGTGTATATTATAAGTGCTAAGCTGATTTTACTTGATAATTATTGAAATATGTAGGTGTTGAATTTCGGATGTGTTAATTGATTTTGCACGGTGTTTCAATGAAATGTTAATACATTGATTTCTCTTTGATTACTGTGATTGTTCTGCTGAAGGTTTCAACATCATTAAGTGAGGTAATGTAATAAACAATATGCTTGATAATGAGTTAATTGGTAAAGAACCGGAACGGGAAGCTCATTATCAGCTGTGCAGGTCTAAATCCTGTGCAGGTTTAAAATAAATAAAATTTTGAAGAAATTATCACATTTTCTAATCAATTAGCATCCTTTTAGGAGCTTATTATGTACATCAAAACAAACAACTTTTGTTCTGCAACTTTTATCAAAACTCAAATAAAATCAGCTGCCCTGCATTTTGTCGCGGGTGAACGATATAATAGAAAAATTATATGGAACAACAATAATTTTTTTGAGTTATGACAAAAGTCGCCGAACAAAAGTTGATAGTTTTGATGTACAGAATAAGCCCCTAAGAGGATGCTAATAGATTAGAAAACTGTCAATTGTGAAACAGTATTCCTTGTAGGTAGATATGTGTAGTACTATTTTTGAAGAAGATTAAAATAAACTCTCTCATTCCGCCATAACATGTAAAGGCGTCGTAATCCGAAATCACGAAGGCAAAGGCGCAGAACGCGGCTACTTTCAAATAAAATTAACCCTCTTTTACAATCGAATGGCTATCGGAGCCAAGAGCAGGGTTAATGCCTACATTGCCAGCGGGCGGTCCGCTCCAGGATTTACAATTTTTCCTTTCCAGACGGCCATAACCGATATTTGGGCAATGTAAAGTAAACGTAACGTTAGAAGTTCCAACGTAAACTGCAGGGTGATTCTTTGTGAAAGCGCGCTTTAAATGCCGGAAATTAAGTTTTGTATTTAATTTCTAACGAAATATTTTTTCTGAAATATTATTTCTGATTCCGATGTTATAATTCGAACTCGGTTTAAATTTAACGTCACTATTGTTTATTTTCATTATAACACAGTAAAAAATTCCGAGGCACATGTCCTACTTCCAACAATTAATAAAAATCAAGTTGAGCTATCAAACATAAAAGAAGAATGCGACAGAAGTAGTCAAAAATGGATTAATATCAGTGTATAATAAATTAGTCAAGTTTTACCATTGAGCAGTAAGAAAATATGGTTTGTGAACATAAGTAAAAATAGAGATAGAGTCGACCTGCGACTATTTAGATGATGGTCTTGCCCTTGCACCAAGAGAAGAGAGAGAACGTATTGATATGTTGAACAAGAAAATCTGCCTTTTCCGGCTGCCTCTCCATCTAGTGAAGGTTGACAGTCAGCTCGGCATGTTTGGTATTATCTCTAGTATGGCGAGTAGCAATAAAATATTTTATCGTTTTACGCTGGCAGTGTGACAGGCGCCTAGAGGCCGATATTAGAGCTCGCGTGAGTGATAGAAGAGCAGCATCCTTCTGTTCAGGGTGCTTCTCTATCTTGTGAAAGTAAGCATTCAGCTATGCATATTTGGTATTGTTTTTAGCAAGGCAAAAAGTAAGTAAAATATCAATAGCTATTTTTTACGCTTGCGGTGGGACAGGTGCTTAAGGCGCGATATTAGAGCTCGCGTGAGTGATTAAGGGGCAGCATTGTGCGAGCACGGCCGCGGTTTGTGCCGACAATACGCGCCGTTTTTGTTCGTTTTTTCCCCCGACAGCCTCTCGTGTACCCCGCGGCCTTATTTATCGACGGTGATTGTTAATTATAATCTGTTGTTTCGCTAGACAAGCACGATTTATTTATGAAAATGATTGTTGATACGTTATTTATGGAGATTAAAAGATGTGGGTAGTTTTAGTATTTTGTGTTTCTAGGTTTCCGGATTAAAATGGAGTTTAGTTGTTGTAACTAAATTGAGTGATTTTGTGCTGGCGTTTGTTTATATTCTTAAAAACGTAATGTTTTATTTTATGCCATTTTCTTAAATCTGAAGTCTGTCCATTCAACATTGTTATCATTGTTGTCAATACAATAACTAACTGAATACGATAAAATTTATAGTAGGTACTAGTACTACTATCAAAATCATTAATTGATAATCGTGTAAATCGAAACGGATCGTTTGCACGGATCGTTGAAACGTGTCAAGTCATAAAATATGGGCTGATATTTTTTATGGGCAGTAAAATAGGAATGTGAAATTGTTGGCTTTGGGTTGTGCGTGACGGGCTTTTACCCATCCGTCCGTGGCCCGAGGCGGTCGGAACGTCGGGAAATGCCCGATGCGGTTGACGCCTCAATTCCTCTGACTAACACACGTTTTTATAAAAGTCCCCTGTATTTTTATAGAACTGGGACATTTAATGGTCGGGTAACGAAGCGTGAAGTAGGGTAACACAGGTGGCTACAATTTTCGTAGCTGCACGCAGTAAGAGCTACGAGTGCTACACGCGACTGCTACGATGACTACGAATTGACTTTACACGCTCTCTTTCACTTTTAATTCATTCGACATAATTATTGCATCTTCTCAAAAACAAAAGTTATTTTTTCATGTTATCGTTAATTTTGTTTTTTTTTTTGTTTTAAATTTATACATTAAATTATGAAGGATATTTTTATGTGTAAATTTACTGTAGGACATCACCGAACAAAAGACTTGATGTGCTTAGTCGAGTCTTTGTTGAACAGCCATTGTGACGGCAAAAACAAAATTCACGACCGATCAAGCTTACAGTATCGATTTTGTATTAAAGCTCTGACCGAATATAACAATTCGCGAACACAGTTTTTATTTGGTTTGGTACTCGCTTGTTCTGATTGTCAATGATTTTGAACGCGAAAATACTTAAAAGCTTATAACAATGAAACCATTATGGACGCAAAATAATCAAAATCTGATAGGTAAGTAAATTCATCTGGTATAATTTATGCAGAAAAATTTTCAGTGTTTCTGATAAAAATAAAACAAAGAAGTGTATTCAGTGTAATGAAACGGCTATTGCGAAAAACTTCGTGAACTCTAACGAAGCCAGTCGAGAATAAGTTGAAAACGGTAAATCGTGAATAAATAAATATTTGAGGAAATCTTACACACGGCCTCTACCACAAACCCTAAACCACAAACTATTATAGCATTGCCCCAAACTAAGAAGCAGCAGAAGTTCGGATTATTTTTCAATTTCAAAATCAGAACATTCGTTGACCAACTTACACAGGTTAGGATAACCTAAGCTACCAGTAAGAGCGTCAGAGCTAATTTTTGTTTTTTAGGTATAAACCTAAAACCTTTAGTATTAGGTATAAACCTAAAACTAAACTCTCATCTTATCAATCACATTTACAACCTTGGCCAAAAGTATCACCTTTAAAAATTCAAAATTCATGTTTACTACTTAACCAATAACTGAGTGCTTATCTTAAATGACTTACCGGGGTCATAAATAACTTCTTAGAATATCAAACGGCACTTTGTTAAGGTTATAAAACACCTGGTGACCGAAAACAAAGGATTCGGTTTTCTTTCGGTCTTATCAGTCAATGTTTGGTCACTTGTGTTCTGGACTCTAACAAGTAAACAAGCTTTCATTTCTGTTCATGTGATTAAATTGACACCTAATTTTGTTAAAAATGCCAAAAAGGAGTGAAATTAGTTTAGAAGATATAGCGAAAATACAGGGTGCCTAATACTTTTGACCAAGGCTGTAGTTCCTCTTATATCAATAATGACCACTAACTACGACGGCTAATATACCCATAGAAGTATTAACAACACCGCGTTGTCACTGCCACTACAGTGACTTCAAACCACTATCCGCCTTAGCACAAAATATTTAAAAACGCTTTAAGCACTGTTAAGCCGTACAATTTGTTCTGTTAAACATTGACTAAAGCGTGCGTAAAAACTTTTGTGGTTAGACGGTACATTTTTTGTCCTCGCCAATGCCCTCTAAAACTCATCTTTCTTCGCAACCCAATCCTACATCACTATCCCTAGTTCCCCATTACAAATAAAGTAAGTACCTACATCTCGTATTTATGAATAACTAAAATCCATTATCAAAGCGAAAGGCTTCCGACGTGTGGTGGTAACATCGTAAGCGCTGCCAGTCCCCGCTTGTAGCGGCTTTCCTGCCGATTAATTGGGACTTACTATATTGATTTTGTATTAGAGTAAGCCGCTAGAACTTACCGATATTACGCTGCAGATGCTGGTTATTTATTCAAATTGTTCGTGGGTAGGCGTGGGTGCTTTGTGATCTAGATTCGGGGCTTAGAGAACTTTAATGGTGGAGTATTTACTTATTTAGTTGGCTGTAACAAGTATATTTGCTCTTGTTTTTTGTTTAATAGGTCATGTACTTAACTTCTAACTGCTTATTATCAGTTATTTGTTTTTGTATGTTCAAGTTGGCGCCTTACGATTGGTTTAAGTAATTCACAAAATTTTCTACTATTTGATTTCTGATCGTTTTTTAGCCTAATGTTGGGTTTTTGGCAAACATTGCATACTTTAAATAATGTGCAGTTTTTGAACGGACACGATATTTCGAGGGTTGTAGTCAACAACAGACTTTTAAACAGTAAATGTAGCAGGAAACGAGCTGTGGTTGGCTATTACAGAGGAAGTCGTAAATATTAATAACTAAATTGACTAAGAATCATGGTCTGGAACGGGCAGAGGTTTTGAAGACCATTCTGGTCAAGCCATCGGAGCGTAGAACAAGTCTAGATTAGTCATTTTTAAAGTTTAAGGAACAATGTATTGGAATAAATAAATTTACAAAGAGTTGTTGAAATAATGGTGTTTCTACTGCATCGAGTCCTCGGTTGTCCTGACACTAAACTAACTTGTCATAAAAATTCCGTAGCTCGAAGTAATAGTAATAACTAACGGCCAGTGAGGATTTTTTGGAGGTGACATTGAAAGTAGCTCGGGCCCTTGCAAGAAGCTAAAGATTTTTCTTGTAGTACTTAACTGTGACTTCATTATTTATAGTTAACGATACTAAGAAAAATTATGTAAGTATAAGCTAAGTGATTAAATATAATAAACAGGATTCATGAGTTGTACATGGAAAAAAATAAACAGAGAATAATATATTGTACCTATTACTATACTAACTTTCATGTCCTTTTTATCAAAGTTACAAATATTAGCAATAGTTAGGTAAGTTTTCGCTTCCCCAGGTAATATAAGAATTATAATTAAGTATTATAATTTTTAGATTTCTAAAATGTATTATAAGAAATATTGTTCATTCATCAACTTTTTTCGTGCTATGATAGTGTTAAAATTGTATGTACGTATGTAAAATATGATTAGGTTTTCCCTATTAAACAGCCAAATTACATTACAAATTACATACATTTTATTTTTAGTTCTCATTCATCTGTAATCAATTCCGATTCATCTGGGCACAAAATATCTGAACGTAGATATCTTAAAAACTACTTAATAAAAACAAGTCCCTCATTAAAATATATTATGTTCTTTAGTTTTTTTTATATGAACATGTGCGACAGAGCTGAAAGTGAAATAAAATTTTGGCCAGATGAATCAGTCGAAGAATGAAATTTCGAAGAAGTACCCAAGCGTCAAGTGTGAGTTCAAACCCGGTCTTATTCTAACTATTCAATAAAACAATCCTTCCACAAAATTCTCACATTGTTTACTCACAGCTTGCTTATATTATAGCAAAACATTTACTAAAGAAATCGCAGATATATTGCATCTCATAGCCGAAATGAACCGAATGACCGCACAGAATATAGAATGTTTTGGTCTATTACTATACCGTCCGAGTATCAAAATAAATTCCACTGAGAATATAAACAGAGTGCATACTGCGACGGGTGACAGAAATACTGCGGAATTCTACCACCCAGAGATTCGTATCAAGAAAAACATTGGCCAAGTATAACTAGCACTCGCGAACTGAAGGTTCCGTACTGAAATATATACCGCTAGCTGACCTACCAGAGTTTATCATTTTAAATTATAGCCTATGTGTTATTCTGATACAGGTATAAACTAAATTATTCTAAAGTTTCGTCTCAATCCGTTCAGTAGTTTTTGCATGAAAGAGTAAAAAGATCCATACATACTCACAAACTATCGCGTTTTTAATATTAGTAGGATTGCATCGTCGGCAATAATTCTGTCGCTATGACAGAATTATTGTCGACGATGCAATCCTACTAATATTCATTTAATTAATGCTTATTGTGAAAGCTGTTGTAGCACCAGCTTTATTTTCTTACAAAATATATAATGCTGAAGTAGAAATTTTATAAAACGCCAAAATTTTATAATTTTTTTTTTTGTAAATCTTGAGGTAATGTAATAAATCTACAGGTAATTTTTTGTCAGTAAGGATTCGAAATATCAAAACCCCTTCTTTAGGAACCAAATTTAAAAAGATTACAGCTACTTATTTTCTTGTTTGTCACTAATCAAAAAGAAATAGATAGCAAATAATTATATCAACGCAAGAAACGTACTATGCTGTAGGCGTATGGCAAACATGCGTATGTAATCCACGAGCAGGGAACCCTATACGATCATTTTAACTTGTAAAACGCTGCGTAGTAGACGTTAAGGCATCAAAATAGAATAAAGAAAAAATGCCGAGTTGATGACGTATGGTGTATGGCGTTTGCAGCCTATAGGAAGGGAACCCTAAAAACATCGTATTACAGTATTCGTGAATCATCTGAACAATGTTTGCGACATTTATGGCTGCGCTCTTTTGAGTTATTGTGTTCCAGACTCAAATTTACTGTGATTTAACGTCTACCGGTCGTTATTTTTCTCACATTTTTCCTTATGGCTCGCGGGATTCCAGCCTCGGAGGTATCGCTGGAATGTGATTTGGATGCCGCAACACGTTCCAAATATAATTACTATGCATATCTCTAAAAGGACAAACTGTAGAAGGCGTAGGTGTTATTTTTTTTGTCTGTGTTAGAATCATTTCATAGAATAAAATGTAAGATAGCAGAGCACGTTCGTGGTTACTGGAGAATTTCGTCGTTTTCGCGTAAAAGTTGTTTACTTCATGGCATGGTCATATTGGTTAGTCGAAAGTAAAAATGTACATACATAAAATAATTATTTTTTGCAAAAAATAGCATGACCGACTTCACCCGTGTACAGAATCATTACATAGTATATAACAAAGTCGCTTTCCGCTGTCTGTCCCCATGTAAGCTTATATCTTTAAAACTACGCAACGGATTTTGATGCAGTTTGTTTTAATAGATAGAGTAATTCAAGAAAAATGTTTATATGTATAATACACCTGTGCGAATTCGGGGCGTATCGCTAGAACGCAAATATTATGCACGGATCGATGTAACATTTTTCACATTATTACATAGTATAAAACAAAGTCGCTTTCCGCTGTCTGTCCCCATGTATGCTTATATCTTTAAAACTACGCAACGGATTTTGATGCAGTTTGTTTTAGTAGATAGAGTAATTCAAGAGAAATGTTTATATGTATAATACATCTGTGCGAAGCCTGTTTTTGTTTTATTTTTTTGTAACATTCAGATCAATTTAGGTATTATTCTCTCTTTCGTTATGGAAAGTAACGTGGCTTTCACACATTTGAATATTTAAATAACGAGAATGCACTCACATTTGTTTTCATAGTCATTAGATAGTACGACTATGGTTTCGATTGCATTTGGCGATCTTTCTCAAGTTCAGGAGAGTGCTAGCACGCGAAGCCGTCTCGCAATGTTTATTATTCTCTCAAATATCAACTTATCCATCAATATACCTATAATGCCAAGTCGTTGCAACTTATCTCTCAATCTATTGTTCAGTGCGATTTTCACTGTTATTGCTTACCCGACTCTATGAGCCAACTTTGTCCATCGATTTCTCATCAACGACTCGCGCTGGACTCAACATTGGACATTCACACAGTGAAATGAAGCATCAAATCCGCAGAAATAAGACAGGCGAACAATTTAGCTCGAATTTCCGTTGGCACGGGCCATTTAACCCAATAAATTTAGACCATTACCCGTGTCCGAGAGGTCTGCAATAAAACGTTTTAGAATGACCGTGTCGCTTTGGAAACTCGTTACGTTTTTTACCGAAGACACAAATGAAATTAATTTTGTATAATTGGAGGTATTCAAAACATGGGGATGTCGTTTCAGTTGTATTGGGTTGCTGGGACTTTCGTTTTACACTTTTCGGTGTTTGGTAACTGAAATGAAAGTAAGTAATACAATTCGACGTGTAAATACTGAATGTGGACGAACAGAATTTAATATTACACTTTATTTATTTTTATGTGTATTATGAAAAGCACTTCCATGTCAAAAATATTGTATTTGGTTTATACTTAGGATTACGTTTCATGAACCAGTTTATATATAATTAATCTACATATACCTATTTGAAAGTGCGTAACCACGTGCATAATGCGAATCTAAAAAATATTTTTGTATTTTTTGTTTACATTGATATAGCGTAACTTTACAATATACATATAAATCTGTTTTGCATGTAAAACGCAATACCAGGTATTTTCGAATTGCTAGTAAACAAACACAAATATACATTTTCTAGGAAAGTATGCGTTATACACCGCATTTGTACTTTACATGATGCAGGATGTGTTCTATTTCACAGAATTTGACAAAAAAATCTATAAAGAAAATGGTTTTACTGAAAAAAATATGACACAACTGTTACTTCCACATCCTCATTGTTCGTATAAAATATGGAATCAAATCGCTTTGTGCGGGATGTCTATCATCTAACGGTGATGCTTTGATCGCTTGTCGTCCGTTAATAGAAAGGGGCGGTTGGAATCAAACGGTGCAATTCCTGGGCGCACTTCGAAATGTTTTTGATAAAACTGATAGACACGCGTGAATTTGCGTAATTAAATAATGTTTAAGATCCATATTGTGTGATTCGCGTTTTTGTTTTTGGCGTTAGTACACTCTATAACCCACCTAAATTTATTTATTATAAAATTATGAATTATTCACATTTTTTCCGCCATGGTGGTCTAGTGATAATTTGTCTTACAATCGTGAGGACGTGGGTTCAAATCCCGGTCCCGTACCAATGAATTCCTTGGAATTTACCATTTACATGGCGTGCGTGATCCACCGACCCGCACTGGGCCAGCGTGGTGGATATGGCCCAATCACCCTTAGTTTGTAGGCCTACGTCCTGCAGTCTACTCTTAAAAAGACTGGTACAGTACAGTACATATTTTTTTACCTTACGCTGATATTTAGCAATTGCATAGTGCAGTTTAATCGCTATAGATAGACTCAAACAAAGCATATTTTTCGAAATCTACAGTTAGCATCACAACAACCTTTTATTAAGCTAAAAAAACATTTTCAAATCTTTTAATGCTGATGAAACTCCATATGTTAAACGTAAACCAGCCTAAAAACGAGAAACACAGGTATTCCATCACGTAAGTGGGACAATGCAAGGCATAAATCGAGTATTATCGCCGAAAGCCCGTCAGGAGGGCCGTTAGATTCAATTCCAACAGATTTAGTGCTATCTGCCCTTCCGACGTCTCACCTTATAGTGGACATAGATTACTAGAAAGGGTATACTTCCCTACGGATATCTGTGTCAAGTGACGGTATTGATATGATGTTATTAATATTGAGTTTGAGTACATCGGCACGGTAATGATATCTTTCAGTATTGTGACTCGGCCCTGTCCAAGAAATATGTATCTACAGTGCCACGTGGACCAAAGAACGTCACGCGCTGGGGGTAGCTCTTCAGTATTTTGATTTCATCTACTTACTCTTTATCTTCTTAAGTTTTCTAGTTTTAAAGCATTACCAACTACTACATTGTTGGAAGCGCCATCTGTAAGAACTGCTTAAAATGATAAACATGTTCACTAATTCGGCGTCTTCGCAGACAGAGTTTCTAGCTTAATTGGACAAAGCATCTGGGCCGGAATCCCAGAGAGATGCAGGATTAAATCCTGCGAACGCGTCAATTTTTGAAATGTTCATCACAAAAAGAAAGTTTCTATAAACCTAGTGTGTGAAGCACGAATAAAATCATATCATTGATTAAGCAATGCGCCATTTCTCGTTAATGGTAAGAAGTCCTAATAATTTCACATTTAGTGACTGACTGGTTTAAAGCAGTTCTCACAGATGGCGCTTCCAACAATGTAGTACATAGTTGGTAAAAATGATAAACACGTTCACTAATCCGGCGCCTTCGCAGACAGCGTTTCTAGCTTAATTGGACAAAGCATCTGGAGCGGAATCCCAGAGAGATGCAGGTTCAAATCATCCGAACGCATCAATTTTTGAAATGTTTATCACAAAAATAATGTTTATGAATAAGTGTATGAAACACCTGAAATAATGTTTATGAATAAGTGTATGAAGTGTACCTAGTGTGTGAAACACGATAAAAATAATTTTATTACTCTTTACCTTCTTAAGTTTTCTAGTTTTGAAGCATATTGTACCTATTATGATGTAATGTTATTACACTTATTACAAAAAATGTTGGAAATTAAAAAGGAAGTGTTCAATAAAAATACATAATATTACGTTTTTGATGTTTTTATGGTTCCTTAGTTCGCACGTATCATCATCAGCTGTGAGACATTTACTGCTGGACATAGACCTTCGCTATGGATTTCAAATAAGGCTGGCTGGAAGCGGCCTTCATCCAGCGCATTCCAGAGATCTTTATTATAATATCGTCAGTCCACTTGGTCGGTGGACGTCCTACCGTCCGTGGTCTCCGTTCGATAACTTTACTGCCCCATCAGCCATCCATTCTCCGAACTATAAGCCATGACGACTGCCACTTTAATTTGCTTAACCGCAGGGCTATGACAGAAAAAGTTATTTCAACTCTAACCCATAATTATATTACCTCTATTCATTATCTAACTCATCTCACTAAGCTCTAAAACAAATTAATAAAGAACTTACTTCCTTTCATAAGTCGGTCGAAAACAGATAAACAACAGTAACTAAAAAACCGACAAATCTTCCATCTTTTTTCGTAACTACCAAAAACAAGAGTATCAAAAACACCATAACATATCCTCACTCTCGCTTATCGTTTTTCATTTCATCTTAGTTTTTCTCACGCCCCAGTTCGTATACTCAAAGGGGTCTCGTGCTTTAGGGCCATCCATCGTCATCTCCAGGGAAGGTGCGAGTCGTATCCATCATGGCGTAGAGACAGCCCATTGCGATTTCAAAGGGTTTCGTGCTTACAGAAATTAAGTTCTGCTACTAAATTATTCAGAAGTCTTTACGGAGCTCGGAAAATAATGGTGTTTGGTGTGGAGCACCGACGTTTCTGAAGCATGTGGTCGTTTAACATAGAGTTCTAAATATAGGTTTGTGGATTAGTTGGGATGAGATGTAAAGGCTTCAGAAGAAAACAGTTCCTTTGTCTTAAGAATTGGTTGTATTTTTTGCACCTTGTGGCTACGTTACTAGGTTCATTCTTCTTTAATAGATTGATTCACATGCTGTTTTTTCCAATTTGTATAATATGTATTTTGGGTTTAAGATTTTTTTTTTAATATGAATTAAAAATGTTAAGTTGTTTTTACATAAGTAAAATTATATCACGTACAGGTGAATAAAGTTTTAAATGTATTTAAAATTCATATTCATAAAGGCATCGACTAAGATTTTTTTATTTCTGGCATAAAAGTAAACCAACTGTTTTTAAAAATAAAGTTCTTAATGATAGGTCCCTAACAGACCTACTCTACTCTACCAGCTTTTTTAATAGTCCACTGCAGGACGTAGGCCTATTCACGAAGGGTAATTGGGCCATATCCACCGCGCTGGCCCAGTGCGGGTTGTGAATTCACATACGGCATCGAATTTCTTCTACAGCCGTATGCAGGTTGCCTCACGATGTTTTCCTTCACCGAAAAGCCAATGGTGCGAAATTCCGTACATAAAATCCAAAGAACTCATTGGTACGGAAACGGGGATTTGAACCCACGACCTCACGATTGTAAGGCGGGTGTCACTACCTCTTGACCACCATGGCTTACAACATGGCTAACAGAGCTAAATGATCTTAATTTCTTAACCAAATAAACAAGACTATCTAACATCTAATCCAATATATTACTGATCAGCTATTAACCTAAGCACCTAATAATCTGCCTTAACTAGGCATTTAGAAACCATTATCATAAATCTATCGGATATTACACGAGGATTACATACAAATCAAAGTATTGACAGCCTCGTTACGCACTGGCGTATCGCCAGACTCGAATATATTGTAATTGACACGTTGAAAGACGTTTTATTGCCAGGGTGAAAGACGATCACATTGGAGGTTTGGTGCTATGAGACTGGAAGGCAGCAGCAAGTAAATGCAAGCTAGTAAATTGAATTCCATTTGCATTGAACAACGTGTCAATAATGCATAAACATTTAAGGTAAGAGCATATTATAATACGCATATACATATGCCACTATAGTGAAAATTAGACGAGAATGTGTTTGAGATTACATTAAGCCAGCAGTTCTGGTATTGAAACCAAAGCTATTAACGTTAGAAAACGTTAGAAAACGTTTAGAAAAACGTTTACATACTTTTATTCAACTAATTTTCGTAATAAAATAAAAATTACAGTACACGTAAAATATTTTTTTCATACGTAGGTAGGTACCTAACTAAACATAGCCTAAACTATTTGCTAAAACTATTTATTTTATGCACTCTTTATAATTTAAAGCACCGGTCTGTAATTACATTTATTAAATAATTAAAAATATAATCTCATTAAACAGAAAATTATACTATCTGCCTTTAATTGCATTTGCCATTAACAACACCTGTTATATATTATTATTATATACTACGGGACTAATCGCGCACTAAAATTACGAGTTAAATAAATACCTATGGTCTCCCCATCACCACGGTCGATGCAACTCGGCCGAAACGTCGGGATCATGAGGTATTTATTTATCTCGTAATTTTAGTGCACGATTAGTCCCATCTACACTTCTACACTAAAATTATAAAGAGGAAAGATTTGTATTTTTGTATGTAACGAATAAACTCAAAAAGTACTGGACCGATTTTAATAATTCTTTTTTCATTGGAAAGCTACATTATCACTGAGTAACATAGGCTATATTTAGTACTAGATTACTATAGTACCTATTTATATCTACCCGTGCGAAGCCGGGACGGGCCGCTAGTAGTATATAATAATAATGTGATCAAATCGCGAAAGTTTAAAAACAACACCTGTTATTTCTTGTCGTCAGTCTAGAAAAGTATTTTCATATCGCACTATCTAGCCAGACAGTTAAACAAGTCGTGCAACAAACAGATCATCTATTTAGAGCAAAGATAAATCACTTGCCAGTTCAAAAACAACTAGACTATTGTCTCGCCATACGGCGCCAAAGGTAGGCATTGATATACGAGTAGGTAATATGGTCTCAGATGGGATATAGCTCAGCATAACGAGGCTTTACTGCCCTCCCCGGCCCGTAAATTTACGAAAACTATTCTTATCCCGATAGAATTTCCAAAATTTATTCCGTAGTTCGGCGAATTTGGCCACATTTATTTCACTTTGACGTAATAAACCTCGTGAAATAGTATTTGGAATGGTCGAGGAAGAGGAAAGCAGTCTGGAGTAGGGCGGCGGAATGGTCTGTGTTGGAGATAATTGCCCATAACAAGGCGCAAGGTCGGCGAGGGTCTCTCGATGTTGACCCCGATTTTCGAGTGAGATATATTCCGCTGAAGTATGCAGTATTGCACTGCCCCTTTTCTGTAGCGGATCGGGTCAGTGGAGAAGAAAGTTAGAAACTTCTGTGTATATCCTCAGACCAAATAAAAAAATCAAGACGGAACGTCGTGAACAGACAAGTCAGGCTGGTTTTGTATACATGTGTGAGTGCGTCGGTGTTGCGCCGCCATAGTTCGAATATGCGGTTAAATATGCGGTTTTTTGCAACATAAACGGCTCTAACTTTTTTATACGATAACTGAGAAGTTTTTTTTTACACAACTGCAAGAGACCATAGATATACGTATACAGTTTAAATTTCAACTCGATATCTTTACGCGTTCCCGAGATAAAGAGTCTTGACATACACACAGACGGACAGACGGACAACAAAGTGATCCTATAACCTATAAGGGTTCCGTTTTTTCCTTTCGAGGGACGGAACCCTGAAAACAGCTAATGTAAGGCAGAAAAATTTAAAACAAAACAATGTATTAGGCAAACATAAAATAATGTATTCTGCGCTACATTTTAAAGAGCTCGTAAAGAATGCAAAGTCCTCCGAGTTTTAGAGTGGTGAAGATGTTAATTAAGATGAAAAATAAATTTAATGAGGCCAAAGGAGCCGAAACACCATTAAGTGAGTTCTTCATTACCAAAAATCTTGATTTTCCTCTCGTTAAAAATAAGATCTTAATAATTAAAGATGTTTCTTAAAGTATCTAATACCTACGTTCTAATTTAGCTGTATTTACCGCTTGCCTTTGAAGTCTATGATGAATATAGGAATGTTTTCTTTAAAAGTATGGCTGGAGGAGTGTTTCGGGCCTTGGGTCATGTACTTAGAGACTCAATTTGCCTTGTAAAACTATGTATCTAACTAACAAATATTTTTGTTTGGGTACTAAAAAACTTCAAATATCGCTACTGAAGAACGTCATTTTACTAGAGTATACTTACATTGTACTTAGTATACTTCATTTACCTTGTAAAACTTTGTATCTAATTAACTAAGAAATATATTTAATTCACCGCAAATAACTGTGATATTTTATTTATCACTTTTAGTAACGATATTATTTTTAGATGTTTTATGTTTTATCATATTTAAATCAGCATTTAGGTCATTGTAATGCCTGAAATAAAGATATTTTATTACTTATTCAGTGCTGAAAAATTTCAGATAAGAGACTGACTTAATACTGAAGAATAATAATTAGAGTATACTGACAAGATACCAATTAAATAATCTACGTATTTTAAGGTAAGATTCTGAAAAATAAGGAACAGTTTTTTTACTCAGTTCATACGAACTACAGGCTAATAAAATGGCATAGATAACTATGCCATTTTATTAGCCTGTAAATAATTTCATAAAATATGTTATTTTGCAGAGTACAGGCATAATTATTATGGATAAATTTTACTGTGGGAATTGCGAAAATATATATGGGAATTGCGCCGAAATTGCGCAAAAAATAGCTGTTACAAAATACGTAATACATTGATACAAAAAGTTTTGTACTTGCCAATAAATTAACCAAACAGAAAAGATATAGTGTTCGCGATTTCAAGTTGTTTGACTATCGGACCACATAAAGTAAATGATCATAACGAGAATCGCTGGATTTTGTATAGCAACAGTTTGTCTGTTTTAATACAATGAATCTCAAAGCATGTAATTCCCTTAGTTAACTATCTATCAGTGCTAAGTATCCAGCAATGTGGCCGTGACACTACAAGGCTCGAGTCGAACATCGGAGGCTGCCTTGGCCCACTTGATGTTTTAAGCTTGGACGTAATTTAACACGATAGATACTCATGTTATAAGATACTTTAGCGGACGTATAAATTAGAGATACAGATAGTTGGTCGTCACAACATTCAAGATGTTATTTTCTGAAGAGTGGGAAATAAATTTGATTTTGGTATAATATAGGTCATCTCCACGAAGTAAAATCTAAAACATGGGCGATTTACTACGGGAAAAAATGATTCTTGATTTTAAGACTAACGGTCAGTGTTAGTGTTATTAGTGTAGTTTTTTACAGAAATACAAAATTGCTAACATGTCGGGACCTCAGAGCAATACGGGACATCAAAGTTAGAAAAAAAAATTTCGATAGCCAATAATTTTTTTAAAATTGTTAAATCTGATGGTTATAACATCCACACAAAAACTTGATGATGATAAGAAATATATATATATATAAGAAGTATTGTATATTTATAAAATATTTGTAAGGTAAGTAAAAATAACAAATTTGTTGACAACGAATAGGTCAAAAGAAACATTCATACCTCAATAGATAGTCATACTCGTCTAGATTTAGAGTGCCTCATAAAACATGCAAAAATAAAAATGCATCTACGCGCAGAACAAAATACGCGAGTTGTTACGTTGTAAACGTCAGTTAGAAGTCGATAAAATGTGATATGTGTGCAACATAATACATTTTGTAAGTTATAAACGCTACACGCTTGCGCTTATATTGAAGTGAGACTTCTAATGCGACTACATAATTATTATTTACTACGGGACTAATCGCGCTCTAAAATTACGAGATAAATAAATACCTCCTCATCCCGACGTTTCAGTCAGTCTACCCGTGACCACGGTCTATGCAACTCGGCCGAAACGTCGGGATGAGGAGGTATTTATTTATCTCGTAATTTTAGTGCGCGATTAGTCCCGTAGTAAATAATAATTATGTGTTCAAATCGCGAAAGTTTAAAAACAACATTCTAATGCGACTTCCAACAAGGTTGCGGTAAACGCTACCATGGAGGGGGTATGAAAGCACTATTGCGTCGAAGTTTCACTTCTTTCGCGCGGAGGGACTCCACGCACTATTTTTTTTCCTAACATGTAATATTTTAAGGGTGTATTTACAATAATACCAATTTTGAAATCATGAAACAAATCAGCTGTTTCATAAATGTTGTCGAAATGAAGTAGTTACCTATACCTATATTTTGTTATTAGAATAAGAATAATTTACTGGCCTTATAACAGTTTGTTATACTGGGCAAGTCATATTACCTACGTTTTAAATAGCATACTTATAATGTAATATACACAAAAATAAAATTTAATATGAAATGTAGAATGAATTTGCATGATATTAATAAAATAAGAAAACAATATAAGTAAGTCTTTACATATTTTTACAAATTAATTTATAAAACAATTTTGAAGATGTTGATGTGTAGATCCACACTAAATCCTTGAACTACAAAAAAAGTGGAACATATTAACAAAAAAAAAAAAAATTTTTAAAGAATGTCATGATTGTGAACATTGTTAATTCGATTAAATGTCATTTATTATCCATGCGAGAATGAAGATTCAGTCAGGTGCAGTGTCATAAATTAATTCAATGAGTAAAAAGGATTGGTTTCGTAGAAAAGTTTTATTTTTCTTTTGAATTCTTTTGCATGTAGGTTGGTAATATTTTGTGGTAGCTTATTAAAGATACAAATTTTATTGAATATGCCCTGTTTTTGTACCTTGGTCAATCTGTTAAATGGCCTGTGATATACCTAGTTCATAAAGGACTTAATTGTAGCCGTAGCAAGTAAGGTTAAAAATTCGTTACGTCCGTCTTCACAATGATTATGTTAATGCAGATTCCAAGACAGTACTTAATTTCAGAGGTGTTTTATTCCCCTGTCGAAGCAAATGGAGTAAAAGAGCGTTAAGAACTGTTAATGGTTTCACTGGCCGTGGAGTGCCGTGTTTAAAGCTGTCGTATTGTTTTTAATGTGCACATATTAAACGTAAAATAAGTAGAACGTTTTTGTATTAGCTTTCTATTTATTTCACAAAAAATAATAAACTATATACAAAACATATCCTAATCTGTATGAACCATTGAATTCAAAATGAAGTAATTCTAATCATATCAGTATAAAATATGTGATACTTTTTAAACTTTAAATTGTCCATAATATTCTGGTCTGTGGTAAAATTTGAATTAGGCTAATGTAGGTACTATGATCATTGCCTCTGTTTATCAGGTTGCTTGGAAGAAATCGCTCTAAGCGATAAGGCCGCCGGTTGTCACACTATTTTAATTATATTACACTCTTTTATTTGTCGATTATGTGAACAATAAAGCGTTTCTATTCTATTAAATACTTATAAAGATTCAGTAAAACAGATGCGACATCTACTCTTCGGAGAACTACTGGTGATTATTAATTTTTGAACAACTATTACCTCAGAATAAGGAAAGAACTACTGACTACTGCTTAGGTACCTACATAGGCACACTAACTACGACATCGCGAAAATCAGCTGTTCTAAACATACTGTCGAAGACGGATGAACTTTTAAAGCAGATTATTTCAGTACTCATACTCGTAGTGTAGCTTGACTAGCTGTCAGCAATCACCGTATCCATTAAGCCTCAATGCAAATAAAAAAATCCAGAGGGAACGTCGTTGAACAGCCAAGTAAAGCCGGTTTTTTATACATGTGTGAGTGCGTCGCTGTTGCGCCGCCATATTTTGACTGACAAGTCAAGGCGTAGTTCATAGTTACCTGGATGTGTGTGTAATTGTCTGTACATGGCGAGGCGTAGTTTTGGTTGGCTTCACTTGTTTGTTCACAACATTCTCTCTTGATTTTTTTATTTGCTCTGAGAGTTAAGCAATTATAGTTATATTAGTTATATTACTGACTCTGTGAACAATAAAGCGTTTATCTGTCTATCTATTTATCTTATTCACAGCTTCAACTGCAGCAAACCTGTGAATAGCCAGTTCGCATACTTAACAAAACATAATAAGATAAGTGAATAAGAAAACTACTAGACAAGTTGCAGCCATATGACGCATATCACTGTTACCGATGTCATCTTTTGTTATGCACTCTACCGACTCTACCGGACTGCACAGGACAATGTTTATCTCTCAACTTTCTTGGATCTATTCCAGTAGAGACGCGACTAAAATCTTCTGGATTCAATCTGCCGTGATAAAATTGTAAAAAATATTGTCGCGTTTAAACTATTCACAAGCTTATAAATAGATGACAGACTGAAATAGGTTGAAGAATTCTAAAACTAGCCGCTTATTTGCGATGCTATTGCTTTTTCTACTGCTATTTTAATGATTCCAGAAATATGGTAGAGTTTACCGGTAAATGCCAACAGTTTTTCATGATCCTTACCTATTAATATTATACATCCGCTAGTATGCTTGTTTGCTAGGTACTCATTAACGCAGCAATAGAGTAACGAATCGACTTCATGTTTGGAATGCATTAAGTTTAAAGGTTGGAGAGGGAGATAGGATACTTTTATCCCGAAAAAATAAAAGGTTCCCATGGAATAACTCAAAAGTAAAAATATCACGGCAGCTAAGCCGCGAGCAAAAGCTGGTATTTTATCATAAATGAAGTATTGAGTTTAATAATGCATTAGGTATAACGTAAATTACAATTGAAAATGTTAAAGGAACGATTTATTTTTAAGCTTTTGACAGATATTTGAGGATTTGCTAAATCTTTAATCTTTAATGTGTTAAATCTTAATCTTCACAAGCACAAATTTATTATTAGCATTAGCACACATTATTTATTATTTTTCTATAAACTGAAAAAAGTAACTCGACCATTATTAAACTACCGGTAGTTAAATTCGAAACTGATATTTTTTTATATTTGTCACTGAAACTCTATTAATTTAATTATTTTTTGAAGATAGCTCTTTATGTTAACTTTTTACCACTATTCCATTACTTTACCAACATGTATTAAAGATAAGTCCCTGATGTTATTATTTTACGTCTACGAGATCTTACGGATATTGTACACATACTATCTATAGGTATAGCGAGGGACCTGATTACAAGATCTCATTAAACATGGCCCTGATTATTCCCGCCGAGACTGTGCCCCGGGATGCTGCGACAATTTCTCGGATTAAGTTCGCTACAGGCAGACATATACACGGTTTTATTCCTAAGGCTTGTAATATCTGGCAGTATGTTACCTTACTTGTGTTGGCTACCGTAAGATTGGGCATTCATATTTATTGTAATGCGTCTGTCTCTTCTTTTAAGTCGATGCCGACCAGTGATCCAACGGTTTTGTCCAACTGGTCCACGGGTATCCTTACCTTTATTACCCGTGGCGTGGCAACTGTAGTACAATCTATAATTATCAAAAACTTCGTCACGTTTTTCATAGATATTGTATGGAGAACATAATTTGGTATTTAAAAATAAGTATTTTTCGCAAAAAATGGTAAAACCGCCTTCCATCGTGTACAAAATTCGAATATTTCGCTGGAATCGTTTGCATTATAGTTGATTTTTCAAAAACAGGTCATCTGATTTCTGTAAAAATTAAATGGGTCTCGGAAGTATACACTTTCGAACTAAAAAAGATTTTTTCGATTCGGTTCACAATTGGCGAAATTATCGATGGACATACACAAAAAAAATACGTACAGACGAACATAGAACCTCCTCCTTTTTGGAAGTCGGTTAGTAATCAAATTATGCATCGTCATATATTATGATGCTCACGGAGTGAGTAAAATTTTGTGCTAAGTGTTCCAAGTTTACTTTTGTACATGTAGGTAAACATTTGTGGATCATTTTGAACCTCCAAAGATATTTAGTTTAAATACTGAGGAGTCTGTTTCTTCGGTGCTGCGTGCAAGAGTAATAACATAAAAACAATGAACCATCAACCAAAAACCTCGGATTTATAATATTAGTAAGGATAAAATAATTACTACACAGTCAGGGTTAATAAAGGCAGACTTAAGCCCCGTTGCTGTAGTTATACCGTTATACCGTCATACCATAGAGAAAACTTTAAAACTGCGGTTTTATTTTGTACGTCGATCAGGGGGTTAAATGCGTAAAGAGATGCCACAACTACAGAAAACCTTGAAGATTCACCCTCCATGATAGAAGTCGATTCACTGCCTCACACGTGTTCGGGACGTCGGGATAATTACGTAAACATGTCTGAGCAGTAATTTCCATTTGCGACATCGTCTGGAGGAAATGTATATACCTATATGTATTTGAACATGTTTTATGTTTGAATTACAATGGGCCATGTGTTACGCAGTTTTGTTTTACATTAATAGATTGGTTTAGTGTTGAATTTGTGATCGATGACTTTCGTGTGTTGCTAGCGGTCTCATTATTCCATGAATAGGAGGTTGGTTAGCTATGTGAGGAAAACCGAGGACCCGATGCAGAAGAAACACCAATATTATAGACTTAAAATTTATTACGGATCTCACAGTGTTCTCTAATTTTAAAAATAACTCTTAGTCTTAGTCAAGACTTGTGGCTCGCTCGGATGGCTCGACCGGAATGGTCTTAAAAACCCGTACTAGTTTCTGACTATGACTTCCTTTTTAAATTTACTTTTCATGCCTGACGACTTACTATGCAATAGCCAACCACAGCTCGTTTCCTGCTGCATTTACTTTTTGAAAAGTCTGTGGTTGACTACCGCCTTTGAACTGTAGTGTCACTGTGTCCGTTCAAATACCCCATATTATATGCATTTTTGTCCAAAACCCAACAGTTATAAGTTACTAGGTGTGAATTAACAAAAAAATATATATCTTAATGAATTATCGAATCTACTAAAATTGAATTCGCTTGCTGATTGCCTTTAGAATCAGCATTTTAGTTCTTTATAAAGACCACATTACATCTAAGTTTTCTATCATATTCATGTGAGGCATCTTTTTTAATATGGATCTGTCGTCTCTGTCTCTGAATATTTTTTATTTCACTACATAATATTATTATTATACATTTTAACATTCCATATTTGAACATACTACCCTCGAAGGCTTTACAATCTTTTTTCTTTACTTTGATTTCTGGTATTATAACGCGCTCACATTAACTCGCTCATCGCATTAATTTTTAAGCAATTTTTACTCTATCTTAATAAACAGGTAGAAACATATCTTATATAGAAGATGGTTTGGAACCTTTCGTGAGGGAGTCCGACTCGCACTTGGCCGGTTTTTTTGCACACCGTACTTGAGCGCCAAAATAACGTCACATGGTCAAGCGTCTAGTTAATGTGACCGCTTTGTAAAATATCTATGTAACAGGTAGATAGATATTACCAGCTCATATTTACCAAATATTAAGAGTCCACTGGGATACGTTGGTGTGCTCGAAAACGTGTTATTGACATGTTGCTAAGAGGTCCTGAAAGGAATACTTATCGTGGAAACTCGGGTAAGTAGGCACTACACGATATTACGCCGCCATAAATATTAGTTTTTCTCTTCTTTCCGAAATTCCTAGATATTACACAGTTGGGGACATTATTTTCCTTATCGTTTTGAGCGAGCATTGTACATTGAGAGTTATTATAATATAATTTCAACCGGCTTTCCACATAAAGAGGTTTTCAGTATTAAAATATAGGTGTGTGTTTTTTTATTTCAATGGTGATTTTTCCTTTATTGGTAGGCTGACGGGGCGTGTGTTTATTTTGGTAACTTTTAATTAAACTCTTCTGTTACATGTTGCTATACGTTAAATTGAATTAATTTATTTTCGATCTCTTCCGTCAAATTAAGGATTATATAAACGAAGTATCCTCCATTATATGTATAATTTTAACATATTATTATAATTACGTTATTTTCGCTGTGCGGGGAGGTGTCCGCGTCATCATGCCCTAAACGATATAGTCCGGAGAGCTTTGGTAGCGGCAAACGTTCCTTGCGTGCTGGAACCGCTTGGGATTTCGAGGTCGGACGGTACGAGGCCGGACGGGTTGACTATGGTGCCGTGGAGGAATGGTAGGTGCCTGATTTGGGACGCAACTTGCGTCAGCACTGTCGCTGCAAGTCACTTGATTCGCACCGTCCACTCGCCGGCGGCTGCGGCGGAGGACGCTGCTGACAAGAAGCGGCGAAAGTATGCATCTTTAGCGGCAAGTTATTTCTTCGTGCCTATTGCTGTGGAGACGATGGGCTGTTGGGGTAGTGAGGCTAAAGTTTTTATTGAAGAAATTGGGCGCAGGCTAAGGGAGAAGACTAATGACTCCCGCTCCGGCTCGTACTTGGTGCAAAGGTTAGCCATCGTCATCCAGCGAGGTAATGCGGCTGGTACGGTCGGAGTTGGGTTGTGTGTTTAGATTTTAAGGTTGACTATGTGTAAGTGTAATTTTTACATCTAAGTTAATAAACTGTATTACGTAGGTATGTATGTAGTTTTAAGTATTTAAGATGTAGAGTTATTTTATCTTCAAAAATATCAAACATGTGTCATTGGGCGAATATAAGTAGGTACGAGTAGATACCAGAAGCTGTTTTAAGAAGAACTTTTTAATAGAAACTTTTTTTTTTATTTTTAAATTATAGCTATTGAATGTTATATGTAAGAACTAATCAATGCCTTGTTAAAAGAGGAAATAAGTTAAAATTGTCGTAGACGTCATTCACAATCAGTTTTGAGAAACGCTTTTGTTAATAGTTGAACCTATATTTAGGTTAATTTAGTATTTGGAAAAAAAAATGTTTAGTGTGAAACTGATCGCGCGCATTTCCACGCAGCAGGAGCCTATCGCTGCGGAAACTTCAACACGTTTTCAAAATTTGACGGAAATGCTGCTCGTGCGGCGCGCCACAGACGTTACATACGAATTCCAAAAGATTCATAGCTGCTCCGCGTTCAGTTTCATCGACGATGACATATGCGCGCTTACTTTAAAAACTTTTTGTAATTTTACAAAAAACTACTGTTTTACATTACATACTTTAGTAAAGATACTGGACTATTATATTCTATTCTAACATAACCTAAGCAGGGTGCTGCGATAACATAGGCAGCTTATTACATGAGATCGTAAATAAGGTTCAAATGTATAAAATTTTGCTATTTAAGTATGTATAATTATGGTCTTACGCCGCGCCGCACCTTCTATAATACTTATATTCGATATTTCTACTATTTTAAGATCTCGTCGTAAGCTGTGGTGGTCTAGTGGTAATGACACCCGCCTTACAATCGTGAGGTCGTGGGTTCAAATCCCGGTCCCGTACCAATGAATTTCTTGGAATTTAGGTAGTATCGTTCAATTGTTTAGAACTAAGTTTTTGTGCCAAATAAAGAGTTTATTAGAATTTATTATTAATTATAGAGTTATGGAATTTTATCAAATTACATGGGTTGTCAGTTTTTTATAGTTTAAATTTAGAGAGATTAACGGACTGTAGTGTATCTGTGATAACATATTTATAATCATGTGTGATCATCTGATGTCATCATAATCATCACATGATATCAGTACAAAGTGCTAACCAATAATAAAGCTAGCCAATAATTGTAGAAGTTGATGCAATTATTTTAACATGTGAGTTACTTAATAGCAATTAGTATAATATAAACTAATTTAATTAATTGGGCACTTGTATAAAGCGCGCACAAGAACGCAGCATTTGAAACATTGCGAACATGTTAATCCTACGCCTGGAGCCTCATGTAATACCATATTCCAAATGGATGTTTTAGAACACAACTCCATTATTCAAATTGGCACAGGAGCAATAAAAGTAAAAGGTAAGTAGATACTGAAATAAAAATAAGTTGGTATGGACCGGGTGGGACCCAGGATTTTTTTTATGGTTACCACCAGCCTGGGGAGACCGGTGGTTATGTGAGAATCCCCGCAAACGCTACTCGGCGGTATACCCACTAAAAATCTGGGATGTATTTGTCTCTGCGCAATTTTTTTTTATTCCGTATAGTTTAAGCTGATATGCGGTCCAGAATGTAACACGCTTACCTAGAAGATACCTATTTACTCGAGGTACTCAACAATGTTGATAAATACACATTTTTATTAAAATCGGTCGATAAATAGCGCTATATCAAACATCCCCTCTTGAGAATCGATCCGGACAAAGGAAAGAAAAATGAGTCAAAACTGAGACTTACTTCGTTTGCTTGGCCATTTGATACAATGTACTTTAATTAGTGTCAGGGCAATATTATCATGATATTAAGCCCGATTACAGCGGTGCCAGCATAAATTTAATAGCAACGTAAAAAGCGTTCTCTCTATCAAATGCCTAAAGTAAAAAAGAAACAGAACTATGCTATTTAGCTATTATAGTTACGATGCGCCTCTGTAATTGGGCTTATTGTATAGATAGCAATTTTTACTGACAAAATTTGAGTCATGTTTTAAGGCTAAAATTTGATAACCTCTTCTGCGCCCTCGTTAGTTGATGAAGGTTTCTTTCTATGCTGTGTTTTGGACTAAGCTGGCGGATTAAAATATAGCATTTTGAACGGCAGCAACAAGATATTGTGATCATTATCAACATCACGCCGTGATAATCTACCGCAAGGCATAGGCCTCCCTTCGTTTATGTCACTCAGTTCTATCTATTTCCAACAGTATCCATTAGTTCATTTGATGTCATCGACCCGTCGCGCGTCGCTCTCTCGCAAAATCTTTTATACTTGTACATACAAAACACATATTTTTATCTGTTACGCTGATCTAGCGTTGACTAAAATCCACGTGAGTTTGTAAACGTCTTTAAACTAAAGATTCAACGACCACAGCACGTATCTCGTTAGCAAAGGGAAGGTAGGGGTAACCACACACGGCAGAGTTACGGAGACGAAACCCTCCGAAACTAGACCCTGCTTGTAGATTATGTGTCTCGTGATATAATTTTACGAACTGGAGATATTTCTCTATCAGCTTTATATTTTCAGTAGCCATATTTTTGTTTTTGTCACCAGGATTGCGCTGGACGTCAGCTGCTTTCAGCTGTTGTTGTCTTTTTGGTGATCTATCGAGGCCTATGTCCAGTAGGGGTACCTTATGGCGAAATCAACGACAGTAATTATGATATGGACGGACAATATAAAGTAAGCTATACTAAAACTCATAAAATAAAATTTATTGCAACAAACTTAAATAACATTGGGAAAAGTATTATTTACAGCTATCTACATAATTAAAAATAAACTTATACTTAAATCACTAAAACTAATATATATACAAAACTAAATTTATAACATATTAAACCCCTTTGTAGAAGGAAACGTATCCAGAATGCTGGCAGCATTGCCTCGCTGAATGGCAATGCTGAGCTTTTGACCAAAATAGACGCAAGCATTCTGGTCACGCGTCACTTCTACTAACCGCCTGGCCAAGTCTTTATACAATGAAAGGGCGTCCGGCCCCCATGGACCTAAAGTTTCAACCCCAAACGGCACAAAAAGGTATATTCTGTCCAACGATTCATGTTTGTGCCGTTTGTGGTGTTCGGCTTTAACTGCGACAGCGCCAGCCCTGATTGTTGTGACAGGAAGGTGAGACGACGCCAGTGTGTCGACGCACGTCGCGTCCCACACTAAAGGTCGTCCCATCTTCCATGGCACCAATGCCATTCCGTCGGGCCTCTTACCGTCATCTCGCAACAGTCCGTGAGGCTCTAAGACCGACGGGACACCGGCACTGACAAATGCCCGACGGATGACATCATTCAGACTGGCGTGCCGCGAAAAGCGTCCTGCACTTTTGACGCATGACAATGCGTGGTGGCCAAAACGAGCGACTTGATCACCGCATTGGCAGCAGTGTGGGACCAGACACGGAGCACCTAAACGGAGGGATACGCCTATCAGGAACGAGTTATTGTCCAAAAGGTTACCAAAGTTTTTTAAAGGTATGGCATGTAGGTAACCAAATCCCCGACTCCCATCTTGAAATAGCAAGCAAGCGAGCACGCTCTGTCATCAATCACTACCACTAGACCACAACGGCTTGACATTTTCCTACCTCGATTATAATCAGATGATGATCTTATTAGTTATTAATGTGCGACTAGGTTTTAAACTTTAATATTACACGTTTCCAAAGATACCTACGAGTTCCAGTGTACGCGTAACCGACTTCGCGTACCAATGTACTCGCTGTCCGTACTCAAACAACTACTCAAAACGGCAGCTGTAAACACGAGCGAGACGATGCGCAGTATCAAGTTTATAGATCAGCGGGGGTGAGAGGTAGGGTTCTGTGCAGCTTCTTGCTAACTTCACAGACGTTATTAAAATTCGACCTATAGGTATTAGGTACTTATAGTAGTTGCACTGAATATAAGTACCTACACAGCTTAATAATATACAGAACAGCCTGCTAGAGCTCACATTTGCCTTGATTCCTAATCACAAACAAGACACCTAACAGCACACAAAGCCTTGAGCTTTGTTATCGAATGAAATAATATCCGGTTTTGGAATAGCTCTATATTATCTACGAACCAGGGTTGATACGAGAATGTTTGCTATTGAATATCATGTCTACTGAAACATATTATGAGTACTTTGTTTGTGAGCGTTTTGTAATCCGAATATACAAAGGTTAAAGGTTGGGTAAGACCCAACAAACGTTGTTATGCTGTATAAAAAAGTTCTAATGAAACTAAAAATTTACTTTTTATCATGTCTCAAATAAATTGTTGTAAAAGAGATTTTGCGCTATTAGTGGTTACGTATTTTGTATAGTTACGTAAAAAGCTCTAAATAATATTGTTTCTGATGGACGACTATTTCAACATTGCATAAACATCTTCAGGGCATATCTCGAAGGCAGCATATTCGTTAATAATATTGTAAGTATGAAAGCTTTATTCTTAGATTAAATCGCTGTTCAAATATAAGGGTATGTCATAGTTAAGTATGACTAGAATACTCAATTGCGAATAGTGTGTGAGAAAAAAGATGTGCTACACATACTTAGATAGCTATATATATACACGTTGTTATGATTTTATCATATTTAGACTCTAGATAATAGTAAAAACCTGCTTACTACTAAGTAATAGAAGTGATAGAAAATAGTTCATTAAATATGTTGATTTACTTAAGCATCTCATCAAAAATTTTGGAGTGAAAAATTTGTCTGACTACGACGTCTAGGTCGTGCGTCGTAGTCAGGCAAAAAAAAACGAATACGCAAACTGAGACGTAACGTCTAAGTTTCGCCCTGTTCACACTTTCATAATTGTACATCACGCTCTCTTACTTTTGTTATTATTTTTATTTTAGCGGCAAATCTAGTTATATTTAACTGTGGGGTTACATTGCGCACTTAGAAACGAGTATGTAAAATAGCAACATTGACTGAGAAATTAATGTAAACAAACAGAACTATATAGATAAAGAAAACGTGTGGTGTCGAGATGATCCTATAGAAGTATAATTACTGATACTGGTATAAGGACAGGGATATGAAGTTGGATACAGTCCTGGCTAGTAAATTAGCAAATCGTCACTGAATATCAGGTATTATTTCGTGTATAACTAGGCTTAGAGATGTCACGTCAGTCTCGGCACCAATATGATTGCGAGCCCGCATGTCGCACTAAGCCCGTGTTCCAAAATCCCTATTTTATTTAACAATCTCTTTTTTATTTACATTCGCGGCGTGACGTTTTTTTCGTTTGTTAGCTTTTATGTTTCAGTCAAATCTGCGATGGTTTTATATTTCGCTTTCGCACTAAATTCATAAAATATGAAAAGAATAGATTTCATACACTGTTAGTGTGTTGTTAGTAGCTTGCTGTGAAATAGTGGTTTTTGATGAAAAGCATTCATTTGTATATTTGCTACTATGCAGTGTAAAGTATGTATTGAAGTTTGTATATTTGATCGATAAAAATAAGATACTCAAACGAGACGTTGTTGATACATTTTGGGCCAAGAAAAAACACAGTAAGTAAAATTGCAGCTTTAAATGCAGAAACAACACAAAATATTTGCAGCTCTGTACTGTCATTTTTATTAGAATTTTGTAAGTTACTTACTTTATTTTTTTCTATCTATCACACAGACAAATGATCGAGTGTACGTTTTAAATATAACGGCAAAAAAAAAAAATTACTTGAGTATCGAAACAATGTGGAACACAATTATGGCCACCAGAACGACTTACAAGACTTCCATAATTTTCAGGCTCGAGTCACAGGTTTAAAGTATATTTAGAGAGAACAGCTTTTTGACGTTAACTGGCATTTATATTCTAGAAATCTATTTATTTGTAAAAAATAACGAACACTATTTTCTCGCAAACAGTTCAAGCCGTGCTGCCATCTTGCGGTCAAAGCAAAAATATAATATTGGCATACCTCAGGTCAATAACACTACGTATGCAAATAGCTCCTACTACACTGCAATCAAAGTTTATAATCAATTACTAATATAATTCAAGTCTCTCAGATTGACATTATTCAAACGTACCTTAAAATCTTGGTTAATAGCAAAAACATTCTACTCACTAAAAGATTTTTTTAATGACTAGCACCTGTTACCAATGTACCTAAAATGATGTTACCTATAATAAAATTGTAATAAAAACACAATTTAGAAATTGTAAATATTATAATATGTTATGTTACCCTACACATTTTATGTTTGTGTGTGTATTATAGTAGCTATAATATAAAATAATACTTACCTATACCTATAAAAATAGGTAAAGTAGGTATGTATTGTGTAAAATATTGCACGCCCGGAAAGGGTAAGACTGTGATACTTCTTTTATAATTTTTTAACAACTTATGTACCAGTTTTATAGCAAGAAACGATATTCTGATTCTGATTCTAAAAATAAAATACAGTTAGGTAGAGGCACATTTTCTTCTGTTTAGTTAGGAACTGAGCGTGGGAAGAAAACGACGCCTCCATATCATAGTTTGCAGTTTCACCATTTCCATTAGTTACCTTTTCCCGTAGTTACGAAAAAATGTCTATTAGGTATATTTAACCTACTTTTCAAATAAAACACATCTAAACAAACAGTCCCAAGCAACTCACGCTACGATTCCATTTTTCATAAAAAAATAATTCGATTCGTCCTGTAATTTGTCACTAAAGACCGTGACAAGGCCGCCCGTCAAAACTTCAGGCAAGCCGGGGATCACAGGAAAACCTTATGAATAATTAAATGTATCAGGAACACAAACTTTTTTATTCCACGCCCACTCTCCTTGTTAGTGTGGGGTCATTTTTTTAAGTGACAGCAAGAGGAGACACGAATAATCGCTTTCCATTACGTTTGAAGATTTTTCGTGAGCTGTCTGCTGGAGAAACGGATTCATAATTAATGAGCTGGATTGTCGACCTTGTAGTCCTTAGAATATGTACCTTCGGGCATTCAGGCGCTCATTGTAAATGTCAAAAGACAAGTTCGTAGGAGGAGTGTTAGTATCTATCACCGTCCGAATTTCCTTCTGAATGATTTTTAGACTAAAATATTGATGCAAACTGAACGAACTCAAATATGACGTAGATAAAAAGTTAGCAGTTAGATCGCCGTTAGGGCCTCCGCTATCCATTAGGAAAGTGAATTAACAAACGATTGCAAGGTGATTGTTTACAAAACGTTTCCATCCAATCTTATTGGACAAAGATATATGATCAACATTGAGAGACTTGTGTTTAACAGGAGATGTAACTAACGTATGGATAGTATTTGAGTAGGTCGTCTATTCATCGGCCGTAGAACGTCCACTGCTGGGCATACAGGACGATAAACTTCCTAACAAGATTATTTTTTGCAAAAATTAGCATGACCGACTTCATCCGTGTACAGAATTCGCGAATATTTAGCACGGATCGATGTAGCATTTTTCACATTATTGTTGATTTATCAAAAATGGCTCAGCAGATCGTCTTGTCTCACGTGTTGTGTCAATTTAAAAACAAAGAAAAAACATTTTCACTCAGAAAACAACATTCATTCTCTCAATGTACAAATCAAAGCTCTTTTAGCGTAGAAATGAAACACAAATCTATAAGCAAACCTACAACATCTAATAAATGAAAGTGAATGAGTCAAAGTACACCCCAAATGTAGACTTTCTTCCTTTATTCGTGCTCAAAACCCGCGAAGTTTGAAATCTACACTAAAAACTTTGTCAGTGAAGTCCGTCAAAACAGCATGAATATTTAACGAGCGGCGAAGGTCATGGCAAAGACCTGCCTATTTTACTGCATGCTACCGTACCGAGTCTCTTACATACTATTTCAGTATGGGCTATAGCAATCCTTGAATTAAATAAGATAAGATAAGATAACGTTTATATTGCTCAAAAAGTTACAGGTTTTGGAGTTAATCTAAATCTTGATGATGCTTAAAGTAATGTTAGTTGGTAGGTACTTAGATTAAATTTACAAACTTCCAGAGTGGAACCCTAAATCTCACACTAGGGTGGACCTGTGTCGTGAGATTTAGTCTCTTCCGCTTTTAGATAAGACATCTCATAATTATTACCTAATGTAATGAAAAGAGTGACTTAACAATGAGTTCTTAGTAATTTACTTAAATACGAGTACAAGTAATTTCCTAAATGCTACTCTACTTTTTGTAGATTTGTTGACTTACTTATTTTATTGGCAAATGCCTTTTTTTTGGTTTTATGTACCTAATTAAACTATGGGCAGTTTACTTCACGTCACAGTGATATTTTAATTTAGACTATAGTTTTTAAACGATTACTTATTTGTTAGTTTCTGATGCTGCCTTAAATAGACAGTTTTATCAATGGCAATATTACAAGAACATTTAAGAAGCCCAATCAAACTATAACATTTGTTTTTAGATGATAAACAAAATAATTATAGCATCAGTGTTTCTTAGTCAGATAACATCTTTGTCTAAACTTCTGTTGTCACAACTTTTAAAATTTATAAAAATGACCAGTTTACCTGGGACCACGGTCGATGCAACTCGGCCGAAACGTCGGAATGACGGCGTATTTATTTATCTCGTAATTTTAGTGCGCGATTAGACCCGTAGTATACAGGGTTATCTCTAATCAATTAGCATCCTTTTAGGGGCTTATTATGTACATCAAAACTAACAACTTTTGTTCTGCAACTTTTGTCATAAAAGAAAAAAAAATCAGCTGTTCCATACATTTTGTCGCGGGTGAACGATATTTTTCTATGGAACAACAAAAAAAAATTTTAGAGTTTTGATAAAAGTCGCAGAACAAAAGTTGTTAGTTTTGATGTACAGAATAAGCCCCTAGGATGCTAATTGATTAGAAATAACCCTGTATAATAATAATCTATTAAAAATATTAAAGCTAAAACACGTTGCTCGGGTTTCTCAAACGTTCGTGTAACTGTGACTTTTATTTTTAGATACGTCTGTGTGTAGAGGCAAGTCCTATACAAACAAGGAACCTTACTGCTTTTACAGTAGACCCAGTTCCCGCACTCAAAACTTAAGTAAAATATTAAACGCCGCCTTGGCCCGCCCTCGACAACTTACTTAATAACTTAAGGTTTTTTAAAGCGTTTGCAGTCTTTCATAATTCACGCGGTTAAGTGCTCAACTTAGAGATGTTGATCTTTGAAGATTTTAGTGCTGTTTTTATTGATAGAGTTTTTGAAATGCTGAATTACGGATGAAATGTCTGTTTTACGGATTTAGAAAGAAATAAATGTATAAATACTTAGTCGTTTTTATATTTAGAAATTTTTTAAATATGCGGTCAATGTAACAATAATATTGTAAAATCTTATTGCCCTTTGAACCTTTCCATGTTTTAAGTTAATTTACAAAAAAGTGTTTCTTGTAAATTAACTTAAAACAATTTCAATATTACGGGATATCTCAGCCACTATTGTATTTATTTACGTATTTTTCCACCGCGCAAAAAATATTGATTTACTCTCTAAATACAGCAAACAATTTAATTAATATTAAAACAGCTTGCAAACATGACATAAATGACTAGAATTTTCTAAAGTTTTTTTTTTGCGGCTGAAATGAAATATTTATTCCACTAAAATAGAGTACATATAAATGGTGTTTCAGATTAATTCGTTTCTTCTATTTGCCATTTACTAGCATGTGGAAAAGCACTTAAGTAAATAATAAAGTTATAACAGAATTATTCCTAAAATTAATTACAAATCGTATCAAAGTACGGTCAAATTAAATAATTAACAAAATGAAATAAAATAAAAATTATAAGTCAAATTAAATAATAAACATGTTGAAATCAAACAAATTAATCAATGTTATCGTTTACGCATAATTAAAAATTCGTACCTGGAGTTCTGAAGAATTCGGGAGAAGAATACTACCTGCTCATTTTATCTCTGCCCTACCGATGTTTAGCGACATACTTATGTAGTAGATATATCCATAGTAATATTCTTCTTTGGCACACAATTTAGAATACCATTTCCTTCACATCCCCATAATATTTGTATCTATAAGCTACCTATGCTTTGTCGGATATTAAAATATTTTTGCGTTGCTTATAAGAATAGCTCGCGTGCGCTCTTATTGGATCGCTTTGAGCGATAGTTGTAGAGCTTCGTTTTAATCTTGCCTTAATATTCCCTTTACTTAAATTGGAATTTGATCGTTAAGTTTATGGAATCTCTAGTGTGGTTGTTATGAAAATAGAAAATTAAATTCAATCCAACTCGAGAATAAACAAAAATCAATCAACTTAGGGATCAATAAAACATAGCATAGACCGTCTAAATAAGATGTTTGTATTTTATGGATGAAATAAAATGAATGAATCTACTAGTTTTTTTTAGTTTTACAATTGTAAATTAAACCTACTACAAGTCAAGTAACCACGACAAGAAGTACTGTGTATACTGAGCGCCACACAAATTGAAAGATGGGAAGTTAGCCGCAGATGACACTTCGCCGTATTCGCTAATTATTGCGCATCTGTGCACAATGCCTATACAAATGGCGAAGTAATGAGCTCGGGCGTAGGGAGCGCGCGGGAGGCACGAGGTTGGCGAGCGGGTGTGCGCCGGCGTCTCGTCTCTCTGGTGTTAGCGTTACGTTAGCGGGTGTAACGTTTATATTTTGGCGTTTGCGCAGCTCTCTGCGGCTACCTTCCCATCTTTCAATTTGTGTGGCGCTCAGATAACCTACTTATGTGTTCCATGGCTTTTTTTAAGATTTTATTTTTAAAGAGAAACCAAGCGTAGCCAGTTAACGTTTAAACGCGCTACCGTACCTGAAACAAAGAAAATATACGTAAGCACAATTATAGTCGTAAAATTAAAATAAAATAAAAAACAGTCTTGTTTTCTTTTATTGCTGCAAATAATAAAGGCTCCCCTATAGACTTCCAATAAGACCGATTGCAAATGATTTTAAGATATAAATGTTAACCACAGAGTACAACTAGCAAGCGCATAATTAAATATTTTTTAACGGCAAAAGTACCTTTAATAACTACAACAAAACGTACTGTACTGTACCAGCCTTTTTAGTAGTCCACTACAGGACGTAGGCCTACCCACGAAGGGTGATTGGGCCATATCTACCACGCGGGCCCAGTGCGGGTTGGTGGATACACATACGCCATCGAATGTCTTCTACAGACGTATGCAGGTTGCCTCACGATGTTTTCCTTCACCGAAAAGCCAGTGGTGTGAAATCCCGTACATAAATTCCAAAGAACTCATTGGTACGGGACCGGGGATTCGAACCCACGACCTCACGATTGTAAGGCGGGTGTCACTACCTCTTGACCACCACGGCTTAACCAACCAACAAAACGTAATACTACTTTATTACCTCAGAAAAAATTAGCATCCGATCTATTTTTTTATTTTTATAAGGGTAGGATCACATACTGAGCAAAAAATCACAAAATGCTGACAGATCCAGGTGGAGCTTCAAGCACCATCGTGAAAAAACGTTTTTAGCCGATATCTCGGAAATTATGCACTTTAGAGCTGTCACCATTTTGCGATTTTATGCTCAGTTAGTGATCCTAAACTTTAAAAATAAATAAGTCGGAAATTTAGTGCAAAGTCGATCTAACATGTCTATTTTTCCTGAGCTATATAAGCTAAAATTACGTACACTACTACTACAAAGCAATAAATGTTGTATGTTTAATAAATACCCATACCAACAATATTACCATGGCTAATACATATTTTTACCCGTCCCCAAAACCGATAATTTTATTTATCAACATGATTTAACCAAAATCGGTTTTTCTATACCCGTATTAAATAACAGACCTATTATTATGAATATTGAAACCTCAGCCGTGTGGCTTCAGTGGTTTTCATTAAATTAAAAACTGTTACACCTCCCCGGGGCTTTAATCAACTCAAAAAATTAATTAAAACGCGTTCGCAGTAAATAAACCGCAACACTGAGGTTCGATATTGATTTCATTAAAATCTAGAGTACCGAGGCACTTAGGTAATTTAATTAATAACTAGGCACTCAAGCTTAGAAGGCTTGTTTTTTATTGGAAATGACAGTCTGGCGCATTAAATTATGAATTTTAACTAAAAGAGAGTAAATACGTCTTTTCATGCGATTTTATGACGCGTCTTGCAGCACGCCATCATGGTAAAAGTAAGTTCGTATAGGTCGGGTGGCTAGCCCTAGTATCTGTATTTTTAGGCAACCTGAGGGCCTGAAGCCGTGGTGGTCAAGAGGTAGTGACACCCGCCTTACAATCGTGAGGTCGTGAGTTCGAATCCCCGGTCCCGTACCAATGAGTTCTTTGTACGGAATTTCACACCACAGGCTTTTCGGTGAAGGAAAGCATCGTGAGGCAAACTGCATACGTCCGTAGAAGAAATTCGGTGGCGTATGTGAATCCACCAACCCGCACTGGGCCCGCGTGGTGGATATGGCCCAATCACCCTTCGTGGGTAGGCCTACGTCCTGCAGTGGACTACTAAAAAAGCTGGTACAATACAGAGTGCCTCTGACATGTCTTGAGGATTTAAACAACCGAGACCTACAATTTAACGTGCCATCCGAGCCACGGTAGCCTTCAGTTGGAAAATGCCACCTTCAGTCATCCATCCAAATACTGACCGTGCGCGTTGCGTTCAAAATAATAATTAAAAAAAATATTTATACGATAGAGTGATGACATGAACAGGTCATCCGCTTAACTTATTCATTACAATGTTGCCTATATGTTATTATCTGAAACAATAAATTCAAAACCACGCGTTGCATAGCACTTGGCTCATCCCATAAAATAATGGAAAAATGAAAATAAAATTAATTAGCTATTACAATCGTTTCTTATCAATGATATTAAACACTAGTTATGAAATACACAAGTATTTAACAAGTTGAGTTTGGATTATCTTTAGACCTTCAAGGGTCTGTGGATAATCTAATTGCTTTCTATGTAGTAGTAGTGTAGGTAGTTTTAGCATCTAAAGTAGTATTGTATATTAGTTGAGAAACATTGCCATCCAATTTAGGAACAAACTTGTGTTACGGAAGAGCAATGCCCCATATACATTTGTATATACATTTTATTTTAATTTCATCTAGGATATAGTAATGTTTGTACAATTTTTTTTTATTGATAACATTTTTGTTACAAGTCATTATCCATAGCATTAATTAATAATAATATTTGGAATTTTAATAATAACAGTATAGAAATACATTAGTGTTATTTTACAATCGTAAAAATACAACCAGTTAAAAATTAAAATTCATTATTAAATTATTTCTTTCAATTAATTATTTAATAATTCTTTATCAATATTGCTAGAATTTTGAAAAAACGGCCATAAAATTACACTCACTATTATATATATCGTTATAGTTTTATAGAAACTTAAGCAGTTAGTTGTTTTTTTCACTGTATTCAGCCCCCAACAAGTTTCATACAAAAACAGCGCAGGCGATGGTGTAAATTTGGGTGTCATTTTCAGGTAAAAAAAAATATAATTATCGAACAGTATTTACAAAAGACCCTTTTAAAACAAAATGTCGTGCAAAACATAAAGATACAAAAGGACCGTCTAGATTGATGGAGCGACGTCCCGCACCGAAACAACTGGGCAACAGATAATTGATATTCAGTAAATATTGGCGGATAAAATAAACCGAAAATTGAGTTTCCAAAAGCGGCCTAAATTAATTTGCAACTTCATAACAGCTTCGTGTCGACGTAAAATTTTTATTAAACGCAAATCCCGGAGTCTGGTGTGCAGACTGTTTGCTACGCACACTGGTGCGGCTGTATTAGCACCTTCTCTAGTAGTAAAAGTCTATATAAGTAGGTATATAGAGATTTAAACTACTGAAACATTGCGATTCATTGTTCTCGTCACTATGAAGACTTTTCCGGGACAACCTCAAAATCGCAAAATATCATCGATGAACTTTTTCGATGGAACACTAGCTCTATTCAAAAAGTTCATCGATTCTCTACAAAATGTTCGGAATAAAGCCGGAAACATACTATCGGACGCGGCTGACGGACGCGACTGACAGCCGCGACTTAGCAATGTGCACAGTCTTAAAACATCCGGCGCGCCAGATCACTCTCGGATGTCCGAACGCTCAAGGTTAGCCCAAAGTGACGTCCGCGACTGATGTCCAATAGTGTGCACGGCTCAGTGTACAACTTCACTTTCATAGTCTAGATACCTATCAGTCGCGGCTGTCACTCGCGTCCGTAAGCCGCGTCCGATAGTATGTTTCCAGCTTATCTGTCTTTTTTCGCGGTTTTGGGGCTAGTGCCAAAGTAAAAGTTGGTCACAATGATGATTACAATAATTGATACGATTAATTACCTTGAAAATTTCTGTCACGCCATGAATATAGGTTGACAAAAAGTATTTTAGTAGCTACGAGTATTCTACTCGTAGCTATTAACCTACTAACTGATTACAAAATCTTAAAAATAAAATAAATAAATAATAATATAGACAAATATACCTACTTAGCTCTCCTAAGAAAGATTTTACGAATATGTTAAGTGTCGTGTAAAACAGTTGAAACCATTGTTGTGAGATTCTTATGATTTGGAAGTACATATTATTATACTACAACCAACATACCTTGATAGTAAGCCCGATCACACAGGCGCCAGCGTAAATTAAATAGCAACGTAAAAAGTGTTCTCTCTATCGAATGCCTAAAGTGAAAAAGAAACAGAACTATGCTATTTAGCTAATATAGTCACGCTGGCGCTGGGCTTGGCTTGGGCTTAGTTTCGACATAAAATACGGAATTCAGAGCTCTGCTTTGAGCGCATTTTTAGAACGTTTAAGTACGGGAACGTACTAAAAACTATTACTACCAATAACCGTGCAGGCTCCAGCGCTCAAGATCGAGGCAAACGGAAGAAGCACTTAAGCCCCAAGTTGGAGAAACTCCTGAGATTGCATTCTGGTGAAATATAGCCGGACCAGTTTTAAGTGGGGAACTGGGAACATTTGCCGTTGAGTACTTCATAGCTTCATACTGCTACGTCTTGTGACTTCAGGGACTTGTAACGACGCATAATATATAGGTATGTATATCATCATTATCATTGTTCTTATATTCCTAGGACATCTACTGCTGGACATAAGCCTCTCGTGTAGATCTATAAAGAGATCGGTTAGAAGATGATGAAGATATTCAGAGCAATCGTGCAGTCTTCATGACATGGTCATTAATAATGTCATAATGATAAATAATCATCTTCATCCATATACCTTAAATAGGTTTTGACCCACAAGGTGAACAGAATTGCGCTGGTAAATATGTGGTCTCCATTCGAGAACTTTTCGATGCCATCGGACAACAGTTTAGCGTGCTATGAGAGCTAGTTAAATTACTACTTCTTCAACTATCTACTTGGCTGGGCTATGTCCATCGACATGAAAGAATATTTTGGTTTAATAAAAGGCGATCCGTTCGTGTCTGGAATACTGCTGCCATCTTTGGGATGGCTCGGCTAAGTGTCAGCTCGAGGCCTTGGAATCGGTGGACCAGCGTGCTGTTCGGCTTATAGGTGATGAAAAGTTAGTTGCAAAAATATTCATAGCCTGGAGAATCGCCGTAGGGTTGCGAGTCTGTACATTTTCTATAGGATTCATTTTGGAGAGTGTGCATCTGAGCTGCACGACCTTATCCTGCCATCCCCTTTTTACTACAGGACAAGTAGGAGGACGCCACATTACCACCCCTACACTTTCTATTTTCATTCGATATGAAGCGGTTTGACTCAACATTTCTGATTCGTACCGCCAGGGAATGGAACAGTCTTCCTGCTTTCCTGTTTCCTAAGAGATCTAAGATAAATCTTCTAGGTCTGCGTGCTTGATCTTCGACCACAACGTCGCTTACCATCAGGCGAGGTAGTGGACGAGCGCGGACTTATTCGCGTTAAAAAAAAGCAGCTATGTCGGTAATTTTAGTTTGTCTACAGATCCCACATATCTAAATCAATGAAAGATTTCAACGCTCCGAACAGTGTGAAAAATAAATGTATTTTTAGTGGCGTCCTAATAATATTAAACAAGTTTTTGGGAGGAAAACTGTGAGCGAAAAGCCGAAATAAGTTTAATACAAAAATCACAATATTTGGCGAACGTCTCGATCCTAAATAAGTCGTCTACCTACGCACGTCAGTCCTTCGGAGGCCCGGAAGGCTGTCCTCGCAATATTTTCTTGCTCTAAGAATGCGTCCCGACAAATCTATTAGTGGTTTTCTGTATGTTTTCCGCCTGTCGTAGCGTACCTGCGGATTGATTCTGGTATGTTGAGTTTGGGCTTTGATTGTTTCCTTTTCTTGCCAAAAATACGTTGCCATTTTCAGCTTGTGCTACGCTACACATTAACACGCTGTCTTATTTTGTTGCCAAGTAACAGAGACGATATTTAAGAGTTATTAAGATAAGCCTATACCCTACAAAAATATAAAGTCACTGTACATACGAGTAATAGTATGTACTAGGATTCGTTTAATTTTAATAATCTTAGATTAATCATGGTAGATATGCATATGTTTTTACAGAAAATTATAAGGATCTTTTTATTTATTTCGTAAAGATATCGAGATTAAGAATAAAGGAAAAAATTTAAACTTCAAAAGGTGACCCATGGTTAAAATGATGATAGTGATCGAAAGAAAAAGTTAAAAAGGACATGTCCACAAAATGTATGGAGGCTGGTATAATAATAATCAAAAATTCTAACCACAACACTCGTCACATTTCGAGAAAGTTCATATTTTTCTGAGTCTATTACATCAGTTAAAAACAAAAAAGAGCACTCCGATTTTTTAAAAATTAATTTTGAATTTATTAGGATAAATAAATATATTTGGCTCAATAAGTAGTTTATTTCTATCAACGCTGATTAAGTAACCTCCGAATTGTTAATTAAAAGCATTTTTACCAATTAGACACACTTTTAAAGTGTTTGTTTGTCACATTGTACCTACTAACTGGTCACACTGGTAGGTTATAATTTTTAATTTTAGCAAATTAAGCGATGAATGTAGAAGAATCAGCTACAAATGCAAGTAAAATAACTATAGAAGCACTTTATCATTGCTAAACTAGAAAAAGTAATAAGCTGTATTGTTTTTTTTCATACAATTTATTTTTCGCATTTAAAAAAAATCGGAGGGGTGAAAAAATCTAAATTAAATATTTTTCGGAAGTCCATAAAACAAGCTTTCAAATGATATATATATATCATCTTGGTTCGATTTTTCTCTGAATAATATACCACTTGTGGACCTCACCTTTGTAAGATTTTTTTTTAGTAAATGGTAATTAATTCTCATAATTGTTTTTCTCAGTGAAAACACCTCAGAATACCTATGTTTCTGTGAACATATAGAACGGAAAATTCAGACCTCTAGACCGCTCGAGGTGTGGTCGGACCCTTAAGCTTTGGGTATCAATTATGAAACGATGTCGATATTTCATGTTCCTAGCTAAGCGATAATCAAAAAAAGCTGAAGGGGAATAAATCATGCAGATTAGACGTAGACTCTTTAAAGTGTAGCCGAAAAAAATAATTAGACCAGTGTCAGTCTCAGAGCAAATAAAAAAATCAAGAGGGAACGTCGTTGAACAGTCAAGTGAAGCCGGTTTTTTATACATGTGTGGGTGCGTCACTGCTGCGCCGCCATAGTTCGACTTACAAGCCAAGGCGTAGTTTCCTTGTACGTTGATGTGTGTGTAATTGTCTTTACACGGCGAGGCGTAGTTTTAGTCCGCCTCACTTGTTTGTTCACAACATTCTCTCTTGATTTTTTTATTTGCTCTGAGGTGTCAGTTTGATTTTAGTCTTTTTTTTTGTTCTATAGTGTCAGTTTGTAGTTCTTGATTTTTTACATTTTTTCGGTGTTCCTCTTCTAGTACACAATATAAAATGTAATACACAATTTAGTAACGCCAAATTCTGACTCGCTACACAATGCAGCTTACTTATTGTGAAAAAAAAAAAAATGTTAATGAATAGTAGGCATAGGAAATAGGCAGGGGCACCTTACCTAAAAATGGGAAAGTCACTCTAAGGGAAAAATCTAATTTCTAAACACATTTCCTTTTCCTAGGAGATATACTCGTACTAATCTTTCCCTTAGGAAAATGGATAACATTAAGTTTTTCATCTCATTTACCTAAAGCATTATCTACAAAGATCACAATTTTGCCTTACATTCTCTAAGTAGTTCAAAACAGATTAAAAACTTGGAATTACTACAAGAACTTAACACAATCAAGTTATCCAACTCCACGTGATAAACTAAGCTCAAGTTATCGAAGGCCCACGTTTTTACAGCCGCGGCCCAACTTGGGCCAACTTGGGCCAAGTCATGATTAAATTCTGTGAGTTATAGACATTCAGTTCACCGCTTTTTCGGCCATCGCCTGACCGTCGTACATTATTTATCGGGCCAATATGAAATATGCATTAATCGTGAAAAAGCTTTGTAAACAAGTTTTATAAGCAACCCAGCTGGTTTTAATGAGATATGGGTCTGTTACAATTTTATTTATTGCTTCAACTCTTTTTCATTCTGTACACGCACATACTTGCGGGAAATTCTTCCTTTATAGGTAGGTTTTTGAGTTGGGAAAACCGTCAACCAGAGATAGAACTTTTTCAAAATAGATATTCGTAAAAGGTGTCTGAATCAGGCATCAGAATCACTTATCAGGTGATCTGGAACAGGCTGTTACAGTTACAACGAATATGTTTACTATTACAGTTACAACGAATATGTACGTTACAACGTACTGTTACGGATACAACGAATAATTATGTAGATTTGTCGTTATGCTAATAATTTTATAATACAAACAAGCCAATAACTCAAAATAGGTCAAAATATTTTCTTTATATGTTAGTTTATCTGGAGGCAGTATAGAAGGTGAAAAGCGGTGGTGGTTTAGTGGTAGTAGAAGCCGTGGTGGTCTATTGGTAGTATCACCCGACCTGCAATCGTGAGGTCGTGGGTTCAAATCCCGATCCCGTACCAATGAGTTTATTTGGAACTTATGTACGGAATTTCACATCATTGGCTTTTCGGTGAAGGAAAACATCGTGAGGCAACCTGCATACGTCCGTAGAAGAAATTCGATGGCGTATGTGAATTCCCTAACCCGCACTGGGCCAGCGTGGTGGATATGGCCCAATCACCCTTCGTGAGTAGGCCTACGTCCTGCAGTGGACTATTAAAAAAAGCTGGTACAGTACAGAACAGTAGAAAAAAAGACAAGGCTACTGTTAGGCATACTCACTCCAACGCGCGCACTGCATCGTGTTCAGTAAGTAACAAAAGTGAAAGTAAGTAGAATTTTTTTTTTTAGTAAGCTAAATCAAACAAAACCTTTCCACGTTTAGGGCGTGAAAATGCGCAAAGCTGGCCGATAATGTAATAAAGTTTGTATCGAACATCACCAAAGCTTAGCTGAAATATGGACGGCGCCGTAGCTCAATTAATGTTGAACAGATGTAGCCTAACTAAGCGCGCATCATCCTATATTTTCTCCAATAAAACTGGCTGCGAATCACTCCATCGGGAGGCGTGATTGACAGATGGCCTGTCTAGGTAATTGAGATGAATGCGCGCGAGATTGTCTGCGAGAATAAATCTCGCCCATATAAAAACAAGTTTGAACAGTTTCACACCTGTACCTACGATTAATAATGAGTTACTTCGTCGTGACCACTATTTTGCCAAGGTCGCGTAGCTAGGCTGTTGAAATACCGCTAAAAATGTTATCTGTCCAAGCTAGCTAGCTCTGAGTTATTTGATATTCGTGGTCATCGACAATAATATAATCGTTTCGTCCGATTCTCAAAATACTTTGTTCTGGGAACACTACATTTCAATTAATAAATCAATTTGATAATTACAAAACTAAATAGTTATTCATTAAATTAATATTTATTCATACCTTGAACTATAACTACATAGTATAAAACAAGATCGCTTCTCGCTGTCTGTCCACATGTATGCTTATAGCTTTAAAACTGCGCAACGGCTTTTGATGCAGTTTTTTAAAATAGATAGAGTGATTCAAGAGGAAGGTTTATATGTATAATACATCTGTGCGAAGCGGGGCTAGGTCGCTAGTATACTACAAACGTAAGCATATTATATAATGACCTACATTCACCAAAAATTGAATAAAATATAAAATATCAAACCATCGTTCAATTTCAAAGCCAGCATTTTTTGTAAATCTCAAAAAAACATCTATGAAAAGAATGGTCTCGATTGAATGAAACTAGATACGATGATAACTTCAAAGGCTATCTGTTACAAAAACAAGTAAAAAATTCGAGCGTTTTACATGTATTTTCAAAGGCTTTCCTTCCACACAAAACAAATTGAATCTGGTTTAAAAATATAGCTATTATGATTTATTTATTAAATATTTGGCTTTATTCTGAAGCTCGAACTTTTGGGTTAGTGTATTCTTAGAAACTATAACATTTATACTACACCTGCTCGGAAAGTACCTTGATACTTTATCAAATTTACGGTAGAAAGTACGTCATTGCATATCGAACAAATATGCGGCGAGAAAACGCATCTGAGCGGGAGAGAAAAGTGTATGAAAATCCATTTCTTACGTGGTTTTTCTTTTTTAATTTTGGGTAAGACTATGCGCTGGTAACCTAAATATCAAAAGCCAAAAAGTTTTTACAATGAGTTTTTATCTCCAAGTTCGCAAAATGACACTGACCACTAGCTGTGTGTTGGATGGTGTCAAACAATTTGAAAAAAGAACATGTGAAAATTGCAGACGCCATTGGCGCCATTTTCAATTTGTGTGTTGTTTGAGGATTCAGTTTTCGTAGAAAAGTAAAATAAAACTATCAAAATGATAAGTAGTGATAGTGATGATGAAGATTTTTTAACTCCGCCGCAGCGTGCCAACAGCACAGCCAGTTATTCCTCCTACATTGTCGCAAACATCTCAAACAAACATTAATGGAAAAAGTGTTACATTAAGCTTCACTAACTGCAACAATTTCAATATAAATTTCAATTAGTAAAGATTTAGTTTTTTATTTTCCTCGTAGGTGTAGTGTAGGTCCTCGTAAGCACTATGTATCACTCGAGAGAAAGTGCGATTCCCGATCTCGGGTGTTTTAAAGCCCTCGCCTACGGCTCGGGCTTCAAACGACACCCTCGACGGTAATCGGTCACTTTCTCCTCTCGGTGAACAATGTACTATTAAACTTGCTTATCCTACCAACTACAGAGTAAGTGCTCCAGTGATAAAATTAAGTGAAAAATGAGACAATACCTACTTAGTTGTTTATTTATAGTAGTTTTCAAAAAGCTGGAAAAGAACTTCTTTAATCAGGGTCTAATAGAAATTTTCTCAGGAAAACAGTCAGATAAATGACTTAATTTTTACTACGAGTACTATTAAGTACTTACACTAAAATCTATAGTTAAGTAGAGATAGATATATAAACCAATTCAATTAAAAAAATCAATTGATTGATTCACACATATAGATATTAAAATATACAGACCCTGAAACATGTGATACAACCGGCGGCCATATTACATAAATAATTTCTTCCAGGCAACCTGTTTCTTTGCTCTAGCGTAAACGTAGTAAAAAATAAAACATTAACTCAAATTGAAATACCAGCTTCATATAAATAAGTGACAAAATTTCTAAACATTATTGAAATATGTAATTTGAAATTAGGGAACGGACTAAAAGAGATCTCCGTGAAAGTTTTTGAATCAGTTTTTAATCTCCATCCTTTAAGTTTCGAAATAGAACAGAAAATGTTTTGAAATTAGGAAGCTTTAGCCAACTGTAAGCTTTAGAAATGAAAATATAGTGAAATATTACGCCAAAAATTATAATCTTAGAAGAAAATTACCGCCATAGCGCCATAACAAGCTCTACTGGTTAAATAAAACTGTTTTGTTCATGTAAAATTATGAACCTGTTCTTTCTATTTCAGTTACGTTAAGTGTATAATATTTTGGTAGGAAATACATAAATAATGAAAATTTCTTGTACACTGGCCTATTGTTTTACTATGGAAATTATCGTGGTTTTCACACATTTTATACTATATATAACGGTGAGTGCATTGTGAGACGGCTCCGCGTGCTAGCACTCGCCAACTTGAGAAAGGTCGCCGAATGCGACCGTATTGTTTCTACAATATTTCTTAAATAGTTATAATTCGAATACTTCTGGCTAATACTACTCTATCTAATTCGATGGCTCAGTGGTTAGTGACCCTGACCCCTGGTTCAAAGAGGCGTGGATTCGATTCCTACCCAGGGCAAATATATATGTTACGAACATAAGTGTTTGCTCTATGGGTGTCTATGTCTGGGTGTTATTTAGGTATTAACTGTATAAGTATGTATTTAAAAATATGTAGTTTATCTGTCTTTGGTAGCCATATGACAAGCTTTGCTTAGTTTGGGGTCAGAGACCGTGTGTAGATGTCCCCTAATATTTATTTATCTGTAACTATTGGCGTTCGCAAGAAATTGCAGCGTTCTAACATTTTAAACCTAAACAATTGGCTACAATCAATGAACAAACAAAACAAAAGTACTTTATCGGTTACCAACTAGCTGAAGTCTTATTTTTAATCCGAGCTACTTTAGGCGATATTTTCTAAAACTTGTGTGATTTGTACTGAAATAAGTTTGCGTGAATTTACTGAAGCCACTCGAAGAGCGAGGGTGTTCCGCCAATGTAATATTTATGAGTGAATCTCAAGGGTAGTGGAAAAGTGTTGTGCAGAGTGAATTGGGAATCGTCCAGTTGAAAGGATTTTCTATTTCTACTGAACGTTTTGCTGAGTTATTCTGTTTTATGAATTTATTCAATACTAGGCGATGCAGGAGACTTTGCACGTCCTCGGCTTTCCGTGCTAGAAGCTTAAAGAAAGCCCAGAAGTCAACTTATGCCCCGCAAAATATTAAGTAAAAAGTATTATTTATGTCATATTTAATTCTCTCAAGTTATTAACGATTACAATCTATTATTTTTTGTACTCATGCTATGACTGATTATTTTATTCGACTGACAGGTTTGTGCTATGGGAGTTACGAGAGAATATGAACTTTCTTTTTGTGATAAACATTTCAAAAATTGACGCTGCAGGATTTGAACCTGCATCTCTCTGAGGTTCCGGCCCAGATGCTTTGTCCAAATTAAGTGACTAACTGGTTTAAAGCAGTTCTCTGGCGCTTCCAACAATGTAGTAGTTGGTAAAAAAATGATAAAACACTTTCAATAATTCGACGTTTTCGCACACAGCGTTCTAGCTTAATTTGGACAAAGCATCTGGGCTGGAATCCCAGAGAAATGCAGGTTCAAATCCTGCGAACGCGTCAATTTATGAAATGTTTATCACAAAAAGAAAGTTTCTATGCACCTAGTATGTGAAGCACGATAAAAATAATTTCATAGAATACGAACTATTTACGTGCGGGCTTTCTACCGGTTAGATTACAAGCAAAAAGGGAACCGTCGTAGTGTTATGGTAAACTAACAATAAGATTTTAATCAGCAGACAAGGTACGACTATACCAAGTATAGTCGCAAGTACTGATGAATACCGAATTGGTGTCAACCAAGTATCAAACACTTTTAGTTGCTCTAGCAATGACAGACAGCTGGACGTGGTCTTTTAATGTGCGCCTAATGATTAAGCTCAAGATAGCCCAACGTGCTATGGAGAGGGCTATGCTCGGTTTCTCTCTGCGAGACCGAATCAGAAATGAGGAGATCCGCAGACGAACCAAAGTTACCGACATAGCCCAGCGGATTAGCAAATTAAAGTGGCAATGGGCAGGACACATTGTTCGTAGAACGGATGATGGGGCCGGAAAGTTCTAGAAGGAGACCACGGACCAGCAAGCGCAGCGTAGGACGTCCACCGACTAGGTGGACTGACGATATAATAAAAATCGCTGGAACGCGCTGGAAGACATCATACGGCTGATAGATAGATAGCAATGACAGAGCAGTGTTGTCAACGTAACAAAATTAGTAAAATGGCACACGGGCGACCTCACCTACTGTTCTACTTACGCCATGTATACTTAGCTTACAGCTGTATATATAAGTTACTGTATGGCTTACAGCATTGCAAACTATAAAACTAGAGTTCAAAATAGATGGTGTAAGTGGAAAAGATAGCCCTCACAAGCGTTGCGAAACTTGATTTTCATAGGCAATTTTGATTGAAATTCGAAAAATAAGAACCAGTACAGATTCGTTCACAAGAGTTTCAATTAAACACAACGTAATGTCCAGTGCAAACTCTTACGACGCTTCTCTTTTAGTACAAACTCTACGTGATCCGTGATAGATAGATTAGATAGGTTAGGTATAGGTAAGTTTACAATACTCAACAGACTCAACCAGTAATTCCTGTATCAGAGGTTGTCCTTTAACTCTAGGTACTACACAAACCCATCTTCAGATGTTACACATAATTTATCCCACAAAGAAAATATCGCATACATTTTTCATAAAATTTCAAACAAATAGCGAAACATTCCGCGCCGTCTGTCATGGCCGTTCATTTTCAACACGTCGACCGAAACGACGGACGCTTGCTGTAAAACATTACTCATGTAAAGTTTAGACAATGGCGCGCCCTATTTATGGCGCAAGTTCAGCAATAACGGAGGCGAGGCATCTGCGCCATTCACCAACTTGGGGGTTAAGCGCCATCTAACGTAAAGCACTTCAAGTTTACTGGGTCACTGGTTTTAAGTTTTCACTTTAATGTATCAATTGCACCCTCTCACTGTACATTTTATACAAATTATATGAAATAGCCGAACCAAACTACTTGGTGACTGTGAAGTTATTTACATACAAAAAAAAAACAGATCCCAGTGCAAACCAATCCTCATAGAGGAAGAGGGGCAAAACGAGGACGTAAAGAGAAATAATCAATTACAATATAATCAAGATATCTTTATGTGAAGTTAGTAACAAACTGTGCGAAATCCAGTCCTCGTAAATAATATTATGTCTGCCATATTTCGAAAATGCCAATGTCACATTTGATTAGTAGTTATCAACGACATAACGTTGATTACATAACAGTTTAAAAGAAAGGTAGCGTGTTTGTCGGCCTTTTATAGAATACACTTCGGAGAGTGCGCTCAAGAGTTGCACAATCTGGTCCCACCTGTCCCTTTCTTCTATCGCACGGCTAGACGGACGCGACCAAAGCGCCATTCTTTTATGGTGGACATTCCACGCGTTAGAACTAAACGTTTCGAATCCTCATTTCTCATACGAACAGCCAGAATGTGGAATGCTTAGCCTGAGTCTGTCTTCCCGCTAAAGTACAACATGGGTGTTTTCAAATCCCGAGTAAATAGGTATCTTCTAGGTAAGCATGCTACACCCTAGACCGCATATCTGCTCAACATCAGGCAGTATGTAGTCAAACGCAAACCGGAATAAAAAAAAGAAATGTTTGATTTTAAACGCTATTTTGTGGGAATCATCCATACAAATGTTCAATCTTAAAGTACTTCTACTCTATATTTTATTCAAATTTTGTACCTTGAAATTTTAATTCAACATAAGCATTTTCATATTATATATTGTTGTTCACTTAGACCAATACAAATTAAGCTGTACATACCTACGACACGTACCCAACGTGAGGGTTAAAACGTAGAGCACTCCAAGTTTACTGGGTCACCGGTTTTAGGTTAAGAGTGTTATGTGTGAAGTGTTTGTAGTACTGGCATCTTTTGCAGCGTATCCAATATCCAAACAGCAGTAAGGAGCAAACAGGACTATATCCTGAGTTGCTATTTTCAGAAAAAAAAGTCAAAGTCAAATCATTTATTGCAACATATGAAATTTACATGCGGTTCTTAGTTAACATGTTTTGTACAGTGATACATATGACCCTATAAGGTGTAAAGCTATTCCTATTTATTAATTATTTATCTAATTATTTGGCCAAGATAAACGTGATCGTCTAGTTTTATAATGTGATCGTCTAGAAAATATTAAACTCAAATGGACCCTTTTACGTTGTGTAGAGTTTACGTTGTGTTTAGATAATAAAAATTAGGATAAATAGTAAACCTAAATTAGTTTCACTACTAGCCTATGTGAATCTATAAATAATCAGAAAATAATAGGAGTTGCCAGTTCTTTGTATCATAAATAGATACAAAAGTAAAATTGTAAAAAAGGAGAACAAAACAAAATAAAAATAAGTTCAATACGATTCAAATAAGATGCAGTTTCAGAATAACAAAAGAAATACATTCGCTCAGCACATAAAACACATAATAAAATGAAATTAATTAAATTTGACTACGATAAATTATTACGATGCATGTGACAATATGAAATAAAGAAAGTAGAGTTAAATAAAAGCATGCAACTTAGCTTGATTCCGGCTATCTGCTACTCCTTACAGCTACAGCGATCGGTGATCCGCAGTCTGTCTTTCTTCTCTCTTCGTGGCCAACTTTATGCTAAAAGAAATACTGATTAATGACATTAGTGCAGTAGGAATAATAATATCTGCTCCTCTGATCTGCTCCAAACTGCATCGCTGCTAACACCACCCTCTGGAAGGAAAACAGGTATGGGATATGGAGTTTAGATCCTTAAGATCTGTAAATTGAAAGCCTAAGCGAATCAGAATGTGGGGCTCCCTGCCATCCTTCACCCCACTCCAAAGCGTTGCCAACAAATCCGTCAGGTTTAGCCCTAACCACGCCACTAAAGACACTAAATATTCAAACCTTCTTATCTCTTACTGATCATCATTCATTCATCCCTTAATCCAGTCACACATCCAAACATACTTTTAATAAAGTTAGAACCTAAAGTTCTCAAAGTTTGTTATTATTTGGTTCCCTAAGCTAATTTAAGGCCAAGGTATTCCTCATGACTCGAAATGATCCCTACAGGAATATCGTGGTCGTGTGGTGTGTGTACCTAGTGCATGTACGAATATCCAGTTGTGAGACAGCGACCATTAGCTGGAAGCCATCATGAACTAGATACTCTGTGTAACCCAGGGCGGTACCGGCTTGTCGACCTTGATGCAAAGGGTGAGGTTCGAAGGGCCCGACTCCAACATCTGATCAGCTTTAAACCTTCGCCCGACTCTTTATTCGTGTTAGCTAGTGTGCACGTGTGTAAAAGAGTAATTTTTCATACTAATTTTTCATTTTGAAGGAGAAAAACAATATAGTTCCAGTAAGATATTTTCGTTTTGTGTTAGTTGATGACGAAAACCTTCAATAACCAGATATCTGTGTTAATAATTATATATTATGTTGTATGTTTCACAATTTAAAATCATATATAGGCGAATATTCCGAATCTCGTACTGCATTCGCGAAACACGAACTTGCAGTGAGAATGTATAATTGTTTGAATCTCGTTCAATAAACACGAACTCTGAACTCCTGGCGTAGTTGTCTGCTCTCCTTCATAGGTGTTTGATCCCCTTACGGGATGAGATAAGTACTGATATATTTTTATAACAGCACAATCATCCATCAGCCATAAGACGCCCACAAAGACGTGCTGGACATAGGACTCCCTCTATAGATCTCCAATAAGACTGGTTGGAAGCGGCTTGCATCCAGCGCGATTTCCAAACCCCATCATCATCATCAGTTCTCTGCGCTATGTGCCCTGTCCAAGTGCCCATTGACACTTCAACTTCCCAATTCGCTGGGCATAACAGCATAATGTGTTATGTATATCCAAATATAATGAGAATGAATCAGATGCAGAAAATTATGAGGTTATTGAAAGTTTTCATTCAAGCAAGTTATTGTTTTTGTTTGTACCAGAACTATAAAACAGCCTAGCTACATGTAGCTGAATTTAAATGTTTAGTAGCATTCATCCAATCAATCTTTCCAAACACACATCCTATATGTCCTACGTGAGAAAAACTAATAAATAGTCTACCCTTAAGATAGCCCAAAAACAATGTAGACAGTAGACCTCTCTGCTTCTGAAAGAAAAAGGACTTTACGCTACCACTATTGTAATTTACCTATCAATAAATCTGATAAGATGGTGGGAGAGAAACGGAGTCTAAGGTAGAATCGTACTTATAGTACCGCTATCTGAAAGTTAAATACTTTAGAAATTAACCTGGAAATAAATACCTTGAATAAAATATGCATTAGTTAGAAATCTTTCTGAGACCTTAGGTAACACAAACTTTATCTTTGACACGGGAGAACCGCAGGAAATAACTATAAAATGATTATAAGGAATAACATCATCAAATATCTAATTTGATCAAAGTTATCAGTTACTGCAAAGACGAATCCTTGAAAGGCATCGCCAAAGGTCTCAAAGAGATTTATGATATATCACTTTCACAACACAAACACTATAATATGCCTTGATCGACGAAGGCTTTCTGTTCACTTATACACTTGGGAAATGAGCGAAGCGAGCGAGCTCTAATTTCCAAATTTTCACACGCGTTATAATTTAACACCTGAACTATTTTCAAAACGAGTATCGTTTACCGCGGTCTAACCCGGACTGCCTCCAAAATCCTAGCTTTTCCCATACAAAATAATTGTAATCTCGACGAATTCCACGCCTGTCAAATACTTGAGAAATCAATTATAAAAATATTTATGGGTTTGTACAAAACGGACGAAAAAATTGAAACACTCGAAATCACTTTAGTTTTTGTAAAATTTTCTAGCGCTATAAATTATTTCTATTTCCAGTAAGTCAACTTGCTACAAATATAGAGTCTTCGACAGAAACAAACCTAATATGTAACGACTATCTAGACATAGTACTCAATTTGTATATCAGTACCTATATTAATAAGTGATTTGATTTTGTATAGCTATAAGGTTATATTTACATAACAGTCCGCCGCCATACCTGTAAATACTTCATTTATTTCGTAAAACTATTTCAAACTTCTATCAATCAACACATAAGTAACCATAAATTATCATTATTTCATTATAATTGAAAGTCATTTTCGCCATAAAATTTAATGCTCTATTAACATACCAAGTTGTCTTACTGTCTAAGTTTATACTGTCTCTACGCGACAGTTGCCACTCAAGTTCTTTTATGGCAGTCAATATGGATTGCATAAAGGACTACTAGGGTTAACACATTTATAATTTTGCCCAACTACCAAAAGAAGAGAGGTTCTCAATTTATATGTACATACTTTCGCTTTCTTATAAATTTTCAAAATGTTATTAGAAAATAATATAATTTACATACTCGTATTTAGAATAATACGTAAGATTGTAATTATAGTGTCCGATGATTTTTTACGTGACACAAAATAACATAACCAAGATTATAATTGTATAAAATGAATAAAACTAATATCATATAAAGTTCAGACATTAATATTTATATTTTTAATTATTTTAATACAAAAATAGTATAGAAATAAGTAAAATGACCTAATGTCGAATGTATGTAAAACAACAGAAATAATGATGTCCGAATCGTAACCTTTTCATATTCAAAATTTACTTCTTTACTAATTTAATACATCACATTGAAATTAAATATAATTAAATACATCTGTGACAGTGACAACCCTGTCCTCAGTGTTCGATTTTTACTCAAAACAATATTTCTGTTAACGCAGGAAATAAAAAGGGAAAAATATGACCTGCTAACATGTTCTACAGAACTTTAGAGACCCCCTACTTCAAGCACTTGAAAATGTAAGGTTTCCAATAATTTGCGGTTGACCCGTGTCAGAGAATGGTAATTTTGAACTTTATTATTTAGTGCTATAGATTCTCCAATAAAATACTGAGCAGCAAAATGTCGTGGTATTCCTCCTAGAAGTTCTCACGACTCAATTTTTTTTAAGAACAATAAACATTTCAAAACCCGCATTAGCATGAAAAGGACAGCAAATACAACAATTTTACAAAGTCTGAGAGAGACAGAAAATTTTAGTTAATAATTTATAAGGTGTATAGTCAAAATATAGCATAAATACATGGAACAGACGTTATGTGTATATATAGATACATAACGACGGTTACAGATGGTATGGCAATTTTATTATTTGTATTGAAACGATATTTATTATTATGTTTTCTAGATTATCGTTAAAAAAATTCGTCTAATGTGTAATAGCATTTCGATAAAAGGATTATTTTTAGTTGTTTTATGAAACAGTTTTCTCTTTCGATAGCTTTTGGATTGTTTGGCAATTTATTGAATATTTTATAGCCATAGAATTTGGGCTAGAACTGTGCATTGCTAAGTTAGACTTAGGTTCTAAGAGTCTAACTTAGCAATGCACTAGGTATGTCTATATTGTGATCTAATTTTGTGCGATTTATCAGATGTTTTGTTAAAATAGTCTGGTGCTTTTTTACAAATTTTATATGTCTGTCTAAGTCTCTGCCTTTTTAAGTTGTTTTAAGTAGTGTGCGCGAATAGTTATTAGCAATTCTATACTAATAATATTTTGAGATCCAATTGTTAACGTGTGATTTTACGGAGGCCACGTATTGACAAGTAAATCGTAGGATATCCACTGTACTCAGTGAATATCCTACGATTCACTTACCTACATCTGCATCTACCTACTGGTAGACCGACGAAGTAATCAAGACCATAGGTACTGGGAGTAAGCTATTTTAAAGTAGTCTTATTCTAACTGTAAGGGCAGCCTGAGTCCAGCAGTGGACGAATTGTGGTTGGCGTCTTATAGATTACATTTGTTATTAAATTCAAGCGGAGATTATATAATGTAATTATTATATAATGGTTTTAATGTTTATTACAAACATTGAGGCTGACCATCAAATAATTATATATGTATACAGGGTTATTTTTAATCAATTAGCATCTTTTTAGGGGCTTATTCTGTACATCAAAACCAACAACTTTTGTGCTACGACTTTAATCAAAACTAAAAAAAAAAATCAGCTGTTCCATACATTTTGTCGCGGGTGAACTATATTTTTCTATGGAACAACAATTTTTTTTTGAATTTTGACAAAAGTCGTAGAACAAAAGTTGTTAGTTTTGATGCACAGAATAAACTCCTTAAAGGATGCTAGTTGATTAGAAATAACCCTGTATAATACCTCTACCAATGAGTAAGTGTCACAGAGCAACATAATTATGAAAGTTTAAGCAAAATGTGTTTGTTTTTTTGTTAGTGTCTAGATAATGATCTTTAATTTGTTATATTTTCAACTAAAAAAACATAACGTTAAGTTATATTTAATTTATTTTAATTTTGTATAAAAATACTCATACTGTTTTTCCATTCCATAAATACACAAAGAAACTATGTTCTCGTGATTAATGAAAGCTCTTCAAAGCACAAACTTGTAACTGCGTTATTATAGTTCAGAAAAAATGCTCCTACCATTGTGAACTTTGGCTTTCGGACATAGAGTTGAAAACGAGAAAGGGTTCATTATAAATAAGCTAGAAATCCTTTTTGTTTGATGTTCTTTGTTTGAAAATAAAAGACAGCCCTCGGAGTGCTTTTGATTTGCCTCAATGAAGTTGACTGCCGAGCAACAAAGTGACCAGCTAGGGGTAATCCTCAGAGTCAGCGAAGGTTTCTAATAAATGGAAATGCTTTTTTTATCGGGAAGAGGTCTGAATTTGACCAATAGTTCACCAGGAGTTTAGTAATATAGTTTGCGATTAATTAAACCCTGATATTTTTTGGGTTTCTTTTGAGGTAAGACGTAGAACAACTGCGCACTGCCCTAACTATGGCTTACGTTGTAACCTTATTTCATCTGCAGTAAATACATTTAAATACAACCGAGTTAATGCTATATTAGACATAATTATTATGACATAACAATGACGGCTATAAAATGGCGTCCTTGTCGCTAGTAGCGGTCTCTCCAAGCATCTAAGCACGGACAGACAGTCGTCGAAACTGGCGACATAGATTTTAAAAATACACCAAGGCGCGAGGTGGTAAATTAAAACATTGCAATATTTATGTATATCGAGCAAAAAATCTAATTAGATTCACATAATGATCGCAGAGTTCATTAAAAGGAAATTCATACTCCAAAGGACATGTCCACAAAATGTATGGAGGCTGGTATAATAATAATCAAAAATTCTAACCACAACACTCGTTACATTTCGAGAAAGTTCATATTTTTTTGAGTCTATTACAATAGTTAAAAACAAAAAAGAGCCCTCCGATTAAAATTAATTTTGAATTTATTAGGATAAATAAATATATTTGGCTCAATAGGTAGTTTATCTCTAGCAACCCTGATTAAGTAACCTCCAAATTGTTAAATAAAAGCGTTTTTACCAATTAGACACACTTTTAAAGTGTTTTTTGTCACATTGTACCTACTAACTGGTCACACTGGTAGGTTATAATGATTAATTTTAGCAAATTAAACGATGAATGTGAAAGAATCAGCTACGAATGCAAGTAAAATAACGATAGAAGCACTTTATCATTGCTAAACTAGAAAAAGTAAAAAAAAAAGTAATAAGCTGTATTGTTATTTTTCATACAATTTATTTTTCGCATTTTAAAAATATTGGAGGGGTTAAAATATCTAAATTAAATATTTTTGGGAAGTCCATAAAACAGCTTTCAAATGATGTATATATCATCTTGGTTCGATTTTTCTCTGAATAATATACCACTTGTGGACGTCTCCTTTATTTTTTCAGTGGTCCAAAATAGTATCTGATCCGCATGCCAAATAATAAATATTATGTCTTCATCACTGGATCGACATCACTTTGGCTGCGATTGATCACTCCGACGCTCCTTAGGAAACAAATGTTTATCTACTTGTATAGGCAACTTTGAACGAGTGAGGGATAAATATGGGTGAATAATATTAACTGGTTGCGTGGGTTTTATTTGGAAAATTAGAAATTCAAAAAGAGATTGATTTTAACAATTAGAACCAAACCAGCAGCTTTCCCTAATGGCGAGTCATATGGTCGCGTACTACTCGTAGTACTCGTATAGTTTTTCCGTGAACAGTAATGGTAGAACACTCGTGCCCTACAAGCCCTTATTCAGACCCGGTATCATTTCAATGAGTTCTTTGGAATTTATGAATGAATTTACAACTACAAGTGTTTTGGTAAAAAAAAAATAGAACTTTGATAATATGATATCAAAGTTCTATTTTTCTACATAGCTGCCGTAGAGGCGAAATTAGATAACTTACATTTACTTGTCTAATTTCGCTTCTACATATCTCTGCCATAGAATGAATCCGTCATCAACTCACATTGAGCTAGCATGGTCAGTATGGTCCAATTGACTTTTGTTAGTAGGCTTATGTTCACCAGCAGACTTCTTAAAGACAGGTACAGATTTGAACACACTGGCCGCAATATGGCTTAACGATATTCCAGACATGTTGTTTTTTAACTATCGCGATTTGAACACATTATTATTATATACTACGGGACTAATCGCGCACTAGATAAATAAATACCTCCTCATCCCGACGTTTCGGACGACTTGCATCGACCGTGTATTTATCTCGTAATTTTAGTGCGCGATTAGTCCCGTAGTATAATAATTATATAATAATAAGATTTTCCAGACAGTTTCTTATCCGCAATATGATAAAAGATAAGATAATTTATTTATTCATAAATACCTAACCTAAGAACATCAAACAATAGAGATTCAATTTAAGTAAACGAATTTTTTTTACAATTCAGGTAGGTACATAGACAAGAAGTAAAAGCACTAACTGAAATTCACAAATTTACCGGAGTTGGAAGGTAGGTAGGTACTAAATAGCTCTTAAACATCGTCTTGTATTACTAGTGGACCCAAAACTAGGCTAAGCCTGTGTCTTGGTGACCCAAACCGTGAGGTAACGAGTAGAATTAAGGTGCTGGTAATGGTTAAGTAAGTAGGAAAAAAGGTGCCGCGGATGATGATAACGATAACAATCGTCCGTAAATAGGTACAGCGAACAAAGCAGCAATGCTCATAAAAATGACAACCGTGACAGGCATTCGTTAGCGCCATCATTCTCTGATTAACAAGAGGCAATTAAGTCGAGTCGACGCGCAGATTCCGGAGTTCCATCCGAGCATTGGGTCCAGATTCTACCAAAGCTGAGTGGGGTGAAGATGTTTAATTTACACCTAATATTTTGTCTTGATGATGCTGTAGCATGACGCAGTGCATGTCACAATTTTTTAAGTCGAGTCTAGACTTAGATTCCGGAGAATTAGTTTGTAAGTTTGTAAATGCTATACAGTTTGTGCAAAACGAGTAGCGCCATAAGTTGACATTTTACTAATTTTATTACGTTGACAATACTGCTATATCATTGCTAGTACAACTAAAAGTGTTTGATGCTTGATAGACACCAATTCGGTTTCATTAGAATGTGCTCGAGTCTACCAAGTATACCTAGTCAGTACCAAGGTTACTAGCTAGTACTAGCATATACTTAGTTACTAGCTTCTGATTCAAATTTTATAGTTAATTCACCGTAATGCCACAACGGTTCTCATTTTCCACAAACTCTATTTGTTTAACAAAAAATAAAAAACTGCTTCGTTCCCCTCAGGATTCTGTTTTGTTTCTAATTAAACAATGCAGTCTAAGTCTAACCAGCGCGAGTGATGGAGAACAGTATGCTTGGAGTCTCTCTGGGAGGATGAATCAGAAATTATAGAAGAACTAAAGTTGCTCACACGGCCCAGTTCATTGGCAAGGTCTATCTATCTATCTATCAGCCGTAGGATGTCCACTGCTGGACATAGGCCTCCCCCATGGATTTCCAATAAGGCCGATTGGAAGCGGCCTGCATCCAGCGCGTTCCTGCGATTTTTATTATATCGTCAATCCACCTAGTCGGTGGACGTCCTACGCTGCGCTTGCTGGTCCGTGGTCTCCATTCGATAACTTTCCGGCCCCATCGGCCATCCGTTCTTCGAATAATGTGTCCTGCCCATTGCCACTTAAATTTGCTAATCCGCTGGGCTATGTCGGTAACTTTGGTTCGTCTGCGGATCTCCTCATTTCTGATTCGATCCCGCAGAGAGACATCGAGCATAGCCCTCTCCATAGCACGTTGGGCTATCTTGAGCTTATTCATGAGGCGCACATTAAAAGACCACGTTTCCGTTCCATATGTCATCACTAGCAACACACAACTATCGAAAACTCTCGTCTTGAGGCACTGAGGTATATCGGATGAAAAGATGTCACGCAATTTTTCGAACGCTGCCCAGCGGAGTCTACCTAGGACAAGTAGTCCAGCTAGGTAAGTCCAACTTTAAGAAAGAGGTCAATCGCCGAATCCGACTCGGTTGGCAAGGTACATAGCACTAAATACTAGTGAACCGATGAGGTCAAAAAGTTTTCCTCTGGTTTAGAGACTACGAACCGGAAAGTGCAAAGTAGGGCTTCAACGTACAGGGTGGACCGACCACCATAATTAAAGCCTCAAAATCATACTAGATGTATCCCGCGTCCAATCTATCTTATTGCTAGTCTATGCAGGCTTATGGGATGTCTTATGGCTAAAATAGGCAAGATGACTAAAAAAATATAAGTAGTACGTCACATAGAAGTATTGTCTAGCACTGCTGCTGATTAAAATTTATTTCAATTTTTCAATTTTTTTATTTAGCTTGTGAACCTGGTTTTACAGTGGTGGTACTTAAAAAAAAAACTAAAGGTCCTCAGGATCCGCAAGGTCAGCATACAAGCGGTTTTACAATAATATTTAAAATCTTATTATTAGTTCACCGTAAAGACTAAGTAGAAGCTACGACTGTTTTCTTTTGGCACATACTCTAGTACCTACATAGATCCGATGTAAGCGCCTACATCGTTTATTTTTCGTGGTCTTCATTATTGAGAACAACAAGGGGTCGCAAAGAGTGGACGACGTCCAACGGCTAATATGATGGTGACGATGAAAAAACTACATGCCTGCGCTGTTTTTGGTAAGAAGAATTACTTAATAATAAATCGACTTTTTACTAAAAAAAACCGGACAAGTGCGAGTCAGGCTCGAACATCGAGGGTTCCGTACAAACACATTATTAAAAAATATGGCAACGTAACACAATTAGTAAAATGGCACACGGGCAACCTCACCCATTGACGCCACGCTTCTCTTATTGAACAGACTCTCCGCTGGAATTTCAACTTGCTAATCAGTAGGATTATGTAGGTAACTTTGGTTTTTCTACTACTGTTACTTTTAAACAACTTTAAAACAACTCCTCAGTGTGTTAACGTAACGAAGTGAAACAGTATCCGTGTAGTGTCGTTCGATTGGCTCAGCAAACATCAGCGAAGACTCGCTCTACAATATTAGCTTTGATTGTTTGATGTTACATGTTCCAAACACGAGACGCAGGCTTTTGTGTGCCTAGGGAATGTTGGTTCAATTTCAAATGTGAGGACGCCTGATTAATTACAACCATGTGCTTTTATTAAATCATATATATTAAAACTCCCTGTTGTCTTTAAAACATCTGGAAGAATGTAGTCAAACGCACCTCTTATTTACTTTTAACACCCTTTTACTGACTGTTTGTATTTCTCAGATCAAAAACTCAGACCAAATATAAACAAATAAAAAAATCAAGACAGAATGTTGTGTTTGTTCACAAGTGAGGCCGGCAAAACTACGCCTCGCCGTGTACAGACACAATCCTCGCCGTGTACAAACACAATCACACACACATACACGTACAAGGAAACTACGCCTTGGATGGTCAGCCAAACTATAGCGGCGCACTCACCACATGTATAAAAAACCAGCCTCACTTGTCTGTTATCGACATTCTGTCTTGATTTTTTTATTTGGTCTGTGATAAAAAATGATTAATACTGAATTTTTAATAGTCCTTTTTTGAACATGGGCCTAACCCACCCACGAAGAGCGATTTAATATGTAGTTTAATACCAAAGTAAAGGTCAACATTGGGATTGAAGTAAAACCAATAACATTAGGAGCAAACAGCAAAAGCGCTGAATTAAATACGAAATAGCCACATTCAAGCCTCTCCCACACAGAATCAGCCTGCGGCAGTGGTTTTGGGGACAGTCAGAATTATGTAGCTATGTCAATTATAATATTATTACATAATAGTTTGTCATCGGTGGGCGTTCGTTCCAACCCACGCTCGTTTCATGAATTCCAAAATCGGAACAAGTACTTCTGCCCTTCTTAGAAAAAACAGCGTATTTCTCTTAATCCGATGACGTAATGTGAAACCTGAAACTTTTGTCTGGAGTGAGAGGGTTGCGTTTACCAGAAGAAGGGCAGATTTAAAGTATGCAGTTTTTAGTAGGTAGGTGTATATGCATGACTCTGATATTGATGCAATTTTAAAAAGGGTACTAAATGCAAGAATTATATGAGTAGAATGCAAGGCATTGTTTGCTATCCGCTTTAGCTTACTTGGTAGGTACTTAACAACAGAGGCTATTCTTATAGAATTCCCTAGCCGAATGCACGTTTTAGCAGCTGACTACAGTGTGCTGTGACATTACTATTAAATATATTCATTATATTATTATTAAATATATTTATTCTGGTAAATACTTACCTATAGACATCAAAAAAGTTTCACGTCGATGATTATCAGCGACCTTTTTATGTGTGTGTCTTCTGTCGATACTGTAGTAGCGCGCATGCCGTTCAAGTCTGCTGCTGCACGCGTCTGTATAGGTGAGGGTTTAGCGGGAACTGGGCACTGACATCGCTGCACAGCCGCTGGCTGTACTTTGATAATGTTGTTTTACTGCCTGCGTGGATACATGTGAGGTTACCCTCACTTGGTATATATTATTATTTTATACTACGGGACTAATCGCGCACTAAAATTACAAGATAAATAAATACCTCCTCATTCCGACGTTTCGGCCGAGTTGCATCGACCGTGGTCACGGCTAGACTGGAATGTAGAACAGCTGGTACCGCCAATTCAATTTGAACTTGAAAAATTGTCACTACGACACACAACACTGACGGTATCTAACAATGTCCTTCTACCTACACTACGCGATTTGCATTTCTTGACAACAGGATTCCACGACGCCGATAACTTAAATCCATCCTCCCGGTTGAAATTCTTATGTTTTTTGATTTCCACCGCTTCACGAACTATTCTCGAAAAATAGTGTCGATCCGTGGAGAGGACTTTTGGGTCGTGGAGCTCGATCCAATGACCAGTACCTTCGTCAAGCAAATGCTCAGCTATAGCAGACTTCTGTATCTGGCGGTTTTTGGTATATAGCCGGTAGGTATTTTACAGAGTTTATTTGTTCTTTTAATTTAATATTATCTCAGTGGGTCGTAATTATGTAGACAATTTATCGTAGAATATGTCAAGATATACATTATTTATTTTAGTAAAATATTTACGTGCACAAAACATAAACGTTGTTAGGCTATGAGGTTGCCCGAAAAAGTCGCGATTTTAAATAATCGCGGCGGCCAAGTCGGACTCGTGCAAGAAGGGTTTTTTTACCGTATGGAAGCCTAAAACTTAATATAATATATTTTAATTTATTTTAGAAGTAAATATACAACTAAATTTTCGGTGAATATTTTAAGTATCTTCCTGTTGTCTTTACTTTTAAGGAAGCCCCCCTTAAATATTTATTTTATTTTAATTACATTGTTAATATTTAGCTAAATATTCTGTGAATATTTCAAGTATCTTCCAGTCACCGTAATTAATATCGAGCGAAAAATAGCTAAAAAAATTAGGTTTGTTGTAGGGGGGCTCCCCTTAAATATGTTTTTTTTTCTTCTTTTAGTATTTGTTATTATAGTGGCAACAGAAATACGTCATCTGTGAAAAATTTCAACGTTCTAGCTGTTATGGGTCATGAACCGTATGAACCGCACCTTTATGAGATACGTCCTGGTGACGGAGTCTTAGTAATTCTATAGGTAATAGGTTCCCGTTTTTATCCTTTGGGTACGGAACCCTAAAAAATTCTGTAAGAAATTAGTATTTTGTTATTTTTCATTCCCTACTTTATTATGTAATTTCATAATAAATTAGGGATATAAAGTACAGAGTACAGACAAAATTATCGTATAAAATGTAACAAAATGAAGTAAAGTACAGAGTTTGAGCTATTATTGGAAACGTGTAGGGCTCGCTCGTGAAATGTCCGTTTGCGCCCCGAGGCGTGGGTCGTCAAAATATTTCATTAGGTACCTACGGCCTTATGGAAGCACGTCAAATGACCATGACTTGTGCTAAAGTTTCTTCCGAGATTTAGATCAAATAGAATTTGCTTATTAAGTAAGTTCGTGTAGGCCGGCAAGCGTGGTGACAGAATTTTTTGAAATTTTAACTTTTTTTTCTGAAAGCTTTTGACGTATCTAAAATTTTAAAGCTTCTGAGGCCTATAATTTAGCCTTGAACACAGTTGTCACGGTCACATGTCATGTCACTCACGGTTCTAATACTCAAGACCACAATGCAAAGTAAATAGTTAAATAAATAAATATTTTGGGACATCTTACACACGGCCTCTGACCCGGAACTAAGCAAAGCTTGTGACATGGCTGCCAGAGACTGATATACTACATATACTTATTTTTAAATCATACTTATATATATAGTAACTAAATAACACCCAGACACAGAGCAAACACTTATGTTCATCACACAAATATTTGCCCTGGTGGGGATCAAACCCACGCCTCTTTGATCCAGAAGTTAGGGTCACTAACCACCGAGCTACCGGAGGCAGTCCAAGTTCGACATACGAGTATGTACTTTGAAGATAAATGAAAAAAAAAACATATTTTATCACATAGGTACTTTGTTTGTGGTTGAGTATGTCCAAATTAATTTCTAAACTTCTACAACTATAATATTCAAATACACATAAAAGATATTAAAAAAAAAATCTATGGAATTACAAATAACACCAATAAATTAGACCAATCACATTGTAATTAATTTGAAGATAAAACAGTGGTTCCATAAAATTGAAAAATAATTTTGATATCTACGTTTGAGAAATCAGGTGTAAATATAAGATAACTATAAGTATAATCTGCTAGATCTTTCACATACTTCGTCGAGAAAAAACTTAAATAATTTAATAGCTCATAATTAAAAAGCCATTTGGTAAGCATTCAGCAAAACCGAGTCAGCCATTTATTTCTACTATTCACTTCCACTGAAAGCATTTGAGTGCGGCGCTCATTTCAAAAGTAGAACTTGTGAACGGAAACTGAAATACAATCGCTTTACTAACTGGATGTTGTGAGACCGCAATTAGACGTCGACTGAACAGGTGAACGCATTGTGAGCCTGTAAATGTAAAATGTTTTACTGTTGCATAAATCCAAATTGACTGTCTCGGTGGCTCAGTGGTTTGTGACCGTGACTCCTGGGTCAAAGAGGCGTGGGTTCGATTCCCACCCTGGGCAAATATTTTTGTGATGAATTTAGGTGTTTGCTCTGTTATTTAGGTTTTATCTATATAAGTATGTATTTATAAATATGTATATGTGGTATATCAGTCTGTAGCATATCATAAAGCTTTGATTAGTTTGGGGTCAGAGACCGTATGTGTAAGATGACCCCTAATATTTATTTACTTATCCTTTTCAAGAGCACGTTTTTGTAGATTTCATTATTAAATTGGCTTTCAAAAATAATAAGGAAGCTTTTTTATCTTATACTGCCCTGAAGAAAACCTGATGTTGATAGATGTTTTGTGAATTGCTTTACTAACTGGATATTCTAAGACCGCAATTTGACGTCGAGTGAACAGGTGAACATATTGTGAGCCAGTAAATGTAAAATGTTTTACTGTTGCATTAATCCATCCTTTTCAAGAGTTTGTTTTTGTAGATTCCATTATTAAATGCTTTTCTAATTAAATGGCTTCTTTCTCATACTGCCCTGAATAAGCCCTGATATTGTTTGTTTCCGTAATTATGTTTTGTGAATCGCTTTACTAACTGAATATTCTAAACCGCAATTAGACGTAACGTAAAGTGTGAACGCAATGTAAGCATGTAAATGTAAAATGCTTCATTGTTGCATAAATCTATCATTTTTTTATAATGAGTACGTTTTTATAAATTCCATTATTAAATGGTCTTCTAAGATAATAAGGAAACAGCCTTGTTATCTTAAAATTGGCCTGAAAAAATAACCTAATTTATTTTGTTTATTTATGCTTCGCAAATTTTACTTAAAGCTTATAAATGAAAAAAATTGTGACGAGTTAGTAATAAAATAATATTCACAATAATAAACTAAAAATTTAGATCAAGAAGTAGCAAGAAATATCACAAATTAGTACCAATTGATATATAATGATACTGTTCTATACATTTTTTCGTGAGCCAATGAACTTTAAAACATATTTTTTGCAATTTCGGTTTTGGTGTTAAAAATTGTTCATTATGATAAAATTGATAAGGAATTTCAGTATTACCAAGCCTTTAATGAACACGTCGTATAAATAAAGAAATAAATATTGGGGGACATCTTACACACGGCCTCTGACCCCAAACTAAGCAAAGCTTGTGATATGGCTGCCAGAGACTGATATACTAGATATTTTAAATACATACTTATAAAGACAGTACCTAAATAGCACGCAGACACAGAACAAACTCTTATGTTCATCACATAAATACTTGCCCTGGGTGGGGATCGAACCCACGCATCTTTGATCCAGAAGTCAGGTTTACTAGCCACTGAGCCACCGAGCCGTGGTGGTCTAGTGGTAGTGACACCCGCCTTACAATCGTGAGGTCGTGGGTTCAAATCCTGGTCCCGTACCAATGAGTTCTTTGGAATTTATGTACGGAATTTAACACCGCTGGCTTTTCGGTGAAGGAAAACATCGTGAGGCAACCTGCATATGTCAGTAGAAGAAATTCGATGGCGTATGTGAATCCACCAACCCGCACTGGGTCAGCGTGGTGGATATGGCCCAAACACCCTTCGTGGGTAAGCCTACGTCCTGTAGTGGACTATTAAAAAAAAAGGCTGATACAGTACAGTACAGAGCCACCGAGGCTCTCAATCATAAAGTATACCTACCTAATTAAATCAGATTCCATATTACTTACCTATTCAGGTAACGTAACCTATACCTAATGTTTGCAGGAACAACAACGCTGGTTTATAGCTGCCGTACTCGCCGGCTGGCAAAACAACTCGCTTGATTAGGATCCAATCGTTCAATCTTCACCAATATTGTGTATAGTTCAAATTGATATGTTACTGATTTCATTGGTCTCTATAACCACGTGGGTAGAGCTCATTTGGATATGGAAATTAAGCTTTACATCTACGTTTCATTGTTATATATATGTGTTACATAATATATTATGTTTTAGAAGGTCACAGGTCGTAACTATAGCTATCCAATCCTGGAATTCAGGAATCATTCAGCGTTCTCTAGTCTATAGTCTGTTTCATTAGCGCTGAAAACCTTCGACAGTATTATGTTAGCACTCGTCTTGGCGAAATTAAAACAAAAGATTATATCTTCTTTGACAAAAGTATCGTTTTCTATTCAATATGTATCGCTTTCGTGTCGATAACGCAGTTGCCACGTTTCTTGGTAGAGGATCAGGGGTTGCGAACATATTTTGACCAGAATCGTACCGCATGGGCCTCATTCCGACTCGAAGTACTCTAGCGTGAGCGTGATCGTTCTGGTTTAAAATAATGATTAAATTTTACAAATTAAAAATATTGTACTGATTTAAAAGTTTTGTATTTTAATTTACATATTATGGCAGATACCCTAAGAATCATAATATCTATTGTTCGACCAATTGATTCCTCTTTTATTTTTCCAAACAGATTTTTGTTGATATATTAAAACAATTCAAAGCTATTTTTGTAACAAAAAATAGGCAGATAGGTACTAAGAACTATTGCGAGACCACCTGGTTACTCACTCTATTGTTTTCCTAAACACATGTTTCAATATCTGTCAAAGAAATTGGTAAGTCATAAAAAATAATACCTAAATAAATATTTAAGGGCTCCTATACAACAAACATGAATTTTTAGCCGTTTTTAGATCGATATTAATAACGGTGACAGGATGATGCTTGAAATATGCACAGAATATTAAGTTGTATATTCCCTACAAAAATAAATAATTGAAATAAAATATATTAAAATACTTTATATATATATATATTACAGATAGTGTTTCGCGAATACCTACGTAGTCTGTATCTACTTAAAGTTTGCTTAATAATTTTAAATTACATTAACATTTTCTTTGTACTTTTGTACAAACATTTAGGTATAGGTTTAGGCAATAATTTTATTACATCAAAGTCAAACACAACTCGCAAACATTATCCACAAATTGAACATTCGAAAATTGGAGCGATGTTTTTATTCAGTAAATATGAAATACACGTTAAAATCAAATCATACTGTGTTTAAAGTAAAAAGTTATAGATTTACAGTTCAAGCATATCCATAAAGAAGAATATAAAATAATCGTAACGACTATAGTTTCGGTCGCATTCGGCGACCTTTCTCAAGTTGGCGAGTGCTAGCACGCGGAGCCGTCAGTGCATTGCGAGACGGCTGCGCGTGCTAGCACTCGCCAACTTGAGAAAGGTCGCCGAATGCGACCGAAACTATAGTCGTTACGACTATCCCTACACGTGAGTTCAGTCCCGTTATATATAGTATAAAATGTGTGAAAACCACGTTAATTTCCATAGTAAAATATAAAATAAAGCTGCAGAATTATTTTGGATTTAAGGATCGACCAATTAGTCTAATTGGAAATTATGGAATTCACGCATTTTTTTGAAATAACTCTCAAGTGTAGTACTGCACTACTCTCACAGCAGATACACTTTGCTCTGTCTACTTAGACGGATCAAAGTGTCTCTGCTTCGGGTTGGTAAAATATTCTTATAAATGTAAGGTACCTACTTGTACATGTTCCTGTTTGTGTGTATGCAGATTTTCGCGTACTGGTCGCATTTCTCAACGAATCTTGAAAAAATGTGCTACTTAAATTGATTAATTATGAATTTCTAGTTCGTCTATAGTAGGTCAAATCCATGTAAATGAAAGCTAGCTTGGCGTTTTCACATAATGTAGTATTATTTTAATATGTGAAATGGACAATGTATTCAATTAAAATCTATTATTTTTAGCAAACAACAAACAAAGACAGAGAAGATCGCGTCGGCAGAAACAAAACAAAGGTCAGATATAACATTATCGGCAATGTGAGTGTGCTCTGCTTCTCGTACAAGAGGTGTGTATGCATGCACTGTACTAAATCTGAAAAGTTACACACCTTACACGCTTTTATTAGTTTCACCTGTATGTTTGCTTGCTTGTAACCAACCCCTTTGAACTCGATTTTGACCTACTTTGAGCGATCAGATTTTCTTTAAACTTTGCACACCTCATAGAGTGATGACAATGCATTTATAAAAAAAAAATAGAAATCCTAAAAAAAATACGAATCCGAAACGTGTTTTTTTAGTTTTTTTAAAAACAATATTTTTATTGTACTGATCTGCAGTACTGGAGTACGTGAAGTAGGTCTACAATCTATATTGAGCATGTGTTTGTGTGTAAAGATAAGTGAGTGAGCACGTATGGGTTATCGAGGCCCGAGGACAATAGCTAAGCCTGAACCGGTGAGATTTATTTTACTACAATTATTCCATGTACGATTGTTTCGGCGCTATCTAAAGGTTATCTTAACCGTGTAGATCGTATATTTATTAGATGTTTCGAATCGTTTATTGCAAAACAGAAAAAAATATTTGTTTCACAAAAATACAGATTGTTTGTTGATGGAAAAGGATTAGTAAGTGGAAGCGGCAGTAAGTGCAGTACGCGCAGCGTAGGACATCCACAGAAAAGATGGACCGATGATCTAATCAAGACCGCATGATCGTGCTGGATGCAGCTTTCAACCAGTATTAAGTATATAGGCTCGATGTTCGTTAGCGATCATCGAAGATAAGGAACGTTCAGCACGGTTAATCTTCGGATGGGTGACCGCGGGTGGCATTTACAACTGAGCGCTACTATGGCTCATGCGCTCTGTAGTTTTCACCGGTTAGTTATGTCAGAGGCCTTTAGGTGGCTTTTTTAACACTCTGACACTAAGGCTAGTGACCTATACATCACGAACTTTTACTAGTATTATAAACAGTGGTGTAGGCCTCCATATAATTATGTCCAGCAATGGACGTACTGCGGCTGATAATAATAAAATGATAATGATTGACAAGGAAAATTAAATTGATTTCTTAACAGATGTTAAGTAAGTACATAAAAAATTAAGACTAGGTACAAACATTAAGTTACTACTAAGGCAAATTACCACTTACAAAAAAAGTCTTTATTGTCATTTTACCATCCCATTTTTCAAGATTTCCATAGTTTCAAGTAGATTCAGATAAAAACAGAGACATTTTTTCTACACCATTTGTCGAAAATAAATGGGACAGTTGGACCTGACTGTAAGCTAACTTACGACTGTTTATATCCTCAGTGAGTAAGAAAAAAATAGTAGCCCAAAATACTTTACTGTTGTGAAGATGTATAGCTAAATCTACATAATGGTCTAGCTAGGATGTTGAATCTCTTGAAGCATATTTTTTCTAGAATTGTTCCTGACAACTATAGTCATATTTTATCACTACTACATGACACTAAGTATTGGTGGTAAAATAACTGGCAAATGAATGAATAATAATATTAATAATTAAAATAGTCCAAGAAGTACCTATTCCCCGTCTTTACAATAGTTTCCCTTTTCCTATCACCCAAAAACTGTATTTTTTTTACTTCATGATTATAAAAGGGCCTCTTGGTGTTGGTTTCGGCCCCATCAATGCCCTTCAAAGATCCGGGGCAACCCGTGAGTAGTAAAACAAATAAATGGAATAACAATAATAAACACACGGCCTCTGACCTCAAACTAAACAAAGCTTGTGATATGGCTGCCAGGGACTGATATACTACATATACTTATTTTTAAATACATACTTACATAGATAATAACTAAATAACACCCAGACACAGATCTAATACTTATATTCATCACATAAATATTTGCCCTGGGTGGGGATCGAACCCACACTTCTTTGATCCAGAAGTTAGGGTCACTAACCACTGAGCCACCGAGGCAGAAATGGCTCTTCCCATTTCTTAAAACTATACAAAAGTGAGCAGAAAATTATAACTGGTCTCCAAAGTATTATTAAAGGTTGGTCGAATAACACTTCATGTTTTATACATTGTCTAAATGTTTTAGCTAAATATGTAAGATATTTATCGACAGAAAACTGCCAATAAGACTATGTAACACTTTTTAGCGATATACTTTTCATGATCTTGAAAATATTCGATATGGACCCTATATCGCATATTTATAGACAAGTTAGACAGAATATATTCGCACTGCACCGTCTTTGGGGGAGGTATAGTTCGTGCCACCAAAGATGAGACTTGAGAAACCACCTTGGTTTGTAATAAATATACAAATTCTGGATAATAGATATACAAACGTTTAAAAATGTTTAATAGATACAAATTCTGGATAGTTAGTTTGTACACGACTGTGCCAGCGCAAGATCCCCCACCCAGTGGTGGCCACCAAAGTCGAGACTTGACGAGCGCCAGTACGCTCGTCAAGTCTCGACTCACTCTCGACATTGGTGGCACGCACTATACTTGTTCTAGAATGTATTTTTTGCTAAATATAACAATTATACTCCATCAGTGATGTTCCTGATACGGATTTTGACGTATTAAAACCCTCTAAAAGGCAAATACGGCTCGGCTGCCCTTATAAAGCCGTATTTTTATATATGAAAAATACGTTTTTTAGGGCTCCGCACCCAAAGGGCAAAAACGGGACCCTATTACTAAGACTCCGCCGTCCGTCTGTCCGTCTGTCTGTCAGCAGGCTGTATCTCATGAACCATGACAGCTAGAACGTTAAAATTTTCACAGATCTTCTCAGGTCACAGATTAGGATCAGACTCCCATACCTGAAATTTTTAACCGGTTTTGCTCGCTATTAATAAACGGTGACAGGTGAATGGTTGAGATATTCATTGAACATTACGTTTAATATTCACTATAAAAATAAATACTTAAGTTAAAATAAAATAAATATTTAAGGGGGGCTCCCATACAAATAACGTGATCTTTTGCTCGATATTAATAACGGCAACATTAAGATGCTTGAAATGTTCACATAATATAAAGTTGTATATTCCCTTCAAAAATAAATAATTAAAATAAAATATATTTCTAGGGCTTTCATACGGTATGGAACCCTTCTTGCGCGAGTCCGACTCGCACTTGACCATTTTTTTATTTTTAAATACAGCCTCAAATTTTCCCATACATTTTTACTGAAATACGGCTTTTTTGAGGTTGACATACGGCCACTTTAAAATTTACTTGGAACGACACTGCTCCGTCATTAACAACTTAAAAAACTCAATTAAAAATACATTAAGAAAAAAGAAAAGGTCACTTTTTCCTCTTTTAAAGACACGCGACCTTTAAACTCTGGCAATAAATCTACATAAGCATTACTCGCAGATTCCACTAATTCAGAGTAGTTTTTCTTGTAGCACGCTTTCTGGTAAGCGCTAGTAGAGTCTAAGTCAGTACTCAATTTTACCAAACTGCAAAAAGGTGACTAATTTTGTGATAAAATGTTTGTATTCAGGTCGTAGATTTTTTTCCGCTTCATAACCTTGATAGATTTTGTTCCCCTTTGGTGATTTGTTTTACTAGCGGAAAAAGTATAAAGGTGTTTACTGTTAGGCAAAACGGCTGTATTTATAGATAAATAATAATAATATAGCCATTTATTTCATATCCTAATAAAACATGCATTTCTTATTTATAATGAATTTACACAATTATCAGTAAAATTTACAATAGTTATCTATTCACTTTTATTATTATTATATACTAGCGGACCCGGCGAGAAGCCGGGCCTAGAAGTAACGCCTAGAAGTCGTAAGAACCTTGTACAGAGTATTAGAAAACTACAAAAAAAAAATAAGCCAAATCGGTCAAGCCGTTTTCATGTTATGTCGTGACAACGGAAAACGGGTTTCATTTTTATATATATAGACTACGGGACTAATCGCGCACTTCATCACATTCATTTCATTTATAGGAATCACAGGAACATTTCATTTGATAGGAACCCCTCTTTGGGTGTAGCCCTCCTCCATCTCGTTCCAAATTTCTCTATCTCGTGCTTTTACTCGCCATTCTATTCCTGCCGTCGCTCTTATATCGTCAGACCACCTTTTCCTAGGTCTTCCTCTTCGTCTCTTGCCAATTGGCCCTTACCATCTTGTTGCTTCGATTGCCCATCTTTTGTCCCGGTATCTCGCTATAAGGCCCGCCCAACGCCATTATAATTTTAAACGATGATGTAGTGCATCTATTACCTTGGTTTTCCTTCTAATTCTTTCACTTTTGATTTTATGTAGCTTTCTTATTTTCAGTATGCTTATCTCCATCGCTTTTTGACACAGGACTAGTTTAGATTTCACTTTTGTGCTATTTATAGATAAGGGTAGGCATAATAGGTATAAAGTCATATAAACTGAATAATATAAACGTTTCGATATTGTCGGTCCCTCTTACAAAATGTACGATACAATTTTTTTTTTGCTTCAGTTAAGTTTATCTTATAATTTGAGTTGGTAATAATGACATTTATAATGACTATTTTTTAATGATTTTTAATTATTTATCAACTACAAGTCTATCCACATAGCGAGCTAAGTAGTCATAAGCCGTAAGTTTATCCGTCCAGTATATTCTCAATGGATATACTAATATAATTATTTATTAGTAGGTGCGTATCCATTCTGGAGAAAATACTTATTTGCGCCACTTGTGCTGCTCCAGCGAATTAGTTGCTGCCTCTCTAGTCTTATTTTGTACGAGATGATTACGTGTTATCTATAGATTGTTAGGATGTAGGACTTTATTGCAAAGCTGGATACTTAAGCAAAAGTTTCATATTTGCTGATTTAAAGGTTTCTTGTTTTGCTACTCTGTCTTATACGGAATGTGTCTCTTAATGACTGACATACATGCATTTTTAGATATCATTGTACTTATTTTAAGAAGCCGTGGTGGTCTAGTGGTAGTAACACCTGACCTGCAATCGTGAGGTCTATGCAAATCCCGATCCCGTACCAATGAGTTTCTTTGGAACTTATGTACGGAATTTCACATCATTGGCTTCGGTGAAGGAAAACATCGTGAGGCAACCTGCATACGTCCGTAGAAGAAATTCGATGGCGTATGTGAATCCACCAACCCGCACTGGGGCAGCGTGGTGGATATGGCCCAATCACCCTTCGTGGGTAGGCCTACTTCCTGCAGTGGACTATTAAAAAGGCTGGTACAGTACAGTACTGTGAAGTACGGGCTTCCTACAGTAACCTACAGTAAAAATTGGCGATGAGTACAATAAAATCCTAATATGTAATCCTAGATAAAGAATGATATTAAAAAAAATCGAAAAACTAATACATAGATAAGAATAGCCTGTGGTGGTGGATACAGTTCTAGACCATTTATTTTTCTAGCCGTTCCACAAATCGTGTATTTTAAACTGAATTAGTCGATTTGTTTGTATCCTTTAATCTGTTTTCGCGTTGTCCCGGGCAGGGAGAAAAACAGTTTTTGTAGCGTTTAATCTTGTCGTCATGGGGGACGTGGGGGGGCAGGGGCGTTGCTTGGCGATTAAACACGTCTTTAGAAGATCGATGGACCAGCCTCTCAGGTTTGTTTGCTTCCGTTGTTAGCGTTTTAAACACTTTTGAATACACAAATGAATTTAACAGAGTACCTAGAGCAGAGTTGTAGCACTGAAAATTGAAAAGAAATAAAATTTTATAAAGATTTAATAAATTAAATGTGAATGTGCGACACTTAAACACATTGACCTTATACAAAAAAATACGTTAATTGGTACATGTTAAACATTGTGTACGTAACAATTGTTATATAATTAAATTAAATTTATTTTGCACGTGTATTGCATGCAATCGAGGTATTATAATTAGATGCAGTCAACTCATCAAAAAATATACTCATTATGAAGATTTAACATCCCATAAACCTAAATTTTGAACAACACACAGATAATATTGTGTAAAACTCTCCATTTACTTATGCTAAAAGTAATTATTTATTTACACAAAACCTAAATAATATATCATAAACCTCACTATATATTACAACTACTACGTTAAATGTACAAACCTAAACAAATTACCGCACCAATTTATCGCACACCGAAGGTTCCGTACAAACACACTGTTAAAATAATAAAAAACCTGTTTTAGCATGTGCTAATGAAGTTCTTATACATATATGATACCTTACGTGATACGATTTACTCACTGAATTTTGAACCCATATTTTGTGATATTTGAGGCCCATTTTTTTGTGATTTAAATAAAAATGTACAGTTTTCAGATTTATTCCTACATTCGTACTCTGAGACAATGCTTCTCGCCAAATTTCATAGTTCTATGTCAACGGGAAGTACCCTGTAGGTTTTGATTTTTGTGAGTGTCGAAATATGCAGTTTTTTACGACATAAACGGCTCTAACTTTTTTAAACGATAACTAAGAAATTTTTCTTTTACACAACTGCAAGAGATCATAGATATATACGTATACAGTTTAAATTTAAACTCGATATCTTTACGCGTTCCTGAGATAAAGAGTCTTGACATACACACATACGGACAGACGGACAACAAAGTGATCCTATAAGGGTTCCGTTTTTTTCGTTTGAGGTACGGAACCCTAAAAATGAGTACAGCCGTACCAGCGGGCACAGTTCCCAAAATGCTGGCCCCATTGCCACGTTGGATACCAATTTACTGATCCTTTGGGCAAAATAGAGGCCAGCATTTTGGTCACGTGTTGCGTCGACCAGTCGTAATGAAAGTTCTTTGTAAATGTTTTTAATGCTTATGCTTAAAATAAATGTATAAAAGTTGTGTAAAGTACAGCGCATAGAAGTTGTAAAATGTTGGACTATTTGTGTCGTAGGTACGTCTGCGTCCAGTGTTTGATGTTTCCTATTTGTTTTTTTAGTTCTAAAGTTGTGAACTTTTAGAACGTTGCTTCCCGGGTCATATTTTTGCATATTTTTATATTTTATGATTCTGTTTTGTGATATCGCGTGGAAAATTTGAAAACGGAAAGTTCACTTTAACTATTAACAAATAGTTAAAAGTTGTTTTGCTAAGTCCTACATTATGTTGTTTTGGTTGTAACGGTATTATACAAAACTAGCTTAAAACCCGCGGTTTCGCCCGCGTTGTCTTAGTACATAGGTACTTACTTAAAATGAAAATAGCCCGCGGTTTGATCTACGTTGTCTTTGTACATGCTTATAGTAATATCTAATAGTCCGCAATTTGGCCCGCGTTGTCTTAATACTTGCTTAAAATTACTTGCAAGGATAATGCCCACGGTTTGGTCAAAATTGTAACAGTATTTGCCTATAATGATAATAGGTCACGATTTGGCCCACGTATTGTTAGTACTTGCTTAAGATGGTTATTTATAGCACGCAGCATGGACTGCGATGTCTTAATACTTGCTTAAAATTATAAAAGCTCGCTGTTTGGCCTGCATTGTTGTATTACTTGCAATGATAATAGCCCATGGTCTGGCCCATATTGTCTTAGTACTTGCTCAAAATGATAAAAGCCCGCGGTTTAGCTCGCGTTATGTTAATAATTAGGTACTTACAAAGATAATAACCCACAGTTTGGTCCACGTTGTTTTAATACTTACTTAATTAAAATAACAGCCCGCGGTTCAACCCGCGTTATCTTGGCATTTGCTTATAATAATATCTAATAGTTCGCGGTCTGGCCCGTGTTGTCTTAATAAATCCTTAAAATTATAATAGCATGCCGTTAGCCTGCGTTTTTGTATTGCTTGTAATGATAATAGCCCACGGTCTGGCCCGCGTTATTTTCGTAACTGCTTAAAATGATAAAAACCCACAGTTAGGCCCGCGTTTTCTTGGCACTTACTTAAAATAATAGTAACTCGTGGTTAAGCCCGCATTAGGCTCGATTATGAAGGCGCCATCGTAATTATAATAGCTAATTATCATAATTATATCTGTTTCATTTTCACTTTAAGCATTCGATAGAGAGAACACTTTTTATATTGTTATTATATTTACTATGGCGTCTTCATAACTGAGCCTATTATTGTATAACTTGCAAAATAATGCCTACGGTTTAGCTTGAATTGTCTCAGTATTTGGTTATTTAATTTACTTGTATCTAAAGCTTATTACGGAGTACAAACGTGAATTTTTGGATGATAAATTGCCGAATTTCTGAAATTAACTCTATAAAAAAAAATATAAAATATATATTGGGGGACATCTCACACACGGTCTCTGATCCCAAACTAAACCATAACTTTTTTTTTTTTTTTTACATATAGGTTGACTGGTAGATAATGCTGTATAGCGTTAAGTCCTCTTTTTGTACAAATAGTGTGCAAGAAATGTTAAATAAATAAATAAAAATACATTAATAACACTCAGACACAGAGCAAACACATATGAACATCACCTAAATATTTGCTCTGGGAATCGAACCCACGCCTCTTTGACCCAGGAGTCAGGGTCAACCACTGAGCCACCGAGGGAGCCAATAATAATAATTGTATGAGTAAAAATCAATGTCGTATGTGAATTCAGCAACCCGTGCTCGGCCGGCGTGATGGATATGGCCCAATTACCCTTCGCGGATAGGCCTATTTTCAGTCATCCATCAGCCGCAGGACGTCCACTGCTGGACATAGGCCTTCCCTATGGATCTCCAATAAGACCAGTTGGAAGCGGCATGCATCCAGCGCGATCCTGCGGTCTTAATGAGGTCATCCGTCTATCTTGTGGGTGGACGTCCTACGCTGCGCTTGCCGGTACATGGTCTCCACTCGAGAACTTTTCGACTCTAACGGTCATCAGCCCTCCGCGCTATGTGCCCTGACCATTGCCATTTCAACTTGCCAATCCGTTGGGCTATGTCGGTAACTTTGGTTCTTCTACGGATCTCCTCATTAATGATTCGATCTCGCAGAGAGACTCCAAGCATTAGCCCTCTCCATAACTCGTTGGGCTACTTGGAGCTTACTAATAAGGCCCATAGTGAGAGACCACGTTTCTGTGCCATAAGTCATCACTGGCAACACACATTGGTCGAAAACTTTCGACTTGAGGCACTGAGGTATGTCGGACGAGAAGACACTACGCAATTTTCCGAACGCTGCCCAGCCGAGTTGGATTCGGCGATTGGCCTCTTTGTTGAAGTCGGACCTACCTATCTGGACTACTTGTCCTAGGTAGACGTACGAGTCAACGACTTCAAGAACCGAGTTTCCAACAGAAATCGGGGTGGGTAAAACATGGGAATTACACATGACTTTCGTCTTGTCCATGTTCATCTTAAGACCCACCTGTTTCTTTTATCCGTAGTGCTATCCGTAGTACCTATTTTCGGTAGTGCACTATTAATTAAGGCCGGTACAGGTATTCGGCATGTTTTGAGCCAATAATAATAATTGTATGAGTAAATATGTAAGGAATTTCACACTACTGGCTTTTCATTGATGAAAAACATTGAGGCAACCTGTATAGGTACGTCCGTAGAGAATAAAATCAATGTCGTTTGTGGATTCAGCAACCCGCGCTCGGTCGGCGTGATGTATAAGGCCCAATCATCCTTCGCGGGTAGGCCTATGTTCAGTAGTGCACTATTAATTAAGGCCGGTACAGGTACTCGACATGTTTCAATAAGTCATTAGAAATTAAATTTTCCAGGCAAATGAAAAATGGCACACAAGTAGGTACCTATATCTTATTTTATTTAAGAAACTCACTAGTGTATATATCTAGACGTCACTTGTCAGGCATGTTCTAGGTTGCTATTTTATTCATAATTTGATTAACTTTTACAATGGTATCAACCCCAAAATCACATGAATAGGATCAGCTGTTCAACACAAAAAGTTTATCGACCCGCGACAAAATGTATGGAAAATGTAGGTAATTTTTCCTTGTCAGAGTTGATTTCATAGTAAAGTACGTATATTGATCTATATTATGTGCGCTAAGCTTAAGACTATTGGCTCACAAAATAAAAAAAAATCGTAAACTTTTGGGGACCCATTTTGCCCCATTTAAAGATAAAATCATTATAATAATCCTATTCTAGATACTACAATTTTTTTTTTATTATTTTTTTTTTATTAGTATGTATGTTTATGATGTATAATCTAATTTATATTTTATTTAATGCGCACCCCGTCCATTATTCATACGCGTTCTGTCCTCTCCATCCTAAGGTTGCCTGGCAGAGATCGCTATCAGCGATAAGGCCGCCCATTGTTACACTGTTTATGTTTATTTGTTTCTTTTTTGTGTTTATTTCTTGGTGTGCAATAAAGAGTTTATCTATCTATCTACAATATTTAAAAAAGCGCATTGAAGTTTTCGGACGTATCTGACCCTTAAGGATTTTTTTAAAGAAAATTCAGAAAAACAGGTACAGCCATATTTTTTGTTTAGTCTCAAAAGCATCTATACAAAGTTTCATGTCAATCGATACAAGGAATACGAAGTTACATGCAAACAAAAAGGGCCCGTTTTACCCCGTAAGTTAGAGTTGAGTACGTTTTTCATCCTTAGTGCTTCATTATGTCGTACGATGTACGTATATTCCAAATTTCAAGCTCATATCTTCAGCGGTTTGGGCTGTAGCCTAAACTTATTAATTTTGCGTATCCCTAAGGAACCCTATAGATTTTCCTGGATTTTATTAGTTCCTGTATTAAAACATGCTGTGTGCCTCCTTCATACCAATTTTCAACCATAACCGTTCAGCTGGTTCGATGTAATTGACGCTTTTTTCACCAACTTTGGGACCTTATTTGACCCCATAGATGAGGAAAATTCGGAAAAGCAGGAAAAAATGTGACTTTTATTTTGTTTGGAAAGCATGTATACAAAGTTTCAAATCAATCGGTACAGGAAATAAAAAGTTACATACAAACGAAAAGGGCCCGTTTTACCCCCTTAGAGGTCGAAAGTTCAAAATTTTCGTCCTTAGTGCTCCATTACGTCGTTCAATGTACTTATATTCCAAATTTCAAGCTCATATCTTAAGCGGTTTGGGCTGTAGGCTGTCTGTCAGTCAGTCACTCAGGGAAGCCTTTTATATAATAGATTATTATGACTCATCTATAACTTTTACTCCAATACCTACTGCCTTTGTGATGACGATGTTGATAACTTTAGTTTCAGATTAATGTGATTACATTCCGAAGCAATTGAAAAAGTTTTCTCTACATACTTTCTAGTCAAAAACTATAATAGGGATGTTTACTGGGTATGAAAATAATTAATATAATTAGTGCGTCAGTTAGATTATTAAAAAATATTGGACACGTATTTTATCTTTTGTCAATCAAACAATTAGTGACAAAGATACACCTTGTCAAAGTTTGAGAGTGGGGGCTCGTGACAACACTAACCGGTACATTTCATAATGGTTAGTGACGTCACGCGGAACTTTAACGAGCTATATCTTCATCAATTTTTGTTAAAATAACAAAAGAAAAAATACGTGTCTTATATTTTTTGACAATATATTTGACGGACTAATTATATTTTTTAGTAAACTAGCCTCTCAGAGCAAATAAAAAAATCCAGAGGGAACGTCGTTGAACAGTCAAGTGAAGCCGGTTTTTTATAAATGTGTGAGTGCGTCGCTGTTGCGCCGCCATAGGTTGACTGACAAGCCAAGGCGTAGTTTCATAGTTACCTGAATGTGTGTGTAATTGTCAGTACACGGCGAGGCGTAGTTTTGGTTGGCTTCACTTGTTTCTTCACAACATTCTCTCTTGATTTTTTTATTTGCTCTGAGACTAGCCTATTGAAATTGAATTATATTTATTTGACAAAAATTGTTACATAGCTTTCGGATGATATGCCATAAGGGAAATTACAAACAAGAGTTTTTGGACTTTACTGTGGGTTCCAAACTCGGCTAGGCCAGTTTTTTGGTAACCCAGGCGAAGGCGAATTGCCAAAGTATACAGTGCGCTCTCGTTTGCAGTAGATAGGTATATCGTACATATGTGATTATAGTGAAACGTTTTGGATACAATTATTTTGATTATTATAAATAATATAAATTAGATAAAATAACATTATAATAATATGATACGCGGTTAGACAACTATAAAACACTAATTGAAACTTTATAGATACTAAGTATTAAAATTAACCTACCTAAAATAAAAAAACTAACACTAAACACTAAAACTTGTATTACTAAAATAAAAATAAAATTAATCTAAAAGACCCGGGGCAGAGGGTAACGTGGCCAGATTGCTGGCAACGTTGCCTCGCTGAATTGCTATAAGTACTAATTTTTTGGCCAAAGTAGATGCCAGCATTCTGGTCACGTGTCATCTCTACCAGTCGCCTAGCCAGATCTCTATAATAGGTGAGCGTCCGGCCCCCACGGACTTAAAATCTCAACCCCAAACGGCACAAAATGGTACATTCTGTCCAACGACTCATATTTGTGCCGTTTGTGGTTTTCAGCTTTGGTTGCAGCAGCGCCAGATTTCTCTGTTATAATCCTTTACATCATACAATAGTTAGAATACAGTTATTAATGTCAAATCAATCTAACTACTTAAATTTCGAGATCGATCGAGATTATTGCCAAAATTATGATGACTAAAATTTCGAATATGTACATAGAAAAAAATCTTGTGAAATTCAAGTAGCATTCAATCAAGGGTCGCCAGTTGTTCTTGGCATTAAACCTATAAAATTATAACCAATATCACAGATATATTGGAGTAATAATGAATATTTAGGGCAGCTTTTGTCCATCGATGTTCAAAAAAATCTTGGATTTTCATGATGACGACAACGAATCTTTTCGGAATTCAGTCAATTGACCAATTTGAAAAAAAAAACATAATATGTTCGCAATTTATTTACCAACATCTAAAAATAAAGGCACGTGCAGAATAATCGAAGTAAAATAATTTCCCGTAAAGCGGCTTACTCTTGTACCCTGAACATTAAAATGCTCCATTTTCCTTTGAGGTTTGTTTCAACAACGTAATTTCTATTTTCAAACGATTTCTTTCCTGATAACATGCCAATTTCAGGCAAAATATTTTTTGTGAATCGAAACTCAATTTCATTTTTCTAATTTGGACAAAACATATCAGACGGCCGCGAACTTTACTTGTTTCCTTTACGGAAGCGGAATTACTGATGGTATTTTTGTGATATTACATTTCTTTTTTTGTTTCTGATGTTATTGACTGTGTAACTGATATATCAATATGATAACTGCAAAAAGTTACAACTGCTTTAAATTCTCTACCTACTATTTCTTAAGCTATAACAATGAATCTAATTTATTTTTTTCCAAGGGCATATTCCCCGGACAAACACCACATCGTCCATACAGCTTTGGTCAAATTATTAGGCACCCTGTATTTTCACTCTACCTTCTAAATTAAATTCACTTCTTTTTGGCATTTTTAACAAAATTAGGTGTCAATTTAATCACATCAACAGAAATGAAAGCTTGTTTACTTGTTAGAGTCCAGAACACAAGTGACCAAACATTGACTGATAAGACCGGAAGAAAACCGAATCCTTTGTTTTTGGTCACCAGGTGTTTTATGACCTTAATAAAGAGCCGCTTGATATTCTAAGAAGTTATTTATGACCCCGGTAAGTCATTTAAGATAAGCACTCTAATAACTATTGGTTAAGTAGTAAATATGCATTTTGATTTTTTAATGGTGCCTAATACTTTTGGTCAAGGCTGTAGATATTTCTTCATTTCGTAACTCAAAGGCATTGTAATTAATACTTCAACTTAAACCAAAATTCTTGCTTATGCATTTCTGTAAGTAGTTGATAGTAAGTAGTAGTAGTTTGTGCTGAAAACGCATGCTGGCAAATATTTAACCGCACCGTCGCGCATGAGGGTCACGCTGGATGCAAGTTGCTTCCAATCAGTCTTAGTGGAGATGTAGGTAGGTATAGGAGAGATTTATGTTCAGCAGTGGACGGCCTATTGTTTAAAAAATTAAAAAATCAAAATGGGAACCTTCTTCTCATCCGTTCTATTTACAATAAGTAAATAAGTATTTAAAACAAGCAGGGAAAATAAGTATTTAAAATAAGCAAAAGTATTTATATATTTATGAACGTCGGGATGATGAGAAATTTATTTATCTCGTAATTTAGTGCGCGATTAGTCCCGTAGTATCAGGGTTATTTCTAATCAATTAGCATCCTTTTAGGAGCTTATTCTGTACATCAACACTAAGAATTTTTGTTCAACGACTTTTGTCAAATCTCAAAAAAAAGTTGTTGTTTCATAGAAAAATATCGTTCACACTCGACAAAATGTATGGAACAGCAGATTTTTTTTTTAGTTTTGACAAAAGTCTCAGAACAAGAGTTGTTAGTTTTGATGTACAGAATAAGCCCCTTGAAGGATGCTAATTGATTAGAAATAACCATGTATAAATAATAATCCTAAGTAAGTTGAGAACCAAGATCAAAACATCCAAATTTCAGGCCTCAAAACTCATTCCGTATGAAAGCTAGGCACTTAAGTCTTGCATACATGCAAATATACCAAAGTGACAGCAATTTCCTTTCGGGCAGGAAACTCTAATTAACTCGTATCCACAATTTCAAAACTTGATTAAAAACTAGATCTCAAGTTTCCCACAGTGCATGTTCTGCGCTTTGCCCCTCTTCATCGCAGACACCTAATTTACTTGTGAAATATTCAACTAAAAACGAGCTCTCATATTCTCACTTGAGTCTGACAAACTCGACGATGCATTGAGACTTTTGCTTCAGGTTCCCAAAGTACTCTACAACCGAAAGTGATGCATCATCTGTCATCTCATAAGAAAATTAGAGATCCACGGAGTAAGCTTCCTTGTCTTGTCATTAAATGCTAAATTTTCTTATAGCTACTATTTTATAGCGTATGTAGATATATGTACACATTTGTATTGTATTATAACGTATATACCTATGTAGGTATATTAATAGTTAAGATTTAAATAATGTTTAGTTTATTTTTTAGTTTATCAGCTTAGATCTAAGTAGTATTTTTTACAACTAGGTGTTTTCTTTGATAATAATTTTAAGCTTAGGCCACTACTTCTTGTTCTCGTCAGTTCATATTCGTGCATGGTTGCCTGGAAGAAATCGCCATGGGTAATAAGTCCGCCAGTTAATAATCATATTTAGTCTTAAATGTGTACGTAGTGTTTAATTTTTGCTTTGTGGTCATAAATAAAGAGTTTTATCTGTCTGACTGACTTGCCTTTCTTGTCGAGTGTACCTAGTGAATTTGATTTAAGTTGATCATGACTTTTTTCGCAGAAATCGAGATGCAAAAAAACAAGTAGAAAATTCAAATAAACAGATTCCAGTAAGTTTTACTCCTTATTTACTTGATAACATACATATATTGTATCATATACTTAGAGGCTATTTCTTGTAGGATTGCAATGGCTAAATACTCGGATAAACTTATTTATTAGGTATTAAAAAAATCTCGATCTTAATATACAATTTAAAAAAACTGGACAAGTGCCAGTCAGGCTCGCACACCGAGGATTCCGTACAAATCCAGAAAATTTCACTAAATTGCATGGGAAGTAAAATGTTAAAATCTCTATACTACAACCATCGACAAAAAAGTTTTTTTTTTTACTTTTCTCGTCATACATCGAAAATTACACATTGCTAAAATAATTAAAAACCTGTTTTAGCATGTGCTGATGAAGTTCTTTTATATGATACCTTACGTGATACGATTTACTCACTTTGAATTTTGAACCCATGTTTTGTGATTTCAATAAAAATGTACAGTTTTCAGATTTATTCCTATATGTGTACTTTGAGACTTTGACTTTTCATAGTTCTATGTCAACGGGAAGTACCCTGTAGGTTTTGATTTTTGTGAGTGTCGAAATATGCGGTTTTTTTCGACATTAACGGCTCTAACTTTTTTAAACTACTATAGCTGAGAAGTTTTTCTTATACACAACTGCAAGAGACCATAGATATACTTACACAGTTTAAACTTCAACTCGATATCTTTACGCGTTCCCGAGATAAAGAGTCTTGATGTACACATAGACGGACAAACGGACAGACGGACAAGAAGTGATCCTATAAGGGTTCCGTTTTTTTTCCGTTTGAGGTACGGAATCCTAAAAAGCACTCAATTCCGCATCTACCATTCTTAAATATTTTAAAATGAGTATTGTAACAGCTAATATAAACTTCAAAGTTTGCTATAGACAGTGGACTATTAAATAAAAATAAAAAGTTCACAGCGAAACAAAAAGTTTTAGTAGCTCTGTGTCAAGCGAAGATAAGTCCTAACTTTTCGTACCGAACGCGGCTAATTCCGTAACGGTATCATTTAATTAACTTTACACCGCATTAGACGTGCTCGAAAACGTCTCTATACGTCGTAAAGGAGAAGTTTGCGTTTGCTTAGCCTCAGTATAAACATACGATGCGTCGAACTAAGCGAGTTTGCTTGTTGACTCACGGGCGTCTGGCCCGCAGCGATGCCGACCTCCGAGCTCATTGAAATAAGTTTCCCAAATACGAGATACGCAAATATTGGGAGTACAGATACTATCAAACAGCTAGGTCTTGCAATAGAATTTCTTTTGAAACAAAAATAAAGCCTCAGAATTGTTAATTCTTGGGTAACGATGCGTCGTGGTGATGAATGAAAAGTTCCTTTTTTCACTGAATTATGGGTTTATTACTTGTTTTACAATGATACAAAAGTTTTGCATCCGTACTTCACAAAATGTCGAAACGAAGAGAAAGAGACAGTGTTACCCGTTCTTAAAATTGATGCACTGCTGCAATGTCAGAGTGACATTGACACTTCAAAAGGTACTATGGCATCTCACACATATGCATTTGCCAATGAATAATAAAATTACTTTAATGATTTAACATTTCACCCACCATGAACGCGTTAAGCCCGTTCATCAAGAAAATACAAACTGAAACAATCTATCTAAGAAAATAAATGCATATGCGTACAATGACATTATTGAAATTTTGATTTTTTGAACCACATTTCAAAAAGAATCATGAAACTAAAATATGTTTGCAAAAGTTCATGTTTATGTAAACAGGGAATTAAAATGTTTAGTGGACTGTATAAACCAAATGCTAAGTAAAAGCTGTTTACATTAACCTGAATTATTGTATAATAATCATCAATATTCGTGAGAAAATTTACACATATTAAACATAACTTAACTGAAATCTTATTCCTAACAAAATACATTTACTTATTTCTAATCTCTGCATCTGAGAACGTTTGAATACCACATGAACTACAATACTACATACTACCATATGTCTACTGCATGACTTCATTTCATATACAAATGAACTAAAGAGAACTATATGATTATACTTAAAATTAAACTAAAATGGACTGTAATTATACATTGGGTTTCAAAAATGAAGACCATATAACTATCTAACTAACTATACATAAGTGTTCACTTGAAGGCAATATGCTCTAAGTATACACACTAAATTAAACTTCTAGGAAATGCTTATGCTATGCTATAGATGCAGAGATGTTATACAGACTACTAAGTAGGTACTAATGCTAAGATTGCAACATCATTTTTAATTTTCATTTTCAATAGGTAATACTATCAGTTTTGACATAGGTCTTTTAATGACGTTGGTTTTATATTTGAGACTAACAACACGGGTAAGTCCATCTGAACCAGTGTGCTTTTCAGTGATCCTACCAAGTAGCCATTTGGCTGGTGGGAGGTCATCCTCCTTAATCAAAACAACGTCACCCACCTTGGGCTCCGTAGTTACATCCTTCCACTTGTAACGATGCTGTAATTGAACTAGGTACTCCTGAGACCACCTAACCCAAAACCTTTGCAGCATTTGTTGAGTGAGATGCCATCTGTTTAGCGAAGAAATGTTTGAATTTTCATAATTCAGATCAGGAACCACAACGAGTGGTTCACCTACAAGAAAATGCCCTGGAGTAAGAGCATATGGCTCGTCTGGATAGCTTGGAAGCTGGAATAAAGGTCTTGAATTGAGGCAAGCCTCTATCTGAGATAAGAGAGTTGTCATCTCTTCAAACGTGAGAGTACTGGTACCTATGACTCGTTTTAGATGACCCTTTGTGGATTTCACGCCCGCCTCCCACAATCCCCCGAAGTTTGGAGAATGTGGAGGTACATAATGCCAGTTAGTGCCATTAGATGCGAACCAATCTGCAATTTCAGGAGAGAGACCAGATCTTTCAGCATTGAATAATGCCTTTAATTCTTTGGCTCCACCCACAAAAGTAGTCGCATTATCACTCCAGATGTCTGCAATGTGTCCTCGCCTGGCCACAAAGCGTTTAAAGGCCGCTAGGAATCCTGGGGCTGTCATGTCACTCACCACTTCCAGATGTACTGCCTTTGTGGTCATGCAGACAAATAGGGCTATCCATCCTTTTGTGGCGTGGTGGCCACGCCCCTTTGCTGACCGGATGCTGACCGGACCGGCGTAGTCCACGCCACTATTTAAAAAACATCTGCTAGCAGTTACTCTGACTTCAGGCAGCTGACCCATCATTTGCTGCGTAGTTCTGGCAGAATAACGCGCGCAAATGACACATTTTCTGTAGCATTGTCGTACAAGGCTTTTAGCGTTGATTATCCAATATCTGGACCGCAAGTATGTTAACATCATTTGAGGACCACCATGGAATGTTCTCTTGTGTGCATCCAGAACAAGCAATCGGGATAAATTTGAATTTCCAGGCAACAAAATTGGGTGCTTTGCGTTATGATCGAGATCAGATTTCTGCAGTCGACCACCAACTCTCATTAAATTTTGATCATCGAGGAAAGGACTCAAAATGTTGAGTTTGCTGTTCTTATAAATGGTGTTGCCCCTTCTCAGAATTTCTATTTCTCCAGGGAACCAATTTCTTTGACATAATTTGATGCAAGTATTTAAGGCAAGCTTCAGTTCTTCTGCCGTTAATGATCCCTTGGGCATAGGGATCAACATTCTTCTAACATATGCGATGACTCTGGTAAGACGAGTTAATGAAGAGAATTTGGTCAGAATAGGATCTTCCATTTCTGAGCAGGTGACGGTATGACATTTTAATTTCTTTTCTTCCAAGGTAGTATCCTGGTCTTGTCTCTTGTAATCTATGTCCTTCCGTTTCAGCCACTCTGGTCCATGCTTCCATAGCTTGAGCTGAGCACATTGCGATGGTTTGACTCCTCGGGAAGCACAATCAGCTGGATTGTGCTCGGACAATACATGTGAGAATTGATTTCCATCCAATATGGTTTGTATGTCTGAAACTCGGTTAGCTACAAATGTTTTCCATCTGCTAGGATGACTTTTCAGCCATGCCAAAACTACTGTGGAGTCGGTCCAGGCATGTAGATGTTGTTTAGGCACGTCCATTACATTGGAGACTTCTTGTAGCAACTTGGCTAGTAACACTGCGCCACACAGTTCCAACCTAGGTATTGAAATCTGTTTTATCGGGGCCACCTTGGTCTTAGACATGATCAAACTGACATGAATGGTACCATTTTGGTCAATGATACGAGCATATACCACTGCGGCATATGCGACGTTTGATGCATCTGCAAATCCATGTAGTTCCATGAGCTGGCGATCATTGGACGAATGAATCCAACGTGGGATGCGAAAATTGGTGAGCTTCTTTAAGTCTCTTCTGAAGTCCAACCAATCCTTTAGCAATGTTGGTGGTAATTCTTGATCCCAGTCGACTCCGGATAGCCAAATTCGCTGGATATAGGTACGTGCAGTAATTAAAGCCGGCTGAAGCCATCCAAGAGGATCATAGAGTTTTGCTATGTCAGAAATTGCTCTTCGTTTTGTTACAGGCTCTTCTAATGGTGGGAGCTGCACTGTGTATTCAAATTCGTCCGTTTGTCTATTCCAGGTGAGTCCTAATATTCTTGTGACATTATCCATTTTCAATTCAAGTGTTTTATCCGATGGATGTGTTTCTTCTCTTAAATGTTTCAGCAATTCATCACTGTTTGAAGACCATTTTTGGAGTTGGAAGCCTGCTCGACCAAGTAACTCTGTCGTTTGCTGATATATTTCAATCCCTTCTTCAACAGAATTGCATCCGGTCATATAATCATCAATATAGAAATCTTTCATTACTCGTTTTGAAGCTAAAGGAAAATTCTTTCCTTCATCTTGTGCAATTTGCTGTAGTGACTTAACAGCTAAGTATGGTGCAGCCGATGTTCCAAAAGTGACCCTTAAAAGTCGAAGATGTTGCAATTCATCTTCTGGATTTTCACGCCACAAGAGACGTTGAAAATCTACATCGGTTTCAGCTACTTTAACTTGTCTATACATTTTGATAACATCAGCCACCAGACTTATCGGAAAGCAGCGCCAACGTAGCAATATATGACGCAGGTCTGGCTGAAGAGTTGGACCAACTAATAATTCTTGATTGAGAGAAACCCCATTGGTCCCTGGGCATGATGCATCAAAAACGACTCTGACCTTGGTTGTGACCTTGTCTGTCCTCACAACCGCATGATGTGGTAGATATACCACATCTGATTTATCTTTATCTTGCACAATTTCCATGTGGCCAAGACTTAGATACTCCTTTATGACTTTAACATATTCTTCTTTCAAATCTGGATCCTTTGAGAGACGTTTCTCTAATAGAAGAAATCTTTTGTGAGCAATGCTCTGTGAGTCTCCATACTTGCATTGAGGATCAGGTGTGCGAAAGGGCAACTTCACTACATAACGGCCTGATTCATCTCGTTGAGTTGTCTCTGCATAAAATTTTTCGCATTGTTGTTCCTCTTCGCTAAAGTGCCTTTTTTCGATTGAATAAGGCTCTGATTCAAGCTCCCAAAAGGTCTTCAGAAGATCATTTTCTGTGAAATGAACTGAATGCATGCTAACAATAGCATTGTAACACGCCTCAGCGTTGTTATTGATTTTGTCTACCTCGCCAGAGAGGATCCAACCAAGTGTGGTGTTTTGTGCAATAGGAGAACCTGGTTGGCCCTTGATAAATCCTTCCAACAAGATCTGGCTGTACACTTCCGACCCTAACAACAAATCTATTTTATTTGGCATACCAAATGATGGGTCGGCTAATTCAACTGATACCACTGTGGGTAAAGTGTTGACAAACACCTTCCGTTCAGGCAGAAGGGTTGTGAGTTTTGACAAGACATGAGCTTTGACAGGCATGACAAAGCTAAGATCGTGACGGGATTGAATTTTGATGGAAACCATCGACTTGCAAGCAAGAGATGCTTGACGATCACCGCCGAGACCTGATACAAAAGTTTTGATAGGAAACTTCTTCAAACCTAACAATTGGACAGCGGACTCCGTAATAAACGAAGCCTGAGATCCCTGATCTAGTAAGGATCTTAAACAAACATATGTCCCGCTCTTCGACTCTGCATTAACCAAGGCCGTGGCCAACAGTACTTGCCTGTTGGTTGATGCAAAACAAGACATGGCCTTGGTGGCCTCAGATGAGGTCGATGCTACATTCACAACATCATTACAAGGAGTTTGATTTGATTTGATTTCATTGACTGACTTCTTCACATTTTTCAAATGGAGGAGTGAGTGATGTTTACGACGGCATATGTGACACCTCGCAGGTTGACGACATGCATATACAGAATGATTTGGATTCAGACAGTTAAAACAAAGCCCACTGGTTTGGATGAACTTACGCCGTTCATCTACACTTTCCTTTGCAAATTTTTTGCAATTACACAGTTTGTGTTCTTTGTCTGAACAGAATTGACATAATGAGTCTGGATTCCTAGATACATGGAGTGACAGAGCATTTTTAGGTCGATAACTATTTGATTTATTTCCACTGTTGGAACCAATACATTCCAAAGCTCGAAATCTATTTTCCAAAAATTGTTTGAAATCAGCTAACTTTGGAAGTTCATTTAAGGAATCATTAATTTTTGTTTCCCACATTTCTCTAGACTTAAGGTCCAATTTCTGAGTGACAATAAAAATAACAATAATGTCCCAAGTTGACACATCCACACCTAAATTTTCAAGTCCATGCAAACATTCACTTGTAATATCTAGGAATTCCTTTATGGGTCTTGAAGATTCAGTTGTGATTGGCTTTAGGCTCAGAAACCGTTTTAGGAGACAATTTGATATGAATTTTTTGTTATCATATCTTTGTTGTAATTGGTCCCAGCAATTTAAATAGTTATCGGCTGTGATAGGTATGTGTCTAAGTAAATGTTCTGCTTCCCCAGATACATGCGCTTTTAAATAGTGTAGTTTTTGTACGGTATCCAGATTTCTATTATTATGTATTAGTGATATGAATAAATCTTTGAAGCTGGCCCACTCTGTATAGTTACCAGAAAATAGAGGAATGTTTATCCTTGGCAAGTGGACATTGACTCGTTTAGACTCTTCGGTTTCTGAGACCGGAGATGCCAGCGCAGGAACCGAAGGTCTGAGTTTACTCGAAGTTTCTTTTAATTTAGATTTGTATTCAATGTACAATTCCTCTACCTGCTCGTAAATATCATTCTTCACATATTCAGAACCCATTAATTCAGCTTCTTCTGCCCCATTAAATATGCGTTCATGTGTGCTAAAGAATAGTTGCCATTGTTGTTCTAAATTCTCTAATCGTGACTCTAAATATGCAGGAGTTATTCTATCTTTGGATTGTTTCCCGAAATTGATTCTGGCTTTAGAGATAATGTCTTTGATATTACTCTGCGTTCGAAACAATTTCTCCATTTAACGGTTAAAACCAACTCACTGATACACTGACACACACCTGACACACGGCGAGTTAGCGCGGCCTATCCGCGCTAACGGGTTGCTGACGCGTGGCTTCTAGAAGCACGGCGAGTTAGCGCGGCCTATCCGCGCTAACGGGTTGCTGAAGTGCGGCTTATAGAAGCACGGCGAGATAGCGGGGCCTATCCGCGCTAGCTAGCTGGCGGCTATAGTGCGACTCGTTCGCGGCCTGCGCCGCGTCCAAGTCGATGACGCGCTGCTTTTCACATAAACGTGGCCTACCATGGGCAGCTCGGAACGTGGTCACGACGAACATGAACGATTAGCGTGCGCTAACCCGAAGACTGGATCACTCGGTGAAATCGACGAATGAATAATCTTCAGTCGAGTTTTCTTTAAGTGTTAAGTATTAAGGTCACTATTGCTCACGTGCCGGTCTAACCTCGGGGTTCGCACAACCTCATGCGACGTGTTTTTGTCGACGTGACGTATTCTTGTTTCTATCCGGCTTTCGAAGGAAATGTTAATTCTTGGGTAACGATGCGTCGTGGTGATGAATGAAAAGTTCCTTTTTTCACTGAATTATGGGTTTATTACTTGTTTTACAATGATACAAAAGTTTTGCATCCGTACTTCACAAAATGTCGAAACGAAGAGAAAGAGACAGTGTTACCCGTTCTTAAAATTGATGCACTGCTGCAATGTCAGAGTGACATTGACACTTCAAAAGGTACTATGGCATCTCACACATATGCATTTGCCAATGAATAATAAAATTACTTTAATGATTTAACAGAATAATAAAAAAACAGTAGAAGTGAAATGGAGTAAAAAAGTTGTGATGCATAATCGCGCATGAAACTGCTGTGTAATCTTTGTCACAAATGAAGTGATCAAATGTCAAAATCGGTTTATTAAGCTCAGCTTTATTTTGAACCCTAAGTTCATAATGATAACGCCATCTCAATTCAAACACCACCCCTATAAAAATCAAAATAAAATTTGATTAATTGACGCAGACCTGTCGGTGCGGATTGACGAAAAAATTAGATTTTAAAACAGATAAGAAACTTAAACTATGGCGGTCTGTATTAAGATGTGGAGTAACTAGGTCACAATGATATCAGAGAGACAATGTGGTCGATTGAAAAAAAAAAGGAAAAAGACGCATCGATTTAATAAGGCACGAGTTAGAAAGATACTTAAAATATATCTCGATTTTGTGGCTGTTGTCGGATTTTAGACAAGGAACATCAAATACCAATACTTATTTGACAGTTTTGACAGCAGCTTAGAATATTTTCTATGCATTTTTGTGGCTGAGAATTGTCTCAAGTGACAACAATATTATCAATCTATTATTTATAAAAATCTGTGACCCAGGTACTACCGCGAAAACCATGCTGGTTTCCATGACCAAATAATAACAACCTAGTTTCATAGATTTTGTATATAGTCAGTAAGTAAATATTTTTGCAGTGATTCGAGGTACAAAAAATACAATGTCTAATGAAAAGGAATACAATACCAGTACTCGTAGTTCTCCGAATAGAAGATCTCGCATCTGTTTAACTGAATGTTTATATTTCAGCCTATATCTCGACTCGTTCTTGACCGATTTGATTTATACTCGCAAACATTGTTAAGTTTTGGGTATTAAACGATATTGCCAAATATAATCAAAATCGACTAATGGTGCAACAGGAATTTTGTCCCTTTTGAGCGAAATAAATCACTGACGACAGAATAAAACAAAAATATATCAAGCCTGCCTACCAAGCTTCGTCAAGATCTATTTCTATTAATATAATCAAGAGAAAGCACATATTAGTATGATTGTTATATTTTTGGGATAGTATCCAAAGTAGGTACACAAAACATTTATTATTATAAGCCCAATATATACGTCAAAAATAAACCTCCAACAAAATAAGCCCATGTAAGGAATCAATGAATTTTTCACGCAGCGTGAATTGAATATGTTCCAATACATTCGCCTATCAGTTCCAGTTGAGTAAGCGGCTTCAATGTCCTTTCAATTACAAGGACAACGGGATAGGTAAATGAAAAGGGGACTCTGGTTTTAAGACGTCCCCTTGGGCTCAACTCGGGGGCCCTTATGCCCCGGTGACAAGAACTGAGCCATTCAATAGATGATGGAATATTCCTGTACTACCTATTGGGAATTAGGTATTCTGTTTTCGACAGAAATGGGGCAAGTTAAATTTACCGTGGAACATCCCTAGAGGTAGGGCTGTTATGTTTTCTTGTACGGCTGTTTTGCTCGAGTTTTGTTTTTGCTATTTTTGGCAGTAGAAACAATACGATTTTTTGGGCTGTATTATGAGATGAGTGTTTAATATTAATTATGTAGCTGTTAAAAATGTGGTAGGTACTTGAAGTAACCTGAACAGTATTGCGCTGGATTGAAGCCGCTTTCAACCGGTTTTCTTGGTCTATCTCAAGGATTATAGTCATATGGCTGATGAATTATCATCATCTTGCCTTTATCCTACTAGGTGGGGTCGGCACACTACGTTTCTTTTCGTCACTTCGACTCTATCATACGTCATCTCTTCATCAACTCCTTTTTCTCGCATAATATCATCTTTCACACAATTCATCCACACTTTTTTTGCTTTGTATGCGAGATTTAGTTGTAAAAAACTTTTTGGAAACCCTAATTATACGATATGTTGTGTATTATTCTCTGTGATTATACTTCCCTCTATATATGATTATCTCTTTACTCTCTTCTCTTTGGTATTATATAGGTACCTACTATATACTTACAATGATAACGGTAGTTACATGACAATATTTTAAATTTTAGTAACAGAATGCTCGTAATCAATTGATAAAAAAATAGCATTTTACGAAAAATAGAGATAATATCCGCCCAGCAACTTAAAGTGGAGCTTATTTTTATGAAAATCTTAGTTTACCTATAACATACTTTAGAAAAATAACTGGTACACTGTCTTTTTTCATTTTCTTTAAATGATTGGTGTACATTATAGACATAGAAAAGTGATTTGATACTCTAGTCTAGTATAAAAATAATGAGTACCCAGTTAAACTAGCTGAACGTTGGTGCAAATTGGTATAGAAAATAATTTAAATACCTAGGTAAATGCACCACTGTTCTCAAAAGCGTTATAAAATCAGGTGCACACTTGCTTCCAGTGTAAACTTCAAAAGGAATGTAAGTCAACAAAGATCCAAGCTGTCTGGGTTCACACGTTTCACCGAATTTCGTGCATGTACCAGGGCGACAGCGCTGAAAGGAGTGCGGTTCAAAGCTATGGTCGACAAAGAAGACAAATTTCCGCGCTATTCAGGTGGAACGGCGCCCACGAGGTGCAAATGGTGCCAGTAAATAAGGTTTAGAAGTTTACACAGGAAGACAAAAAGACGTTTCAAAGAAAAGATGTATCAAAGATCCATCATTGAATAGTAGATTATGATCAAGGGTATTGTGATTTTAAAAATCTTCAAGCAAGTGAAGGCACATTTTAATCATAGATAAATAAATAAGTAGACTCAAAATACCTACAAAATAGTAAAAGCTCGAGCAGCTCAGCTAGTAAACTAAAACTGAAGTACTGACACACTCAGTACAATATCAAGTCTTCCATAAGAAATTATTTCGCGAGCAAGTCCTGCTCGTGACGTAAGTGGGTCGCCGTGTTTTATGGCCACAGGTCCACAATGGAAGTGCTCTTTTAACCTGTTTTTGCGCAAGTCGGCGTCTATCGACGGGATAGAGGTGATTATTAGCAAAAAACGCTTGAAAAACTTGAGCATTTATATTTTGAACAATAGAAAAATAGTAAATGCTGCACTTTTCTGCAGTCGTAGCGAGTGAACACATGGTGGGTAGGTACATTTTCTTCGCCATACCTAAGCTACTTGGAGTTAGATGTCTGTAGTTGCAACTCTAGGCGAATAAAGTGTTCTATGAGAGATTTTTACTTCTTTGTAAAATGTAGAAGTGTCAAATAGAGTAAGTATACTTCTAAAAACGTGCGTCTGATTAATTAACGTCGACTTGTATTAGAGTATAGTAATACTTGCACATTTATGTTTCATTAAACGTTATGTCGTTATGCTTACAAATATTATAAATCCGAAAATGTGTTAATTGGTTTGTTTGTTATTCTTTCGCGCAGTTACGGAGCGACGGACCGACTTGATTTTTCGTAGAGATGTAGTTTAATAAAGTCGAAAAGTGTCGTCACTGAAGCTAGGTGAAACGGCGGATAAAAGTTATCTACCTAATTTTGAAAATATAACTCACAAATAAATTTTATGGCCAAAAAATAAAAAAATAAATCTCACAAATAACTATTTTTCACCATAAATGACACCACCGACTTTCACCGTGCACAGGATTCGAATAGTTGACACGGTTCGATGTGTCATCTCTGTACATTATTGTTGATTTATCAAAAAGGGCTCTACCGATTTCGATAATATTTGAATGGAACCACCTCGGTGTATCCTATCGAAAAAAAAAACATTTTTTTAAATCGGTTCATAATGGACGATAATTTCGACGAACATACACAAAAGAAAAATATATTCAAACGAACATCCTGACAACGAACAGTATTTTCTCCTCTTTGGAAGTCGGTAAAAACTAAGATCATTTATCATCATCTACCAAACCTTACCTGTCACTTTCTAGTGCTAAGTACAATACTTCGAATGACACTCAACCGATTCGCATTTACTCAAACATTTGTTACAACTTGTTTATGTTCACGGTACTCAAGCTCATGTTCGTGACGTCTCGCTTTATTTCTACCGGCACCTTTATTTTCTTTAAAAATTTCTCCGTTTGTCGCGTAAACGATTGTCTTGTTGATACAATAAGAACAACTCGACACTTACGGATACTATTTTGCAGCTCGTACTTTACAGACAGGTGTTGTACCTTTTCTAGTATCGGTTATTTGCACTTACGTGAAACGTAAAATGCTAGGAGCAATTTGCTGTAGATGTGAGATTGTAAACTTGTGCAGGTGTTTGAAGAATTTACCTGAAAAGAAGCAAAATGAAGTTTTAAAATTGTCATATACCTACCTAAGATAAATTGAAAAATGGAGTTTTAATCTTAACTTCAGAGCAAATAAAAAAATCAAGAGGGAACGTCGTTGAACAGTCAAGTGAAGACGGTTTTTTATACATGTGTGAGTACGTCACTGCTACGCCGCCATAGTTCGACTGACAAGCCAAGGCGTAGTTTCCTTGTACGTTGATGTGTATGTGACTGTCTTTACACGGCGAGGCGTAGTTTTGGTCGGCCTCACTTGTTTGTTCACAACATTCTCTCTTGATTTTTTTATTTGCTCTGAGATCTTAACATAGAAATATTGTTAGCCAATAAAATAATCTAGAAACTTCATTTATTTATGTTTGAGAGCTAACGTGTTTTGTCTGCCTCTGCTTACTTTTTTCCAGGAGTAAAGTAGAGCGTTTAGTGTCATGGCAACTCCTCAACTACATTTAATTACAGAAATGATAACTAAATGTATTTGGAGTATTTTCATACGAATTTATATAGAAAAGGAAACTAGTTTTGTACATCCGTTACAGCTATAGAGCGTCCACTGCTGAACCTCGACAGAATAGGCCTCTCCTAGAGATCTCCAAAAATGCTGGTTGAAAGCAGCGTGTATACAGAAGCTTAGTTTACCACAAAATCAAAAAGAATAACAAATGCTCCACTGCTTTTGTATAAAGAATTCTCCTTTCAAAATTAATTGAATCGTAACATCACAACCATTTAGTACAAAATAGCTAGAATATAATTATAATAGTAGGGTACTTCTTCGAAGGCAAAATTTTGGACGTCTATGGGTTTTTTTCTGAAACCAACAAACAAAACAGTGTGTAATTTTTTTTCTATACAGTTTACCTTTAACTCTACCTGGGACAAGTAATATTTTTCAAATCATTGCAGTCCAAGTATAAATTAAAAATATTTGAAGTTTGTTCTCCTGATTCATATACCGCGTCCGCTTGCCATTTTTCGAAAGAAAATGGTCGATATCGCATTTTCCCTTTGGTAAATCATTATAAGTTATAATTATATCAAAAGGAAATGAATTGCACTTTTATAAAAAAAATGTGTATTAGTTATAACTACCTTAGTATGTTTATAAATAGGCTAATAAGAAGTGTCCGGCATATAATACTGATTTATGTGGCGTATGCTGCGCTTGACTGTGCTTGGTCGGGTGATGATGATGAGAGCCTGACTTCTCGCGCAGGGGGAAGCCAGTCGTGCAACAGACGAGCCAGAAGGTGGATATACGGCTGGTTCGCTTGGATCCCGGAGTTACAAAGATAAATGTCTGATTCATCTGTGCTTAGTTCAGGTGGCATTATGATTACAATGCCTGTTTTATAAAATTTATTTTATGGTTTTACATTTTCAATCAGTATTTCGTGTAATGCTTTTGGGTTATAGATTCAAGTAGAAAAATGACAATACTGAATTCAGTATGTATGATGAGTTATGCATGTATTACGGCAAAATCCTGATTCATCTGGCCTGATTCATTTGGTCAAAACGCCATATAAATCATAAAATTCATACTGGAAAAGCTTTGATTATTGCTTATATAGCCCAACAAGACCTCGATGACGACAGTTTTTGGATAGAAACTTCGTCAATCGATGAAAAAAATTATTACTCCAAAATTCACCAGAGATGTCTTATCGACCCTTCTTCAGAAAAACGTGGATGATTGTTCAGATTCAAACGATGAGGGCATTTTTGTGTTTAAAAAGCTTCAGTAAAATAAACTTACAAAAGAGTTTCACACTGCTGGTGAAGGTATGATTACTCAATCTTCCATTAAAAAATCAAGATCTCGTCAACAAGAAAAAGGTTTTAAAGACGACATTGAAAGTAGCTCGGGCCCTTGCAAAAAGCTAAAGATTTATTTCTTGTAGTACTTAAATGTGACTTCATTATTTAAAGTTAACGATACTAAGAAAAAATATGTTTCTGTGATAGTTACCAAGGAAGATTACTGTCAAAAATTCCATTTAATTGAAGTTGATCTCATGTTTCATACTTTAATTTTGTGTTTTTTTTTCATTATATAATAAACAGGATTCGTGAATTGTACATGGAAAAAAATAAACAGAGAGAATAATATAATGTACCAATTACTATACTTACTATTAGTTCAGTTCAGTTCATTTATTCTCACATAGGTACAATAATGCACACTTATGAATGTCAAAAGTAAACAATGAATATAAATTAACATAAAACAATAAAACTAACAGAATGAATACATTTTCATTTACAAATACTGTCACATGTCGGGTTACGCAATGAATTTTTGTCACACATAAAATCTTCTACACTATAGTATGCTTTTTGTATAAGAAAATCTTTGATAATATTTTCAAACATTGTTTCATTTTTCTAAATTATTAACTTTCATGTACCTATTTATCAGTAACAAATATTAATTAGTTCATTTATGTAATTTAAAATGTTTTCATTTACCCAGGTAATATAATAATTATAATTAAGTATTACAATTTTTAGATTTCTAAAATGTAATACAAGAAATATTGTTCATTCGTCAACTTTTTTTCGTGCTATAGTGTTAAAATTTTATGTACGTATGTAAAATATGATTAGATTTCCCTATTACACAGCCAAATTACATAGTTTTTCATTTTTTAGTTCTGTTCTGATTCATCTGTAATCAATTCTGATTCATCTGGGCACAAAATATTTGAACGTAGATATCTTAAAAACTACTTAATAAAAACAAGTCCCTCATTGAAATATATGTTCTTTAGTTACCTTTTTTACATATGAACATGTGCGACAGAGCTGAAAGTGAAATAAAATTTTGGCCAGATGAATCAGTCAAAGAATGAAATTTCGAAGAAGTACCCAGTAACGGAGGTACTTAAGGTAACAAGTACGGCGGCGAGTACTGATAAACGGTGACGCTAATTGCCGCCATTTCCCTCTTCTGCTTTCCGATTTAGGTACTTAACGTAATGTAGAGTTTGCAACGTTTTTACTTTGAATATTAATAAATAGCTTTGATATTATACATAATCTATAATAAACGTACTTAGTGATAAAATAGTAGAATCAGCGAGGTACTTAGTTTTTGATATTAGAAAGAAAAAGGCTCTACGTATGCTGGTATCATGGTTGCTTGGAAGAAATCGCTTGAAGCGATAAGGCCGCCATTTAGTATAACTAAGTTTTAATTTTTTTATTTTTCATGTGTTTGTATTGTATTTGGTTAAGCTAATAAAGAATTATCTATCTATCTATCTATCTATGCTGTCTGCGTTGACAGCAAACGTTTGCTGTCGAATAAGTTCTATCCTCAGATTTTGTGCTAAGTATATTTATGTAAGAAATGAGACATAAGTAAGAAATACAATAAGATGTGTTACAAAGTTTGACTCTGTAATAAGATGCGTATCTTATTAGTTCTGGCTAATTAGGTAATTTAAGCTTTTCGGTCCCAGATGGCTTTCTTTTTTGTACAAAAGAATCTTTTCTCTGAATCGTATGTAGAAGAATCTAATTTTTACGAAAATGATATCGATATGTAGTATAGAGAAACTCTAAACAATCGTATTACAATTACGATTGAACCCATACTTTGACATAGTGTCATCTAAGTCTGGCTAAAACGTAAGTATTTGTTGTCTTAAGAACCTGGTCCGTATTCATGCCGATCACGGCTAGCAATAAATTCCGTCACAGTCTGATTTAAATCATCCGTTACCAGAAAGTTACGTGTTACAGTTCTGTATACCTCACAATGGGGCACTAATAAAACAGCTGTTTCGAGCCATTTAACCCGCGGCTACCGGCTTGCAGTCTTTTGTTTCTGTTATGGATGTAGCTTGGGATATAAATTACAGGTGGTGCGGTTAGCTGCTCAGAACGCGTGTTTGTTCCATATTACAGAGTTAGGTGAAACAGTGGTGTTGTTGTGAAATTCCCTGCACTTGTTACGAGCAACACACGCTTGCACGCGTTTTAATCATATAACGTAGCTCTGAGATTTCCCTGTGGACATCAAATTAGAATCTAATCAGAAATACTTTACATATAAGTTTTTTAAAGCGTTATTTCCCAAACTAGGTATACTCTATCTTACCTGCAACTTGGACATTAAGCTTTCCTGCCATATTAATGCTATATCAAGTACAAGTACACTTTGTTACAAAGTGTCTGATATTGTATAGAAAAGAAACTACAGTCAGCCATAAAGTTAAGTTAGGACGAAGACTCGTTTTTAGATGAGCAATAGGAAAAAGAGACACTTGCGTGTTTCAAACCTTACTGCAGAAGTGCACACCCCTAGGCTTAAACTCTGTTAGATCATGAATCCATGTTGCGAGTGCATGTTTTATGTCGTATTAGGACTGTGCCCAGGCCACTACCTCTTTAATTGTTATTGATGGCTACGTCGGCCATGTACAGTTTGTTTACATTGTACCTACCAGATTTCTCTACCTATTTGTGATGCGATTTAGAAGACACTAAAAGCATAGCCCTCTCCATGGGTAATTTAAAATACCTAAAGCAAAATATTATTATATATATGTGTAATTCTCATGTTGTACCCACCCCTATTTCAGTTCGAAACTCGGTTCTTGAAGTCGTTGACTCGTACGTCTACCTAGCACAAGTAGTCCAGTTAGGTAGGTCCGACTTCAAGAAAGAGGCCAATCGCCGAATCCAACTCGGTTGGGCAGCGTTTGGAAAATTGCGTAACGTCTTCTCGTCCGACATACCTCAGTGCCTCAAGTCGAAAGTTTTCGACCAGTGTGTGTTGCCAGTGATGACTTATGGCACAGAAACGTGGTCTCTCACTTTGGGCCTTATTAGTAAGCTCCAAGTAGCCCAACGAGCCATGGAGAGGGCTATGCTCGGAGTTTCTCTGCGAGATCGAATCAAGAATGAGGAGATCCGTAGAAGAACCAAGGTTACCGACATAGCCCAGCGGATTGGCAAGTTGAAGTAGCAATGAGCAGGGCACATAGCGCGGAGAACGGATGACCGATGGGGTCGAAAAGTTCTCGAGTGGAGACCACGTACCGGCAAGCGCAGTGTAGGTCGTCCACCCACGAGGTGGACGGATGACCTTATTAGGACCGCAGGATCGCGCTGGATGCAAGCCGCTATCAACCGGTATTATTGGAAATCATTAGGGGAGGCCTATGTCCAGCAGTGGCTGAAATGATGAAAGAAAATTAGTCTCTATTTAAGTGTTAGGAGAGATAAAATTTTTCAAATATATTTTATAAACACTCGTGGCATTTTCGCTGTAGGTAAAACTGTGTTAGCAGACCATCATCTTAACCTTTTCCATGTCGCGTCCCAGTTTTGACGCAGCATCTGTGTTTTATGCCCGACTCGGCCACACGTAAAAACACCCTCTGACCTCCATTTGCAAAACAAAATATAGCAGTTAAACGCGAAACAAAGCTAACATTTCCACATTATACGAGTAACCTGACGCCCGCTGCATACGGAATGAAGTGAGACCAACAAACCAAATTGGTACTGACTGGCGTACGTTATGTTAAGTGAAATTTTATGCCTCCTCGTAAAAATCCACGTGCTAACGCATGTTCCTGTTCAATTGGAACAAAACGAGAAAACGAGGGCAGGTGGGAACGAGAGGTGAAATAATGGAGAGTAATTTCACGGAGCGCTTTGTGACAGAACTCTTTGTAGAAGTGTCGTTGTCAGCAGGCACTTGTTTGCCAAACTGTAGCACAGTTAGGTTGCGTTATACCTACCTTTATTACCTAATTGATAGCGTCTGCGCTTAGCGCTTACATAGGAACTTTGTATCAACTATCTATGAAAAGATTTTTGTACTCAAATCAGTACCTATAGTTTTAGAGATAATTCCCCACAAATATACAACGTACAAATTGCATGTGTTGGTACCTACTTACAACCTTAAAGTTTAATCGTCGATATAACACATAACCGTAAAGATAATAAGAGAAACCCCAACCTAATAATGAAAGTTAAAGTTGCATTTTAGGGTAGCTATATAGGCTATAGGGTAGCTATAGAAGCTATAGGGTAGCTATATAGCAAAAGAGACGTGTATAACTGAGTATATCAATATAATATACGTTTAAATGTATTACCACAATGAGCATTAGGAATTGTTAATGCAGAACCTGTTGGTGCAACTAGCATTTGTCTAGGACTAGGACAGGATTTTGAACCGATAGCCCTCTAGGACGTATGAGTATAGTAGATAATCACGAGACAAAGTGAGAGCAGGAGAGAGCATTGACAATTTATATTAGTGCAAACAGGATATATCAGCAAGCGATTATAAATTAATAGCAATTTTTTAACGTTTCAAGTCTTGAGTTCCTGTTTCTCAAGCTTCATCAGTCAGAATAGAGGGAGAAGGGAAGTTCGGAGCTCTAACGATTGTGAATACTTTTGGATCTTTTTAGGCGCAGATTTGTCGAAGAGCTTTGATGGATGCCCTCTAATGAACAAGCTGCCGGCCTCGGCTCTAATTAATGAACCGTTGTACAGTCGCCTCAAAAATACTGTCTATAAAGCTGTAAAAATACTTGTTTTAGACATCTGTTATCTATGTGATTTGTGATAGTGTCCGAGTAATCAATATATGTAGTCTAAATGAACCCAGTCTTATTAAGACTGTCTCTCATAAGTATGTCAGTTTATTTCAATAAAACTTAAATAACATTCCGACTAAAAAAACATCAACTACTAAACTAAGAACTATAATTAGGGAAAAAAAAACATAATACTAAAAAACAAACAAACATATTAATAAAAAACTTAAACTAATCTAAAAAGCTAAGCCCGGGACAGTTCCCGAGATGTTGGCTCCATTTGGATGGCAATGCTAAGCCTCTCGGCAAAGCAGAGGTCACGTGTTGCGTCGAATTATTATTTCAGAATAATATGTCAGTAAGATTTTTTTTTTATTTCAAATAGGTTTGCATTTGACTACACGCTGCCTGATGTTAAGCAGATATGCGGTCTATGATGTAGCACGCTTACCTAGATAATGATGAAGATGAAGAAGATGACGATTAATAATATAAATACCTATAGTTAAAAAAAAATAACACGCTATTTTATAAATGCATTGTCATCGGTCTTTGATAGGTGTGAAGTTTGAAGAAAATCTGATCGCTCAAACTAGGTCAAAATCGAGCTCAAAGGGGTTGGTTACAAACATACAGAACGTGAAACTAATAATAAACATACAGGGCGTGTTAAAAAGATTCGGAAGGGTACAAACCCCGATTGATAATTTTTTATTTGTATTCTTGAGAAAAAGTCCAGATTGAAAGATAAACAATGAATTGATTTTACAATTGTTGTTTGTTTAATTTTGAGCTACGGAGCCTTAAAACAATAACCGTCTTACCAAAAAAGTTTTTCGCACGGCTTAGACAATTTTTAACAGTACAAATTGCTCAGTAAAACAGTGTTTAAAGCGTGTTTAAATCTTTTATGGTAAGGCGGTAAAAATTTAGAAGTCCAATTTAAACCTCAAACACAGATTACAATACTACATTGCAAAAGACACTGAGTTGTAAAAATCGCCAGCTTGAGCTGAGCTTCGTGTTTTATTGTTGCTCTTACTTGTCAAGGATCAACTTAAAGTGGTGATCGTAAAAGTAGTGATTTGCTATTTACGACTACAGTATTCAAATTTACAATAAGGTACTACACCGCACTACATGCAATGATAAAACGTAGATGCAATCATTGGGTTATTCGCTCTAAAATTATAATTATGTAAATTAGATCTAAATTATATTTGGTACTGGAAAATCAATACAATACAATTCTAAAAAACAATTATAAGATCACAAGGCGCAAAACTAATGAAATTTTAGTTGACCCCATAAATTTTTTTAAAGCACCCCTAGCGGATCGATGAAGGACTAATAAAAAATGAGTAAGTGAGTCAAAATTACTTTGGTAAAATATTACGCATTCGATCAAGTTAGCCACAATTATAATTTTCTATGGGATTTGTACTGCGCCATTTGTTAGTAATGTGCTGGTGCAGTTTCATTTACATACAAAAATGTTTTCATCACATCTATTCGAAAAGGACTACTAAGACTTGGTTCGCCTTTAAGTGCGCACAAAGGAGGTGTTTTCTATAAGGAACTTTATAAGTGCGACGGAATTATCTTTGCCGCGCACTTTTTGAATTTGGAACAAATAAGTGCGACGGAATGATCTTTGCCGCGCACATTTTGAAATTGGAGGTATTTGTAATGTTAGTGTTCAGCGCCAAAAAAATGAATGAAAAAAAATGTAAATATAAGTTTTCGTTTGTTTTAGTATTAGATATCATTTTATTTCAATGTAGTTGTTACTCTACGTTTTATTAAATATTAATATTATTTTAAAATATGAGGCGCCTTTTGTTTTCTCATAGAGGTGATGAAAAATTTTCTAAGATTTACTATAGTAACATATATATTTTTCGGAAAGTAGAGATTTCAATGAACAGAAAACATACCAACTTTTTGAAAAAAGCTGATATTTTGACGGGTGAATTTTCGATTGAAAATTAGGGTGTTTTTTCAATATTAATTCAAAATAAGGTGAAAAAATTAATATTTTTAATCAAATAAATTACAGCGTATTTGGGACATAAAAAGGTAAGTTTTCACCAAATTTCGTTAAAATAAAATATTTTTGTAAAAAATAAAAATAAAAAACCGTTTTTTACCCCTAAACCCCCCCCCCCCCCCCCCCACCCCTTCCCGACCTCAGATCGCCCGTAATTTATTTTTCCTTTTATTTTTACAATATTCCCCTCCTTTTCTAATGGGTTTCATCCTACTATTCTTTTTTTTCACTCTTTATTATTTTTAAAGGCTTCTACTCTGGTCTATATTGGAAAGTTTAATTTCAATCCATTCGGTAGTTTTTACGTGAAAAATAACAAAGTAAACATCAATACATACTCACAAACTTTCGCGTTTATAATATTAGTAAGAAGTAGGATAGGCATCTTCTAAATCTGCGTGCTTCATATTTGCCCACAATATCGCTATCATAAGGGTGCTTTTCCACTAGAGATGTGCTATGCTACAATGCTATGGATGCGTTTGAGATCCACCAATCATATTCATTGGTTAGCACTGGTGGAAACGGATTCAACTAAGATATATTTTTTAAATGGAAGGATGCGTGCTATGGATGTGTGCTATGGATGCGTGCAATGGATGTGTTCTATCGATGCCTGCCATGGACCATCGCGAGCCCCACCGTTTCCCAACTATCGATACATAGCATAGCTTGAGATGTGCATCTTTCACATATTTTCGTAGTGTAGATTTCACATCTCCCCAGCATAGCTGCATACCACATTTCTGGTGGAAAAGCAGCCTAAAGCGAGTTGGTGGCAAATCGCGGACTTATCACTTCACTATCACTATCACTAAATAGTATAAAATAAAGTCGCTTCCCGCTGTCTGTCCCTGTGTATGCTTATACTCGTATCTTAAAACTACGCAATTTGATGCGGTTTTTTTAATAGATAGAGTGGTTTAAGTGAAAGGTTTATAATTCGACGGTTGAAAGGCAATAATTACCAAGCGACATATTGGCAACTTTACACCAGAGCATTTTAAAGTTTTATTTTTTGGAAAAAAAATCATATAAAATTTTCTATTACTCATTTCTACTCGGTTCTAATAGATTATAAATGAAATTTAAAAGCTTTATGAACTATCATTTAAAAAAGATAATTTTTCTCAATAATTTAAGAGATAGTGTCGGTTAGTAAAATTTTGATCAAAATCACAAACAGGTAAAAATTACTAACCAAAAACAAAATTTTATCATAAAACATGTAAAATTAACTAAGCTCCAATATTTTATGATTATATTTGAAGCAAAATGATGCATCCAGAATAAACAGATGTTTAACACATAGGTAAAATGATCGAAATAAAAAGATAAACCACTTTACTGCCAGGCAATTTCAACCATAGTCCTATTTAAATAAGGTAAGTGTAGGACTAAAAGTCCTACACTTACCTTCCAAAAAGGAACAATCTAACAAAAATTCAGGTTTGTACACTACTTTTGCTAAAGTTTTCAACGGATATCGTCATCACCAATTCTTAAACAGCCCTTGTCATCTACAATCACTCTCTACTGAGTATGAACCTCATCTGATGATGAATGAAAAAAAATGCTATCAAAAATATTGTCACAATAAAAACTACTTAAAATTAAAACTATAAAGTTGACATCGGTTTCTGGAAAACCTATCTAAATATTTATTATAAAAATCAACCATGTCAAATCATTACCTATTTTATTGTTTCTATTAATTTGTCGTCGTCGTTGTCTTTGCAGACATTGCACAGCTGGGCTAAGGCCTCCCCTATAGATTTCCAATAAGACCGGCTGGAAACGTCTTGCTTCCAGCACGATGCTGCGGTTTTGATGAGATCTTCCGTTCATCTCGGAGGTGGACCCATAATCTTATCAAGACTACGCTGCGATTAGGCCCACAGTAAACGGTCACGTTTCGGGAACACACAACTGTTGCAACTCTCGTCTTGAAGCACTGAGGTTTATCGGATGAAAAGACGTCATGTGGTTTTTCGAACGCTGCCTAGTCGAGTTGGATTCAGCGATTGACCTCCTTCTTGAAGTTTGATTTACCTAGCTGGACTACTTGTCCTTTTTTTTCCAAAGAAATATTTTATGGATACCACCCCGCCGGGGGAGCAGGGAGGTTATGTGGGAGTTCCACTGATCGGTGTACCCACTACAAACCCTGGGATGTTGCTGCCTATGTGCTGGAGCTGCGGGGACGCTTTCGCACTCGTTCGCGGCTCCAGTAGCACTGACCCCCTAGGACCTTGCTCTATTTAAGGGTGGATTTTCACCCTTCTTTCCTTAAGTGGCGCGGGGAAATACCGCACGCTCTTCCTAGCGTAGCCCTCGGGCTACGCTTTTCAGGCAACGAACTCCCTCGAATTCGTTGCCCAAGCCACCTGTTACGGGGTCGAAGCGTGGAAAATCCTTCTCCGACGCCCAGTTCTTTGGCGGCGCATCGGGAGTTCCGAGAAGTTCTCCCTTTCGCGCTCCACCGTTTCCTTTCGACACAAGCGCAACATAACTTCTTCGCAAAAGGAAACGGCCGTCTCCCACGATCTCTCACAACCAAGCATTGACTGAATCAATGCTGGAAGCGAGAGATCAGTTCCTACACTTGCGACGAGGCTTAGGCGTTCATTTGCCCATGCTGAACACTCCTCCAAAGTGTTTTGCGCCAAATCCTCGTCGCAGCCGCAGTGGTGGCACTCTGTTGTCGGTTCTCTTCCGGCTATGCGGCACAAGTACTTTCCGAAGCATTCAGGCTCAGAAAGCACCTGCGAATGTTGCACGAGCCGGAAGATAAGCGACCCATGCGCCCTGTCCAGCCAGTCAACGAGGACGGGCTGTATAGCTTCGACGGTCCAGCTGCCAGCTGTATGCTTGGCCAGCTCCTCCTTCCACTACTCGAGCATGCATGCGAGTGCCGGATTCTGCCCGCGTTGGCGGAGCTCCGTGCGCCACGAGTATGTTCGCATGTACCTTGTGTTTACTGATTTTAACGATTTACTGTGTTGTCTGAAAATAAAATTATTTATTTATTTACCTCCACTTCTAAATCCCATTGAGGTGACCCAGCCAAAAGGCATGTCGCGTCACACGAAATAGTGCGATAACCTCTGACTACCCCGATGGCCATTGCGCGTTGTGGTCACTTTAGAAAAGCGACCGTTTCTCGGTTTAGGGCGTCCACCCATATAAGCACCCCGTACAAGGCCATCGACCACACCACTCCAAGATAAAAAAACGATTAGCGGCAATTGGTTCCCCAAGATTAGGAAGAAGGCGTTTAAGTAACCCAGCCGCACCCATTATTTGAGGAACTAACTGGGCGAAATGCTCCCAAAAGTTCCACTTTTCATCGAGGTGTAGGCCTAGATACTTCATCGTAGGCTTCACCTTAATCGATTTTCTCCCTAGTGATTCCGGCGCTCGTCGAGGGCCATGGAATACCAGGGCCTCCGACTTGTTCAGCGCTACTTGGAGTCCCAGATTCACTATCCTTCTAGCCACCACCTGCACCGTTGCCATTGCAAGACTGGCAGCCTCTTCGTAGGTTCTCTACACAAACCCACGGCAGTGTATTAAATGCGTTGGCGATGTCTAGAGACACGCCACCAACACTTGACCATGAGCCACCGCCTCGTCCGAGAGGGCTTTGACACGTTTAACAGCGTCGATTGTAGACCGGCCCGACCGAAAACCAAATTGCTCGTCGGACAAGTGTGGACCAATCCTATCAAGATACTGGATGAGGCAAGCAGCTATCACGCATTCGAACAGCTTGTCCACCTCATCCAGCAGTACTATAGGGCAGTACGCGGAGGGAGAGTCCGCAGGGCGCCCGTCTTTCCTCAGAAGGACTAACCTATCCGTCTTCCGTAAATTTAGGAACTGACCTGTCTCCAGACAGGCTGGACTACTTGCGGCATCGCTGGATAGACTCAAGCACAGCCCATGTCTTGACCGAATCAATGGCTATCTCAAAGTCCACATATGCTAAACACACTGAAACACACCAAATTACCAAGCTTCTATCTCGCTTCAATCTAGTCGCTTTTTTCGATTTTTATGTACTTTAAACAATAGATTTAAATCAATGTAAAATATAAATTTAATAATCTAATATAAAGTCATATCTGAAAATCTATAAATATAAAGTCATAAAATCTTAATAATGCACTTACCGAGTACACAAACAAGCTACGAGATTAAGCACTTTGCACCATGCGCGCACGCATGCGTGTTGTCTAAGCGACAGTTCGGTGAAGACGTAATCGTTATTTTGTTACCAACAGCCACTTAGAATCTGATTTACAGTGCGGATAAGTGACAAAACAAAAAAAGTGCTGTATGGATAAGGTCACTTTTAGAGAAATCTCATATCAGAAATAGTTATCTAAGTAACATAAACTTTTAAAAAATCGGCGGGTAGAAAATTACCTAACGACAAAATATATCCTGTTTTAGGCAGGTAGATATTCACTGCTTCACATTTTTGAATAAATTATATTTAGGTAAAAAGTACTAAATGACAAAGAATGTTTATTGAAGGTGTGTTAAAAAGTCTTAAATTACGAGAGAGAAAAACAACAATCAGGTAAAAATTCTTAAGTAATGCTAATTCCTGGGTACTCGCAAGGCAGAAAATACTTTATGTTTAGATGCATTATTTAGAGTCGAGGCAAAAATTACTTAGTGTAAATTATAAAAATCTAATCCTCACTATGTGAAAAATATTCATAAATCATTAAAATTTTAGTCGCTTGGACGCCGAAAACTGTGAAAATGTGTCTTTTTTTAAGTTACCAAACGACAACAAACTTCGTCCTAGCGCCGTGAGAGTAAGACCAATCGACGCAGTTTTTTTTTCTGATTTCAGTGATATATATAACTCAATATCGCCCAAACTGTCGCTTGGTAATTTTTGCCTTTCAAGCGTCGATATGTATATAATACACCTGTGCAAAGTCGGGGCGGGTCGCTAGTTCGTGATAAAACAACATGAAACTTAGCGCGGATGCGTTACGCACGTTGCAAAAATAATAATCGCTCTTAACGGTAATAAATGGTATGTACAAAAAAAAAAAACAAAGAAAATTAACTTATACGGAAGCACTCAAATCGTGTAATTTTCGTCAATGGCAAATACCAACATTCTCGATTGCCATAATTGGTACTCGAAAAAAATATCTCATTATCTGCAGCATCGAAGGCCCAAGCACCAGAATGATGAGAAATGAGATAGCTACTTATTGAACAAACTCCGACATAATTAAATTGAGAACAGGTGGAAGCTACACAAAATGAATCAAAATTAATCTAGCGCAATTTGACGGAGCGTCGTCGGCTTCAAGCTTAATTTTCAAGTTTAATTAAATATTATTTGTCGGTACGTAAACACGATACCTAAATAGATAAAAACTAATTAGGCTCCCGATTTCTGAGGCTATCAAGTATCAGCCTTGAGCAGTGAAGTTGCTCCCATCGATTTAGTTAGAGATGTGCGACTAGCTTCACACTGAGTGTTACCAAAACTCTTCTTTTTCGTCGTGTCCTTGATCATTAAGTCGATGACGAAATAATGTCAATGGCAAAAACTAATGTCACAACATAGTTTCCTGATAATTAGTAAAAATGCCGTGTGTGCCGTGGTGGTCAAGAGGTAGTGACACCCGCCTTACAATCGTGAGGTCGTGGATTCGAATCCCCGGTCCCGTACCAATGAGTTCTTTGGAATTTATGTACGGAATTTCACACCACTGGCTTTTCGGTGAAGGAAAACATCGTGAGGCAACCTGCACACGCCCGTAGAAAAAATTCGATGGCGCAAGTGAATCCACAAACCCGCATTGGGCCCGCGTGGTGGATATGGCCCATTCACCCTTCGTGGGTAGGCCTACGTCCTGCAGAGGACTACTAAAAAGGCTGGTACAGTACAGTAAAAATCCCAATTCGCTCTGCAATATATTGCACACAATCAACACTGCGCGCGCCTACCGCGTGACACTAATATCACTGTCGTAATTACTCTAATTGAAATATTCTCGAAGTTTCTTTTTAACCTACGAAACGGAGGAGGTTCTCAATTCGACGCATATATTTTTTTTAAGTGTCCGATTTCGATAATTCTTTTTGTTTTGAAAGAATACTTCGAAATTGGGCCCATTTAAATTTTATCATTTTATCAAAATCGGCTGAGCCATTTTTGATAAATCAACAATAATGTGAAAAATGCTACATCGATCCGTGCGAAATATTCGCGAATTCTGTACACGGCTGAAGTCAGTCATGCCATTTTTTTGCAAAAATAATTACATGTTTATAGCGCAAATTATGATATCCCATATAGATGATTTTTGGGCTAAAAACGTAAGTAGAGTAAGTTAAGTAATAAATTAATTTATTTGATCGTTGCAACTTTTTTTTTAAATTGTTGAATAAAATGATAACTGCACAATACCTTCTGAAAATACTGGCATCTAAATAAGTAAATGTTTTTTACTCTATTCTACTCTTCTTCTTTTGGAATTTTTTTGGCAAATAATCACTTCACTGTCGAATATTTCTGAAGCTTTTGTATTGTTATTGTATCAACTGTTCACGTTGTTTTAATGCGCTAATGTAAACGTGGGTAGAAGTTGCCGTCGTTACCTCTGTAGATATTTGCTCTTTGGTTGCTAACAGTAAATCTAGTCTCGATATTTTTAGATATGCCAGTCAAAATATTTTCTCAAAGGGCTCGAAAAATATCACAGCAAAATATTAACGGGTTTTCAAACGATTGAGTCGTAAAAGTTTATGAGAATACCTGTCAGAAATATCTGGCTTTGTATAACGAGTCACTCAGTGAGTAATAAAAAAACGATATATTTCATTCAGTAAATACGGGCACATGGCGTTGGGTAAGCGGGATTATTTGGCAAGAGCCCAACCGCGGAACAAACAAGTATCACCCAATAGTCTTTATGGTCTTCGAAGGACGAAACTTTGCTTGTTATCGGAGAAATATCACAACACATCTCCATCCCTTTATGTGATAAGTTTGGAGGGCCGCACGAAGCGTCGAATCGTGTGCGGGTCTTTTCAATTGGTGACCGGTCACTTGTGTGTATTTAAGTGCTTATAAGCAAAGTTCATGACAATTTTAGGATTGAAATTGTGCCATTGAATTGATCTTTAAATTAAATTTCGTTCCATTTTCACTAAAGAAGAACTAGTTGTGTTGCTAAAGAAATACTACCTAGTAGTAGAAGTATGCAACACCACTATACTGCATAAAATATAGCTTGATCTCTGCGACAGTGACATTGACATAGAATATTGACATTTTTAGAGTTAAGTAACATAGTATAAATCTTTAATTGGCCTTAAGTTTAGTTTATAAGTGAATTTATTGTTTTTTAAGAGCTTTATATTTAGTAAAGAATTAAAATAAAATAAATCAGTTTTTAGTAATAAGTACAAATGCAAAGTATATATTTAAAAAGCTCAACAATACTCCCATCAGAATTAATATTTGGTGTACATGTATAATAATTTCAGAATGCAAAAAAGAAATCAAAATCATATGACCTCTGCCAGTACTAACGCTGACTCAAAATAGTTAAACAGATTTTATTACAATCTAACAAATATACATTTGAAAGTTCTAAAGCTTGAACTTCAAATGTACATTAGTCATCTAAAAAACATAAATATTAAAAAACAAGATAAAGGTAGTAATCATAATCAATTTTATTATTCATTCATAACAGAAGTGACACCAAATTTCGTCTTATCTTATCTATCCAGAGAATGCTCTGTTCAAACAGCAGACGTATCAAATTATTCACCAGCAGAATTTCACAATCACTGCTACGCGAAATTAAGGCGCAGTCACTTAAAAAGGGATAACTTTAATTACACGATTTGTCAAATAATAAATAAGGGAGTTTGTTCACGGCGGCCCCGGCTGACGCCGCGACGTGATTTCAGAGCTGAGTGCTTAGGTACATAGTGGATTACCCAAGTAGCACACTAGTGAATTTTGCAACTTATATTATAGCTCTAAGTTGCAAATTAGTTGTATAACAGTGTTTGATAAAACCTTTAGCTTCAAACACAACTCTTATTTGTATATGAGTACTTCTTGTCGCTCGTAGTTTCATAGGAAACATTTTTGTTTCTGCTTTGTTTCCTACGGTAGCATAAAACCGATTTTGTTACCTAAAGTAACATACAGGTTTTAATTTCCACTTATACAGAAGTATTGGTTGTATATAAGGTCTCTAAATCACATATATGCAACTCCTAAATCTAAGCGCTATCGTACTCTTATTTGGCACTTTTAGTTCCAAATAAGTAATACAATAGAGGAATATATCTCTTGTAGTAGCTAAAGGTATCATTTTGCGGCTCTTTTGAAACCTGTTATATTTGCAGCTTTAAGGGCTAGTGTACTCTGCCACGCCACTTCAACGCGTAACTAAGTTTCTATAGGGGTTCTGGAATACCAAAAGCAGTAATTTCAACTTATTTGAAACCACTAAAGATCTAACAGTTTCAAAATTAGGTATTATATTATTATTATAACTATTGCTACTATAATAACGCATATGTGTATATATATTGTTTAAGCTGTTGTCTTACGCTCACTTAGGCATAGGCCTATCAAAGTACTAAATCATCAGGACCTTTATAAAAATGAATTCCATAACATGGAAAAAAGTAAAACGTTTTTATCAATTTTGGGACCCCTAATCCACAGGCACTGGGAGATCTACAAAAGATAAAATAATTACTATTGGTAATAAGATCCACTGCTTTGCCACTCGCAAGATATAAGTAAGTGATTTTTACATCTTGTAGGTGCAAATAGAGCATATATTAGTGATATTAAGAACTATAACATTTCTTTACGTCGCCATGTTTAGAAAATGGAGACCTTGAAAATGTTTTGTTTTGAACATGTTTTTTATCTCACTGATGCGTAAACACAGAGTTTTGATAGTTATGATTGATGTACTCATCATACTTAACCTAAAACTATTATATCAGGTTTTTAACAGTTTTACTTTTCAATAGTATTATTTCGTTTATTAATTTAGCACAGTATTTTTAATAAGTCTTGATCAAATCGAAGGCCCGTTGAAATTTACAAAGAAAACTATGTATAGTTTCACAGTAACAAAACAATCGCAATGACTTTTGTGATATTTCAATGCAGGGAAGCAAATACAATATTATGTATTAAGTGTCACCAAACACAAACAAAAGTATAATATGCACTATGGCCGCGCCAATCTCAATCAAAATACCGTCCTTAACACAAAATACAATTTTACAGCTATCGCGGACTGTCGCTACTCTGAATAACTTTGACGTCTCATTTATCGCTAATGACCGAGCGCGTTGAATGAACGAACGCATTATTGTTCAATGAATCGTTCGCTGCGCACATTTTACACTCATAGTTCTAATTGCCACTCATGGTAATCTTGAGACCTGCTATAGATTCCATTTGGAACTAAAAATAAGCTGCAATTTTTCTCCACTTGGTTCTATAATGGTTGCATAAGGGTTCTCTCCACCTATATAGAACTTCATAATGGTTGTAAATTTCACCCAAGTCTGCAAGTAGATATAATATACGAGCTATTTGCCACTATTTGTGCTACTTGGGTAGATTGCTAAGGCAGCCCAGTTTTAAAAAGTCTGGTATTTTTTTGTAAAATAAGTTGTTAATAAGATGTGTAGAGCTATCCCGAGCTAAGCACGTTCGCTTTTGTGCATTATATGTAGCATGGAGCAAAATGAGAAATGCATAATAGTGTATGTACTCGTAGCATAGAGCAAAAATGAGCAAATGTATTTATTTTAACTATGCACATAATCATGTGATATATAATACCTAAGTACTTGTCTTAGAGACCGCTCTTAATTTTTGGGTTTACTGTGTTAGCAAAATATATGAAGTTGTAATAGGTAATATGTTCTAGAATTCAGTATTTTAAAGGGTATTTATGGAAGTAAGTAGTTTAAAATACTAGAGCTACTAAGTAGGTATAAGTTTGTATACACCCGATGGCTAGCCCTGGTATCAGAGTTCTTAAGCTGCCAGAAGGCCTCTGACATGATTAAACGGTTAAAACAACCAGGATTCTCAATATGGGGAATTATCCGAGTCAGCGCTCAATTGTAAATGCCATCCGAAGATTGAACTTGCCGAACGTTGCTTAAAACTCTGTCCGAAGAAACACTCAGTCCAACTGCGCTACGAGCGCTACACTACAGCTCAAAAGCCTACACTTTTAAATCTTAGATGGTAGCAAGGCTACCAGGATTTATATCCGACGGCGAGACCGACTTCCGCTTTTATTTTACTTGCCCTTAAAAGCTTAACCGGGAATTGTGTGAACCCTTTTTCTATTTGATGAATTCTTGAATTGACTTTGGTATTGAGGTTTTTATTCCCTGAAACATAATTGAATCGTCTTAATGAAGAACGGTATTGAGGAAAAGCTCTTTCCATTTATTAAAATGTTGACTTTAGCTTTGGCTGACACTGAGTTTTTTTCTAAAGATGTTTAAGATCAGGCACCGCCGAAAAGAATCAGGGCATGACTAAAGGCACCCGTAATGGTTCATTTCCTTAAAAGGGGCTACCAGTCATGCAATATTACTAAATTAAATAATGCTTTGGGGTAGAAAACGCCGATTTAACTGTAAAATGTTCTTTGATTACGTCACGTACCAATAACTTAGTGACGTTCAGTGATTTGGTTTTAGAGGCCAGCTTCCACTAAGTTTATTGACTTCGAGTTGCATATTGTGTGTGTTGTGTTTTTTTTTCTTATGCTCAAGAAGTAAAAAAGCTAACAGAAACCTAAGTGGTGAGAAGAAATACATAAGTGATAAGAGATCGGCGTCGCATATGAGCAATAAAAAATCAGCAGTACCTATCACTAGTGCTCTGTCTACTTTTAGGGTAATTGATTTTTGTTTGTTTCAGACATGAGTAAATTTGAGAATGTTGTCAAAATAAGTAGGATATCGTTTCTGCTACAAGCGACTAAGGCTACGGTGATTATTGCTAATCTGACGCTACAATTACTTGGTTTACCACCTACTTAGTGAAGAACATTCTGTTGCTTAAATTACTTATTGACCAGTGATAGTAGCATCTACGAGCAATTCTCATATTTTAGTATCTTAATAGGTTTGCTACCTGCTTAAACATGGATTGGTTAAAAAATTTTTAGTAGCGCAACTTCAAATATGCAATTTTTTATACTAGGTTAAACCTAAAGCTAGCCACTATACAAATGCTATTTTTAACGTTTTTTTTAGGGTTCCGTGCCGGCCCTTATAGGATCACTTTGTTGTCCGTCTGTCCGTCTGTCCGTCTGTGTGTATGTCAAGACTCTTTATCTCGGGAACGCGTAAAGATATCGAATTGAAATTTAAACTATATACGTAAACCTATAAATTCTTGCAGTTGTGTAAAAGAAAAGCTTCTCAGTTACCGTATAAAAAAGTTAGAGCCGTTTATATCGTAAAAAATGCATATTTCAACGCTCACAAAAATCAAAACCTACAGGGTACTTCCCGTTGACATAAAACTATGAAATTTGGCGAAAAGCATTATCTCAGAGTACACATATAGGAATTAATCTGAAAACTGAATATATTTATTTATTTCACATAAAAATAGTGCCTCAAAATTCACAAATATAGGTATAGGTTAAAAATTTAATGTGAGTAAATCATATCATGTAAAATAATCCTGAGTTCGCTTCAGATTTTTGAAATGCTTATCACAAAGATAACTGAGTTGCATCAACCGTGGTCACGGTCTACCCGTGATCATGGTCGATGCAACTCAGCCGAAACGTCGGGATGATGAGGTATTTATTTATCTCGTAATTTTAGTGCGCGATTAGTCCCGTAGTATATAATAATAATGTGTTCAAATCGCGAAAGTTTAAAAACAACATATACAAAGGTTGACAAAAAATCTAGTTGCTTCCTAATAATTTTCTTATTACGCCAATAAAGCAAAAGACAGCGTTTGTTTTTATCGGCACAGTTAACATTACGGTGAGATAACAGCCACTTGGGCGGCACTAGCGTACAATATTAACGTATGCCGGCGGCGAGACGTGACACTACGCCGTGTCACGTACGCGTCACGCAATTTATGTAGCGCAGTGTCACGTTTTTACTGTAACTACTCTGTATGAACCGGTGAATCCATTCGTGTGTAGTGGGATTGAGGAACTGTAATTGAGTAGGTACGGGTTACCAGGTCGGAATAAAGTTATGTATGGCGCAGATTTTTTGGCTATTTTGGAAAATTGTCTACATTTTATTTGAGGCTGGATTTTCTAATAGTACCTAAGCACGAGTGGTAAGGTAATTTTAAGTGGTTTTGTGAATAGCGAAGCGGTCAGTTACTACAAAAATACATCGTCATCTATTATAACGTGTGTTGGAAATTACTTTGCTTCGCGAGCCTTTTGAGGGCGATAACTAGCCAACCTTGAGAGAAGCTCAATTTTTTATATGATACTTGTAAAGAGTAGGAGCGATCATTAATAACCTAAATGAGTGGGAACGTGACAGTATAATACTGTTAATATTGCAATAAAATATGAGGAGTCTTTTATTTTCTCATAGAGGTGATGAAAAGTAGAGTGTACCACTCGGGCGCAAAATACCTATATTTTTGGCTTAGGCGACGTACTTTGAATCCCTCGCTACGTTCAGGATTCTAATAAAGAATACACAGTATTATATTGTCACGTCAGTATAATACTGTAAACCTAAAAGTCTTATCATTCTGTTCAAAAGCGGTCATAGCGTAGTTTGACTAGGTGTTCGTTGGCGATCATCGAAGTTAAGCAACGTTCAGCACAGTCAGTCTTTGGATGGGTGACCGCGGCTGGCATTTACGACTGAGCACTGCCGAGGTTCGGTTGACAAGTTGAATTGTAGGCCCGGTTGTTTTAACCGTTTAGCCATGTCAGAGGCCTTTGGCGGGTCAAAAACTAACACCAGCTAACACCCAGCCTATACGACCTTTAGTTTATGTATGGTTTATACCGAACGCAGAAAATACTGTTGGACAGTTAAATGTATCTAGCACCGGTTTTTTAAGTTCATTGGTATAACTCAAGCTAACCTATAAACAACTCAACCTATAAACAAAATGCACTAACCGCAAAACTATCATTATTTTTCATACAAGCGTGTTCTAGATAGATAAATTTTGCATAGATTACAAAAATTGGCTTTCAACTGCCATTCTTTTTTTTCTGGCTATTTGAAACAGCCATTTTTGCTTCGCGTAGGCGTGATTTGTTATTGTTAGATTCCGCGCGTGCCGCCTCGTTAGTGACAGACCAATTATATAAATGGAAACTGTTTAAATGATCTGCTAATAACACATTCTGGTCAGCAAATTGCATATAGGTAGTAAGTTTTGTGATAAGAATTGACTTAAACCCTTTCATGAGGTGAAATGATCACCACGAGCTAAGAGAATAAGAATCCAAAAACTATCTTCGCTAACCATGATTATTTTATAAAATATATTATTATTTTTCTGCAGACAGTTTCATTTATACCTTATCTAAAATATTTGAGGTTTCTTTAATTCAAATCTGTTTGTATTTTGGTCTGATGTTGTTAACGAAAAAAGTATAATATTCTTCCAACAATTGACGTCAAAATAAAATAAAAACTGTTCCGCTTTTTTAGAGCGGGACAACCAAATTAGAATTTAACAAAAAGTTAATTTTGTTGGTACATTTTTACTAAGTCACTTTCATTTTCTTGTCTGCATGCGAGAACTTAATTGTAAAGTTAATGTGAAATACCTACATTACTTACACGACATTTTTTAAATTTCTGTTTCGTTCTGTCTCAACTTTTTTCTATTACCTTTAGGTATTTGGTACCGGCTCTTCTTTTTTTCTAAATAATAGTGTACGTATAATAATTTAAAGAGAGAGAGAATCACTTTAATGTCCTTTCCGTATGTCAAGACATTTTATCTGTTTTTTTCTTCTTAGTTATTATAGAAGAAAGTTAGAGCTATTTATGTTGTAAAAACTCGCATGTTATAGGATACATCCCGTTGAACTTGAACTCTAAAATTTGACAAGGAGCATTGTTTTAGAGTACACATAACATAGAAGTAAATGTAAAAGATGTACATTTTTAACCCACGCCTCTTTGATCCAGATATTAGGGGCTCTAACTACTGAGCCACCGAGGCAGTCGATGATTGTAATTATGCCCTGAGGGACTGAGGTTTCAAGAACTTAATTCCCAATTTTGAGCAATTTTCAGGATTTGTACGGAACAGTCGGTGTGCAAGCCTGACTCGCGCTTGTCCGTTTTTTTTTATCTATTTTCACCGAATCACATTATTTGCTCACCTAGCAATCGTGAGGACTAGAGTTCAAATTCCGGTCCCGTACCAATGAGTTCTTTGCAACTTGAAGAAAAGCAAAGAAAGATATAAAATAGAAGTGCTAAGGAAGAAGATAAATTATCAAGAAACCATCAACACATGTATTTAAATGTATTTTAAGAATTGGTTATAAGAAAAAAATTGTAACGTTTAAAATAAATAGCATAAAATTGAAGACGCAGGCCGCGGAAAGAAAACAGTCAACATATCAACAATACATTTTCCAGTTCCACTCTCACAAGTCGAGTTAGAAACATGTTTTGATCTTGTTATTTATCGTAACTAGCTGACGGCAGACGAAACTTTAATAAAGGCAGTAAGAAGTAGCACTTACAAAGTAAATAACTCAGTTTTGAGCAAAGAACTCACTGAGTCTTATTCATGTTGCAGCTCTATTTTAAGACTGCGTAAAATAAAACGTTAAATGAAGATAAGTCTTGTTGACTTGGTAATTAAACTCATTGTTGTTTATAAATACGAAAAAATAAACAATAAATAACAGTGTTTACATTGTTTATATTTTGAAAAGTGTACCCACTATTAGATAACTTCTAGATAAAGTTCTAGCTAGATTTTTTTTATTTCACATAGGTTTGACTACGTAGTACTACGTACTGCCTGATGTTAAGCAAATATGCGGTCTAGGGTGTAGCACGCGTAAGCGTAATGATACCTATTTACTCGAGATTGAAAGACAACTATGTTGTACTTTAGCGGAAGGAAAGACAGGTAAAGCGTTCCACATTCTGGCTGTTCGTATGAGGAATTCGAGGATTCGAAACGATTGGTTCTGATGTGCGGAAGTTTATCATTTAAGGGTGGCGCTTTGGTCGCGTTTGTCTAGCCGTAAGAAGAAAGGGACGGCTGGAACCAGAGGGCTAAGTGGGAGATTTTTGCTCGAGCTCGATCGCGTTAACGTTTGATGTGATTTCTATGGAAATGGCACAGCGCCATCTTGTGTCACGTACATAAAACTGAAGAGCAAAGTGTGAGTATTTTTTACGGTAATGTAACGAGCGTCAAACCGATCGAACACGAGCGCGGCTATGTCTGTGATTGGCTAATTTAAGCGTGTGTGTCAATGTGCTCGCTTGTGTGCACGGCGCGCTCGGTCAACGCGACGTAAAAATAATTCGATTTGATTTGCAAAACTCCCACTTGACACTCAGATTGTGCAATTACGCCGATGCTATCGACTTTGCAGCTGCGACTTGGTTTGAAACAAAAATAATATACCAAGTCTATGGACTTAGTCAAGGTTTAGAGTCTCTTGGCTCGTCTATCGATCAACTCTAACGTTTCCAGCTGGTGTACGGCGGAGCCATCTAAATCGTGATTTTTAGCGTCATAAAGATATTGAATCAAAGTCTTTTCAAATATTATGGTCCATTTTTAAACTTGATAATAAGCATTTTACTTGTTCTGGTATTTTATAAGTTGGTGTAATATAAGCACTTCAAAGATTTGAAGCTTGCGTGGGAGGCGGGCTGGCTCAGTTGGTTAGAGCGTCGGGCTAGTGATCCGAAGGGGCAGGTTCAAATCCTGCGTTTGCTTCGGATTTTTGAAGTGCTTATCACAAAGATAACTCTTTGAGATAAAATCTAGTGTGGAAAGCACTCAAAATAAAATCATAACATAGATTTAGCAGTGCGTCATCTCCCGTCAATCTTTAGAAGTTCTAATAACTTCTAGTTGAGTGATAACCTGTCTAATACGGGTATCACAGGTGGCGCCACCAACGCTATAAGTTCGTGTAATATAAGCACTTCAAAGATTTGAAGCTTGCGTGGGAGGCGGGCTGGCTCAGTTGGTTAGAGCGTCGGGCTACCCAGGTAGCAAAGTGACGTCAGTGACGCATAAACGACGTCACTCTTAGGTCATAATAGGGTCGGTCGTTAATGCGTCGTCGATGACGTGATAATGTACGTCAATTAAAAGTCATTATTTCGACGTCTCATATTCACCATAAAATTGACGTTTTATTGACGTCCATTTAGGGTCAATATCAGGACGTACTATATTCGCCACAAAGTAGACGTTTTACTGACGTCCATGTAGGGTCAATATCAGGACGTACCATATTCGCCACAAAGTGTACGTTTTACTGACGTCCATCTAGGGTCAATATCAGGACGTACCATATTCGTCACAAAGTGGACGTTTTACTGACGTCAATTTAGAGTCAAAGTCAGGACGTACCATATTCACCACAAAGTGGACGATTTACTGACGTCTATTCAGGGTCATTATTAGGACGTATCATATTCGTCTCTGGTGGACGTTTCACTGACGTCCATTTAGGGTCAATATCAGGACGTACCATATTCGCCACAAAGGGGACGTTTTATTGACCTCTATTTAGGGTCAATATTAGGACGTACCATATTCGCCACAAAGTGGATGATTTACTGACGTCTATTTAGGGTCATTATTAGGACGTATCATATTCGTCTCTAGTGGACGTTTTACTGACGTCCATTTAGGGTCCATATCAGGACGTACCATATGCGCCACAAAGGGGACGTTTTATTAACCTCTATTTAGGGTCAATATTAGGACGTACCATATTCGCCACAAAGTGGAAGATTTACTGACGTCTCTTCAGGGTCATTATTAGGACGTATCATATTCGTCTCTGCTGGACGTTTTACTGACGTCCATCTAGGCTCAATATCAGGACGTACCATATTCGTCACAAAGTGGACGTTTTACTGACGTCAATTTAGAGTCAAAGTCAGGACGTACCATATTCACCACAAAGTGGACGATTTACTGACGTCTATTCAGGGTCATTATTAGGACGTATCATATTCGTCTCTGGTGGACGTTTTACTGACGTCCATTTAGGGTCAATATCAGGACGTACCATATTCGCCACAAAGGGGATGTTTTATTGACCTCTGTTTAGGGTCAATATTAGGACGTACCATATTCGCCACAAAGTGGATGATTTACTGACGTCTATTTGGGGTCATTATTAGGACGTATCATATTCGTCTCTAGTGGACGTTTTACTGACGTCCATTTAGGGTCAATATCAGGACGTACCATATTCGCCACAAAGGGGACGTTTTATTGACCTCTATTTAGGGTCAATATTAGGACGTACCAAATTCGCCACAAAGTGGAAAATTTACTGACGTCTCTTCAGGGTTATTATTAAGACGTATCATATTCGTCTCTGGTGGACGTTTTACTGACGTCCATTTAGGGTCAATATCAGGACGTACCATATTCGCCACAAAGGGGACGTTTTATTGACCTCTATTTAGGGTCAATATTAGGACGTACCATATTGTACCATATTGTTTGCACGCGCGCTCGCATCGGTGCGGACGTGTTTACTTTTTGTCGCAGCAATTATTTCTATTTAGTTCGATCGCAATGTTTACGTTTTGCCGGGCTCGTAAAAAAGACGTTACCGGTGAACTTATAATGAAGTGTACACTATCAAACTGTGAAAAAGTGTATCATATATCGTGTCTCGGTATTAAAAGACGAGATTTCGAGTCTTTTTCTACGGACTATGTGCGCCAATAGATTTGCCCGATGTGTGACAGCACAAAAAGAAAACGTGCTGGGAATGACACGCCAGTTCGCACTCCAGAACATAGGAAGTTACCAACAATAGCGAGCCCTAATTATGCCAATAACCAACGGGGTAGCAAGTGCAGTCAAATGGAAGTTTCCGTGCTGGAGAATGACCGGCGGTTTGTTATCAGAATTCCAAGAATTTCGTCGGGAACTTAGAAAAAGATTACATACGCAAGACCAACATATTTTACAAATTCAAAATGTATGTTCAGCTACTAATGACGAAATTCAGGTACTAAAGACCGTTATAAAAGATAGGCAATGTTCGTGCGATTTGACCTCAATAGATACCTACTTAAAATGCTTTGCGACCGCAACCAGCGCATCGAGTCATTGTAATGTAATGCACAAACAAATCAAATAATTTCAAGTGTCAGCAAAAGTCCGATGCAGGTGCAGAAACAAGTTAACACCAACCTGATTAGTGATAACAGTGCATTAGTAATTTCTCCAAGAGAGAATAAATAGTTAATCTAAATGTGCCATGGTCATAAAATTGCTATGGGATCGACATTATAATTTTAAGACTATGGATTCATAACAATTATTGATTATATGTAACAGTCTATGTATGTATATACTTCTTGAATATAAATCTATTATGCTACTTACATTGTTTTGTTTGGTTTCATCCATAGTCCTAAGAGTATGTTTAGGGTACGTGTATAATATAGGATGCCTGCTATCGCAAACTAAATTCTAAATTCTTTTCGTCATTTACTTTGTTCACAGGAAAGTGACTGGGCTGTACATATATTATTAGGGCAGCCATCGTCGTTGGAGTATCGTCATTTACTTAGTTCACAGGGACTGGGCCATACAAACAAAAGTAGCCGCCGACATTGTAGTGACGTCATACACAGGATTCATAGTAACGTCACTATGAATACTGTATATGACGTCACTCCAACGTTAGTGTCTACCTTAATATGTACGGCCCAGTAACGTCCCTATGAGTACAGTAAATGACGTCTCTCCAACGTAAGTGGCTGCCCTATTATAAACGTATGTGCGGCTTAGTGACGTCTTTATGAATACAGTAAATGACGTCGCTCCAACGTCAGTGGCTGCTCTAATATGTACGGCCTAGTGACGTCCTTATGAATACAGTGAATGACGTCGCTCCAACGTCAGTGGCTGCCCTATTATAAACGTCCAAGTGTCGTCTCTATGAATGCAGTATATGACGTCACTCCAATGTCAGTATATGGCGTCACTCCAACGTCAGCATATGACGTCACTCCAACGTCAGTATATGGCGTCACTCCAACGTCAGCATATGACGTCACTCCAACGTCAGTATATGGCGTCACTCCAACGTCAGCATATGACGTCACTCCAACGTCAGTATATGACGTCACTCCAATGTCAGTATATGGCGTCACTCCAACGTCAGCATATGACGTCACTCCAACGTCAGTATATGGCGTCACTCCAACGTCAGCATATGACGTCACTCCAACGTCAGTATATGGCGTCACTCCAACGTCAGTATATGGCGTCACTCCAACGTCAGCATATGACGTCACTCCAACGTCAGTATATGACGTCACTCCAACGTCAGTATATGACGTCACTCCAACGTCAGTATATGACGTCACTCCAACGTCCTCCAACTTACGTCATGAGGCTGTGACAAATTGTCGTCATCTGAAGAAACTACCGACGTCATGATAATGACGTCTCTTACGTCGAGCAGTACCGTTAACGGACGTCATAATAACGTATAAATGCTACCTGGGTAATGATCCGAAGGGGCAGGTTCAAATCTTGCGTTCGCTTCGGATTTTTGAAGTGCTTATCACAAAGATAACTCTTTGAGATTTTAAACGTTGTCACGGCTATTGAATTTCAGTTATGTTCTTCATATTAATTTAAACCTACCTGTACTTTCATTTCCCACAATACCTCACATTAGTTCAGATGAACTACGTTCACCATACATTGAACAGTTTTATCTTACGACGTCATTCCAGAACCCTTACTGCTCCACATACGGCATACAGAGCCATTCCGTCTCACAGTCTCCAGCCCGTGAAATGTCTCCGCAAAGTTTCAAACTATTGAAAAGCTTGTTGTTACGGGAATTTACGAAAGTAGGTATGTACTTATAGCCAAACTCCACCAAACTGGAGTGGAGCGGAGATGTGCAGATGGGCAGGGTATTGCAGTCCGTGAACCATCTGCATAAATGTCGTAATTGTCTGATGAAAAACAAACACAATCGTGACCAAGTGAGATTTTATTTTATGCTTCTGAATTGGGTTTACCATATAGATCTATCGAGAGATTTTATATTCACCCGGCGCGCGGCGTGCGTCATACTTAAATGTAGCAAACTCTCATAAACAGCATAGAGCAAGGGCAAATATAACTTGCAGAATGTAATTATAAGCCCAATTACAGAGGCGCCAGCGTAAATTTAATAGCAAAGTAAAAAGCTTTCTCTCTATCAAATGCCTAAAGTGAAAAAGAAACAGAACTATGCTATTTAGCTTGTATAATTACGATGGCGCCTCTGTAATCGGGCTTATTGTGTACGTAAGTAAGTTAATATAAGCCGGGCTTGCTGCTAGCCCTGAAATCAGAGTTACTAAGCCGCTTAAATGCCTCTGACACGGCTATACGGTTAAAACAACCGGCATCTAGAACTCGTGTGATCGCATAGAAATAAATGATTCGTGAGTAATAACTATATAATAAATTGTATAATTAGGCGTTACGCGTATTTCGATGTTTGTAACGCGAGTTTCGTACGGAATGACGTCCTCGCGAGATCTAGATGACATGTTCCATCTCGCGAAATAACTATGCTGAACTTATATTGCTCCACATACTTCTATACCGCTCCAGTTTGGTGGAGTCTACGTCTTAGTGTGGTGCAGTAATTTGCTCAGAATCGGCTTTGTTTTCACGGTAACAAGTTAGTGGGGGGCAGTGGTGGGGGTAGTTAGTTACGTTTCAATTGGAACTTCCGCTTCTCCGCGATTCCCGTCATGAGCCGTTGAAATTAAGACTTTGCGTCTTAGGGGAGCATTTTCTTGGTCGTGTTGAAGGAAATTAGTTTCCTTTCATTCATTTATTGTTTGATGTAAAAATTAAAGCTTGTCAGAATTTTATTACGCGTTTTTATTGAAAATTTGGGAGGCTAAGGAAAATGAGATTGGATAGGCTATGTGGATATTTTTTTATATCTCTATGTAAGCGTTTCGTAAGGGCCTGCCTAAAATATAGGCAAAATAAAATTGCTCATTACTGACCAAAAGCTATCAAGATTTTACAAACATAAGCCAGTGCTAAAGAAACATAGATGATTCAAAAAAGTTTATCTCGAAAAAGAAAAACGCAAAAGTAGAAAAATACTCAGTCCCGCACTATGATAGACTTGATAAAAAATAGTCTAGCTCCTTTACGTTCCAACGTTGAAAACGTGTGTTTACTCATTAAATTTCCACTAGACTCAAAAGAAGTTGATATTTTCTTACAGAAAAACTGAACATCGTCGTTCTTTTTTTTAAATCAGCAGTAAAAATATTGTTTGTAAATACGAGCACCCTTCAAAGGACGGGTGACATCCACTCCATCGCGAGGCCCTCGTTTGCTCGATAAAAGGTGAAATTTCAAGTACTAATGACAGATTTCAAGCTCAGCATTCGCCATTAGAGGAATGGCTCAACGTCGGATTCTTTTATCGTTAATGTTCTCGAAAAAAATTACCACAAAGAAAAAGTCGAGGAAATTTTACAGAAACCTTAGGGCATTAATTAATTTGACTAACAAGTAAGATGCCTCCAGTTTTTGGTTGGTAATTTTATAAAAGAACAATGTTTCTTTTAAACTTCTTAAGATTACTAAGTAACTAAAGTATTGTTCTTACAGGTTTTAATGTTTTAGTAAGAAAGCTTTTTATGACTATTTTTTTTTTTTTTTATTTTATTTATCAATCACAAACAAAATACAAGCTTATCTTATACCTACCAATAAACCAATTGGTTTGTCGTGGTAAGTATTTGCACTCACCCCCACACTATTAACTAAAATAAAGTACAACAATTAAAAAGTAGGTACATTTCTACACAGAAATTAACAAACGTTACTAACCTACTCACAAATGATACATAATCAAATGAAGCATTTAACGTCCATTCTTAAATACCTACATCTTAGTATTTAAAATATTATTTTTAACAAACACATGAGACAACAGATGTAGGTACCTAATGATTCCTGTAGTTGGTTGATCATTATTACATTCCTATACATACGCAGATTAATAGAAAATAAAAATTACATTTTTTTTTGTTAACAAAGTTTAAATTAACATTGTAAGTAGTAGACTACGCTGTAGCGTAGTCTCTCAACGGTATGCTCAGATACAAAACGTATAGTTTTTACATATATTCCGTTTTAACTATCATAGGAACGGGAGCTCAGTTTTTACGGTAGGTAACAATTACACAAAAACGTTTTAGCTGTTTTGTGTAGGTGTTGTATTTGCTTTGCACACTAAATATTCCAAGAATATTTAATTTTGTATACATATAGTGGTAGGTACTCTTTTGTGACTAGTAAAAATACGCACTTAATTTGTATCTAGCAAATTCTCTTATAACCAATGCAGGATTTACTGACAGAAGTTATATTCTCCAGAGGTTTTCTAAACAGAATCTGCGGACCAAGTTTGTTTTTTAACTAACTTTGGATTATGCAAATGAGATAGTAATTTTGTTTCGATCTTATTTTTTTCTTCAGTTGATCCACTGTGCTTTAGTAAATCAAATAAGTAGTACAACAGCACATTTGATAGAACCAAATCGAACCACTATTCTTTCAGAACCTCGCTAACATACTTGCGGGTCAGTTATGTGAATAATCCTAACACAAGCTGGATATCCTGTTATCAAGTGAGTGGTGGGACAGTCCCTTGGCCGGTTTCCAACAGTTTCAACGGGCCAATTGTCACGGTGTCAACTCGATGACTCCGTGCAGGGGTTAGCGAAAATAGGTCACCTTAGCGTAAGGAGTACATGCTTACACTCACCGTTATAAAGACCGGAAGGTTTTGGTACGAGTAACATTATTTTGAAACTGCTTATTTATTTCCTTTATTAACCACAACAATACTTGTTGTTTTTAAACTTTCGCGATTTGAACACATTATTATTATATGCCTACCCGTGACCACGGCCGATGAAACTCAGCCGAAACGTCGGGATGATGAGGTATTTATTTATCTCGTAATTTTAGTGCGCGATTAGTCCCGTAGTATATAATAATAAAATACAATACTATTTGTATTTTAGACTTTGGGTCCGTGGGGGTCGGGAGCTCAACTCGTTTTCAAAAATCTTTTTGAGCGTCTGGTGGACGTGACGCGTGACCAAAATGCTGGTGTTTATTTGGCTTAACGTATAAGCATTGCTATTCAGCGTGGCAATGCTGCCAGCATGCTGGGCACGCAGCCAACTGGCAGTGGGCTTGAGCACTTGGATTATCTTTAGACCTTCAAGGGTCTGTGGATGATCCAATTGCTTTCTATGTCGTAGTGTGTAGTATTGTCATAATTAAATAAAAAAATGCTATTTCATATGCTATAACTACACACACTCCTACTACTTAAAAAGCAATTGGATCATCCACAGACCCTTGAAGGTCTAAAGATAATCCAAAAATAAACACCAACATTTTTGGTCACGCGTCGCGTCCATCAGACGCTAGAAAGACTTTTGAAAACAAGATGAGCTCCCGGTCCCACGGACCCTTAGTTAAAAATTGAAGATCAGTTATGTGAATAATTGGTAAGTACTTCAGCTGAATTTACTGTTATCAAGAAAGTGCTGAGACAATCTCCTGGCTAACTTCCAACGGTCCGACTGTCGAAGGACTGTCGCAGTGTCAACCCGATGCCTCTGTGCAGTGGATTTGATGAATATAGGTCAACTTAGCGGAAAGAGTGTTTGCTTGACACTTACTGTTATTGAAAGTATCAGTCAGTACCTACTAGTTATCTAGTAATATTGTGTGAACAGTAAAGCGTTTTTATTCTACTATTGTTTTCCTTGCGGAAAAATTAGAGATAATAAATTGGTGATATATTATGACGTTGTAATTATTTTAGAGTAATTTTATCAAAGAAAGTAAGTTACTTAAGAACTGTGGATATTTTAAGCTCTATTTCTTATCGTGTCTTGGTTCCAAATATACGTTAGATCTCTATTGTCACAACGTAGGTACTTTACCGAAGTGAATATTCACTTTAAACAATTATTCGCAATGATATTATTATTCGTATCAAACTTACTTCTGTACATGTCTCTATACTTTTATTAAAAAAATGTTTCTAAAAAAAGCGAAAGATAGAAAATTTAAATATCAATAGATGCGGAGGTACGATCTATTTCGCAAATAATAAAAGGCCTATTAAAATATACTTCTCTTTCATTTATAATATTATATTATTAGAACTAAAACAGTTTTGATACGAAGAAATAAATGTTAAATACCTTAAAAACAAATTAACAACTAACCTCACTACAAACAAAAACGAAACAAAAGAACATCTCAACAACACGTAATCTAAAATAAACACGCTACATTCCGTAGCAACGGCAAACTTACTTGAATTTATCTAGCACAGCAACTAATTTAAAATTTGATCCAAACAAACTCATGATGTCACGAACATTTGGTGTAGTCACATGACGGGGATGACGTCCTCGTGCATTATTTCAAACTTCGAACGAAGCGGAATCCGGATAAAAAGAAAAACTTGGAATGAGTCAGCGTTCTTGGAATACTGTTCCGATTTTGTCTATTTTAATCTTAAATTGTTTGGTATTTAATGATTGAAAAGGGGAAACGGGGAAAATTACGTTTTGACATTTACTGAACTTGTTAAAGATTAATAAGCTATGATGCTAAGATACCATTTTGTTTACAATTTAGTGATTCGATGAGCAAATAATTTTCCTCTAATAAGTCGAAAATGTATAGAGCTACACAAAAATGAAAATTGTTTTCGTTTATCATATAAAGTCAAATTAAGGCTTCTGATTATAAAAATATATCTAACAGTTCAACACCATCCGAAATTTTGAATCTCATCATCATTATGAGCCGAAAGACGTCCGCTGCTGACCAAACGCCTCCCTTAGATATAAACTGTAATATATATTTTTTAATATGAGTTAAAACCCTACGTAACGCAATACAACGCTCATCACTATAAGAATATGACAGATTTCCCATTGTCTTGAAAGAGTAAAATTTGTATCTGAAAGGCATACCCTTTTCTCGGACTATTTTAAAATTGTTTTGAGATGAAAACTTGTTAAAGTTAGTCAATACTTATATGCGGCTATTGCTGGCGGCAGGCCAAGGAACGGTGAGAGCAGCTTCAATTTAAGACTAAAAAGAACTATTCGTGACAATGGAAAAAATCCATTTATATCCATTGCATTATTTGTGAAAGTTTTATAACATAAATAATATCTTGAAATCAAAATTGACAAATTTACACTAAAAAGTTCAAATTGAATAAAAAAGTGGACAATGTTGGACTGCAGGATTAATGAATTTCTGAAAAATGCAGTTTGACGGTTTTAAAGTCAGATTAAAAACGTATCTCCTAAGTTTGCGTATCCTATCTTTGATCGTATTGTCATTTACCATCAGGAAATATAGTATAGCTAGCTATAGTATTTGGACAAGACAACGAATTATGGTATCGGTGCACGTCTTGTGGCCTTTGGGCTCATGCCGACTGTACTGGGTGGGATTCTGCTTCCAATTATGTATGCGACATGTTATCTTTGTGATAAGCATTTCAAAAATATGAAGCGAACGCAGGATTCGAACCTTGCCCCTTCGGATCACTAGCCCGACGCTCTAACCACTGAGCTAGCTCGCCTCCAACGCAAGCTTCAAATTTCTGAAGTGCTTACATTTCCCAACTTATAGCGTTGGTGGCGCCACCTGTGATACCCGTATTAGACAGGTTATCACTCAACTAGAAATTATTAGAACTTCTAAAGATTGACGAGAGATGCGCCAACGCTATAAGTTGGGAAATGTAAGCACTTCAGAAATTTGAAGCTTGCGTAGGAGGCGAGCTAGCTCAGTGGTTAGAGCGTCGGGCTAGTGATCCGAAGGGGCAAGGTTCGAATCCTGCGTTCGCTTCATATTTTTGAAATGCTTATCACAAAGATAACTCTTTGAGATAAAAATCTAGTGTGGAAAGCACTTAAAATAAACATCATAACATATGCGACATGTGTTGATCACCATTGTCCACGTGCTGATTACCATTGCCAACCAATGTCGACAATGGTGATCAAAGCTATTTTTTTTTATTATTTCAATTATACCAAAATGTATGAACCAAAGTGGTTAAAGTTGATCTGAATTAAAAGTTAAATAAGTAAAGTTTATTATAAGAAGATAACAATAAGTAGTTGATTAATAGATTTTATTTTATTTCAATTCTTGCTTAAGTGATCCCCATTACCTACATCTCCCCTACTAGTCAAACGCGGACAAAATAGAAATCCTACGTGCGCCAGTCCGACTAACACTTGACGAAATTAAAAAATACGCCACAAAAGCGCTATACATATGTATGACTAGCCTCGCAGATCAACAGCGCTCCACTCCGTAACAAGCTATCCGACCACTTCAATCGATCCCAAAAAGTCTACCATACCCGTAGCGAGCCAAGCGGATCAAAAAGCCGGAGCACTTTCAATTCATTTCGACCCGCACGCGGCATCGACCCAGTTCCTGCATCGAATGTGTCACGAGTCACGACCCATTAAGTATTTCGCTGTGTCAAAAGATATCGAAGCAGAAATTTACGGCGTTTAGATAGCGGGCTTACCCCCGCGGGACCACTAGTCATTATCTGCAGGCCTGCCAAGAATTACGACCTAAGACGGTGAAAATATAGAAACGCTCGGTTTGAAGGTTTTTTAGACGCGTACTAACATGTAATCTGGATTCTAATTTGTATTGTAACTTTCTATTTTTGTATATTCTATAAAGACTCGGTTGAGATGGTACCACATAAATTATGTAGTGCCAACGTTACGTTACGGTGTACTCTAGTACTCACACTGAGCATCAAGGCAAATTTAGTAAGAGAAAATACGCATTGGTGTCCTTAATGACATACTTTTAAAAAGTATACTTTTAAAATCATTACGGCCTCGAATATAATCCAAATACGTACGTAGGTGTATTAGGCAACCGGAAAAGAGCAACTAATTTTTTCTTTGTATTTTACAAATTAGTAATTGGAACTGGGGTTGATCAGTTTGACGGTGTCTCATGCATGAATAATAAATTAATCGGTTATCAATTATACAACATGAGACGTTAAAAATCTGTAATAAAACGTATCTACATAAAAGTGCGATAGCTGATTTGATAGCGCCAATGCGACAGTGTAAACCAGTGTTCTGTCTTCAGGTTATCATTGTCCCGAAGAAAAAACACAATGTATAGACGTAAAAAGGACTATTTATAATGAATCTGTATTTTTTTAATATCTTGCCGATAATGAGCATGCCTATGAAGATAGCTAGGGGTAAGATATTTTCGGTTTTAAGATTTTAAGCATACTGTCACAGAAAAAAAAATTAAGTGCATGGGTTCTCATAAGTTCCATTATAAGTTCTGTTAACTAAAATTGGGCACAACTTAGTCATTATACAAAGGAATGCTGAACACGTGCAGTTGCGGTTGTACCTAATTAGATCAAACCTACTTACTTTCTAAAATCAAGGTGATCCAGTCATCGTTTTTACATCTTTTACGCTGAAATGACTACGAGTAATTCGTTGGTAGCTCGCTCGTTTTCTAGGGGCATAACTTGCGCTTATTCGTCTCGCTTACCCGTGATATATGTTTTTTTTATAGCTCTGCGTTCTTCTACGTATTGTTAAGCAGATATGCGGTCTAGGGTGTAAAAATACAGATTGATTGTAGCAGGCTTACCTAGAAGATACCTATTTACTCGGGATTTAAAGACACCCACATTGTAATTTAGCGGGAAGACAGACCCAAGCAAAGCGATTTGATATAAGTGATATTTGAAACCTTTGATACTGTTTGTATTTTTATCTATAGGAACGCCCCATACAACAGATACATATAACGTGCATCGGATCGAGAGGTCGCTGGGGACCTACTTGCAGCTAAACGATAACTGTTACAGCTTTTGGCGCGAATCTTCCTGCTTCACGGTTATCGCGTGTTTAGTTTTAATAGTTATGCTTATACTGGTGTTTTGTATTCATAGCCATGAATTTGTACATGTTTTGTGTTTTTATGCTGGAAAATTTTCAGACGTCATTTGGCTTGCAAATGGGATAGAACGATTACGCGAGCGTGCAGGATTTTTTACAAATATGACATTCCTTTATCAAAATTTTTAGTTCAAATCAAACAAGGATTCTAAATAAAATTAATGACTGCCTCAGTGGCTCAGTGGTTAGTGACCCTGACTTCTAGATTAACGAGGCGTGGGTTCGATCCCCACCCAGGGCAAGCATTTATGTGATGAACGTAGGTGTTATGGTGTTATTTAGGTACTACCTATATAAGTATGTATTTAAAATTTGTATATATGTAGTACATCAGTCTCTGGCAGCCATATCACAAGCTTTGCTTAGTTCGGGGTCAGTGACCGTGTGTAAGATGTCCCTTAATATTTATTTATTATGGCACTAATGACGCAAAAGTGTCTCAGTAGTATTGTACCATCAATTGTACTATTGACGTCATTACACCAATGTTAAATTTATTGTTATGTTTATTTTTATTCCGTATAAATTTGCGTCTGACTATATACTGCCTGATGTTAAGTAGATATGCGTTCTAGGGTGTAGCACGCTTACCTAGAAGATACCTATTTACTCGGGATTTGAAGACACCCACGTTGTACTTTAGCGGGAAGACAGACTTAGGCAAAGCGTTCCACATTGTGGCTTTTTGTATGAGGAATGGGCATTCGAAACGCTTGGTTCTAACGCGCGGAATGTCCACCATGAAAGGGTGGCGCTTTGGTCGCGTCTAAGTTTCGATCTAAGAGATACTTAGAAACTAAACACCAATTATAAATCCGGATAAAAACAAAGTAAGAAACGGGAGCTACAATTTGTAACAAAAATAAACGTAAAGAGTTGATTTCATTACCCAAATCGGAACAACACTCGACGACCGTTCAGATTAACAAGATGGCCCTTAAAGGGCAATCGGCCGAAAACAATAACATTTCGCTTGTCGTATTTTTAATTAAATTGAAATATTCGTTCGTACTCAGACATTCATCTAAGGACAAAATTCCGGGCAACAAAGGGGCCCAGATTAAATTTCCGGTGGGGTCCACTTCTACCCTAAAATGCTCTTTAGTACCCCATTACAAAAGGATTCGTTGTGGCACTAGATATTAGAAAGCCTCTCTCATTTATTTCCTCGATTGCTCGAGTACTCGTGCTTCGGAATCTCTCAATGATATTTCGGAGTATCGTCTGCATGTTTCTAAGGGAGTTTGTTTGCTGTAATTGGACGAGGTTTATTATTTGTTAATTTTCTATTCTTGAGGGTTTTTAGACGGTCCCTTGTTAATAAAGAGTAGGTACGTAATGAAGTCAGATGGAAGTTACTTGTACAGATTTTTTTAAATAGGGTATCTGATTTTTTTAAAGTATTATCATTATCAAGGTTTATTATTTGTTAATTTTCTATTCTTGAGGGTTTTTAGACGGTCCCTTGTTAATAACTCTTTATTAACAAGGGACCGTCTAAAAACCCTCAAGAATACGTAGGTACGTAATGAAGTCAGATGGAAGTTACTTGTATAGATTATTTTAAGTATCTGATTTTTTAAAATATTATCATTATCAAGGTTTATTATTTGTTAATTTTCTATTCTTGAGGGTTTTTAGACGGTCCCTTGTTAATAAAGAGTTGGTATGTAATGAAGTCAGATGGCAGTTACTTGTATAGATTTTTTTAAGTATCTGATTTTTAAATATTATCTTTATTGAGGGCTTTTAGACAGTCCCTTGTTAATAAAGAGTTGGTACGTAATGAAGTCAGATGGAAGTTACTTGTATAGATTTTTTTAAGTATCTGATTTTTTTAAATATTATCATTATCAAGGTTTATTATTTGTTAATTTTCTATTCTTGAGGGCTTTTAGACCGTCCCGTGTTAATAAAGAGTAGGTACGTAATGAAGCCAGATGGAAGTTACTTGTATAGATTTTTTTAAGTATCTGATTTTTTTAAAGTATTATCATTATCTTAGCTGTTAATAATAAAACCTAGGACTCATATATAGTTTATTTATTACTATGTGGTGTAATTAAGTGTTCATTATTATTAAGTAACCGCGTTGCAAAATTTGGGTTGCAAATTGGTGTGGATTTTTTTATTTAGATTACAATGCATTGCTCAATATGAGCAAATATCTAAAATAGTTATTTTTGCTTTTTTCAAAAATTTATCGCAACCTCGGGATTCGAACCTTCGAACCTAACCTATTTAGAAATACCTAGTGTGGAATCACTATTTTTACAAAAAAAAATGTGTCTGCAGTCCGTAACTATTACAATGATAGAAAATCAAGTGATAGTGAAATATCACAACTAAGTTTCATTCATGTTTAGTGAAAGGCGCATGAAAGGGACCAATCTATTATCAATACTATTATCATAGCGAATCTATCAGATAATAGCTTTCACTACAACTGTAATTTCAAAGGCATCAAATTTTCATTTCTATGACAGGATTATATGCCTCGCATACAAAATTATTTGAAAACGTTTTAAATTATACTATCAGAGTGCAAATTAAGGAGGATTCAATTTAAAGTAACGTCTCTTTTACTGTAGGCAGTAAAAGCGTCTAGTGATCAAGTCATCACATCTTAAACACTTGGTACCTACTTTTACTATATAGCTCTCATATCAAGTCTATAAAGGTTTTCAACTTAACATTCTAGGTAACGTTTTATTTACTTGGAGCGCAATTCCATTGTCTTTCTAGATTCTTTTAGTTAGCCAGTGTTGTTATAATCACGCATACAAAACGGCACAGAAACGTGATCTCTCACTATGAGCCTTATAAGCTCAATTTAAGTCAACAACTTATAGAGAGGGCTGAATTTGGATTATCATAGCGAGATCGAATAAGAACTGAAGGATTTCGTAGAAAAATCAAAGCTACCAACATAGCTTATATCGGCTACTTGGACTCGTCTATGGATTTCGAATTAGATTGTTGAAACCAGCCAGCATGTCCCTGTAATGTGAGCTTTGAATCAAAGCTGAAACACTGGCTTATCGAGCAGACGTTTTACAGCTATAATGAATTTACAACATTTAAATCATAGATCTTGCTTATGTACCTACCTTTTTGACAATGATTATATTTTTGACATTGATTATTTTATTGATTATTTATTTGATAATTTTATTCTGATTATTTTTGATGAATTATGTATACAAACTTACTTATTTACTCAGAAATGTTTTATTTAAAAGATTTTTTACCATTTTTACGATATTTTTACCAATTTTTACGATAATTGTTACAGGTATAATACCGTACTTTTTTATGTATCTAATTGGAAAATCAATGTATGTAACTATTGTTCCTGTAACTATTGTTATCAATAAATGGATTATGATTATGATCTAAATCAGATCATCGAATCGGTGCATTTTGAAGCTATTGTTATTGTATTTCAAACGTAAATTGTGTCGGAATTGTTCCCAAAGAAGTTTACAGTAGCTAAAGAGTACTTTTCCTGACTGTACTTTTTATTTGACCTAATTTTAAGTACTGAGTTGATTATGCAACATTATTGTTCTTTGTGGACGCTGTGATGTTGCGGGAGTTTTGTGGTTGTGTCGGTTAAATAAATAGGTTGGTGTGTGTTGGCACTAGCTTTACATAACTTGGTCGCTCTACATCCTAGCTTTAACAATATATTATTAGTACTTAGCGGTATACATTATTTATACTGTTTTATAACTGGACACATTGGAGTAAAAAAATCTGGAAGAACCGAATGTTCTTCCAGATTTTTTTATTTTTACATACAAATAAATAAAATTGGAGTTTCTGCTTGTAATATTGAAATAACCGTTTTTTACTACATGTATATGAATGTATATATGGTACATACTCCAAAATAACATTTTTTACAATTTTCTCTGCCTGTCTGTTCCGGCTAATCTCTAAAATGGCTGGACCGATTTTGACGGGACTTTTATTGGCAGGTAGCTGATGTAATAAAGAGTAACTTAGGCTACGTTAATCGACTGTTAGGCGGAACGAAGTTCGCCGGGTCAGCTAGTATGAAATAAAGTTTGATCATCAGTTATGTATACTTAAAATATTACAATTATATGTCCCAGTGAGATTTGTTGGAAGCGGTAATATCATAATTAAGTAAATGGCATAAAAATGGCATCAAATATATAGCTATATGGAGCTGTATTAGCCACTTACCTATAAGGTAAATAGCACTTATCACGCAGAATCAAATGACCCGTAAATGATGTTCCACTCATCGATTCCTATACAACTACCAATTTCCAAAACAAAGCCGTACAAATAATAAAACTGCAATTTTTCCTTAGACCTTATTAAGAAATCCACTCGTGGCTCCCTCGTCCTACTCTACATATAAGTTGGCCGATCTACACGCCTGGTCTGAAAACTAACGCAATAAACTCGGGGGAGGAATGCGTCGGATTTCGGAGCACGAGGCTGGAAGGTTCATTCGGTAACAAGACCGTGAAAGGAAAAGTTTCGAAGTTGAGAGTTATCGAGGTTCAAAACCGCGCGTGCCTACGGAGCTCGGAGTCATGTGAAATCATTGACCTCGCCTGAAAATAGGCTTTACTTCATTAAGTTTAATCTTGTCCATAGAGTATTTATTAATCGGTAAACATATTACACTCACGGCACCATTATACAGGGTTATTTCTAATCAATTAGCACCGTTTCAGGGGCTTATTCTGTACATCAAAACTAACAACTTTTGTTCTACGAGTTTTATTAATTCTCAATAAAAAATTTGTAGTTCCATAGAAAAATGTCGTTCACCCTCTGATTTTTTTTCGAGTTTTAACAAAAGTCGTAGAACAAAAGTTGTTAGTTATGATGTACAGAATAAACCCCTAAGAGGATGCTAATTTATTAGAAATAACTCTGTATTTAGCATAATGACCAACTTTTACTTTAAAACCAAACCTGAAATCACAAAAAAACACAGCTGCGATACCTAGGGTTTTTTTACCGTCACAGCACGACACTTCAAAAAACTATTGAATAAAGAAGAGAAAAACGTTCTGATAATGATTAATACAATAAAATTAGATATTTGTCTGTTATAAGTATAACAGAAACTTTGTTCGGTACATTTATAAATAATATTAAACAAATTGAGACTATTTCTATGCCTCTACGTTTTTGAGACTCTACGTTATTTGCTACGAGATCGTCTACACAAGCTCTACGAGACTTTGTTAGTGCTACGAAGCTGCATTTTATTGGGGCTGTACTGGACTGCACAACTATTAGCTCTTATTAATTTTGTTACGAATGCTAATAGAGCTAATAAATTATAACGTGACTTGATTGAGTTTATAAACCAAAATATTGCTTCTAACTTTTACAATAATTTATCCACTTTACTCGAGAAATAACAGAATACTATGCTACAAGTTCTAACAAAGGTCTCTCTTCAAACTGTAAGAATTTTTCAAACTCATTATAGCAATCTGTACTATTACCGGTCTATTATCGGTGTGAACAATAAGGAGTTCATGCATATTTCATAAAGTTATTATAGTACAAATGATTCTAAACGTCTGCGAGATAAGTTTCCGAACAGGCAATTTCTTTTAAAAGATAATTCGATTAATTTCATAATTATTTAAAATAAACGAATTATTCATTAACACAGCCGGGTACAAGTACTTCTCAAAACTTTATTTAAATATGAAAATCTTCAACCAATATTCACAATTTCCGTACGATTTCAAATAAAACTCCGCTAATCGTAAAAACAGGAACGTGATCCGACTACAGATTATTGAGAAAAGCAGTAAACGAAACAACATTTGCACTGACATTTACGATCATTGCTTCCGAACACAGCGGAGGCCATAGCACATAGCACATAACAGTAAATAAACTCCACACAATTCATAAACACGACAATTTGTGAAACTAATTACCTACGTTTTGGTCTAAATGACGTTTTTTCTATCTATCTATCAGCCGTAGGATGTCCACTGCTGGACATAGGCCCCCCCTATGGATTTCCAATAAGGCCGGTTGGAAGCGGTTGGTTTTTATTATATCGTCAGTCCACCTAGTCGGTGGACGTCCTACGCTGCGTTTGCTGGTCCGTGGTCTCCATTCGAGAACTTTCCGGCCCCATCGGCCATCCGTTCTTCGAACAATGTGTCCTGCCCATTGCCATATTAATTTGTTTTCTCTATGTAAGTAAATCCTTACTTCCTTACTAATATTACAAATTCGAAAGTATGTTTGTTGGTTTTTACACTTTCATGCAGCAACAGAGCAACGAATAGACCTCATCTTTGATATGAATATAGTCAAAAAGTTGGAAAGTTAAATATGCTACGTTTTTGCTGAAAAAATAAATTTTAAAACTATGGGATAGCGTAACATTAAGAACGAAAGTTAATCTGCGCGCAAAAGCTAGTATGTGAGTAAACGACATTTAATCGCTGCAAGTCTGTCACTCGATCTACTGATTTCAAAGAAAGATGCGTAATCAACAAAAAAATACATAATTATACGATCATTGCTTTCGAATAGCTGATGCCGCAGAGCTACCAGACCTGCCGCAGAGCTGGTAGATAAACTCCACACAATGCACAATCACAACGAGCCGTGAGACTTAGGACCTATTTGTGTTTCCTTATCATCGTTATCATTGAACATTGCTCAGTTGGGCCCACTGCTGCACTACGAGGCATACGCAGCCTTCCTATTTCGCCATCTTTTCTCTCATGCGGCAGTCTTGTTGTTACATCGTCGTCGCTCGATTTGCTAATTTTAAATAGCAAAAGAAAACGAATTCAACATAAGATTTTTTTTTTTGCAAAAATCAGCATGACCGACTTCACCCGTGTACAGAGTTCGCGAATATTTCGCACGGATCGATGTAGCGTTTTTGACATTATTGTTGATTTATCAAAAATGCGATGCGAGCCGATTTCAATAAAATTTAAATTCGAAGTATACTCTTTCCAATAAAAAAAGAGTTATTGCAATTGGACTTCTACGAAAAAAGTTATGCGTGGTTATACATAAAAAATATAAATACGCGTCGAATTGTATACCTCCTCCGGTGGTTTGTCGGTCAAAAAATGAATCAAACTATTTATTGTTCAAATATAGTGTAGGGCTGAAAGTAGATCAGTAACATTACCTGCTCACATTGCTTATTAAAAATCACAACGATCTGTAAAAACCATATCAGCTTCTATGTCACTGCAACTCTTTGATTTAATTTGTAACTCGTGCATTCAAGCTTTCTTAGCATTTTTGTTTTTTTTTTGTTAAATATTGGTTATTATTTTAAATGGTAGACATATTTTAGGAATAAATGTATTAACCTACTAATCACTATGACCAACTTTTATGACAGGACAATCATTGTAATCATAGGAACAGAATCATCAGCGTTTATGTTACGTTATGTTTCGTTTTGTTTCCTCGCTTCTATTTTAGCATAATTGTATATATTGGTATAGTATTTCAACTCTATAAATGTAGCGTATCGGATGTAAGTCTGTCAAGCTATATCATGAGCTGTTTTATTAGTTTTGTCTTGCAATGAACAGTAAGGAACAGCTGATTATTTTGTAATTTCAGGGTCAGTGCCACTACATTTACTCTTGACACCAAAATTTATGGCTATAATATGGCATGAGAACCATGTCATTTCTGAGTAAGTGATTTTAATAATTTACGTACTTCACCTTGACTTTGTTTACTGTTATTAAGCATCAAATATTGTGGTTCCATCATACTGCAAGAATGTAGCATAGAAAATCTTATTGGCTATTACTACAATGTTTACAAAATCTCGAATTTGTTGGTGCAATCAACTTTTTTTATGGTGGTGATATAAAAAAGCGAGATGCTGGCTGAGTTGATAATTGCACCAAATACTTTGTGTGATCACGAGGATTGTGTGAAGTTTAGGAATTCAATTCAACAGGAGTTTTAAACTTTTTCTAATTATATTATATGTCGAGATAAAAAAGAATAGAATAGAAAACACTTTATTGTACACAAAAATAAATAAAAACGAACAGTAATACAAAAAAATACTTAAGTTAGTGTAACAGAAGAGGGCCTTATCGCTGGAAGCAATCTCTTCCAGGTAACCCATGCAGGGAACGGAATGATAATAAAATATTTTACGTGAGTACAATAGTGTAATACTCAAAAAAAAATATAATAAACATAAATAGTAATAATACATACTATACCTAACACACAATTATACTACTACTATAAGATATACATACATAATAATATATAATCATATGTATACGCAATAACACAACGAAAGACAAACAATAATAAAGCAATTACTTATTTAGAGAGATAATGATTTTTTACAAGTTGTTTGAAAGTTTCCAGCGAACGAAGCAACGTATAATCCTTATATCAGGTTAATATACAATTTCATTGCAAGGAAATTGCAGTCATATTGGATTGGGAATTTAAGTTTTGTATATTGAACTTAACCCAATTTGAAAAGTTGTACCACAAATCACAAACACAATATAAATATGCTTTTGCTGAAAATATCTCATAGCGGATAAGATTATTTTACCCATTTTCATAGTAATATAAAAGTCCACAGTAAATACAGCAGGTCCATAAACAGTGGAGCAACCCTAAAATCGCAAACTAGTCCATACAAAACGTTTATTATGCTCAGACAAAATGTATGAAACTGCTGATTATATTTTTTTATCCGATTTCCAGGTTAATTTCAAAAGTTGTTCATAATTATGTTCATACCCGATGTGTGGTTTTAGTACTAACAGGACCTTTAGTAAACAGGGTTATTTCTAATCAATTATCATCCTTTTAGGGGCTTATTCTGTACATCAAAATTAACAACTTTTGATCGACAACATTCGTCAAAACTCAAAAAAAAAATCAGCTGTTCCATACATTTTGTCGCGGGTGAACGATATTATTCAATGGAAAATCAAAATTTTTTTTGAGTTTTGACAAAAGTCGCAGAACAAAAGTTGTTAGTTTTGATGTACAGAATAAGCCCCTAAGAGGTTGCGTATTGACTCGAAATAACCCTGTACATTTTGCGTAGGTAATTATGTTATTGTAAAATGTCAACGAAAAACGATATCCAATTTAAGCTAAAAATGTTAAAATCTCATTTCCGTAAATGCGAAACACGTCTCCGCATAAAATTATTCACGGATAGATAAAAGTCATTTACCTGCTATTGCCGAACTGCAGTCGCTATTCAAATGCGATGTGATTTGAAGGCGTCCATAGCGAGCCGGCCGAACCTAACTCCATTATACACCCACCAGACAATACAGACCCCCCTTGCCTCCCGCGCCAGTCCAAAAATCCTTTTAAAACGAAGGTTTTATTAAACGCGCGGGCTCTACATAGCCTGGGCACGTTATACCTGAACAGTGATGAGCCAACGGCTGAACGTACCTCAATGGCTGGCAGTTAAGCTCCGAACGGGCCTTATGACCGAGAAAAATATATAGCAGATAAAACAGAAGCACGAACTATAGAACACACTCTATCATCGCTCTTTAAATAGCTGTAATATCTGAGATGTTTCCAATTTACGCGTAATTTCCAAAATGAAGGACAATTTAAGGAAGGCATAACAAAAGACGTGCTGAGCAGGCAGTGCCAATTAGTGAAGTGTATAATGGGCCAGATTTTCGCGGGGGATTGAGTCTTGTTAATGAGACGGCAGCTCTTCGTAATAACATTGAATTATACCCCATTAGTGTAAAGCCTGGATCTGTGAAGTGGCAGTTTCGCTCCGCTTGAATTGATTTCATTGCTCGTTCGCAAAATGACATAGCGACATATTTACGGCAAACATGTTGTGGTGAAAACATTGATGTACATATATTTGTGAAGAGTAGGCGAATGAAAATACTTAGCAGTAAGAACGTATAGTATCTATAATATTTTACCTACTTCAAATTATGTGCGGCGAATCACTCATGTGTTTAAAATTAACAAAACCGTCACCAATATTTAAAAAAACGCTACCTATTCAAGTCATATGCTACCTTTTTTTAGGACTACTTATAAACGTATCTCTTTGTTGCAAAAGTTGTTAATCAGACAGCAGCTAAAGCACTGTGCGAGACGAGCCCGCGTGCTAATACTCCAACCTTGAGAAAGATCGCCAAATGCGATTGAAACTATAGTAGCAGTTTTCTACTTAAATATAGCGTGAGAAACACCTGTGCTTTACTTAATTAAAGTGTGCGAAAACCACGCTAGTTTCCATAGTGAAGCTAAAATACTGTCGAAATTAATAGCAGACTGAAAACCAATAACATCACCATCTCTAGTTTCCAAACAACTAAATCTCGATATATGAAAAGCAATAAATGTATGAAATGTTATGAATCTCACCGAATTGACGGCGGCCATCTCGCCCCCGGCGTCGCCGCTACAGCACGGTCACCAACTCATTCTGAAACAAACGACCACACAAATCACTCGATTAATTACTCCGCGTATCGGCAAACGATATACAGCTGCAGTAAACGCTCCATCCATACGTATCGATGTAAAAATACATCGATGTCGGTCATTAACGTCAGCCCTAAAGTAAATTAGTCTAAAAGCAATATCGTAAATGCCGAAAGCGGGTCGGCCTTGTTGACATCTCGGTCTGAGTCTGACTCAATGCAGTCTCGGTTCGCCTTACATTACGCTTGTGGACGCCGTCCATGCGTGTACACGAATGTGAGCTTAAACTCGTATGCGTAAGTAATGAAGTCGTCCATCAGACACCGCAACGAGATACGTCTCGTATGGAACGCTCGCTCATAGTCAGTGGGGCAAACGTCCAAGTCCATTAATAAAATTGAATCAGACAGACATTCCGAAGCACAATATGTGCACGTGTGGGCATAAATAAAACGCCAGTGGTTTAGTGAAAATACTGAATGTTAGCGTCCGGATATCACTAGCATTCTACTCTAGAGATTATCTCCGTCTTTATCGTTCTCGCCACTTTTTTAATGGTCGAAACAGAGATGGAGATATCTCGAATGTACAAGAATGCCCCAGAGAGGCTATTCGTCCAGTTCTAACGGCCTCGTAAACGTCCGGATGGTGTCCCTCTTAATTAAACCCTACGACTATTTTAACGGCTCCTATTTCACTTGACGTTTACGTATGTACAAAAAATGCTTTTAAACGAACATAAAAAGAACGTTATTCAAAAACAAACATAGATAATAAAAACTTAAGAACAACATGTTTAAAAATAAACGATGTAATATGGGTGTCGTCAAATCCACATTACTTTTAAAGGCCTTTTTTGAGTGAGTGAGAGAATTCTAATTTTTTTAAGTCATATATCCAACGATAGTTAAATGCAACTTAGTAAACCCACAATACAGTTCATCTGTTGTAAATCAATGCAAGTCAGTATTAAGTGAAGTGTCCAATATGGTTTAGTTTAGTGTTTAGTTAATTTTTGTGTATAAGATAACCATAATGAGTCAAATTATATTTTCTGTAACATGAAAGACTCATTAACACTATCCGCTCAGGTGGTAGGCAGCTTTAATAATAATATGTATCTACAACAAAAATAAAAATAAACAAAAGAAAATCCAAAGCTTTTCAAAACCGAATATAAGATGCATGACTCCCAAAGCGATGTCGCGATTTGCTCCACGAAATAGACTACAGAGTATGGGTTTGTAGACTCAATAAAATGAAAAGTTTAGTCACGTTGGCCGCATATAGAGCGTAGTAAAATTGTTGTTTTATGCCCAAAGTTGGGGCAGCAGTATGAAGAAGCTCCAACTATTCGCAACTCAGAGCTTTGTTACGATAATGTCGAATTCGGTTCCAAGATGTATTCTAAACTTTTATTACTAGGTTATCTTGGCAATGTTGACTGAATATTAACTTACATTTCGGGTTTCCCAAGTAATACTATTTGCTGATTTTAATCTACAACGTCATTACTATGTTCTGTCATATTTATTCAATCCTTTGCTTGAATAAGTCCAAAATGGTTTTTATTCAACATGCGGTGTTTCCCAAGTAATACTATTTGCTGATTTTAATCTACAACGTCATTATTATGTTCTGTTATATTTATTCAATCCTTTGCTTGAATAAGCCCAAAATGGATTTAGTCTACATGCAAACAAAGGGTTTTGAACTGCGGTCTTCTGGTCAATTACAAAATTAATTACAAATAAATAATAAAAAAATTGATTCCGAGCAAAACCGGAAGAAGCACAGCGTGTATAAACTGTGTAAGGACCGTACTTTTTGTATATGCATTATTATTTTAAAAATACACATGTATAACACAAGAAAAAAGACACTGCATGCATACAGCTAGTTTGGATATTAAAAGTTTCAATTTTGTTTTGTGAATATAATTTAAGTAAATAAACGTCTTCTCAGAAGAGAAGAAGACCATGTCATACCTTACAAGTATTGGATCTAACTAGTACTACTTTTTACCGACTTCCAAAAAGGAGGAAGCACTATGCTCGTCTTTACTCGTATGTATTTCTTGTGTTTGTTCGTCGATTTGTTCTCCAATTGTGAAACGGTTTAAAAAAACCGGACATTTGCGACTCAGGCTCGCACATCGAGGGTACCGTACAAACACATTGTTAAAATAATTAAAAACCTGTTTTAGCATGTGCTAATGAAGTTCTTTTATATGATACCTTACATGATACTATATACTCACTTTGAATTTTGAACGCATATTTTGTGAATTTTGTGGCCCTATTTTTTGTGATTTAAATAAAAATGAACAGTTTCAGATTTATTCCTATATGTGTACTCTGAGACAATGCTTCTCGCCAAATTTCATGGTTCTACGTCAACGGAAAGTACCCTGTAGGTTTTGATTTTTGTGAGTGTCGAAATATGCGGTTTTTTACAACATAAACGGCTCTAACTTTTTTAAATGAAAACTGAGAAGATTTTCTTTTACATAACAGCAAGAGTTTATTGATATACGTATACAGTTTAAATTTCAACTCGATATCTTTACGCGTTCTCGAGATAAAGAGTCTTGACATACACACAGACGGACAGACGGACAACAAGGTGATCCTATAAGGGTTCCGTTTCTTTTTGAGGTGCGGAACCCTAAAAATGTTCAAAAGAATATATTCCGAAGTGGTCCCATTTAAACTTTATCTAAATCGGCTGAACCGTTTTTGATAAATCAACAGTTTATTAATGTCACATAGATTTGTGCAAATTATTCGAATTCTGCATACGGTGGAAGTCGGTGTTGCGATTTTTGTGAAAAATAATTATTTTGGCTACGATAGGCGTCTTTCTTATAGACTACTCGTTAATCCAAATGAGTTCCAATGCAATTGTTTGTAGAATATCGTGAGTGAAACGAAGAATAGTCAATTTATTATCATTCTGCAGCGCTGCCAAGAGCTGGACGAGATATGATTGATGTCTAGTGTCACTGTAACGCTTACAACATTATTTTGGTTGGGCGCGTAATGTTCCGAGAATGAAATAAGATATTCGCATTTAATGTTTCAATATACGTCTAATAGTTTATAAGTTTGTCTATTATATTAGTATATTCCGGGCATAAAGAGTTTGCAAAACTATTTTAATTATTGTATAGGTATTTGAATCCTACTCCATCTTCTGCTACGACTTCACTTTCCATCACGAGAGTCGGTAGCCGAATTTATGCTACATTTAGCTATTCTACATAAAAACATATTTGTATTAGGTACAATAAATGGGATAGAAATTAATGACATAAACGAAGGGAGGCCTAAATGGTCGCTTTTATTGTGGCTAGCACGAAAGGATGTTGACAATTACTGTGGGTAAAAAGAAAAACTTATAATTTTTGGTATATCTCATAAGACTTGGAGAAATGTTTAGCAATACTGCATCCTTCCTATTGATTGTACTCAATCCATCCGCATTGATATTTATTTCGTTATATCAATGTTTTTCAAGTAAAAAATATAACTTAAACTTTTCGACAGCACTATGATATTATCTACTAATACACCGTCGACTTGGTATGTTTTTTTGTTCTAAAATTGTAATACACACATAATTATGAATAAATTAACAATTAAACAAAGTTAAGGATATAAAAAAGGGCATCTTCAAACCATACTAGTTTTTACTGAAGTAACTTACTTCAAAACATCTAATTACTATCTATATCTAAGCTACCAAATACATAGGAATATACATACTCATACATACATGATATAAAAATACACTCATAACACTCTTCTTTTGAGGCTGTAGAGCAAAAATACTCCAGCAAAATCACCTGGATCTACTTGTAAAATGTTTTCATTAAAAATTATGGCAAAATAAAGACAAAGCCTGCGCTGTTCATAACGGCGCGCCGTCATTTTTATCACTTTGCATGAAAACTTTAATAAAGTAAGACACTGCGTTGCGACGTTCAGGTGAAGTTATTACATTTTTATTCTATGGCTGCTTTAATTTTGTCCCGGGGCAGTAACATGACCGTATACAAAAAGGAGCCGTTAAAAATGGACAACGGTTTATCATGTTTTCATTACTTTTGGCTTGCATTGTTTTTAGGTAGGTATATTAGGTCATAATCATTATCATCATTTGTCATTCGTAGGCTTCTTTATCCCACTGCTGAACATAGACCTCTCTCTTGCGGTGCCGTCTGCTCCAGTTGCGAATTGTGTCCAGCGTCAGGTTAGAAGGAAAGAAAACATAGATTTATTTAATTTTCAACAGCAAGTGTTTTCTACTGTACTGCACCAGCCTTTTTAATAGTCCACTGCAGGACGTAGGCCTACCCACAAAGGGTGGTGGGCTATATCCACCACCCTGGCCCAGTGCGAGTTGGTGGCTTCACATACGCCATCGAATTTCTTCTACGGACGTAAGCAGGTTGCCTCACGATGTTTTCCTTCACCGAAAAAAGGGTACTTACGTGTATGAATTAGTATCCAGACTAAAGTTTACATCAAAATATCAATTTCAGTCGACCAACAACCATAAATTTGAGATACTAAATATGTATATATTAGTGTCTAATAATTAGAATATAATAAAATTATACTTCTAGGACTGTTTCCTCAAAAATACTGTAGTAGCTACTGTGCGCGAATCCCTAAACCCCAAAACTTAAAGAAAATTACAATTACAAGAGCAGTATATTCATTAAAAACATTACATATTTACACAGGAACGAGTCTGTGTATTAATTAAACTTTTACGTCGTATAACGACTCTTAGTCTCAATACGTAGACACAATGAAGCTCAGCCATCTGTTCCAGAGGAAAAATGACGTCAAATTGCGATTATTTAAATGTGAATTAAATCGAGCGACTGAATCTTTACCGTTGGTGCGATTAACGCGAAAATTGAACGCATCTGATCAAATTGACCAAGCAATTGCTGCGGCGCGGTGGCGGCGGTATGTTAATTCAACTCATTAAAGCCCGACGTTTAGGTCAGTACACGTTTTTTGGTTTGTTTTTACTATTTACAGCTGAATTACTCACCATATACGCCATGGTGGTCTAGTGGTAATGAAACCCGCCCTACAATCGTGAGGTCGTGGGTTTAGACCCGGTCCATTACCAATGAATTCCTTTAAATTTATGTACGGAATCTCACACCACTGGCATTTAGGTGAAGGACAACATCGTGAGGCAACCTGCATATGTCCAAGGAAGAAATTCCATGGCGTATGTGAATTCTCCAACCCGCACTGGGCCAGCGTGGTGGATATAGCCCAATCATCCTTCGTGGGTAGGCCTACGTCCTGCAGTGGACTATTAAAAATGGCTGGTACAGTACAGTACCCACCATGGTCTTTTAGCAGCTGGTTTTGGTATAATGATTATAGGTACAACAACTTTTACCAATTACTTACACTCAAAACAAAGTCAGTAAGTAAACGTACCTACAGAAAGCAATAAGAATATTATAAATTATGGTATCTAGGTAACTAGTGTGGTCTGTCGTGGTGACAAGTCGCTCTTCTGGACTTCCCGTGACCACGACCGATACAACTTGGTCGAAACGTCGGGAAAAAGAGGTATTGCATTATAAAACTCATGTGCGATAAGTCCCGTAGTAATGAGGATAATGTGCCCAAATCGCGAAAGTTTTAAAGTTGTAATCATTACAGCCATAATTATTTGATACAAACGACATGTTGCAGGAAAAGTACATAGTTTTTGTAAATCAACAAAGAGTACCTAATCAGAATAAGCAATGAATTGCTAAAAAACCTTAAAGAAAATAACTTCGCGCGGCTTTCAATACATTATGCCCAATTATGAAGACACTATCATAAAAATAGCAACGTATATAAAAAGTGTTCTCTCTATCGAATGCCTAAAGTGAAAAAGATACAAGAAATATTCCAAACTAGCTTTTGCTCGCAGCTTCGCCCGTGTAATATTTTTGATTTTTGTGCTATCTTAAGGGAACCTATTTCCGGGATAAAAAGTAGCCTATGTCACTTCCCGTCTTTCAAACTATGCCCATGCCAAAAATCAAGTCAATCCGTTGCTCCATTGCTGCGTGAAAGAGGAATAATCCAACAAACTTTTCGGATTTATAATATTACTAGCATTTGCCTGCGGCTCCGCCCGCGTGGAATTTGACTTTTTTCGGAATAAAAAGTAGCAGTCACTTTCCGGTCCATGAACTATGTCCATGCCAAAAACCAAGACAATCCGTTACTCCATTGCTGCGTGAAAGAGGAACAAACCAACATCCTTTTCGGATTTATAATATTAAAGTAAGAATATAACTGTGATGGCAACTTCATAATTGGGCCTATTGTCTCTTAAATATAGTTTAAGTTTGTTTTTATCTTAACTTACCTTTAAACGAGACATTTTAATATATCTATTTATTTGTTTGTTTATCTACTCGTAGTTGTACAAAATTAGGATATCGAAAATAGCTCTAACGACTGAGATAAATTTGGTATTTAGAAAAAGCCATTCTTTAGCCGTTATAAGAAGTATTTTAGATTAAATAATCGAACAAGTGCGAGTAACACGGGCTTGCACATCGAGGGTTCCGTACAAATCTAGAAAATTTCACAAAATTGGGAGGAAAGTTTTTAAAATCCCTATACCATATAACCATCGAAAAAAAAGTTTTTTTTTTTTCACTTTTCTTGTCATACCTACGTTGAAAATTACACATTGTTAAAATAATTAAAAACCTGTTTTAGTATGTGCTACTGAAGTTCTTTTATATGATACCTTACGTGATACGATTTTCTCACTTTGAATTTTGAACCCATATCTTGTAAATTTTGAGGCCCTATTTTTTTGTGATTTAAATAAAAATGTACTACTAAAAATGTAATATGTAGTTTTCTGATTTATTCATATATGTGTACTCTGAGACAATGCTTCTCGCTGAATTTCATAGTTATATGTCAACGGGAAGTAACCTGTAGGTTTTGATTTTTGTGAGTGTCGAAATTTGCGGTTTTTTACGACATAAACGGCTCTAACTTTTTTAAACGATAACTGAGAAGTTTTTCTTTTACACAACTGCAAGAGGCCATTGATATACGTATACTGTTTAAATTTCAACTCGATATCTTTACACGTTCCCGATAGATAAAGAGTCTTGACATACACACAGACTGACAACAAAGTGATCCTATAAGGGTTCCGTTTTTTCCGTTTGAGGTACGGAACCCTAAAAAAGACACAAATTCCAACGTTTTTTACACGCTTTTATTTAACTTGCAATGTAAGCCCGATTACAGAGGCGCCAGCGTATCTATATTAGCTAAATAGCATAGTTCTGTTTCTTTTCCACTTTAGGCATTCGATAGAGAAAACGCTTTTTACGTTGCTATTTAATTTACGCTGGCGCCTCTGTAATCTGGCTTTCTATGTATCTATAATTTTCTATGTAAGTATGTTAAATCGGGTGGAATTTCCCGGTTTTCGATTAAGCTGAAATTTTGCACGCATGTATATTGCGTGATAATACAATATTATGGTACCCTGAAGCTGATCTGATGATGAAGTCGGAAGGTGGCCATAGGAACTCCTGTACCAAATATGACAAACCCGTTGTGTTTGGGCTCGTTTTACTTGTCTTGGCTGGCACTCTGCTGCTATAAGATATCCAGGATCACAAAAGCTTATATATAAAAAGTTAAATTTTCTAATAATTTATATTAATTTTCACTCCAAGCGTATCTCGGTCCCTCTCGAGTATAAATAAAGCTATGAATCGTACACATCGTTAATTTTCGATATAGTTAGTATAACCACAAAAAGCGAATAACTGTTCATCAAACATTTTAATTAATTGAGCGATTCCCAAATCCAATAACTGATAAATCCTTTGATATAAACCGTACAATATTTTTGGTTTCATATTTTATCGACTTGTAAACATATTTACAAGTGAATACAGTAAACATATTTACTTTTATTGCTCTAGATTTTTAATTTACTAGTTAATAATAATAATAAGTTTTTTTTTGGTTTTGGATAGCCTGATGGTAATCGACGTTGTGGTCGAAGATGAAACACGCAGACGTAGAAGATACCTATTCACTCTAACCTTGAAAAGCTTTAGATTATATCTCTTTGTAAACAGGAAAGCAGGAAGACTGCTCCACTCCCTGGCGGAAATCAGAAATGTTGAGTCAAACCGCTTCGTAAGTATCTAAGGAGAATCGACAGTGTAGGGGTGGTAATGTGGCGTCCTTCTACTTGTCCTGTAGTAAAAAGGGGATGGTAGGATAAGGTCGAGCAGCTCAGATGCACACTCTCCGAAATGAATCCTATAGAAAATGGACAGACTCGCAACCCTACGGCGATGCTCCAGGCTATGAAGTTTTTTTGCAACTAACTTTTCATCACCTATAAGCCGAACAGCACGCCGGTCCACCGATTCCAAGGCCTCGAGCTGATACTTAGCCGAGACATCCCAAAGATGGCAGCAGTATTCCAGACACGAACGAATCTGTAGGCCAATCGCGTTAATTTTAAACAGATGCGTTCCGTCTGTAATCCAGTTATTGTAGTTTTAAGAATTTGGTTGGAGTTAATGTTTCAGGAACATCTAAAAAAATATTGCAACAATTTATCGAAGCCGTTAATGATACAGACATACTGTTGGTATCTGACGTGCCTATATATATCATTGCACGGCTTCATAATTCTGACACCAGGGCTAGCCACCCGGCATGTGAACTTAGTACCTAATGATGTAATAAGGTACTTACTGGTATTGAATCATTTAAAAATATTAAGATTAGTGAATTCTGCAATTAATTATGATTCGTAAACTGAAAAAAATATTTTAATTGGGTAATCAAGTTCAGAGATATAGGTTTGTAAAGATTTTGGTAGGGATTAAGAGGGGATGCTTTGTCCCTTTCCCACAAAACATTACATAGTATGTTACTCTTTATCTAGCAAAATAATAAATATACTTCATCCACCAGCCATACGACGTCTACTACTGGACATAGGCCTCCCCTATAGATCTCCAACAAGACCGGTTGGTAGCGGCTTGCATCCAGCGAGATCCTGCGGTCTTAGTGAGGTCATCCGTCCACCTTGTGGATGGACGTCCTACGCTGCGCTTGCCGGTGCGTGGTCTCCACTCGAGAACTTTTCGACTCCATCGGTCATCAGTCCTCCGCGCTATGTGCCCTGCCTATTGCCACTTCAACTTGCCAATACGCATAAATAATGCTTGTAATTTCTTTATTTCTGAGTTGATTTTATTTTTGTTTTTGTTTATCGGCTCGCTGTTACAAGAGGAAATCTAAAAAATATGTTCAACAAGTTTCTACCCGCGGCTTCGCCCGCATTATATTTTGATTTTTGTGCTAAGGAACTCTTTATTTATTCGGGATAAAAAGTAGACTATGTCACTTTCCGTCTTTCAAACCCGAGGCCCTACCTAACCACCCTTAATAAAGGAGGTGGAAAATCAAAAAAATAAAAAAAAACAATTTGACGGTTGTTCGATTCGACAGTTGTTTTTTGACATTTCCTAAAGTGCAGGAGAATTTTTCCTACTTAACACTTATCGATATATTATGGAACATTTACGGAATATCATTATAATTTATAGCTTATGTGTTATTTTGATATATAAGCTATATTATTGCAAAGTTTCATCTCAATCCGTTCAGTAGTTTTTACGTGAAAGAGTAACAAACATCCATCCATCTTCACAAACTTTCGAGATTATAATATTAGTAGGACTAGCCTATTGTAACTGCGTAGGTATCTAAAATCACTATTACGTCACTGTAATTTTGGCAAGTCATAGTCAACCGCCTAGTCTCATGTATAAAAAAATTGTTTTTAACCTTCTAAACTAACTACGTAATTACAACTCGCCTACCAGTACCAATCTACGTCAATCGCATAGCAATGAGTTAACCCTTAATAGGGCATGGCAGCAAAAGTGTCGTGATTGTTGTAAATTTTTGGATTTAAGGTCTTAAAAAGATTTAAAATAATGCCACGGAAACAAAATTCCTATTTATTAGTTACTTTTTTTTTAAAACCATGTGGTCACTATTGGACCATTGCCCTATAAATATTTTATTTTTTGTTGGAGATGCGGTCTCCAAATGAACATTTCTCAAAGCAGTATTGTTAAAAAGTGTATAAGAATCCAGTAATGACACAAAATTAAGGAAATTATACTTTATTCAGTATTGGTTTACATGAAAATTTTCAAAACAAGGGATTATACATAGGTACATTACACATTTTGCACATAATATTTGTACGGTGCTGCTCATTCCTTGTGCTGCAAAGGAGACGTCCACAAATGGTATAATATTCAGAAAAAAATCTAACCAAGATGATATATACATTATTAGAAAGCTTGTTTTATGGGCTTCTCAAAAATATCTAATTTAGATATTTTCTTCCCTGCATTTTTTTTTTATGTGAAAAATAAATTTTATGAAAAATAATAATACAGCATTTTATTTTTTCTAGTTTAACAATGATAAAGTGTTTCTATCGTTATTTTACTTGTATTTGTAAATGATTCTTCCACATTCATCTCATAATTTTCTTAAATTAAAATGTTTAACCTATCAGTGTGACCAGTTAGTAGGTTCAATGTGACAAAAAGGCACTTAAAAAGTGTGTCTAATTGGTAAAAATGCTTTATTTTAACAATTTGGACATTCCTTAATCAGGGTTTATAGAGATAAAATACCTATTGAGCAAAATATATTTATTTATCCTAATAAATTCAAAATGAATTAAAAAAAAATTGCAGGGCTCTTTTTTGTTTTTCACTGATGTAATAAACTCAGAAAAATATGAACTTTCTCGAAATGTAACAAGTGTTGTGGTTAGATTATTTTAATATTATTATACCAGCCTCCATACATTTTGTGTACATGTCCTTTGCATCGTCTTCTTTTGGGCCATCCTTACATCCAATGGTTGTGTCTTCATCATCTTCAGATGAATCAGATTTAATCGCAGCCAAAACGCGTATAATTACGTCGTCATTTACGTTTTTATGCCTCTGGAAAGCGATAAAAATTATCAGAATAACAGAAAAAAATAATTTTTTAAAGGGCAAGAGGCCAAATTTGTACCACATAATTTACGCTTTCATAGTTTTCAAATTATAAGCATTATACGAAAACTGTGGTACCTAATCTAGTACTGCATTCATAAAATCTAATAAAAACGAAGATAATATGACTTACCGTATTTTTTCGCGACATAGTAATAAAAAACATGCACACTCAAACGAAAAAACTATCAACAACTGACACTTTTTTAAACTTTGCTCCATAGATAAAAGAAAATTGTTCGGATACACACGTAAACTGTTTCATTCTGTGAAGTCATTCACTCACTCGCGACATTTGACATTTAGTGGTACAAATATAGACAATAAGTGTGTTCAAGACCGCGAAAACCGATGTGGTACATTTTTAAACCAAGACCCTATTAAGGGTTAATTCATCCCGATGACGTATGTTTCACGTGAACATTTCTACACCTATAAGACTTGAATGAAATAATGCACTTACAAATGCATTATCTTCTGGCAAGCTCTGAATTGGTTTTGAAGCGGCTGTCTGTTTATTGTTATCATAAGCACTTTAGAGCTCGGTTTAGTATTATCAACTCATCAAGAAAAATGTTTCATTTGTAAATCATTGTTGGCCGAGCCAACGAAATGAGAGAAGCGTAGTTTTGATTGGACAATTTTACTGTCATCTGTTTGGATGTTGATTCTTTTCTCAAGATCGTGTTATTCAAGAAATTTTAACGAAACTTGTTTTTTTTTGTCGTCGGCGACTTTTTTTGTTTGCGGTCGCGGTTTGCGCTTATGTAGGTAAGTAGGTTAACTGCCTCGATGGCTCAGTGGTTAGTGACCCTGACTTCTGGATCAAAGAGGCGTGGGTTTGATCCCCACCCAGGGCAAATATTTATGTGATGAACATAGGTGTTTGCTCTAGTGTGTCTGGGTGTTATTTAGGTAATATCTATATAAGTATGTATTTAAAATATGTATAAGTAGTTTATCAGTCTCTGGCAGCCATATCACAAGCTTTGCTTACTTTGCGGTCAGAGATAGTGTGTAAGATTTATTTATTATTATTTATTATACTACCTACTGCTACCTACTATTTATTATTATTTATTATTGGTAGGTACCTATGTACCTATATGAAGTAGATAAATAAATATTAGGGGACATCTTACACATGACAATGACTGTGTGTTTCGCAGTAATAAGCTTATATTGATTTAAATCTGTTACAGGACTTATTTCAAAAAATATTTTCACAAAAGGTCGCAACGCCGACTTACACATTGTAAAGAATTCGAATAATTTGTATGAATCGTGTGACATCATGTACATTTCTGTTGATTTATCAATAACGGCTCACCAATTTCGATAAAAAGACGCCATAAGTTTCTCTTGCAGCCTACACCATCACAAACCAACACTGGACACCACATACTATGCAATAGAGTTGTCTACAATTGGAATAGGTTGCCTGAGGATGTCATCTTAGCAAGAACTATAAACACATTTAAGAATAGACTGGACCTTTGGATAAAGAAGGAAAACATTTCTTTGTCACATAAATACTAATTTAATTCGACTCTGCTTGATATAGGCATATCAGTATACACTGCTCGTCTATGAACAAATAAATAAAATTTAAATGGGACTACCTTGGAAGTAATATTATTTCGAATTACAAAATATTTTTTTAATCGGATCAAAAACAAAATATATATATAGACAAACCTAGTACCTTCTCTTTTTTGGAAGTCGGTAAATAAAATAACCTAAGTAAGTTATTACAAAGAAACAAAGAACTTAAATTGAACTGAATGTTACTCGTATTGTTTATTCAGAGCTTAAGTTAGAGGAAAAATCTGAGACTAACAATGAAATCAATTATTTCTGGACCATTTTAATTAAAGAGCCAAAATCGAAAAATGCCTAGAGCAAACAGTTTTACGTTTCACAATTTGGATTAGAAATTGAAGAACACTTGTAGGCAGATAACTCGATTCAAACAAAAAAGGTTTTAACGGGGTGGGGGTGGGTGAGGGCAAGGGTGGGGGTCGGGGGTGTTTGACCTGTTAAATGTTACGTCTGAAGGTGAAGGGAGCGACGCTAGTGCTCTCATAACTCACTCGTTGGTCGTTTTTTAGAGCTTTCACGAAATGTTATTACACGAATGGTGCAATAAGATATGGAACTTATATTGATATTGTTACTCGTATGTTAACAATGGGGTTACGACCCTGGCGGCATGGGAATTCATAGAACTGCGATATAAATATTTGTAATAATATTTTGACTACTTCAGATAAAGGTCCACAAGTGGTATATTATTCAGAGAAAAATCGAACCAAGATGATATATACATCATTTGAAAGCTTGATTTATGGGCTTCTCAAAAATATTTCATTTAGATTTTTTTATTCCTCCATTTTTTTTAAATGTGAAAAATAAATTGTATTAGAAATAATAAAACAGCTCTGTATTATTTCTAGTTTGGCAATAATAAAGTGCTTCTATCGTTATTTTACTTGCATTCGTAGCTGATTCTTCCACATTCATCTTTTAATTTGCGAAAATTAAAAATTATACCTAACCTACCAGTGTGACCAGTTAGTAGGTACAATGTGACAAAAAACACTTAAAAACTATGTCTAATTGGTAAAAATGCTTCTAATTAACAATAATCGAGGTTACTTAACCAGGGTTGATAGATATAAACTACCTATTGAGCCAAATATATTTAATTATCCTAATAGATTCAAAATTAATTTTAAAAATAATCGGAGGGCTCGTTTTTCGTTTTAACTGATGTAATAGACTCAGAAAAATATGAACTTTCTCGAAATGTAACGAGTGTTTTGGTTCGAATTTTTAATTATTATTATACCAGCCACCATACATTTTGTGGACATGTCCTTTATAAGTAGGGTTTGTTTTTGGACTAGAATCACAATAATAACGCTATTTCGGTGAATATCATTTTACAAAAAGATAATAGAAAGAATATAACATTGTATCTACTCGTAATATAATATGGGGATAAAATGTATGTGTACTAGCTTTACCCGCTATACGGTAGTTGACTGATATTAAATTAGTTAAAAATATCAGTATTAGCGAATTATCAATCAAATCAAATATAACTAAAATTGGCTTATCAAGTTCAGAGAATAAGCTTGTAAAGATTTTGGTAAGGATAAAGCCGGAAACATACTATCGGACGCGGCTTACGGACGCGACTTACAGCCGCAACTTAGCAATGTGCACAATCTTAAGACATCCGGTGTGCCAGATCGCTCTCGGACTCGGACGTCCGAGAGCTCAAGGTCGCCCGCGACTTATGTCCGATAGTGTGCACGGCTCAGTGTACTTTCATAGTGTAGGTCGCGGCTGTAAGTCGCGTCCGTAAGCCGCGTTCGATAGTATGTTGCGAGCTTAAAGAAGGGATGTCTTGTCCCTTACCCATAAAGCATAACATTGTACGACGATTATGTGACACCTGCGGGCAGTGAAGTCATAACCTGCTATAGTGCGCTCTATGTCTAGCAAGAATAAATATACTTAGGACTTCTTTATTTTATATTTGGTTTCGATAATCGGCTTTGTTATGATTAGCTGTTACAAGAAGACATCAAAAACGATTGTCAACGAGCCGATATTCCTCGCGTAAAAGTACCTTATGTTAGTTTTCGTCCTCAAAATTAAATTAAGGCAAAAATCAAGTCAATCCGTTACTCTCTTACTGCTTGAAAGAGTAATAAACAATTCAGCTAACCAAAAAACACTCTATCGGGCTTTCAGCATAAAGATTAAATTGTCCGCACAGAATTATCCATTGACATATTTTATAAATAAACTTGTGCCTCTACATTGTTTAAAAAAAAACTGTCTCTAAGAAAAACAATACTCGACTTGTTGACTCTACATTAACCTATAGATAGAGTTTCAGTGGCCGCCTATAGAGACAATTGTTATTTTCGAATACCACGTCACTTGGTCTCGCTCTACATTCCGAGAAACAGAAACCCACACTTGCGAAGAACTGAATATATTTAAACGCGTTTTTTCTATTCCGCTTTGTCACAAATGACGAAAACTTTAGGTACAGTCATAAATCGTTTTTGTAATAATGACATAAAAGATGCGTGTTTGTGTGAGTGGGAAATACGTCACGGATCGGACGGTGGTGTGCAATATGTTTAAAGAATAGTAGCTCTACTTCATATTTGCTACTACTCGTACTAGGTGTTTCTCTAGAGTCTGGACGACGGACATATTTTTATTTATAATTGTGCTCATCATTATAGCCAACTTTAGTGTTAAAACAACCCAGAAATAACGAAAAACATGAGATATTCAGTACAAAAAGTGCATCGACTCTCGACAAAATGTGTGTGTGTCTAGCATCGATTAAAGTTTTTGAGCGTATCTAGCAATGCATACCTCGTCATATTTCTTCCTGAACTAGTTGATATCCGTCCTAAGACTGCCTAAAAGAGATCATTTTCAGAGATAAGACCGACAAGTGTTATATTTTTTTTTCGCTATTTTGTCTTGGTACGAGTATGTTGTAATTTTAAAATATATTTAATCGCGGTTTTATGATGGCGGCGAAAGTTCGAATTTTCGCCACTTAAATTAGTTGCTTCAACCATGTGACATATGAAAAAAAACTAAGCAGTCCCCGGGGACCAAATCGGTCACATCATCATCATCATCATCTTTAAAAAAATTGGTTGTCCGTCTGTAAAATCGGTTTACGGATAATAATATTTTACGTGTTAACGTCATTATAATTATAATTATACCGAACGTTCGGGCCTCTATTTTTTTGACCTTTGTTTCGCGCTCTTGCTTGCACGCTGGGCTTGAGCGGAACGTGACAATTAATCACACTATTTCGTGCGTGCAACCGGCGTTCATCCTACTAATATTATAAACGCGAAAGTTTGTGAGGATGGATGGATGGATGGATGTGTGTTACTCTTTCACGCAAAAACTACTGAACGGATTGAGATGAAACTTTGCAATAATATATCTTATATATCAGAATAACACATAGGCTATAAATTATAATGATATTGCGTCAAAAATCAAAATATCATTCGGGCGAAGCCGCGGGTAAAAACTAGTAGATAATAATTATATAAGACGTTATCACGTCAAAAAGTTTATCTATTTATAATATTTTAAAACTATCATGTAATCGCGTAATCACTTTATTTAAAGTCATGTGCGTTTTAAAGTACATTGTTAAAAAAATTATTAAAGTTGAGTTACTGTTACTTTCGTCGGCCCATAATATGATCTTGTTCTTGTAGTTACGTTGTTTTCCGCCGTATCTCTCGGAGTGAGCCAAGAATGTAATCCACTTAATGGAATCGTAAGCGACGCATCAACACTCACAAAACACCGACTTTACTCTTTTTATTCGTTTGTTTGTCCAAATAACTTCTACAACAATATTCGTTGTAACACAACTGGAGCTTGAAGTGGCTATAATTAAAACGGGCAGCAGTTACGTATCTCGGTGTAAAATGGTTTTGGCCTGCAAAAATGTTGTTTGATCAGAAATACGTGGTTAATAAAACAAATGGTCATCTAAAATCGTATTAGTGAGCAGAAGTATATGGATTTAACATAAAAGATCGTTATAGAATGCACACAGTTGGATAAAGTAAAAATAAGTCCACAATTTCTTTTCTTAGTTCTTACTTGAACCTAAAGAAACAATATCATTGTCATCACAATCATATTAGTAGTAATACACCAGCAGAACTGAACATAGGTCTCTTTCATTAGCAAAAATATTTAAAAATTTGAAATTTTCAACCACATGTGAATAATTACAAGCCAGAAATATAATTTACTCTTATTTAACTCATCTAGGTACACCGGTGGTAAGATACTCATGTGGTGATATATAAAATTGTTTTGTTATTCAATTTGTTATCTGAAGCATATATATTGTGTACTTTTTTAAATTACCGATAAACCTTTTAAGCTATTAGATCTATATATCAGGTCACATGCTTCAATTATTGCTGACCACAAATTGCAAAGATAGATAAAAAGCGGACCATTCCATCAATTCCCACTCGATATCAACACTACTTCTGCACACAAATGGATCGAATGTAAATCGAATAAATATTTGTTCGATTAATAATGTAAATCGGTCATGGAATCAGATAGCTGCGAAAATCGATTTGTTTGATGCAGTGCGATATGTAATTAAGGATTGTAATTTATTGTGGTTTCATTGGGGCTAAATTGTGCGAATAATTAACTCGAATAGCTAACATTTACTAGTTGAAGCCGTGGTGGCCTAAAGATAGTGACACCCGCCTTGCAATCGTGAGGTCGTGGGTTCAAATCCCGGTCCTGTACCAATGTGTTCTTTGGAATTTATGTACGGAATTTCACACCACTGGCTTTTCGGTGAATGAAAACATCGTGAGGCAACCTGCATACGTCTATAGAAGAAATTCGATGGCGTGTACAAATCCACCGACCCGCACTGGGCCAGCGTGGTAGATATGGCCCAATCACCCTTCGTGGGTAGGCCTACGTCCTGCAGTGGACTATTAAAAAGGCTGATACACTACAGTACTAGTTAGGAACATTTTAGGAAAGTTAAACTCTATTTCCAGTGTTGTTCCGCCACGATCTCGCCGTTGTGAGTAATAGTGGGGCAAGCGGTAAGAAACCAATGTACTAAAATGTTCGAATGACGCTACGACGGCGACGTCACGCACCGAGCAATTGTAGAATGTAGAGCCCCCCGGCGCTGCCGCTGCCGCCAAAGCTTGAACTCGTGGTCAAGTTGATATAGCGGCAGTATTGTACTGTGTAGGCCGAATAAGCTACGCAATATCCAATCAACGCGCAGCTTTATGTGAGCTTCAGTCAGGATTGGATATTGTGCAGCTTGTAACTAACTTCACATCTGCCGACTTGTATGATTCGGCCTATACAAACTTCTTTAATAGTCCACTGTAGGACGTAGGTCTGGCCTAGTGCGGGTTAGTGAATTCACATACGCCTATGCATACACCATTTTTGTCTACGGACGCAGATTGTCTCATTATGCTTTCTTTCACCAAAAAACAAGAAGTGTGAAATTTCGTTCATAAGTTCCAAAATACTCATAGGTACGGGAAGGGGTTTCGAACCCACGTACCTAAGATTGTAAAGCGGGTTTCACTATTACTAGACCACCACGGCTCCCACCCGTAGCGGCAGTAATACAGCGGTATTGTACTGTACTGTACCAGCCTTTTTTTATTAGTCCACTGCAGAACGTAGGCCTACCCACGAAGGGTGATCGGGTCATATCCACCACGCTGGGCTAGTGCAGGTTGGTAGATTCACAAACGCCATCGAATTTTTTCTACGGACATAATTATGCAGGTTGCCTCACAGTGGTGTGAAATTCCGTACATAAATTACAAAGAAATCATTGGTACGGGACCGGGGTTTGAACCCACGACCTCAGAATTGAAAGGTGGGTGTCACTAGACCACCACGAAATACAACGGTATCGAATCATAAATCTCGCTTAAAAGCGGATAGGTATCATACCCAGCAAGCCACAACGGTCGTTAAAGATATCCATTTTCATTCCAAATAAACCAATACACGTGTCAGCACGGACTCATTACAAAATGTAGAACAAAAATAACGAGGTATCCGTTTGGGCCGTTGGATAATTTTAATTACATATTGAAATCATTAATTTCACGCCAGATAAGCAATTTGGCTGATCGTTGACAAATTCGCTACACAAAGATCCCAATTCGGTTCGACGATTGTAAATTTGCTTCGCGATTTTCTCGCTCTCGTGGGTTTGTTACAACAAAATCACTTTACGAAATAGTACAATATTAGTAGTAGGTACTTAGGTAGGCACATATACTGCGGTATCTGCTTAGTCTTACCCTGTACTAAGTCGAAAGGGGCTGATTAAAACAATAATTTTGAACAATTTTAGTAATGGGGCCAACCCAAAATTTAAAAAAAAAGTTGAACAAGTGCGAGTAAGGCTCGCACATCGAGGGTTCCGTACAAATCCAGAAAATTTCACAAAATTGGGAAGAAAGTTATTAAAATCCCTATATCATATAACCATCGACAAAAAAGTTTTTTCTTTTCACTTTTCTTGTCATACGTTAAAAATTACACATTGTTAAAATAATTAAAATCCTGTTTTAGCATGTGCTAATGAACCTCTTTTATATGATACCTTACATGATACAATTTACTCACTTTGAATTTTGAACCCATATCTTGTGAATTTTGAGGCCCTATTTTTTTGTGATTTAAAAAAAATGTACAGTTTTCAGATTTATTCTATATGTGTACTCTGAGACAATGCTTTTTGCTAAATTTCATAGTTCTATGTCAACGGGAAGTACCCTGTAGGTTTTGATTTTTGTGAGTGTCTCTAACTTTTTTAAACGATAACTGAGAAGTTTTTCTGCAAGAAACCATTGATACCTATACGTATAAAGTTTAAATTTCAACTCGATTATCTTTACGCGTTCCCGAGATAAAGAGTCTTGACATACACACAGATGGACAGACGGACAACAAAGTGATCCTATAAGGGTTCCGATTTTTCCGTTTGAGGTACGGAACCCTAAAAGGGAACTGTTCCATACAAAATTGGAATTCAGAATCGGCAGCTGTTTTTTTCTCGAATTCAGGGTTACCCAAATAGTAAAAGTTATTCATAATGTCTGAATCACCTTCTTTCAGCTTAGCACACCAGTTCTGGACAGCCCTGTATTCAAAAGTAATTTAGTATAGATGGGATGCCGGTGTCAGAATGTTTAAGCCTCCTGAAGGCTTCTGAAGGCAAAACGGTTAAAGAAAACGCGTCTATAATACAACGCGTCATAGGAGCTGCGGCAGAACTCATAACGTGTCATAGGAGCTGCGACAGAACTCATAACGTGTCATAAGAGCTGCGGCAGAACTCATAACGTGTTATAGGAGCTGCGGTAGAACTCATAACGTGTCATAGGAGCTGCGGTAGAACTCATAACGTGTCATAGGAGCTGCGGCAGAACTCATAACGTGTCATAGGAGCTGCGGCAGAACTCATTGTAAATGCTACCCGCGGTCACCCATTTGAAGACTGACCGTGCCTAACGTTGCTCAACTACGCTATGAGCGCTACTAATTTAGTAGTTGATTATATTGGGTTACTAGTAACTCATGCACAACCTCTTAGGAAAGCAGTCCTGACACTGTAGTGAATGTAGTACCTAGATGTACAGTTTTTTTTCTACTGGACCAACTTTGAAATCTTGCACAAAAATATCAGCAGTTTTATACATTCTATCGATGGTGATTATGTGGAACTGCTATTCTGTGAACAGTCCATTTTTACTTCAACTTCAAGGTTGGTTCCTTAGTAAAAAATGTTCATCGTAGCCTCAGCAAATAAAAAAATCAAGAGAGAATGCTGTGAACAAACAAGTGAAGCCAACCAAAACTACGCGTGTATAGACAATTACACACACATCCAGGTAACTATAAAACTACGCCTTGGCTTGTCAGACAAACTATGGCGGCGCAACAGCGACGCACTCACACATGTATAAAAAACCGGCTTCACTTGACTGTTCAACGAACGATCCCTCTGGATTTTTTTATTTGCTCTGAGATCGTAGCAAAATAAAACCATATCTTTCTGGTTTTATTCATTTTAAATATGACCGATTAATTTTTGAAATAATTTACCCTCAAAATTTCTGTCTGTTGTCTGTTGCAGAAGCATGGATTTATTCATATGTGAAAATAATTACACTGTTGTAAAGTGATTAAGTTTATACCTATAGTTATCAGCTGTGGGATGTCCACTGCGAAACATAGACCTCTGCTATAGATTTCCAGTGAGACCTGTTCAAGTTTGCGTCCAATCCAATCCTGAAGTCGTTTAAACACCTTGTAAGCAAACATACCACGCAGCGCTTGCCAGTACATGGTCTCCACTTGAGAACTTTTTGACCCCAATGCTCATATTCTGTTCTACGTGTTCTATGCCCTGCTCACTGTCATTTCAACTCGCCAATCCACTGAGTTGTATCAGTAACAATAGTTCTTCTATCTCCTATTCTAGTTATGAGGCTTTATTATAAATGAGTCCCTATGTAGTCCCGTATTTATTAAAATAGTCTCTACATTTTAACAAAGTAAATCCTCAGTTGCGCTAATTACTTTTTGCAATGTGAACATTCATTATGATAATTTTGCTCGTATTCTGGCACTTTTTGCAACTTAATTACTTTATTTTAATTTGTACATACAGTTACAGCGAATGTTGGTGTTTTTCTTGATGTAAATGTACTGTAGGAATAGGACCAATGACCGTACTTCGCTTTTCCTCCCGCTCGCTCTTGTGGAGCGAGTAAATGGCGCGAGCAGGTAAAAAAGGGAAGCCAGAAGGCGTACATTATACGGCTCCAGTCCAGAAATCCCAAAAAATCAGCTGTCCCATACAAAACACTTCTCACTGTCGACGAAATGTTTAGAATGATTTGCAGATTTCATTTGCGTATAGAGAGATCCATACATAATGAGATTCCTAACTTCTGATACTATTCAGACTGTTTTTTTGTACAATGCAGTAAATTACTTTAAGAGATATCGTCATCGTGCAAAAAATCAGCTGTTCTATACAATATTTGTGTTTTTTTTTTTCGATTAAATGTATGAAACACCAGTTTTATTTCATGATATTGGGGTTAGATACATGTAAAAAAATGATGTGTGATTGTTAAGTGATATACGGAGTGATTGCAAATTCGTTAGTTAAATACTAGGATGAACCTAGTTGTGCTCGCACTTCAATGCTCACTAATTCATCAAACCTGATCTTGCACTCCTTATAAAAAGTTCGCTGAACCGCGATAATGTATGAAAAAGATATTTTTTTCGCGATATCAAAGCTGGCCCTATAGTTAAAGTTGGTCATAGTTATGACAACCACACTCTTTTTTAAGAGGGGGAAATGTGTGAAAGATACCCGACTGCTTTGGGGTAAAACCCCCTCACTAAAACCCTCTCAGTTTGTGCGCTCTTAGTGAATCCGGGATCTCCAAGGGAACGCACCGGTGCTCCCAGCATTTTACATGACGACTCAAGCTTACCTAGGCTTGTACGATCCTCTACGACAACGGTGCCACACAGGTTGTAATCTTCCCCAAGTCCGTTTGAGTGAATGGCAATAGCCTCATCTCTACCCATCCGCGAGCTCAGAGGTCCACTTTTAGTAAGCTTTTACTACAAGCAGGGTATACCTATGCCGTATTCTATTGCCCCGGCATCAAGGCCAGCACAACTACGCCTTATTTCTAATATTATTTACAGTCACTCCGTATAGTCATATGTATAATTCTGAAACTCCTTCCTGCACTGTGCAAAACGCCACCTTGTTTTTATGACATGATTTCATAGTGCTCTCATCCGCAAACAATAAAATAAAAAATAGTTAATCCCATAAACTTTCCGTTCAGTAAATGATTAAGGCGCTCGCCTTGTTGTAAAACAATATTTGGTAGATTGCCAACGCCAATGTATGTGACATTGTTACGCGTGGCTAAAATCGATTCACAGTATATTATAACTGTCTGGTTCCGTGTTACCTTCGCAACAATAGATATACGTACATAATAGATACGAGTTTGACCTGAAACGTCTTTCAGTTTACTAAATAGAGGATCATTTGCTAAAACCGCTTGTTGTGTGCATTTAGATCGGGTGCTTTTCTAGTCGACGGGCATATGCCTAAAAGAGATAAGGCCGCCATTTGTCGCTCTAATTTTAAGACATTGTATTCTGCTATACCTCATCATACTCTTGCCCTTATCCTAAAGGTGACATCGGCGCAGCAAGTTTCCATTCGCCACTTCATCTCTATCATACCTACTTCATTTCATGATTAACTGCTTTCTCTCGCATATAAATCATCATGCACAATTTCTCTACACTTTTTAGTCTTAGTCTTTATTTCTATCACCTTCTCTAAACTCAGTTAGCTATACAAAACTAACTATTTGTTAAAGTCAACTAAAAGCGAGACGTAAACATTTAAATCGGAACTACTTTAAATATTCTAAGGAAACATAATAATATTTTCCCTGCCCTATTTCTGGTGGTTACCCTATTTATAGTATCATAAATAGAATTCAAATTACCAAATACTAGAGTATTAATATAGACGAATATGTTTGATATAAATGGGTTCATTATAACTACGATAATAACACTATTGGTACCTAAATGTACAAAGCCCAGTTTTCAGCATTCCCAAAGCTTTAGAACTAAATTTGGAAGTGTATTCCAATTACTAAAATAAGGGTCAGGTCACACCGAAAACGTGACGCAAACGGAACATTCATGCAGGTTTTTCGCTTCACGAGGACCCAAAGAATATACAATTATATGTTACTAGCCCCCCCTACTAACACTACTAACCCCGGCGAACTTCGATAAATTATAGCCCATGTGTTATTCTTATGTATAAGTATTATTATTGCAAAGTTTTATCTCAATCCGTTCAGTAGTTTTTGCGTGAAAGAGTAACAATCATCCTTACTCACAAACTCACAAATAATATTATTAGTAGGAAGTAGGATAGGATGTATTTCAATAAGAAAAATTTAATAGATTTAAATAATTCACTAATATTTCAATAATTCACTAGTGCATTTCATTTTGTTATGTCGTTGCCGAGAAATTAATTAGAATTTTCTCAATAAAACGTATATCTTCTAATGTAGTAAATATTGAAAAATTCTAATTTGGACAAACACTACATCCGATTTCAAATAATCGTCCTATGTTATGGAAGGTTTTGTGGACTCAAACAAATTTTGAACTAGGTAAAAACTAACTGTATGTATTTCTTACACAAATAACAATCATTTTGAAGTGTACGTGATTATCGGTCCATCTCAGTCTTTGGCGTGAGTGACTGACTGACAAATGGCCTACAAGATGTCTAGTAAAGCTAACACAATAATATTGAGAAGCTAGTCTTTTTTGGAAGTTGATTCAAATGCGCGTCGTTGCGGTGCGTTGCGTTCCGTTGTGGCTCGATGTGAATCTATCCTAAAGCGGGAGAGAAACTTCCGTCAAGGCTTGTTATGTGGTACACTGATGAGCAAATAAGGGACCTAGTTGTTCACTCAAATAGAAGATTTTAGATACGAAATACGAGTACTCGTATAATAAGATATTTTTGGCCGTAGCCAAATTTTAGATGTTGTTATTGTTCCATAACAAGTAATTACGAAAACGAAAAGGTAGGAAAACAACTTATTTATTTGTATCGCAAAACATTAGATTAGCTTTTACTTAACCTAGATATTTTTGAAATAGACGTCATTATTAAAATGTTTAGTTTTGTAAAAAAAAGCTGCGGAGTTTATTTCTTAATTTATTTTACTAATTTGTAACATAAAATTTATTTTGTCCCAGAAAATGTATTCTGTTCTGTGAATTTATAATAAATACTCATTCTCTATAAATTATTACCGAAGTAAAAAAGAACATTTTACACAGATTTAATCCTTTTCCCTAAAATTCCAGTTGATCCCTTTAGGAAAATGTGTCTTATATGGTTTCGTGAAATATTTCCCAAGTGTTCCAAACGAGTAGAGACATGTTGTCTGCAGATGACCCCACACCGCCCGTTCCGGGGCTAGTTTCCAACTTGACCGAAACAAACGGAGAATCTGTTAAAGTCCTTTTGACTTTCATTTCAGCTAACTTTAATAGATGATTGTTGTTTTGTGATATAATTAGTGAATCGCATATGAAAAACTTATTTTATAATTAATTGGTTAATTCATTCTTTTTATCGGTCACAATTTACCCTAAGCCATTCTTGCTCCTTTTCAGTACTCTGTACCTAACATATAACTAAAATAACACTGGCTTAAAAATTTTGGACAAATATGATTTATTTGATAAAGATTAGCTTACATAATACGTATATATATTTTACCTTGTAACAAACCTAATTAAAAAGGCAAGAAAATACTTAAAAAACAAAAAAAAACCGAACATTTCACAACTTTTTAAACATCTGCAACAGAGTAAATAAATAAGAAGCTATGCAGTCTCTTTGAAGGTGATTGAAGGATAATTAAGAATCAATCGAGCTTACCTGTTAAGAGAAGATTGATGATAATTATCCGAAATCACCGAAAAAGAGACTAGATAGTGACTCAATCCCTCCCTCCCTTGCCCGGAGGTAACACTATGCAGTGATAAGTCATTTAATCAAGGGAATTATAAGGTACCAGTATAATACAGGTAAGACTCGATTGATGTCATTATGGAAGTCCCAGAAAGATAAATCTGTCCTACGTTGGTCCTTCCTATATGGCTCTACCTCTATATAAAGGTTGTGAAATGCTCCCCCGCCTCTACTTTGAACTCCAATGACATAACGGACAAGTGTTGCTAAACAAAAAAACAAAAAAACTCTAAAAATTGTGGAAATAATACGCGCGCCGGAAACGCTATGCAACAGAGTGAATAAATTAGGAGCTATGCAGTCTCTTTTTCGGTGATTTCGGATAATTATCATCAATCTTCTCTTAACAGGTAAGCTCGATTGATTCTTAATTTTTAGTTAACAAAGGGCACTGACCCAAGAGTCTGTGGTTAGGAAATTTTCAAATAAAAAAAACCTTAATTTATTCCTTATATAACTAAATCTATTTTATGATAAGTATAAATAGTGAAGCCTATGTGATATACTTTATAACCGTTAATTGATTCTTTTTTCTGTCATGATTTCCGCTACGCCATTCATACTCCTTTTCAGTACCTACTAACCCGGTCAATTTAGACATTCGAAGTTACATAAAGTCCCAACAAGCTAAATTTCTGTGAAATTGTTCAAAACATAACTATAAACAATTTCTAGAAGTTCCCCATCATTCCCCTGTAAGGAAAAAAATTTATTCAAGGTCAAAGGTCAAAAAAATGAGTTTTTCGCGATTTTCAGCAAAACGGTAAGTTTTATCATAAAAGTACCTCAGACAAAAATTGTAGATCATAAAATTATCTATAAAAAATGTGTCAATACTTTTTTTCTTACGAGCCACCGTTTATGAGATATAACGATTCAAAAAGTTATAAAAGTTGTTATCGTCATAATATGCACACGTTTCCACGCCACCTATGAGGTAGTGTACTTAGCGCGTTTTTAGGGTTCCGTACCTCAAAAGGAAAAAACGGAACCCTTATAGGATCACTTTGTTGTCCGTCTGCCCGTCTGTCAAGGGAATCAAAACCTACAAAGTAATAATAAAGAGTAAATGTAAATAATAATAATAATTTAATGTAAAACTATTGCATAATAACGGAAATTTTCAAAGATTGGGAAAGATAAAAGCGATGTAAATTAAAAAAAAGTGTTGAAGTTTATTCGTCTTATTCGTAAGTTTCAAATTCTTGTTCTTCTTCTTGATCTTCTTCCTGATCTTCTTCTTGTTCTTCTTCTTGATGTATATACGTGGCGTACTCATGCATATTATGACGATAACAACTTTTATAACTTTTTGAATCGTTATATCTCAGAAACGGTGGCTCGTAAGAAAACAAGTATTGATACATTTTTTATAGATAATTTTATGATCTACAATTTTTGTCTGAAGTACTTTTATGATAAAACTTACCGTTTTGCTGAAAATCGCAAAAAACTAATTTTTTTGACCTTTGACCTTGAATAAAAAATTTTCCTTACAGGGGAATTATGGGGAACTTCTAGACATTGTTTATAATTATATTTTGAACAATTTCACTGAAATTCAGCTTGTTGGGACTTTATGTAACTTGACTCTCATTTTTTGGTCTAAATTGACCGGGTTATACTCTGTAATCTTTATCTAAAATATCACTGGCTTTAAAATTTTGGGCTTTACAAAGAGATTTACAAAAATTTGTCCTCTATGTCTCGTGAAATATTTCCCACGTGTTCCAAACGAGTAGAGACATGTTGTCTGCAGATGACCCCACACGGCCCGTTTCGGGGCTAGTTCCAAACTTGACCTAAACAAACGGGCTACATTAAAACGGGCCTGTTAAAATCCTTTCGGCTTTCACCTAACGTTAATGGAGGTTCTATTCATAAACTTTATATTTTGCCCAATTCATATTTTGTTTTAATTGCTTTTGCCGAAACTGTTATGAAATTGTATGGGAATATTTATTTTGATTGACTGGGCTTATTTGGAAGCAGTAATCTAAGGACCTACTGGTAGGTAATTTAGTTCGTTTTTTACTGGTTATTACTAGAAGATTTTTTTTTTGGGAATATTATTATTATTAATGAACACATCGCGCTCGTAGCGTAGTTTGACTAAGTGTTTGTTAGAGATCACCGAAATTAAGCAACGTTCCGCACGGTCAGTATTAGGATGGGTGACCGCAGGTGGCATTTTCCAACTGAGCGCTACCGTGGCTCGAATGACACGTTAAATTGTAGGTCCCGGTTGTTTTAATAGTTTAGCCATGTCAGCGGCCTAAAACTCTGACAGCAGGACTAGCCACCCGGCCTATACGTACTTACTTACTTACTGAACACATCTAGCATTTGTTGAAGAAACCATTGATAAGTGTATAATTTGTGTTTAAATTCTGAGCTGTCATTCTATTGAACCATAATGGTAGCACAATGGTAGCTAAAATTAGCTAAATTTCCTTAGTTTTACTATTACAATTTTGTGCCGAGTTAATCCTACTATCCTACTAATATTATAAAACGCGAAAGTTTGTGAGTATGTATGGATGTTTGTTACTTTTTCATGCAAAAACTTGAAACTTTGCAATAATAATGCTTATACATAACACATAGGCTATAATTTATTAAGATATTGAGTCAAACGAAACCCGCCAGCTAGTATTGACATAAGTGAGAAATGTTTATTTTTGAAAAATAACCCCATTTATAGCACAGCTCGCCCTAGCTTTCTAGCTGCCAACTGAAAATAGGAACTTGATAGAAACAGAAAATAGTTTCTTCGGGCTTTCCTTCGAACTTTCTGCAAGTTCTTAGTTGAGCTTAGTTTAGAAATGAACGGAAAACTTCCAATCAGCCTGAACAGGGCGTTAGATACTTACATAAGACCAAGTTTATATTTCAAAAGAGATTTCGCAGCAATAAGATTTGGTTTGAGATGATGAAAGAAAAACAAACACTGGAATGTACCTACTAAAACTACTTAGGTATCTTGTCTACCATAGACTACATCGAACCAGCCGCATGTTGAGTGTATCTGTGCCCGCTTAAATCTAAATAAAAATATAATAGATTGCGATATGGTTTACACTTTCTACTAGATTTTTTTCTTTCGAAAAGCGTATAATTACAATTCATTCATAGCCGGGCAAAGCTGGGACCGGCAGCTATAGTTACTTATTTATAACTCTATTAAGTTTTTTTAAATTAATATTCGTTTATTGCACAATGCGCATTTACATCAGTAGTTTTTACAAACAAGAGTTTTAACTTAGTGACATTAAGTAAGGGCGTAGAGAATGAATCAGTTGAGTTGTAAAAGCAGCGTTTTGACTTTATTATGAGAATAAATAAAAATTATAACTTAAAAAATCTTATGAAAACCCTCAAAGCAAATAAAAAAAATCAAGAGAGAATGTTGTGAACAAACAAGTGAGGCCGACCAAAACTACGCATCGCCGTGTAAATACAATCACACACACATCAACGTACAAGGAAACTACGCCTTGGCTTATCAGTCGAACTATGATGGCGCAGCAGTGACGCACTCACACATGTAACCTGTCAGGTCATAAGTATTGTCACACAGTAAAAACCTTTCTTTTAGAATGCTGGCCATAAAAAAGTTTAATGAATTCAAATTTCGAATTATTCATGAAAATAAAAATGTATGCTTTTTAGAATTTTACTCATTTTTAAATATGTAGTGGACGCTTAAAGAAGACCGTGTTGCAGTTATTTTACCGTAGAAGAGAGCTACAACAAACAAAATGATAAGGGAAGAAGCGAGCAACCGTATTCCGCGTGTCCAACGAGGTCATTTTCCATCCTCGCTCATGGTATGGTTGGGAGTTTCTTATTGGGGCTTAACAGAGGTACATTTTTGTGAGAAAGGCGTAAAAACGAATGGAGTTGTGTATCAAAATACAGTCCTGACGAACCTTGTGGAACCTGTTTTTCATACCATGTTCAATAACAGGCACTGGGTATTCCAACAAGATTCGGCGCCAGCTCATAGAGCGAAGAGCACACAAAACTGGCTGGCGGCGCGTGAAATCGACTTCATCCGGCACGAAGACTGGCCCTCCTCCAGTCCAGATTTGAGTCCGTTAGATTACGAGATATGGCAACACTTGGAGGAAAAGGCGTGCTCAAAGCCTCATCTCAATTTGGAGTCACTCAAGACATCCTTGATTAAGGCAGCCGCCGATATTGACATGGACCTCGTTCGTGCTGCGATAGACGACTGGCCGCGCAGATTGAAGGCCTGTATTCAAAATCGCGGAGGTAATTTTGAATAAACTTTATTGTTATGAGAATCTATGTTTTGTTAAGTTCATTTTGGTATATAAATGGTTACATAATGAATAAACTTGTTTCAATTATTTTATATTAAACATGTGACAGAATTTATGACCTGACTGTGTATAAAAACCGGCTTCACTTGACTGTTCAACGACGTTCCCTCTTGATTTTTTATTTGCTCTGAGTGAAAACCATAATAGAAAGAAAGTTTGAAGAATATAGAGAAAAGAGAAGGGAGGGATTTTGTGGATGAAATCAAGGAGAAGGTAGATGTCATGTCAAACAAGGATATGAAAAAACTGGCCGAGAACCGCCAGAAGAGGAAGATGCTCCACCGACAAGAGCCGAGCTCTTAAATTATAAATTAAAAACAAAACCTAAATAAATTAATAGTTTAAAAACACTAGAAAAATATGCTTTACCTGGCCTTTCTCACAAATGCAAAGACGACTATGATACGATATTCCATCATGGAATGTCAGTGCCTATCTTTCAACTTCACATCAGACCTTGAAACCTAATCGTGGTCAAACATTACATGGCTTTTCTAAGAAATCCAAAACAGCTATGATATGATTTTCCATCATGAAGTTCCAGTTCATATCTTGCGGCTCCATCATCAGATCAGTTCGACAGTATCATATTATTGTATTGTCATCAGAACTACTTACAGCTGCCAATTTTCATTACAGTACGACCCTTGGAAGATGGTTAAATTAATTACCTTAGATTCCGTTACATAGGTACTCGTAGTTACATACAGGTCGACCTAATAAAAACGTGTTAAAAACGGATAATGCTACAGCCTTGGCCAAAACTACTAGGCACCCTGTATTTTCACTCTATCTTCTAAACTAATTTCACTCCTTTCTGGCATTTTTAACAAAATTAGGTGTCAATTTAATCACATCAACAGAAATGAAAGCTTGTTTACTTGTTAGAGTCCAGAACACAAGTGACCAAACATTGACTGGTAAGACCGAAAGAAAGCCGAATCCTTTGTTTTCGGTCACCAGGTGTTTTATGATCTTAACAAAGAGCCGCTTGATATTCTAAGACGTTATTTATGACCCCGGTAAGTATTTTAATATAAACACTCAGTTATTAGTTAACTAGTAAACATGCATTTTGATTTTTTAAAGGTGCCTAATACTTTTGGCCAAGGCTGTATGTTTTTGCGTTTAATGATCGCTGTTAAGCCATAAACTTCACGTTAACATGGCACTAACACAACCTAGAAACACACACAAATAGATCGTTATGCCAGCAGAATCAATCAATCAGTCTCTAACAGTCTAGCTAATACTGCTAGATTAGTACATTTTGACACAGTTCTAGCCTCCAACTGGGACGGATTTAGAATCGGCAGACAGACGAAACTCCTTCAATATCTCAAAGATAGCTTAACTGTGATTCATAGAGTATATTAATATCAAAATACTGAGTTATTATCCATAATATTGTGTTTTGGTTCTGTTTATTGTAGGGTTATTAATGTTAGTCATTTGAAGAGCTTAGATTGTAAATGAAAGATGTGACAAGAGTAATCTCAGCAAAACGTAACCGAAAATTATTTCACATACTTTGTGCTCGATGTGATGAAATAATAAAGCGAAATTTTTCGCTATCTCCAGCTACAAATAAATGTAAAAATTACATTACCAATATAATCTATCCGACAAATGGTAACTGTGGAAACGTTGGGTTGAAGTCAATACAGAACTTGTAAAAATCACTTCATTTTTAAAATGTTCACTTTTTTTTCAGTTCACTATTTTCATCTTTTGGCAAATAAACAAGGTACTAAGTATCATAACAATACTAATAGTTTCATTAATGAGTCTTTTTTTCCAAGATTCTTTGTTGAAAATAGACCGCCTCTATATGTTGCCTATAAGACAGTTTGGAAACAGCTTGCATCCATAAACATTAATAAGGCCTTGTTATATAATAAAATGGGTACACAGAATATTGATCCATCGGGTAGTATATTATATTAAATAAACCCGGTAAAGCAGGCAAGTTAAATCCAATAGCGCTCACATTAAGGGGAGAACCACAGATCTTACGAGATGAGACATGTTTCGCTCTCATCATATCAGCCGGACTGAGTATAGGCCTTTCCTATGGCTTTCAAATAAGACCAATAAAAAACGGATTGCATCCAGATTATTCTGACTTTGACTTGATTTCTGGATCAAAGAGCCGTGGGTTCGATCCCCACCTAGAGCAAGCATTGATTTGATGAACAATAGGTGTTTGCTCTGTGTCTGGGTGTTATTTAGTTACTATCTATTTAAAAATAAGTATATGTTGTATATCAGTATCTGGCAGCCATATTACAAGCTTTGCTTAGTTTGGGGTCAAGACCGTGTGTAAGATGTCCCAAAATAATTATATTTTTATTCTTGATCTAGCAAGTTATTTATTTAAAGTTACAACTTTACGCCAATGGTTACACAATTATTACCACAGAGCACAACAAATCATTTTTTCATACACGCTCACACAACACTACATTCTGCAATTTAATGCGACTGCCTCGGTTACTCAGTGTTTAGTGACCCTGACTTCTGGATCAAAGAGGCGTGGGTTCGATCCCTACCTAGGGGCAAGCATTTATGTGATAAACATAGGTGTTTGCCCTGTGTCTGGATGATGTTTAGGTGCTTTATAAACGAGTATCTACTTAAAATACGTAAATATATACTACATATACGTATTTTTTCAGTTAATTATTCAGTCTCTGGCAGCCATAGCACAAGCTATGCTTAGTGGGGGGTCTCTGATCGTAAGATGTTCTCTAATATATTTATTTTATTATATTTATTAAAATTTGCTACTTATGCGGTGCCTCATGCATATTGAGTATTTGCTACATATAGATGCTACTCACGCGCGGGGTTAAGACAAGGCCTTTTTCTTTATGTCTATGGCGAGAACGCACTCCAGTTGATTTTTGGTTCGACGTCAGGGAAGCAGAGCCAGTGATCCGTGACGGTTCTGATTGGATAAAGGGTTCGGTATACTGGTACAACGTTACTTTAATACAGGCAGTAACTCAACCAATGTTTGGAAAGAAAATATTTTTATGATTCCTGTTTTTTTTTCGCCTCGGCAAGTCATTCTGTGTAAATGCGCATGTTACATAGGCATTACATGCCTTTGTTTAATAAGTCTTCTTATTATGATTTGATTAGAAAACTCCAAGTTAAGAACAAATGTGGCTCTACTTTTGACGTTGCTGTGTGTTTTAGATTAAAAACACGTGTTAAAAAAGTGTACATGTGTGTGTGTCCTTTCGTATAAATATTGTATGATGGGGCATTTTCATAACGTAAAATCTTTTGTAATCTATCCATACCTATCATACTATAAGTATAGTCCAAACACAGTACGTTTTCTGTATTACCGGGTGTACGGTACGACTGACGGTCTTAGAGTATAGAATAATTTATGACGCCATAACGCTAGTCTGCGATGTTTCAAAGAAATTGGGTATTCATAATGTTGAAAAAATAACGCATCTGACATTTAATACTTTATGATGGACCAAGTGTTTCGTATCCCTGACATGATGTAAATTTTGTAACGGTTGACGAAAGGGCGCGACGATTTCACATTTTCGATGTTTTGATGATTTCAGACTGACAGAACATGTAGCTTTGATATTATTGATTTATAGCGTTGGTAGATCTGTTGTAATAAAGTAAGAAGACATAATTATAAAAGCGTGGGCTCAAATCCCTACAAATAATATGAGCAATCTCTGAAAGAAAATATGTCGTGAAAACTAAAACTTACCTAGGTGCTAGCTTCTAGACCTCAGCTATCATTATTTAAAATAGTAGATTTGTCTTTATTCCTAGGTCTTATCAGCGTTTCTGTATTTTCCAATTCAAAAAACTCAATTGATATCTATTTTACGCGCCCCAGATAATTAAAAATAAACGAATGCATTTGAAATATTTATTTTCTTTAATTTTCCCATTCAAAGCTCAATTGATTTATATTTTACTTGCCCTACAAGGTTACACAAAACTAAAATGCTAAAAGAATCTAAATTTTCTATAAACTTTCTGTTGTATGTACCAGCTTTTTTTATAGTCCACTGCAGGACGTAGGTACCCACCTACCCACGAAGGGTATGTATATGTATAATCGGAAGTATAAATATTGCTATTTTGTTCTGAACATTTTTGCAGTTCTCAATCAGACACATTTTTCAATTCAAGCCAAACGTATTTTAACATCCATTATAATACACTCCAAAATAATAGGTATGTACCTACCCATCGCCAAAACACACACACACACCGATGTAAATAAACGATCCCGACGAAACTTCTCATTGTTTCAATTAAACAATATGAGAAATTATACTCTTCTTCCGTCAATCAGTCACCCGCGGGAGCCTTGCCAAAACGTGAAACACGTTGCTAAGTGATTATTTACAGTATTCAAGCTTACAACTTTCGACAAAACATTTTTAGGACAAAAAACGTGACGGAGTAAAAAATAAATTATTATAAAAATACTAGCTGACCCGGCCACGCGTTGCTGTGGCTAAATAAATTAAAATTGCGAGTATAATTTAAGATTTAAACTATCCTATCTCTCAAGTTGGATCGAACTACACATGGTGTGCGAATTTTATTAGAATCGGTTAAGTGGTTTAGGAGTCCATTGAGGACAAACATTGTGACACGAGATTTATATATATTAAGATTATCTTTTAAAATACAAGCTTTTGAGATCCTGGATATCATGTAGGTAGCAGCAGAGTGCTAACCAAGACAAGTAAAACGACCCCAAACACGACGGGTCTATCATGTTCAGTACAGGAGTTCCTATGGCCACCTTCCGACTCCATCATCAAATCAACTTCATGGTTTCATATTACTGCATTTGTCACGCGATATACCTAAACATATGTGTATCGCTCAGCTCAATCGGAAACCGGGAAGTTGGTCAAATTATACTTGCAATATTCCATCCGAACTTACATAGGTACTTACATATATTATGCTTATAATATCCATTGCAAGTTAAATAAAAGCATGTAAAAATGGAAGCAATCACCGTACTAGATATACCTATCAATCAACTCTATTCAATTAAGTTAAGAAAATTATATAGATCCCCTTTTTTAATCTTTGCTTAGTAGTACCACAAATTTAGTTGTATTATTCACGAATGTTATATTTATCTAGAGGGTGTAAAATTAAAATGCTGACCTAATCTAATCTTCCGGCAAGCTCAGCGTTAAGACAGCAGGATTACGCTGGATGGTAGGGATGCCTATGTCCAACAGCATACTCTGGCTATGAAAAAGAAGATGACAAAACATTTACATTGACATGAATTTTGTTGTGACCTTTCTAAAGTAAGCCTATCAGCTCTGAATTATATAGACGTAATAAAATATTAAAATGAAAACAGTATTAGTCAGTAAAATCGGTTTGATTTAGCGAATACAACGAAATAGACGTCATAAACTAAATGTTATACAGCTGTTACGCAAAATACACATTATACAGGAGTAAGGAAGAATCTGGAGGTCGGACGAAAATAAACGATGCATTTATACTGTGTTTATTATTACGCAGCGGATTTGGTCTGTCCACGGAAATACGTATCACATAAAACGTGTGTTTTGTTTATTGATTAAAATTTTGGTAGATTTTAGATTCTGTGACATGGCATGACACGGAGGCTCTGTAATATGTTCTTGTTTTTGTTTGTTTATTCAGAGCATAAATCAACTTTTGTATATTAAGACCCGAGTTCATCAACAGATGTTTACCTTATTAACCGTTCGTTTAGTCTTAAACGGCTTGTTAACGAAATTTTGCTGTTCATCAAGCATGCACTAATCGTTGTTTCAATACAGTAATCTCATGTTTAACTTAAACGACATCGTCAATCTTGTTTAACCAATGGTTACCCATGGCATCACCGGCATTTGCCATAAAAATCGAAGACGCGATGAATTTTATCTTTGGAGAAAATAATATTGATGATTTTGAGAATTTTGAGCAAATTCTACGAGCATCCCGTATATGTATTGAAAACGCGGCGCAATTACTTTGTACCATAAAATACTTATCTACGAGTACATTAATAGGTACCTCTGTGGTACAATCCTACTTATTCTTTTTTTTTATTGATGGCTTGGCTGGTTCCAATGATTGACATTGACAAAATAAAAAGGATACCAAGTTACATAAAAGTGACACGAAACGCGTACGACACTAGCCTAACAAGGATTACATTTTGTGGGATAATAATAGTACTCGAGAGTTTTTGAAAACGTTTGGGTGAAAGCCATTGAGGAAGGAATCAGTTCCTTCCTCAATGGTGAAAGCAAATATATCCGGACAGAATGTAATTTTTTTTAAATAGTATAATACCATTCATTCATTTACGAGTCATTCGTTCAAAAACGTTTGATTATCTATGCCCCGGTTACTGCAAATGATGAACACCAAAAAAGCGAAGCTTGTTTAACCAATCGTTCATTTGTAACCGAGCGTTCGCGTAACCATCGGTTAATGTGCATTTGATGAACTCCAGCCTAAGAGTTTGTGGGTAATTATTAAATATGTATTGATGGGAATTAAATGTAGATTATAAGCCCGATTACAGAAGCGCCATCGTAATTATAATAGCTAAATAGCATAGCTCTGTTTCTTTTTCACTTTAGGCATTCGATAGAGAGAACGTTTTTTACGTTGCTATTGAATTTACGCTGGCGCCTCTGTAATCAGGCCTACTGTGTAACAATAAATAGTAAAAGTTGTTCGAAATGATGGTCTTAATCACCCCCTTTTGGTTTAGTACATAGTACGCAGATAACCCTGTATATGTACTGACTGTCAGAAGTCCTACCACTACAGTCCTGCATCTAGGTATAGTAGTTTCCGTGTGGCTGACCATATATTTTGATAAAACGCCTCATGGCAAAGACGAGTAAGAACTAAAAAAAACGTATGGAGCTACACATGGCTTTTATTAGATACTGCACAATCTCTAAGGCCTGTGGACATGACTAAGACATACGATGTACCTAACATGTACTGTACTGTACCAGCCTTTTTAGTAGTCCACTGCATGACGTAGGCCTACCCACGAAGGGTGATTGGGCCATATCCACCACGCGGGCCCAGTGCGGGTTGGTGGATTCACATACGCCATCGAATTTCTTCTACGGACGTATGCAAGTTGCCTCACGATGTTTTCCTTCACCGAAAAGCTTGTGGTGTGAAATTCCGTACATAAATTCGAAAGAACTCATTGGTACGGGACCGGGGATTCGAACCCACGACCTCACGATTGTAAGGCGGGTGTCACTACCTCTTGACCACCACGGCTTGGTACCTAACATGTACCAAGGTCTAATAGGTTAATAACTATTTTTTCACAATACTGCTTTATTACGCTGTTATCAAAAGCTTTATTGAGTCCAACCGATCCGAGTATCGGTAAAGGGTCCAGAGAAAGGTCTATTTCTCGCTCGAAACATCCAAGCGGAATGCGTTTTAGTATAGAACGATAGGGTTGGCAATTCAAACATTGTTATAATTTTACAATTTTAAAATAATGTAGAGCTAGAAAAATAGAAACATGATTTGTTCTATTCAGTTTGTAAAATCCAGTAGTGAAATAAAAAACAGGACAAGTTCGAGTCAGGCTCGCACATCGAGGGTTCCGTACAAATCCAGAAAATTTCACATAATTGGAAAGTAAGATTTTAAAATCTCTATACGATTTACTCACTTTGAATTTTGAAACTATATTTTGTGAATTTTGAGGGCCTATTTTTTGTGATTTAAATAAAAATGTAGTTTTCAGATTTATTCCTATATGTGTACTCTGAGACAATGCTTCTTGCCAAATTTCATAGTTCTATGTCAACGGGAAGTACCCTGTAGGTTTTGATTTTCGTGAGTGCAAAATATGCGGTTATATACGACATAAACGGCTCTAACTTTTTTAACCGATAACTGAGAAGTTTTTCTTTTACACAACTGCAAGATACCATAGATATACGTATACAGTTTAAATTTCAACTTGATATCTTTACGCGTTCCCGAAATAAAGAGTCTTGACATACACGCAGACGGACAGACGGACAACAAAGTGATCCTATAAGGGTTCCATTTTTTCCGTTTGAGGTACGGAACCCTAAAAATAACAGCAAAATTTTAATCAGTTTTTGCTAAACGATGATTTACAATACCAAATGTTTTTGAGCGATGTACAAAATAATGTACAATTTTACCACTACGACCTACTTCAGAATCGCTACCCCTTAAGAGATTTACCAGTAACTTGGTATTTAGCAGATTATAGAGCCACTCTCAAAATCACAAAAAAAAAACAGCTGTTAAGATTTTGTCGAGAATTAATAACTATTTCATAGAACTTCTGATTTTTCGGGGTTGACCCATAAGAAAATTAAAAGTAATTATGAGTAAATTGCATCGGTAAAATGTTGGGTATTAAAAAACAACGGTTAGCACTCCGTGAGTGCCGCAAGAAGTGACAACTTGAACATAGTACAGTACTAACTTGTAATGCTTATTATAGTTATCAACAATATATAGATGATAGAATGGCTTGGGAGTAGCCCTGACATTTCCTAGCTGGCCAAATATGGTTTATAACAAGCCTATGTACTTTTTCGTTGTCTAATATTAATTTTAACTTTGTTACAACTTGCGCATTTTGATAATGCCAAAATACTGAAAAGCTAATACCATTTATATGGTAAAATACAATACCTATGAAACACAAGCACACTCGCGCAAGCGCCCTGCGCCGCTTAAACAAAATAGCAGGAGGAGGAATACATTTTCGCCGCGTGGTAGAGAGGGAGATATTACTTCCTCTCCTACGCCGCGCCGGTGGTCTACTTTCCCTCCGTCTTACGAATTTTTGATCAGGTCACGTGTCCTGATGCGACTTTAACAATTTACCCATCCCATAAAGTGCACAAAGCCGCTAAAGAAGTTTAAACATAAAAACAAAACGGATAAATGTGTAAAGTATAAAATGTTAGGCAACCCTACTGGCAGCATCTGTCGCGCTATAACTCACGGCCGCGTCGTCTACACTTCTAGCACCAAACAATAACAACAGTAGGCAATAAAAACCTTAAAAATAGGGCGTTTCAGTTTTACGATCTCGAAGACTTCGCGGCGTCTTGGGGAAGGAGTGAAAAGCTTGCAAGAAATTTGCGTGTATTTATGCTTTACACTGAATTGATTTGTTTATAATGTTGAATTGAATTTATTTATATTGTTGAGTATTGTCGATGATTGTGATTCAGTTAACTAAATTTGATAGCAATAAAATTCCAAATGGTTTTGACATTCCGCATGATTTTATATCGCACTTCAGTATAGAAGGCTTCAAGATTTAGCCTAACAATTAAATTATGTTTCATCCTTAGACAGACCAGAATCCTTACTATCCTTATCCTCAGTAATATTATAAACTCGAAACTGTATTTGTTGGTTTATTGGTTTCTTCTTTGTTCACGTAGCAACGAAGCAACGAATTGACTCGATTTTTGGCACCAACATAGTTTGAAAGACTTAAAGTGGCATATTATTATAAGCTACTTGTTAACTTGAAAAAATAAAAGGTTGGAAAAAAGAGATCACCAGAAAATACTTTAAGTTACTGAGACAGCTCCAATGCTAACTACTCAGCTCTAACATAATAATTATAGAGCTACATTTCACATAAGAGAGTTATACGATAATAAAATATTTAGTTAAACAAAATAATAGATCAGCAACAAAACTTGAACTTTAAACAGGTACATGGTGGCTATTGAATTAATAAAAACTACCAATACATAAAACGACTCCCATACTCATTGAATAATCACTACAATAGTTCAAATTCTCTCAATTCTGCCTTTTCCCTTTCCACATCAAAAACAGAGCATGCCCAATATAATTTTGCCACAAATTGTTTGTATTCTTGGTAAACACTTGCAAACCGCCATTATTGCTCTTCTGTGATCAAATACTACGGCCCAGACTAAATAATAACAAACTTAATAATAGAGCACTTCATTCTTCTAATAGATGATTGCTTATGAAGGAAATTGATGTTGCACACAACTCACAATCAATATAAGAGTAAAAAGTGTGATTATGTGGCAGTTTGATTTTCATTTAATTCAGGCATTTGCACCCATATTCACAAACAATAAAGTAAAATAAAATCAAATTAAATTATGTTAAATGTCACCAGTTACAACAAACACGAAAATCATAGCCTTCTCTTCGGCACTGGTACGGAAACATGTCTCTCGCAACAGTGCCGGAGGTAAGGACAGTCAAATCAAATTAGATTATGATGTAAATAAGTATTGTATAAGAATCTACTGCTAGCGTAATAGTTCGAATTGCCTCGGTAGCTCAGTGGTTAGTGACCCTAACTACTGGGGCAAAGAGGCGTGGGTTTGATCCCCACCTAGGGCAAGCATTTATGTGATTAACATAGGTGTTTGCTCTGTGTCTGGGTGTTATTTAGTTACTATCTATATAAGTATGTATTTAAAAATATGTATAAGTAGTTTATCAGTCAGTCATTATATATTATTAAGACTATTTTACTCAGTAGGTAGATAATAGGCCCAATTATGAAGGCACCGTCATAAATTTAATAACAACGTAACAAGTGTCATCTCTATATCGAATACCTAAAGTGAAAAAGAAACAGAAATATTCTAATAAGCTATTATAATTGCGATGGCGCCTTCATAATTGGGCCTATTATTTAAACATTACTGAGTTTTAAAAAACTATCTATTTGTAAAAGTAGCAATATTAACTATTGTCAAAAGTAAATTAATGATAACAGAATTGTATATAGAATAGAATTTTTATCAAACTTCAGGGTTTTAGGATTTAATTATAATTTGATTATTTTTAATTATAATTTAGTTATTTTTAATTATGTTTCATTATAATTTAATTATTTTTAGTTACAATTTAATTTAATAATTTTAATTAACTTAAGTATTTCTATAGTAGGTACATACGGATGTTTTTAGACGACTTACATATTCTAAGATACCAAAGTACTCGTCATTCTGACCAACTCTTATTATGGAGCCAATTCCCGGCATTTATTTTATACTAGTTTTTACCCGCGGCTTCGCCCGCATACGCAATATATCGTTATAATTTATAGCCTATGTGTTCTTCTGATGTATAAGCTATATTATTGCAAAGTTTCATCTCAATTCGTTCAGTAGTTTTTGCGAGAAAGAGTAACAAACATCCATACATCCATCCATCCATCCATCCATCCATCCTCATAAACTTTCACGTTTATAATATTAGTAGGATAGGATAGTAGGATAGGCTCTCCCAAACTAGTCCATTGGAATAAGTACACTTGTTTCCTTTGTTCTTATGTTTCTGCAACAGAGTTGCACTTAATTTATCCAACAAAGCTTTATTTGTTTACGCCACAAGTTCGTGGGATAGTAAAGGCTTAACACTCCGATGGTAAGTGCTTGAAATAACTTTACTGATCGGTGAAACGACGTCGTTAAGTTTTCATGACGGGGTCTTGTATCTGTGGAGCGTGGTCAGTAAGTCAGTAACATTATCTTATTTTGATTAAAAAAAGGGTTATAATTGCATACCAACGTAATCATCATTCTGATCAAATTTAATATAGAACCAGCCTTAGGCGGTTTAGACATTGCATAGTCAAGCCCAAACTAATCCATAAAAATAAATAGGTACTAGTTAGGCTAGGCTATTAAATATATTTTTTACACACGGTATCTGACCCCAAACTAAGCAAAGCTTGTGATATAGCTACCAGAGACTGATAAACTAGATATACATATTTTAAATACATACTGATATAGATAGTACCTAAATAACACCCAGACGCAGAGTAAACACCAATGTTCATCACATAAATGCTTGCACTGGGTGGGGATCGAACCCATGCCGCTTTGATCCAAAAGTCAGGTTTACTAACCACTGCGCCACCGAGTCAATTATTACTTAACGGAACATAAATCAAGTAAGATTATGTAATTTTACAAAATTTTAAATAGAGATGGGGTTATAGAGATACTCGTATCCGTCGAGCGTGGTCAGTAAGTCAGCAACTTCTTTTTCTTATTAGAAATAAATTATAAACTTTACCAGGTTATAAATCAATCAGAAAAGTCATTCATTTTCGCACAGATAACGGGAGTTCAGTTTATTTCATTTGGAAAATTGCTCAAAAGAGTTCCTAAAAATTTTTAATTGCATAATGTTAGAATTTGTTGCCGTATGGGCTTTTGGAAACCATCATAAAGTGGCCCTTAAACGTTACTTTGTCGTATCTTGTTTGTTTTAACTGGTACTTAAACACGAGTATCTACAAAACCGCAGTGTTATATTATAACAACTGTTTATGCAAGTATGAAGCGTATTGTTTATACAGCTGTTCTATAAGAAATATACCTACTCATTAGTCAATTACACATTAACGAGAAGGTTGCCGAATTAAACAAAATCACATTAAAATGAAATTCCTTAATATAGATCTGCTTCTTTTTGAATCCCGACGTAATAGGGAGGTACTTATGTACCTAAGACACCAAGACTCAGAATAATGAAAAATAGTAGAAGTGACATAAAGTAAAAAAAGTAGTGATGCATGATCTCAGAAACATGACGTTGAAAACGCATAGAAACTGCTATGTAATCTAGACACATAACACTTGAACAAGTGATCAAATGTCAAATTCGATTTCACAATAATGGTGGACAAACTTCAAATTAACTGAGCTTTTATTTAGAACCCTAAAGTTCATAGCAATAGTGCCACGTCAATTCAAATACCGCCTGACCTAAGTGTTTTGTTAATTTTGACATAATTATAATCAACGTCTTTTCAATAGGTATTAAGCTCGAAACATACTATCGGACGCGGCTTACGGACGCGACTGACAGCCGCGACCTAGACTATGAAAGTACACTGAGCCGTGCACACTATCGGACATAAGTCGCGGACGTCACCTTCGGACGACCTTGAGCGTTCGGACGTCCGAGAGCGAACTGGTACACCGGATGTTTTAACACTGTGCGCATTGCTAAGTCGCGGCTGTCAGTCGCGTCCGTAAGCCGCGTCCGATAGTATATTTCGAGCTTAATACATCATAAAATAAAAAATGCCATGTCGATGGTATTATAATTCATTCTATATTCGGTTGTTCTGTATCCTATCTTTCTTATAGCAGAATCTAAATTGGATTATAAATTTCGACACAAATCTTTGCTTAAGAAGTTCCCATCTAATAATGGTTTTTAAAAGTGCCAACTACGCTTTATTGAAAAGATTATAGTAGCCAAGTTAATCCTTTTTGAACTCTCAGCTATGCTCATTTTCCACCTAAAACTTTTAATTAAATAAAAGTCCGTAATAGAGTCAGTAAAATTTGACGCCAGTGTTCAGCACGTGTTCCCGCCAAACTAGGTCCTGTAGAGCAATTTTAGCTTACCTAGTCTAGAGTTCTTAACATATTATTAGTACTTTGAACCTTAATACACATATAGAAGAGAGAATATTGTTTGCAGTGTCAGCAGTGTTGTGTATGAATGAGAAGAAAAAAGTATAATATTTTTTAAGGAATAAGTTAATTTTTTTTTTATTCTCTTTTTTTTTTTTTTTTAGCATTTTTTTTTTTAATGACGGCATGACGCTGGTCCCATGGAAGTGTGGACGGCCCTTAGTATGGGACGCAACTTGCGTCGATACTTTGGCACCGTCACATCTTCCTGAGACTCAGAGTAGGGCTGGAGCGGCGGCCAATTCGGCTGAGCAGCACAAGCGGCGCAAATATGCTAACCTCGGCAGTGGTTACATATTTGAGCCATTTGGAGTTGAGACTTTGGGTCCGTGGGGGCCGGAAGCTCATCTCGTTTTCAAAAGTCTTTCTGAGCGTCTGGTGGACGCGACGCGTGACCAAAATGCTGGTGTTTATTTGGCTCAACGTATAAGCATTGCCATTCAGCGTGGTAATGCTGCCAGCATGCTGGGCACGCTGCCAACTGGCAGTGGGCTTGAGCACTTGGATTATCTTTAGACCTTCAAGGGTCTGTGGATGATCCAATTGCTTTCTATGTAGTAGTAGTGTAGTATTGTCATTATATTAAAATTAAAAAATAATGTTAATTGTGCTAGCTTTAATTTTAGTTATTTATATTTTTGAACACAATTATTAGGTCCCATGTTTAGTTGAAGTTAACTTGATACTAAGACAGAGCAAATAAAAAAATTAAAAGAGAATGTTGTGAACAAACAAGTGAAGTCAACCAAAACTACGCCTCGCAGTGTACAGACAATTACACACACATCCACGTACAACGAAACTTGGCTTGTCAGTCGAACTAAGGCGGCGCAACACCGACGCACTAACCACATGTATAAAAAACCAGCCTCACTTGACTGTTCAACGACGTTTTCTCTTGATTTTTTTATTTGCTCTGAGCTAAGACAGAGTATTGTCAAAAAACGGAGAAATCAGAAAGCATTATAATTATTTTTTTGCAAAAAATAGCATGACCGACTTCACCCGTGTACAGAATCAATACATAGTAGGTATTAAAACAAAGTCGCTTTCCGCTGTCTGTCCCCATGTATGCTTATATCTTTAAAACTACGCAACGGATTTTGATGCAATTTGTTTTAATAGATAGAGTAATTCAAGAGAAATGTTTATATGTATAATACACCTGTGCGAAGCCGGGGCGCATCGCTACAACGCAAATATTATGCATCGATCGATGTAACATTTTTCACATTATTGTTGATTTATCAAAAATGGCTCAGACAATTTCGATAAAATTTAAATGGAACCAATTTCAAAGTATACTCTTTCTAATAAAAAAATAATTATGGAAATCAGACTAGTATGAAAAAGTTATGCGTGGAAAAAAATATATATATATATATACCTAAATAAAAGCGTCGAATTGTATACCTACTCCGGTGGTTTGTCGGTCAAAAATTGACTGTCAAGATAAGTACTAAGACTTTCTGAGATCAACGCACGAGTAAAAGAATTATTAGGATATTCCGTATTATCACGCTCTGTTTCTCTTTTTGCCTTTTTTAAGTTTATAATCAAGATTGTTGCAACATATTAATTAACGTATTATTGTTTGACGAAGCCTCTTTACAGCTGACATTTTTAAATTAAATTAATATTTTTATTTACCAAAATTAATTAAAGTTAATGCATACCCATATTTATTTTAAATTGCAGGACTGAATTTTTTTTAAATTATTTTATTGTGATTATAATTTAACGATGCCTCTGTAGAGAGCTGTGTCATTTTGATTTTATTTGTATATAGTGAATTCATGTACCTATAATACCTATATATTTGTTATTAATGTCTGACAATTCTCAAAAAATAACAATTATATTGTGATAAAACCTATTGTCCAATGAGGGAATCATGGAAGTTAAAACTTATATTTTTGTTTATGTTTATTGCTGTTGTCGTTTTCTGGTGTAATCCAAGCTATATTTTTTCTTGTTGTGAGGGTAGATAAGAGTACTTAAATAAAATTATTGTAATTGTGACGAGTCCATGGTAGAACCATTTAAATAATTTATTTTACTAAGTAAAGATGTGTAAATGATATACTAAGACAATAAATGATATTCTATTCTATTCTATTGCATGATACACGTTTGTTAGCAATCTACCTATCATCGAGCCAATACTTTACCTATCTTATCATACTAAATAAAAGTATTTCTTGTAACCCGGTCAATTTAGACATTCGAAGTTACATAAAGTCCCAACAAGCTGAATTTCTGTGAAATTGTTCAAAACATAACTATAAACAATATCTAGAAGTTCCCTATCATTCCCCTGTAAGGAAAAATTTTTATTCAAGGTCAAAGGTCAAAAAAATGAGTTTTTCGCGATTTTCAGCAAAACAGTAAGTTTTATCATAAAAGTACCTGAGACAAAATTGTAGATCATAAAATTATCTATAAAAAATGTATCAATCCTTTTTTTCTTACGAGCCACCGTTTCTGAGATATAACGATTCAAAAAGTTATAAAAGTTGTTATCGTCATAATATGCACACGTTTCCACGCCACCTATGAGATAGTGTACTTAGCGCGTTTTTTAACGTGGTTTCCCCAGTAGGCCTACTCCACGGGTCAGTTGTGATCCTGTTTAATGTAAAACATATGCATAATAACGGAAATTTTCAAAGATTGGGAAAGATAAAAGCGATGTAAATTAAAAAAAAGTGTTGAAGTTTATTCGTCTTATTCGTAAGTTTCAAATTCTTGTTCTTCTTCTCCTGCTTCTTCATCATCTTCATTTTGGATGCAAGTAAATTGCGTCAATAGCGAAGTATCGCATGATACTTCGTCGGAGTCAAACGAATCCTCCATTGTTTGTGATTCAATATTAAAGCACGACCGGCCTTGACAAATTATGCATGCCAAAGAACAAGACAGTCCGACTTTTTTGCAACCACATTTAGCACTGCATCCCTTTTTGCAGTTGCAAAAAATAGTGTTCAGCAGTTTTTCCGGCGCAGGTGGAAGTAAAGTTTGAACTGGCTCTAATACATTGTTGACCAAATTCCAACCCCAGTCTGTAGGGTCTAGCTGATAACCAAGTCACACTTGAACTTGGTTATATACTCGAAAAAGATGTTGGTGAGCAGCAACTGAGGTTGGAGGAAGACAAGCTAATTGAACTTGTTTTTTATTTTTAGTATTTTTAACGAAACATGCATATCGATGCTTATCTAAACAGGTAGTTTTTTTAGGAGCTCCGTACATAGAAAGAAGAAAGCGGATGCCGTTGGTAATAACTTCTTGTTGAGTTGAATTACTCTTTTTAAAAACTTCAGCACATTGAATTAAATCTTGTTTTTCAATCATTTTGAAAACTGCTGTTTTACCCCTCCTGTAAAATGCAGATGTCGTATCACAGACAGTTATTGCGTGTAAAAATAGTACATGATCTTGACACTTTACAAAAGTAAATAAACTTTTTGATGAATATATATCTGATTGATGCTGAGCTTTTCCTCAACGACCAAACAGTTACTTTTTTGCCAAAGCCATAGCCACATCACAATTATTAATAGTATTAGTTATTTTCGATTCAAGCGAGCAAAAGTAATACACAACAATTAAATTATCTGTCATCACAAGATAACCAAGCTGAAACTAAGGTATATTGAAATATAAGGCAGATTAAAAATATATAATATATAGCAAAATTATTTATTTAAATTACATGAACTTGTTCGTTAAACTTATGTATATTTTATATTGTAAGTATAAGTTACAATGACCGATAGAAAAATATTTAAACATTTAATATATAATATATATATATATATATTATATAAAATATAACAACTCTAGATGTATATACGTGGCGTACTCATACATATTATGACGATAACAACTTTTATAACTTTTTGAATCGTTATATCTCAGAAACGGTGGCCCGTAAGAAAAAAAGTATTGATACATTTTTTATAGATAATTTTATGATCTACAATTTTTGTCTGCGGCATTTTATGATAAAACTTACCGTTTTGCTGAAAATCGCGAAAAACTCATTTTTTTACCTTTGACCTTGAATAATTTTTTTTCCTTACAGGGGAATGATGGGGAACTTCTAGGCATTGTTTATAATTATATTTTGAACAATTTCACTGAAATTCAGCTTGTTGGGACTTTATGTAACTTCACTCTCATTTTTTGGTCTAAATTGACCGGGTTATTGTCTTAATTTAAAACTCGAAGATACAAATGTTGTCATAATAATATACGCCCTTGATGCTATCATCATCCTATATTCAAAAACTAGTTCATCCGTCTTTGATTTTAACATGGCCATTAATCTATTAAACATACTTTGCTTATCTAAAGAGAAAACCTCCAATTCATTTAGCTAACCAAGTGTAGGTACGGAACAAAAATCCACACTTTTTTCCTTACACTCATAAGCTTGCCAAGAAAAGTATAAACAAAACACCGAATTACTCACGCCCATGAAAGAATCATTCACCTTTTTATTAGATTCTGGTAGTCCATAACTCATAATCCTCCGTAATGGCTACTTGTTTGACTACCCGCCAACACACTTGTCAGAATTATTTGTACTCCCATGATATTAGGGCCGGTTTACACTCTTCCAGTCCAGTAGTCCAGTCCGGCTGGCACTAGCTAGGACTATACAAAGTTAGCAGTTTTAATTAAAAGTCTGGCTCTGTAGCTACAGTAGTCTAGTAAAAAAGTTCAGCGCCTGAGAAAACTGAATATATATTTTAAAGTAGTTCCAGTGCTGTAGTAGCGGGGTGGTATTACACAATTATTGGGTTGATGTTTATTCATTAGTGGTTTATTAAAAGGTCGCCTCAGTAGAGTAAGCTGCTAAGACAGTTCATCACTTGAGATGGCTGGATTTATGTAGACCTGTGACTAGACTAGACAGTGTGATTATTATTGTAAAACACTTTCTACTAGCTTTATTTACGAATGATGAAATGGTACTGCTTAAACAAAGCAATAGCATACCTATAGTTATTGCTGTAGCTAAAAACATTGTGTGATATTTATTGCTTTCAGTGGTAGAATTCGTTTTTTTTTTAATTTAGCTTGAATCTATAACAAGATTCATAGAGTTAGAGATAGATATGCCTCCAAAGTGATTGTATTTAATGAATAAGCAAGATCCATTATAATTATGTTCGAGCTTGATTTTACTAGATATTATAGTTGCAATAGAGTGAAAGTTTCAGTCACTGGAAAGGAATACGACTGGAATAGTGTAAACCAGGCATTATACCTAAAGTTCTGAGAGTTATGATGATTAGAATAATATCTGCCATGGGATAAACGTATTTCAACACAATTCTCTCGGCTTGTTTGATTTTTTAATATATTTTCGTCATAATTATGACAAGAAGTTTATAATGATTTTGAAATATGAACGCGAGATTTTAAAAAGGCTTTGAAACATTTTGTGGTTATTTTAAATAATCTTTATTATAGAGGTATATAATGATATCAAAGTAAAAATACTCGTGTTATTTTCACTATATCATCTCTTAATTTGATCAATGTGTGAGTGTAACATTTTTCAATGCCAACAATGTGATAAAAACGTAAAATTAAAAGTTTTTAAGTCTTTTTGAATTCCAACTGTAAACCTAATCTTGGTACAATATACTCGTATATAACCATTAGAGTTATTCCTAATCAAAATCGTCCCTTTAGAGACTTTATTCTGTACATCAAAACTAACAACTTTTATTCTGCGACTTTTGTCGAAACTTAAAAAAAAATCAGCCGTTCCATACATTTTGTCGCGGGTAAACGATATTTTCCTATTATTTTTTTAACTTTTTTTTTTTTTTAATTTTTTTAATGACAATACTACACTACTACTAAATAGAAAGCAATTGGATCATCCACAGACCCTTGACGGTCTAAAGATAATCCAAGTGCTCAAGCCCACTGCCAGTTGGCAGCGTGCCCAACAGTTGTTTAGTTGTTTTTCTATGGAACAACATTTTTTTTTCATTTTTGACAAAAGTCGCAGTACAAAAGTTGTTCGTTTTGATGTATAGAATAAGCCCATAAAAAGATGCTAATTGATTAAGAATAACCATGTAAATCCAGCGAAGTTTATTCAGACTTAAAATCAATATGATGTACATACTAAACCTATACGTACGAGTACATCCGTAGAAAAAAGGTGACGTCCACAAGTGGTATATTATTCAGTGAAAAATCGAACCAAGATGATAAACATCATTTGAAAGCTTGTTATATGGGCTTCCCAAAAATATTTAATTTAGATTTTTTCACCCCTCCAATTTTTTAAAATGCGATAAATAAATTGTATGAAAAATAACAATACAGCTTATTACTTTATTTCACTTTTTCTAGTTTAGCAATGATAAAGTGCTTCTATCGTTATTTTACTTGCATTCGTAGCTGATTCTTCCACATTCATCGCTTAATTTGCTAAAATTAATCATTATAACCTACCAATGTGACCAGTTAGTTGGTACAATGTGACAAAATAACACTTTAAAAGTGTGTCTAATTGGTAAAATGCTTTTATTTAACAATTTGGAGGTTATTTAATCAGGGTTTCTAGAGATAAACTACCTATTGAGCCAAATATATGTATTTATCCTAGTAAATTCAAAATTAATTTTTAAAAAACCGGAGGTTTCTTTTTTGTTTTTAACTGTTGTAATAGACTCAGAAAAATATGAACTTTCTCGAAATGTAACGAGTGTTGTGGTTAAAATTTTTGATTATTATTATACCAGCCTCCATACATTTTGTGGACATGTCCTTTGATGGTGTTTCTATGTAAATCTAATAACTCGCACTAGGCAAGCGTAGGTAGTGAATATGACTTACTCTTAATCGACAGCCTATATTCCACATTAGATTATTAAACAGGCCATCACTATATAATAAATAATATTATGTACAATAGTTGTCAGTGTAAACTGAACTTAAAGAACTAATTACACCAGCTGTAAATTATAAAGCCATGTTATGAATAATTCACTCTACGAACAAAGCCAAAAATGTGATTACAAAAATGTGAACCAGTTGCGAGCTGGGAAACTCAATGCGGTTGACATATACAGCTGTACAAGTATTTATACAGTACGTAATACTGCATACAAGTAATAATCAGCGAGGACTGAAAGCGGTAAATATTTTGTGGTTTGGAATACCGTAATAAGCTCGCCATATTGTAGAGTAGAGACCATTTACGTATCGGCAAGCGCAGTGTTGGTCGTCCACCCACAAGACGATCTCATTAAGACGACACGGATCGTTTTTTTAGGGTTTCGTACCTCAAACGGAAAAAACGGAACCCTTATCATTTTGTTGTCCGTATGTCCGTCTGACCGTCTGTCCGTCTGTGTGTATGTCAAGACTCTTTATCTCGAGAACGCGTAAAGATATCGAGTTGAAATTTAAACTGTACACGCATATGTATAGTTTCTTGCAGTTGTGTAAAAGAAAAACTTCTCAGTTATCGTTTAAAAAGTTAGAGCGTTTGATGTCGTAAAAAACCGCATATTTCGACACTCACAAGAATCAAAACCTACAGGGTAATTCCCGTTGACATAGAACTATGAAATTTGGCGAGAAGCATTGTCTTAGAGTACACATATAGGAATAAATATGAAAACTGTACATTTTTATTTACATCACAAAAATAGGGCCTCAAAATAAAAAAAAATGGGTTCAAAATTCAAAGTGAGTAAATCGTATCATGTAAGATGTCATATAAAAGAACTTCATTAGCACATGCTAAAACAGGTTTTTAATTATTTTAACAATGTGTTTGTACGGAATCCTCGATGTGCGAGCCTGACTCGCACTTGTCCGGTTTTTGACCTTCGAATGCCTAGAAAAGTATACGTAACTTTGACAGTGACAGTTCTAAAACCATTCGCCATATTTCGGCTGTTCAAAATCTAAACATAGTAACTCAAGATTATAAAATTATTCAAGAGACCAAAAAAACAGGTTACCCACTTTGATCGTTTGCCCTAAACGAACTATTACAGTTAGAGTTACGGGCCTTAGACGAAAATATGCGTCATATAATCAGCTATATTTTTTCATTGTTCCTATTTCAATAAAGTGGATAAGCACTTCCTGCACCGGCGCCACTTGACTTACTAAATTTACTCAAAGGATTAAGTATGAATTCGACAAATTCGAAACAGATTATGAAACATGGACAAGTTTAAAAATATGTGTAGTAAACCTAGTCTTACTAGGTTTTTAAAAATGTTCTCTGATTTACTATGTTTTGAATTTTATCTTTTGAGGAAACAGTACGTTTATTTCAAATTACCTCGACTTACAAATTTATAATTTAAAATTTCGTAAGAAAACGACTGTTTTAAGCATCCTAGCACTTGCGTATAAACTTAATAAGACCAAAAACCTAAAAATATCGATTTTTATAATAATTGAGTTACCTACTAGGTTTTGTTTTGGACAGCCGATTTGTTTTGTTACATTTTCTTTTTAATTGACGTACCATTTCACGATTTTTGCTTATGTAGTCAGTGGTTTCTTTCGATATTGCCATGTTCAGTACTAAAGTTCTGCGTGATATGGATAATTTCAAAGAAATTAAAAAAGGCATCCGCAAAGATAAGTATAATACGTCCGGAGCGTTCGAAGTTCAACAAAACTATATTTTGCAAAAATTAGCATGACCGACTTCACCCGTGTACAGAATTCGCGAATATTTCGTACGGATATATGTAGCATTTTTCACATTATTGTTGATTTATCAAAAATGGCTCAGCCAATTTCCATGAAAATTAAATGGAACCAATTTCAAAGTATATTCTTTCCAACAAATAAAGAATTATTGAAATCGGACAACTATGAAAAAAGTTATGCATGGTTATACATAAAAAATATATATATAAACGCGTCGCATTGTATACCTCCTCCGGTGGTTTGTCGGTCAAAAATTGCTCCCCTCTCTGTATGCGTTCCGCTTCCAACCGGTCTTGTTGAAGATTTATAAGGGAGCTCTGAGTCCAGCAGTGGACGTGCTATGGTAGAAATAGTGATGCGTAATTTGTTTGTGTAAAGTTTCGATTACAATACTCGACTAGCGTTAGACAATTTGGCACCATGCTCATAACAAAATTTTAGAATTGAAGTTGGAGCTAGTTTCTAATCTGAAAAACAAAGCATTTATTATTATGAAAGTGCGTTTATTACTTTGTTTTTCATACTACTCGTAATGGGCATAGGTTTTTTGTCAACTAAAAATTTTAATTTGATGGTGGTCCTTCGTAATACGAATAATTAATTAATCAACTTAGACGATTATCTAATTATTGAAATCCCAAAAGTATTTAGAATAAGAAAGGTATCTTCGTCTTTTTCTAAGTTTCTAAGTTGTTCTGAATTTGATCTAAATTGTTATATAATTTGTAATAACTCTGTTTAATAAAATGATATTTATTAGTTAATTTGTTATTTATAGGTACTTTCTTATTTCTGTCTTTTATCACTCTATACAATTTATCCAAATTAGGCCTTTGGAAAACAAACAAAAAAAGGAAGTTACCTCGAAGAGTTCCCGACTCCCGAAGTTGTTTTGTTTTTTTTCATTGTTTATATTTCCATTTGAAAACTTTAATTTCCTCCCCTAATTCCCGTCTCGTTACAAATTACGTTTTCCTCTTATTTTCAACAAAAGTTGCTTTTAAATGAGCGCCGAAAGTAAGATTGATATCCATTAGACGCTAATTTTGTAAGTAAAGGATCCAATGAGATTGTTTAGGTCTTTGTTCTTGGATATTATGCCCCCGAATCCAACCTTGTATACCATTTTCAAAACTAAGCCAATGTGACAGGGAGAAAATATCTGCGTTTCTTTTAATTTCAGTATGTGAGAATAAAATGGCATTTTTTATATTCATTCGTCCTCTGCTGGCATACTACTTTATCAGCTTTACAACTTTATTCAAATGCAACCATATTCACTGCTGTTACGTTCCTGAATTTGCAAGGGTTAAAAGGCATTGTGTTTTCAAGAATGATTTTTTTTTCGTAATACGGATAAGATATTTAATTTAAACCGTGACCGAGGGTTCGGTACAAATCTTGAAAATTACACAAAATTGGGAATCAAGTTTTTAAAATCTCAGGGCGTAACTAAAATTGTTAAAAAAAGAGTTTTTCCAAAATCATGAAAATAACTAATTCATAATTGGCCATGTGCGAATCGGACTCGCACGAAGGGTTCTACAACGTATGGAAGCCCCTCTTAATACATTTTATTTTAATTTACTAATTATTTTTTAAAGGAATATACCACTTAACATTTCAAGATCTTCCGTCTCATTAATATCGAGCAACAAATCACCTTAAATATTTAATTTTGTCTGGAACCCTAAAAATAACTTTGTTGTTGTAGGTAGGTACCTTTATTAATAAAATTTTGATATTTAAATTTAATTGAAGAAATCGAATGCATTTGAATATAAATAATCTAATGCATTTAATTTTGTACTCGAATGTATTTTTATCTAATTTGTAATATCAGACTTGAAAAAGAAATATACTGGGTAGATAGTTATTTAATTCAACTTTATTTTATACCTAATTTAATTTGGTAAATACAGATCGTTATTATTAGTTATATAATAACGATCTGTATTTACCACCCTCATAGGCTATTTGACAACATTGAAAATATACTATTGATTGTAGTTATCCATACAGATAATAGTCTGAAAAAGACATATTTCACTTTATTTAAACTAAAATATGTCTAATTTTCGCAAATCGGACGAAATAAAATACGATATTTTTTTGATATTTTATCTGTGACGTGAACGCTCTAAGAAGGGTGTCAACTTTGGTGACGTTACATGCTAGTAAATAAGAATTTCTCGATTGACTGGTTTTTGTGTATTATGTGTGTTGTGTTTATGGAGTAATACTGTTGGATCTGTAAGTTACTTTTAAAGTATTTTTGGCAATTTTTAGATGTGAACTAGCGTATTTACTGGTGTTAACTAACGTTATTTACTAGTGTGTGACGTCACAGACCAGCGCCATTACAGAATGTCGTTTTGGCGGGATCTTGAATATCTATTCTTTAACACTTGATTTTCATTAGATCTCTCGGATATATAAATGTAGTGTGCTTATTATGTACTAACGAATAATTTAAAACGATTTCCAAAAACTAGTCAAATAGCCTATTACAACAAAAAAATCGTTGCAACGTTTATATGCACCATAACACAAAATCAAAAAGCAACACGCACAACTTACCTACCTATATAACACCATTGTCTAATGCCCCGTCGGCACACAAAGCTCGGGAACATTGTAAGCCCCTCGTCGATAAGCCCATGCTCTGTGCCACTGTTCTGAAATTAATTTAAATAGACACGCGAACATTCTTGTCTCTCCACTCGACTGAGCGTGACACGATTTGAAATCCACTCCGATAGCCTGCTCAGTGACTTAAAAATATAAAATTGCGCGCAGAAACTTGGCTATTTTTTGTTTACAAGATTTTTTCGGAAGCGTTTAAGAAAGTTGGAAGTTTTATTGGCGGACATTTTATTGTTAATTTAAAAATACTTTTGTATAGATAATCAAAATTGAAATACAGTGGCTTTATATTGTTATACATTAATGTTAAAATATTTCGAATCGATTGTTCAAGTTGTAATAAATTGGTACGACGCAGAATCAGTTTCATTCTTATCTGAAAGAATTTTATAATTAGAGACGGAGGAAGAGATGTCCAATGAAAACGGAAAAAAGTGATGAAGTAGCGTTGGTTTTAGTCTCATTATTTTTTGCTGTGAAATATAAACGTAGAGAGGACAAACAACTATTACGGGTTTAGTTAAAGGACATGTCCACAAAATGTATAGAGGCTGGTATAATAATAATCAAAAATTCTAACCACAACACTCGTTACATTTCGAGAAAGTTCACATTATTCTCAGTCTTTTACATCAGTTTAAACCAAAAAAGAGCCCTCCGTTTTTTTTAAAATTAATTTTGAATCTATTAGGATAAATAAATATATTTGGGTAGTTTATTTCTAGCAACACTGATCAAGTAACCTCCAAATTGTTAAATAGAAGCATTTTTACCAATTAGACACAGTATTTAAGTGTTTATTTGTCACATTGTACTTACTAACTGGTCACACTGGTCGGTTATAATTTTTAATTTTAGCAAATTAAGAGATGAATGTGGAAGAATCAGCTACGAATACAAGTAAAATAACGATAGAAGCACTTTATTATTGCTAAACTAGAAAAAATACATAGCTGTATTATTGTTTTTCATACAATTTATTTTTCACATTTAAAAAAAAATAGAGGGATAAAAAATATAAGCTAAATATTTTTGAGAAGCCCATAAATCAAGCTTTCAAATGACGTATATATCAGCTTGGCGATTTTTCTCTGAATAATATACCTCTTGTGGACGTCACCTTTGTTGTCTAAAGTCATTATAATTTCGTTTAAAGCATAAAATAATATTCAACTCATTATTCGTCTCTACTTCACTTGTATCTACTCAGGTACTTACGCTTAGTTATGAAACGCATGTTCAGAAAAACTAACTTTCTTGACCTAGTGCATCATCCTGCCTTGTTGTTTATTTGCGAAAACGGTTGCCAGCAAAACTTCCACTTTCTCCTCATATTTTACAGCTATCAAACCTCGCAGCCGACGCGGAAGCAAATCCTTCCCACTCCACTCAAACAAATTACCTGCAAATAAAACATAGGCGCTTTAGTTAATAATTTACTGCGTAGCCATATATTTTTATAACGTGTAACTTTAAATAAATCGTCGCTACGTGAATTTATGTCGCCTTAAATAATGTTCTACAGAAGAAACGACATCGATGTGTAATTTGAAAAAATAGCCTATCTAATTTCGTCAGATTTTATGTGTTTCAGAAAACTCTTGGTGACTATTGATTTATTTATGAATACGCTGAATAAACGGTTGAGATTTTACGGTGCCAATTTGTTTTATGGGTTCTAAACAACAAAATGCTTTAAAGCGCTTATGCATGCCGCAATTCGGGTAGGAAGCCAAAGCAAAGTACTAAATACAGATGGTCTCGTAAAATGGAGGAGACAATGTACCGGCGAGCATGTGTGCGCTGTTTCGGCAATATAAAACAAAGTAGCCGTCAGAACGTCTAAACATAATTCTAGAGGAAATGTCTGCGGGATGGAATGGAACAAATGGAATCGTGTCACAGTTCGTTCCAAATATCCGAGACGGTCACTCGAAGCGAGCGTCATTTACGCAATACTAATGTGGATGCAGTACTTAAACTTGTACCGTATTTGCATATTGTGAGACTAATGCAGATTTCAATAAACTTTGATCGTTAAAGAAGTGAAAGCGAAGACTTTTTTACTTTTATAAGCGATGACTGCCTCGGTGGCTTAGTGGTTAGTGACCCTAACTTCTGGGTCAAAGAGGCGTGGGTTCGATCCCAACCCAAGGCAAATATTTATGTGATGAACAAAGGTGTGTGCTCTGTGTCTGGGTGTTATTTTATTACTATCTATGTGTATATAAGTATGTATTTAAAATGTATATCGGTCTCTGGCAGCCATATCACAAGCTTTGTTTGGGGTCAGAGGCCGTGTGTAAGATGTCCCCTAATATTTATTTATACAGCATTTTGATCAACTGGTTCATTTAGCTTAAATATAAAAGTTTGATTTTTTATTTATTTTATTATTTACTTTTACAGTTCTAAAATCAATCGAAGAGATCTTTCATGATCTGATGTTAGGACTTGTGTGCATTTTATTTTAAAAACCTGGTAGAATATCGAAACAAAATAACCGTTAAGTATTCAATAAATCCAACGGTAGTTAGTTTTGAAACGCGAGAGAATGCTCTATGTAGATAATAAAATATAACTAAACTACGCACTGACTGGTAGTTACTTTATATTCATTGCTGCTAACATAAACATTTGCTTGAATCACAAAACTATAATTTCATTGTAAATGTGGAAATAAGCGTTGACATTGTATGCTAAAAACTATAACTTCAAATTCACGACCTAAATAACTTTCGATAAAATGATATTGTAGGCAAAATTATTTGTTATTAATTCAACATTAAAATCCCGGCGACTTCTAAATACTGACCTAAAATTAATTTTTATTTAGAATACATTTTACTGGCACAAAATATTTTCATCGTTTCCTGGATTTGTTTTCCTGTCTCTAGTGTGGTCTATCGCCTATCTAAACGTTAACAGACTCATTTGAGAAAAAAATATCGTCACACTTCAGACAGTATTTCAAATTAAATGAGATAAAATAAGGCGGTGGTCAAAAATACACCTCATCACTTCACTAATGCTGAAATTTCTCACTCATAGTTTACTACTAAGATTCTACACATGTGGCAAAGTATATACACACAAACAAACGAGGACAACTGGAGTGAGGGGATTTCCTGGAGATCTGTGGTTTTCCTCGAAATCTAGCGTTTAACTGTTTATAACACTTAACTAGCCCACATTTTTTAAATTACTTATTAGTCAGATACATAAGTTAACCTAATTTGGTTAGACAACACACCAAGTGTACCTAAAGTGGAATAATTGTACCTAAGCAATATTGATTTCCAAAAAAGTTTTAGTTAAAACTTTGTTAGTCATACTCATACTCATACTTAAGAATTCGTTACAGGTCATCTAAATATTACATAATTAATTAATATTATATAATTCCCTTTCAATTTCAAACATTAAAAGGCACTCCACAACAAAAATTGTTTAAGACTACAATCTGTAACTTATCTCAGTTAAGTTATTCAATCATAAGAAATAAAAAAATCAAATCATTACAATAATTACATTGCTCAATCTATAAACAACTACATAACTATATTATACCTATTATTGAAATTATTTCGTCAATTCAACAACACACAGCAATGAGGTCTCTCGATATAAGTACTACCAATAATATTTATAATTTGAAGTACATAATAAACTTATTCTGCCTTAAACTAGACAGTACTGTGAAAAATTACTCTACCTTAGGTACAAAGTCCTCCAGTCATGTCAAAACTACGCCTCGGCGTGTACAGACACAACTACACACAATCAGTCAAACTATGGCGACACACACCGTTGCACCCGCCACATGTATAAAAAGCCGGCCTTGCTAACTGGTCAACGACTTTCTCTCTTGATTTTTTTATTTGCTCTGAGAGCGCTACCTAATAGTTCTAAGATGTACCACTGCCTTGCACTGTGTCATCTACGAATAAACATGAGTACGCACTGAAAATAAAATATTATATGCGATCACATTTGAAACGCACGGCCTAAAATAAACCCGTGTGTCACCGACCAAACGGCGGTGGCCTAGTACGGCACCTAGTAGTCAGCCGAACTGGAGCAGTTAAACACATGCGGTTTGAACCAACTTTCAAAGACAATTTTACATAAAAAAATACAAAAAATGTGATAATCTACGATGATTTTACAGCTACGAACTTCAGAGGAATGTTTCGTTTATTTTAAAATAAAAAATAAAAATTCAAATTAAAAAAAAATTATGTCTAAATGAGCCGTGGTGGTCTAGTGGCAGTGACACCCTACCTGCAATCGTGAGTACGTGGGTTCCAAATCCCGATCCCGTACCAATGAGTTTCATTGGAACTTATGTACGGAATTTCACATCATTATGGCTTTTCGGTGAAGGAAATCATCGTGAGGCAACCTGCATACGTCCATAGAATGATCTACCCATACACTACACATCTGCACTAAAAACTAAAACCACATTTAATTCCATGATGGGATTCACTCAATTAGAGCATATACGACGATTGTGAGGTGCAAACTTGTCCATACAAAAATAATAAGGGGGCTGGCATAATCGCTTCGCGACTAAAGCCCCAGTATAATAAATCAGATTAAAAAAAAAAAACAATAAGCTGAAATATTATACGATTTAAGTGTTTTTTAGGGTTCCGTACCTCAAACGGAAAAAACGGAACCCTTATAAGGTCACTTTGTTGTCTGTCTGTCCGTCTGTCCGTCTGTCCGTCTGTCCGTCTGTCCGTCTGTCCGTCTGTCCGTCTGTCCGTCTGTCCGTCTGTCCGTCTGTCCGTCTGTCCGTCTGTCCGTCTGTCCGTCTGTCCGTCTGTCCGTCTGTCCGTCTGTCCGTCTGTCCGTCTGTCCGTCTGTCCGTCTGTCCGTCTGTCCGTCTGTCCGTCTGTCCGTCTGTCCGTCTGTCCGTCTGTCCGTCTGTCCGTCTGTCCGTCTGTCCGTCTGTCCGTCTGTCCGTCTGTCCGTCTGTCCGTCTGTCCGTCTGTCCGTCTGTCCGTCTGTCCGTCTGTCCGTCTGTCCGTCTGTCCGTCTGTCCGTCTGTCCGTCTGTCCGTCTGTCCGTCTGTCCGTCTGTCCGTCTGTCCGTCTGTCCGTCTGTCCGTCTGTCCGTCTGTCCGTCTGTCCGTCTGTCCGTCTGTCCGTCTGTCCGTCTGTCCGTCTGTCCGTCTGTCCGTCTGTCCGTCTGTCCGTCTGTCCGTCTGTCCGTCTGTCCGTCTGTCCGTCTGTCCGTCTGTCCGTCTGTCCGTCTGTCCGTCTGTCCGTCTGTCCGTCTGTCCGTCTGTCCGTCTGTCCGTCTGTCCGTCTGTCCGTCTGTCCGTCTGTCCGTCTGTCCGTCTGTCCGTCTGTCCGTCTGTCCGTCTGTCCGTCTGTCCGTCTGTCCGTCTGTCCGTCTGTCCGTCTGACTTTCTGTCCTCCTGTGTGTATGTCAAGACTCTTTATCTCAGGAACGCGTAAAGATATCGAGTTGAAATTTAAACTATATACGTAAACCTATGAATCCTTGCAGTTGTGTAAAAGAAAAGCTTCTCAGTTACCGTATAAAAAAGTTAGAGCCGTTTATGTCGTAAAAAACCGCATATTATGCACTCACAAAAATCAAAACATACAGGGTACTTCCCGTTGACATAGAACTATGAAATTTGGTGAAGCATTGTCTCAGAGTATACATATAGGAATAAATCTGAAAACTGTACATTTTTATTTACATCACAAAAATAGAGCCACAAAATTCACAAAAAATTGGTTTAAAATTCTGTCTAAACTGAAAATAAGTTCAAATATAAATTTATATGTATAATTGTATAAAAATAAAACATCAAACTTAATAGCAATCAAATCAAATAAGTTATAAAATCAATTCTTAAAGCAACAGCTTAAGTATTTACTCATATTGAAACTAGATGGCGTTGGCGTCAAGTTAGCCCGCGGTATTGACTTTCTCCGTCGATGTACGAGGTATCTATGCGTTCGGCAGTTGTTGTTTTATAGCAAACATATAAATCCATTTCCTGACTCGAACAAATTCAAAGTGAGTAAAGTATCATTTTGAAGAACTTCATAAAATTAGCAATGCAAGTTTATAATTAATTAATTAACAACGTGTTTGTACGGAACCCTCGATGTGAGAGCCCTTCATGTAATCAGCACTAAACCTCTAAAAGTCATGTCATAGCAAGACTGATAGAAAAGTATAAATAAACTAAAAACTTTTCTGAAACAAGATTATTTTTTGCAAAAATTAGAATGACCGACTTCACCCGTGTACAGAATTCGCGAATATTTCGCACGGATCGATGCAGCATTTTTCACATTATTGTTGATTTATTAAAAATGGCTCAGCCGATTTCGATAAAATTTAAATGGGACCAATTCCGAAGTATACTCATCCAATAAAAAAGAGTTATTGAAATAGGACTAATACGAAAAAAATTATGCGTTATACATAAAAAAATATATACTCGTCGAATTGTATACCTCCTCCGGTGGTTCGTCGGTCAAAAAGTAAGACTTTTAAGCGTGCAATATTTCTTATTTAAGCGATTGCCACCAAAAACATTACATTTTGCTTCAATTTAACGGGTGAAAAGAGTTTTCTCCCGGAACGTAAATTTTTATCAAAAATGTACCTCGTTTTCTTTTTCTTGATGTTCTACAGAAAACGCAAAAACATTGGTCAATTCACAGTCCTCTTCATGTTTTGTCAAACGCAATTTCTTTTAATTACTGAAATAAAAGAATTAACTTTAGCTGTAAGTACAAGTCTCAGAGCAAATAAAAAAATCATTTGCTCTGAGGTACAAGTACATTGTTTTTACAAACCTTTTCTTATTTAACTAAGCGTAATTTATGCGTGCCGTTTTGTTCCAGCAAACCAAAATTATTCTTCAATACAACACGTTCGCCTAATTTTATTTTAATTGCCTATCTAAACTTGCTAATTAAGAAAGATTCGCTATTAACCGACGCTTTTGCAACCCCAAAACCGTAACGCGATTTAAACTCGATTGTAATATCTTTATGAGCACAAAATGGACGGCGGCATTCAAAAAATACTTTCGCAAATATTTTACTAGACATATTTTTTTAATTCCCGCATCAAAACGTCAGATTTTTTCTTGTACAGTGACATCTGACATCTGCAAATTCGACTTGACGTTAATCTTTATACAGTCGGCTTTTTCCAACACGGTTATTTGAGGAAACCGCTGATTCAATAAACGGGAAAAAAATCGAAATAATGTTTCGAAATGTACGAGTACACTTGCCTTGATTATGTTAGAGGCTTGGAGGGTTAGTTAATGAGGGGAAAATAGGATCACGAAACGTCGCTGCGTTGGATGAGCTTTATTAAGCTAACGTCACATGTCACTTGTTCTGTCAGTGTCACCTAGTTTGTGGGTGCTAATTACCGCGAATCAAAGAGTTTCGATTCCTTTACTCTTTTTTTAAAAGTTACAATTTTTTAATGAACAATCGTTCAGCGACTTGAATTTTTCTTAAAGCTGTAATTTTGTGTGTGCTTATTTTCGATTCTGCGATTAATAACAAAAAACAGTCCAATACTACTAATGGTGAAAATCTTATCCCCAAGACTATCTCTAGCAAAGTGTTTTTAAATTATATTATTTATTTTAACTTTAAATTTCTAAATTCTATTCAGATGCTATTTCAGTTATATTTTTTAAATAAAGAAATGGAATTTATAAAGTGAGCAGTCCTTTACCCCGCACGTAATCTGTAATTATGGCTATGTTTGTAACAAAACTTTGAAGTTGCCACTTGGGCTCTTCAGACGTAGAGTTAAGTAAGTACTGAATCTCGAGACTAAAAAGATCTTTTCAACAAAAAATCATCTGAGAGCTATAAATCACATTATCTGATGTACATCTTTACTCAGTCTTTGACGATAAAACGCTTCATGATGGCACTTATTTACTTACTACACTGATGAAAGGAATTTTCCACAAAAAGGATAGCATCTATTTACGTCTGTCTATCAAAACAGCTTTAATCTTTAGAAATGGCGTATTTTCGCAAACATCGTAGGTATAGATACAAACCTGCGCTATATAAATGTGGAGGAAATTAACTTCATAACCAGCTGTCTTCTTGTAGCGAAGAAATATTAAAACATGGAGAGAACATTTCGGGCCATGTACGGTAAATGGAGTTGCCAGGTAATTAGGGATTGTTGCGTAATAAGGGATGGAATAAAAATAATTAAATGATATACCCAAAGTTTGTTTAGACATGTGTGCTTATAACACAGTTATGCGTATACACTTCGTGACTTGCATGAGAGGAGAGCCTCGAGAAAAGGCTCATTCGGTCTCTACTTTCCAGTAATTTCTATTCAAGGCTGCGCCGACGTTGCGACCTAAGTGCTAATAGTGATAACGGGTTTGCCTCTAGCGACCCAATATCAATAGTGTGGAATTATATTCTCGCTTTATTACATTGACTTGGTTACTCAGCTCATTCTTGCCAAGCCACAATACTTTTTAGAAAACCTTTTTGCTACTTTCTACTTCTAAAACGTTTACGTTGCTAACTAAAAGCTAACCTTTTAAAAATAAAAGAGACTATTATTGTGCTGACGAAATGTCACCTTGGCACAATAACTCATTGAAACATTAAATAATGTTTCTAAATGCAGGCTATTTCTAGGCGATTAAGATAAAATGCCTTAAGAAATTAAAAAGGTGTAAAGTGAATAAACTTGAGAGAAGTGAATAAACTATTTACAGTTTCACATGTGAGTCACATACTCATTTAACCAGCACTCAGCTAATCGGATAGTTATAAAGCACTAATACACTAAAATCACTCAGTAAATGCCCAGAGAAGCGGCTAATACGTATATTCTGCGCATAAAAAGAACAAGAACACTTTGTTCTAAAGCTATTTCTCGGATGATGCGGTAACAAAAACTAGGTTTGTAGAACACATTTCTTTACATTGGTAAAAAAATTGTAAAATCACGAATATTTATTGAAATAATCATATTCAAACATCGAAAATTTGCACACGGATAGTATAAATTAACAACCAGAATAATTTCAAATTTAAAATCTATTGATCATTCTAGCTCAGACCAAATAAAAAAATTAAGACCAAAACTACGCCTCGACGTGTACAGACAATTACACACACATCCACGTACAAGGAAACTACGCCTTGGCTTCTCAGTCGAACTATGGCGGCGCAACAGCGACGCACTCACACATGTATAAAAATCCGGCCTCACTTGACTGTTCGACGTTCTCTCTTGATTTTTTATTTGCTCTGAGCATTCTAGTCATTTTATTTGACGACCCCTGTCGTACTCACACATTCGACTTTCTACCTGTGAAACCAACAAGACCACAATCCTTGAGTAATCGTTGCCTACACAATTCTACACGATTTTACCTTTCGACAAGAATACTCAAATACATTAATATAGAAACTTTCTTTTTGTGATAAACATTTCAAAAATTGACGCGTTCGCAGGATTTGAACCTGCATCCTCTGGGACTCCGGCCCAGATGCTCTGTTCAATTAAGCTAAAACGCACTCTGCGAAGGCGCCGAATTAGTGAGTGTTTATCATTTTTTACCAACTACTACATTGTTGGAAGCGCCATTTGTGAGAACTGCTTTAAACCAGTCAGTCACTTAATATACATTCATATATACAAGTATATAAGTATTATGACAGTATACATATTATTGCTATAGATCATTACATTTTTCATTTACATTATCTATATATGTACGTATTCATGCACACATGTAATTTTATTCATAGTTCGCAATTATTACTAGACTCAGCCTGGGATCATTGCATAATTAACTACAATATTATATATCTATCTAAAATATTTTCTTTTTTGCTGTTTTCTTCACTTAAATTAAGTAATTTACGAAACTTATACCTACTATTAATTTAGACTACACGTAACCACAAATATCAATCAATATTAATACGGAAGGCACTAAATCCCACGACACAGGAATTCTCCTAGTGTGGGATTTAGGGTTCACCTACGTACGAGTATGTACCTACAGTCCACGGACTCAATGTATGTTGCATAATAATTTTAACTATCAGTTACATGTATACTATACAACTGTATAACTGTACCTATTTCTGTACGTAGCCAAAAGAAAAGTCAAATAAATTTATTTATTTATTATTTATATACCTACTTGTCGCATGATGCATCAAGTTACCTTGAGTTTTCTTAACGTTTTTGTGATTTCGTGTGTGAAACTCGAGCTAAGACTTAGCGTGAGTCGATCAGCATATCTCTATCTTTATCTATGGCCCCAAAAGTATTGAGTTTTTCGCAACGCATACCACGAAGCTAATGACTTATCTCTATAGATACAAGTGTACTGAGTGCGCTATATCTCGGTGACAGTCGAACTCGTATATTCGGTACGTCACAGGCCGTGGGCGGCGCTATTGTTTCTACTCTTGTTGTGCTGGAGGAGTGCCAGAACGAATGCGGAGCTATGAACATCAGCAATCCTCTTAATAACCTGTATCGGTTAATCAACCCGCCGAAGGTTGGCAATTAGATGCGACGCACTGTGCGGAGTTATATGAACAGTTGGACGATTAGGTTGGCGTTTAATGGGTATGGCGGAACAGGGACATAGTTTTCATAGAGGTATGTTTAAAATGAGATCTGAAACAGAACTAAGAGAGAAAATATCAATTTTCGTGTAATTAAACTCAATTGGTGATGAAAAAGACACTTGGCGAGGTGTGGTGATGGCAGGTGGAATAGATCTCTGTCAGAGTGGTGGAAGGACGGCAAGCGTAGACCGATACATCGATGGCGTCATTAATGACAAGTTTAGCGGAAATACCTGGATGAGATTGGTACAGGACAGGAATATTTGGCGAAGAAGGAAGGAGCTTTATGGCCTGCAGTGGGCTGAAATAAGCTAAAGGATACAAGTGTATTTTAAGTTATTCTTTTCACCAACAACAATACTCGTAGTACTGAATAATTCTTTTTCGCGAAAAATCGCAACACCGAATTCCACCGTGCTCAGAATTCGAATAGGTTGCACGAATCGATGTGACATTATGTGTCCATGTACATTAATGTTTATTTATCAAGAACAGCTGAGCTAGAACAGCGGTAGAAATAAATGGGCCACATAACCACCTCGGCAGTAAATGGAACTACCTTTTTTTTAATCGGTTCATAATTGGGGAAAATATCGATGATCATACTCAAATAAAAAACATACAGACGAACAAAGAGCCTACCTACTCCTTTTTGGAAGTCGTTGAAATGAATAAAGCTAATACGGCTAGTATGCTTCACATAGTATTTAGTAAGTATTTTGGCGCTCGCTCGTGCAAGAAATAGCAGTGCATTGGTCTTTGCTTTGCTCATGACTGTTTTGAAATCACAGAAAAAAACGGAACCATTTTCGCGCTCCCTGCATTGTATTTTTATCTAAACATATTTCTAAGGGAGTGCGACAACCAAAATCCACGTAGAATATTATATACTATGCAGAATGCTCAGAGCAAATAAAAAAATCAAGAGAGAATGTTGTGAACAAACAAGTGAGGCCGATCAAAACTACGGCTCGCCGTGTAAGACAATTACACACACATCAACGTACAAGGAAACTACGCCTTGGCTTGTCGGTCAAACTATGGCAGCGCAGCAGTGACGCACTCACACATGTATAAAAACCGGCTTTACTTGACTGCTCAACGACGTTCCCTCTTGATTTTTTTATTTGCTCAGAGGCAGAATGTTATAATCTCAAGTCCATCAGTATGCGGCCCCCAGTGATTTTTCTGTCCTATGTGGCCCTTGACCAGAAAAGAGTGAGACCACTGGTTTAGACCCTTGTCCAATATCTCGAATAAAAGAATACACCCTGTGTCAATCCCTTGCAAAGATAAATAATGCGACATTCAACGCTTATCACTCTAATGTGAATTGAATAAAACACCACTCAGAACCACCTGTCCTTCAAAATCCTGCATCCAACTACAGTACCAATCAGCCCCTCATACATTATTCCAATAAAAACCATGGTAAATACCCCCATGTTAATCCTTGTACAGGTTAATCAACCCAAACGTTGGCAATTAGACGTGAGAGGGGAGCCACGTAAGTGACTGTCCACACGGGTGCGATGTGGCACCAGATTTTTTTTCCGGATATGCATACACACCTTACGGCTTGCGCTATCTTACAGGCAAAAACTGCCACATACAATGAAAGTTCATTACAATTATTACTCAAATTAATCTGATCATATTATATAAATCTAAAGAGAGAGATCAAATTTTGCCAGATGCATGAGACACTTAAAAATATAGCGAATATTCACGCAGTGAAAATGCATTATAACGAAACAATTACAGCTGAATGCAGTGATGTACTAATGTACATTATGACAGAGTAATTTGTTGTGCTGTATGAGTAATCATCGTGTAACTAGTAAATATTGTATAGTATACAGTTGTGATTTTAGGTTTAAGTTTTATGCGAAATTACGTCCACGTGAGATTGAAACGACATAGTTCATAACCATTATTTATGTTATCGTCATGTGCGGCTACGCGCGGCTCTTGCAAACGCCGCACAGCGCTATGTGAACCGATTCTTATACGAGATAGGAATAAATATGCGACTCCCTAATAAGCGGGGAAATGGGGAGTATTGAACGTTTGAGGAAAATGAGACCTCTTTTGATAGATATTAGATGGTGAAATATGGAAGCAATGACGGAATAGAGATGTTGTTCCGATGCACGGTTAAATTGATTGCGCTAATAAGGGGTGCTTATTTTTAGGCTTCCATAAGCAATGAAGTATATTCCAAAAATACTGAGCTGATAAAAATTGGTAAAACTGAGAAGTACCTCCATTTTACTGACAATAATTTTGTTTTGCGTTTAGAAAACTTGTATTTTATGCAGCGGAATCTTTGCTTATTTAAGGAGAAAAATGTGAGAAACGTTTTCAATTATTTTACTTCCTATTGTTTAGTCATAAGCACATGTCTGATTTTTTTTTAAATTTGGCGTTTTCCCAATTTTTCTATTAGTAGAGTTAATAGAAAATTATTTCATATCTGCATAAATTCGCTGTCTTGAGCTGATTTCATAATCAGTATAAGATGTAATGCTTCCGATTGCTAGTTTTCCGCCCTATATGAACTTACTTTACTTATACATCTAATTTTATCCATCTATCAGGCAACTGATAATCCTACAAACCACTTATCTACTAATAAACTTTAATATAACAGCTAAACTAAACTAATAAAAGAAAGTGACATATTGTTTTCGTTAAAAATACGAGTGGAAATATTCGCAAGGGCCTTGAAATATTTTTAAACGTCTGAATCATTGACAAACCTAGCACAATGTCTTTTCACTTCACTATACTAAAAGAAACGCCTGTCTGTCAACAGCTATTATCGTCGAGAGATTGTATTCCCACAGGTGGGAATCTGCACTGAATTTACGAAAGAAATGAAAGAAAAAGCTATAAGTGATACATGAGTAGGAAATGTATCAATTGAAAGTTGCAAAAAGTAAGTGTATGTCACAAAAATATTTTGTATTTTTAATTTATTCAGTATACTCTTTGATGTATTCTATGGTAGTTGGCACTGAAGCTTGCTGATTGAAATCGCATACAGCGAAAAATAATTATATGTTACTTTCATAAAAAGCCGTGGTGGTCTAGTGGTAGTAACAACCGACCTGCAATCGTGAGGTCGTAGGTTCAAATTTCGATCCCGTACCAATGGGTTTTTTTGGAACTTATGTACGGAATTTGACATCATTGGATTTTCGGTGAAGGAAAACATCGTGAGGCAACCTGCATACCTCCGTAGAAGAAATTCGATGGCGTATGTGACTACCAACCCGCACTGGGCCAGCGTGGTGGATATGGCCCAAGCGCCCTTCGTGGGTAGGGCTACGTCCTACAGTGGACTATTAAAAAGGCTGGTACAGTACAGTACAGTACTTTCATAAAATCGTCATTTCAAAGATAAAGACTAATCCTATGTGGCTAAATCTAACGCTTTCTTGCGGTCTTAATCACGGTCACGTGTCCACTTTGCTGGGTTTTTCTCTAGACACACTATACATCTCGTATAGTTTATATCCTAAACTACGTAGATACGCATATGGTCTCGGTTACAAAATTACGCAATTTCATTGGCCATCATAACTATAGTATGGTATTATGTAGTTTTCTTTATTTTCACAACCTTAAATAGAGTTGTGAAACATGTCATACTTTAGTACTTAGATCTTAGCACGAATGTCGTTTGAAAGTTTAGTAGCACAAGTGACGCCACGTACGTAAGAGACCGGACGTGACGTAACTGCAAATGCTACGACGCTACGGTCGGCTACGCCGTAGCTCGTAGCAGCTACGAAGCCTTTGCACCGAGTGCCCAATCACGCATTGCTACGTGCATCTCGAATACTAAAATATCGATGGTTCTACTTCTACGTAAGATGAGATATGTATTTGGGTTCTAACTTCGATTATTCAAAAGATGACTCAGCTTTCCTACAATTCTTTTAGCTAATTTGTTTCCGAACTTTTTGATACGTATATACTGAACGCAGAAAACTGTCCTCTAAAAAAACGACTCATCTAAATGTCACGATAAAGGCTAATGAGAAACAGGTTAACCCAGACAGTTTTAGGATAAGTGGTCGTGGGTAAGTTTTACAAATAATTACCTACTATCGTTACTGGGATAACAATTCTGAAATTGTTAGTTCTGCTGTTATTTTAATATTTGATAAAATCATTAACATAATTGTTTTTTTTTTTTTTTTTTTAAATATAATGACAATACTACACTACTACTACATAGAAAGCAATTGGATCATCCACAGACCCTTGAAGGTCTAAAGATAATCCAAGTGCTCAAGCCCACTGCCAGTTGGCAGCGTGCCCAGCATGCTGGCAGCATTGCCACGCTGAATGGCAATGCTTATACGTTGAGCCAAATAAACACCAGCATTTTGGTCACGCGTCGCGTCCACCAGACGCTCAGAAAGACTTTTGAAAACAGGATGAGCTCTCGGCCCCCACGGACCCAAAGTCTCAACTCCAAATGGCTCAAATATGTAACCACTCCCGAGGTTAGCATATTTGCGCCGCTTGTGCTGCTCAGCCGAATTGGCCGCCGCTCCAGCCCTACTCTGAGTCTCAGGAAGATGTGACGGTGCCAAAGTATCGACGCAAGTTGCATCCCATACTAAGGGCCGTCCACACTTCCATGGGACCAGCGTCATGCCGTCAGGCCTTTTGCCATCACCACGCGCCAACCCACTCGGTTCGAGTACGGCTGCGATATTGGCGGTGACAAAAGCCCTGCGTATAACATCGTTAAGGCTGGCGTGGCGTCCAATCCGACCAGCGCTTCTTGAGCAAGAGAGACCGTGGTGACCGAGCTGGTCAACTGCAGTACCACACTGACAGCGATGGGCTTCACAACACCTTGCACCCAAGCGTAAGCTGACAGCTAGACGAAATGCAGTTGGGTCTAAAAGGTTACCAGTATTGAAAGAGGGCAATGCTTGCAACCAAAGACCGGACTCCCATACAGAGACTGCAAGGATACGAGCGCGATCCGCGACGCTAGGACACGTGTCTAGAAGAGATTTCCGTGCTAGTTCGCAGATCGGCCGATCCCACAGTCTCTGCGACGATAAAGTCTTTGGAAGCTCGGTATTTGGGCAAGCGACCCTCCAAGCATTCGTTGCCTCATTCAAATGAGCTACATCTACGCCAGAATGGCCTAAAGAAGGTGCGAGGATTTTTTCAATCAAGTTCTGAGTACTATGAATGGAGGACAAGAAAGCTGGTAAAGCAACACTTGAAATTTGGCGGAATAATTGTTGTACGCCAATTATTTAGACTGTGTCAAGTTTGTTCGTTCTGTACTGTACTGTACCAGCCTTTTTAGTAGTCCACTGCAGGACGTAGGCCTACCCACGAAGGGTGATTGGGCCATATCCATCACGCGGGCCCAGTGCGGGTTGGTGGATTCACATACGACATCGAATTTCTTCTACGGACGTATGCAGGTTGCCTCACGATGTTTTCCTTCACCGAAAAGCCACTGGTGTGAAATTCCGTACATAAATTCCAAAGAACTCATTGGTACGGGACCGGGGATTCGAACCCACGACCTCACGATTGTAAGGCGGGTGTCACTATCTCTTGACCACCACGGCTTGTTCGTTCGCTATAAATATATTTCTGACAAATAAAGCACTTTTAAAAATCAAATCATGTTTTTAAGTGTCTTATAAACTCTAAAACTAGTCGCCTGCCCTATGAACTTTTAATAAATTTAAAGTTAATTGTCATCTTTTCCCCAAACGTTTAACTAAATTTACTATTGTACCCTTCAGTCTAGCTTTACCACGGATTCTCTCATTGTAAACATCAGGTAAATGAGAGCGATCAAGCACCCTAACCATTTCAAAATACGCAGTAATCCGCGACAAACTTTACAAAATTAATGTTTCCAATTCGAAATGTGCCGCAAAATAAGCAAATCGAAGTAGGATTGGATAAATCCACGTCGCCCTTCGTGCTGGGATCATAACTTTCTAAGCCACCTGTAATTGACCTGGCCGTCTGTAATTTCTAATTTTATATCGTTTGGATATCGCGCAATCTGTTTTCTTAACTGATTCCATTTATTATCTGTCGCGACATTTGCTAAAGGGCTGTACAACCGACAAGATCTGATTTAGTGGGATAGGAATGGTGAGACCTGAATTTTATAGATATGAAAGAAAGAAATGATACGTATACTTGCGCACACACGCTTACACGCTTCAAAGTAAGTTTAAGGACCAACTTCAATAAGTTTAATGATGATAAAAATAAAGACCCGCAACATATTTGCACGGTACTTTCAGTTCTTCTGCGAACTAGCTAATTCTAGTAAATGTGTTTTGCTGTTGATTAAATATCAAGTAGGTACAGAAAGTTGTCTTCAAGTTAAAAATTGTCAAGCATTACAACTAACATAACTTTTTAGTAAAAAATAACGTCAAAAAAACTGCAGCAAAAAATTATACAAATAATGAGTATGAGGAGTTTTTAAACTGCACTTAAATGACTCATCCTATTTTATATATTTTTTTTAATTCTACCACACTAGTGACCCGTCATTTTCCAAGTGTCATCATTATATATATCATGAATTGTCATCTTCTAAGAATATTATATTTTTCGTTTATATTTCTACGCACATATAAGATTGCTCCTGTGTGTAAATAATACCTACATTTACTTGCTCAGATTACATTAGTCTGTGGAATTCTGCTTCTGTGGTAAGATTTTGCATTTAGATAAACTCGTGCGCTGATATTGGAATGGAACTCATTATGGCTGTGAATTATGTAACTTCGTAGTTATCGTGCGACATTCCCTATTTGTAGTAAACGTATCTATGTGCATTATCTATTCATTTGTTAAGTTTGGATTGTATTAACTGTCATATAAAATGTGGAGTAGATATGTGAATGTAGACGCAGACGCTTAACACGTGTAAATAGTAGTCTATGCTGATGAATTGTCTTTTTAGGGTTTCGTACCTCAAACGGAAAAAACGGAACCCTTATAAGATCACTTTGTTGTCCGTCTGTGTGTGTGTGTCAAGACTCCTTATCTCGAGAACGCGTAAAGATATCGAGTTGAAATTAAAACGGTATACGTATTTCTATGGTTTCTTGCAGTTGTGTAAAAGAAAAACTTCTTAGTTATCGTTCAAAAAAGTTAGAGCCGTTTATGTCGTAAAAAACCTCATATTTCGACATTCACAAAAATCAAAACCTACAGGGTACTTCCTGTTGACATAAAACAAAGGAAAATTTGGCGAAAGCATTGTCTTAGAGTAAACATACAGGAATAAATCTGAAATCTGTACATTTTCATTTAAATCATAATACAATAGGGCCTCAAAATTCACTAAATATGGGTTTAAAATTCAAAGTGAGTAAATTGTATCATGTAAGGTATCATATAAAAGAACTTCATTAGCACAAGCTAAAACAGGTTTTTGATAATTTTATCAATGTGTAATTTTCGATGTATGAAGAGATAAGTGAAAAAAAAATTTTTTTGGTGTCGGTGAAAATAGTATACTTAGAGATTTTAACAACTTACTTCCCAATTTTGTGAAATTTTCTGGATTTGTACGGAACCCTCGATGTGCGAGCCTGACTCGCACTTGTCCGCTTTTTTAGACCATATTTGACAATAGCTCAGTAATAATATGCTTTCGAAATATTTAGCAGCAAATCTTTTTTCTCTATGATGTTTAAAACGTTGCCTTTGCCACTAGACTACCAATTTGCTTCTGTTTTATTTAGCCGTATAACAATTCCGATCCAGGCTATCCAAAATAGAAATAGAAAATTAATAATGATTGGATTACTTGAAGTTTTAATTATGCAAACGGCAATTGAATAGTACCTATTAAAATACTTGAACTATTAAAACTAACTTGGGCATAAATAGTGGAGTGCATTAGTTATACCTAGTAATTTTAATTCAATGAAATTCACTAAATAATAGGTAGTTATAGTTCACTTCAAAAGCGCAAGTTTCACATTTCACGCCAGAGCTTCGAGTGTTTCGGCGTGAACAAAATTTTGCACCTAAAAATGGCAAACTGGGAATTCAGGAACAATCTGCGAGCCATTTCTGCGGTTCTTTTTAGACCGAGCCTGTTATGAAAGCAATTCTGCTTATCGTGGTTCCTTTAAATGGATACTGGAAATAAAAGTGGACTGCCCACATTCGGTACAATGCACCATTAGGAATTATTGCCCGTCCCGTGTGATTTTTTAAACCATTTGTTTCAAAAATGTTGTATGCGTCTTTTGATTTTGCCATAGTTTCTTTCTACTTGCTCTCTGAAATGTCTGGCTGATATTATTACCAAGTATTTTCAAAAAACAATAAATACCTACGGTACCTACGCATTACATATAAAAGTTATTTTTTTTATCAGGCAGAAGTGCCTTTATTAACTACAACAAAATACAATACTACTTTACATATATGCTAAAACTACATATACTACTACTACAAAAAAGAAAATTTGTTTATGTAAAAAAAAATGTTGTACAAAGTGAAGGGACTTTCAAAGGCGTATAATATGCTCAATGAACAACTAATACACACACACACACACACACACACACACTAATGCAAACGCTCATTCTTATATTGTATAGTGACTTGGTTTGTTTGTACTTGCAAAATCACTTGATCCATCTGGAAGACACTGCCTTTTGCAACACAGTTTTAAACTAACACAAAAGGCAGAGCTACTTAAAATTGTGTACCTAGTCTAAGTTTTTGCAATAAAATTTATCTTTGTCTTTAATTAACTTTTTGTACGGAACAGATTCACGAATTCAATGTTGGTCCTATAGAAGAAGTTGTTAAGCAAATATACAATAATGCACCTCAGAAAGTCTCTGCCATTTGCAAAGCAACTTCTGTATATTGCACTGACCCTGAATAATGTATAAAACAAGCATGGTTCATAGCTTTAATTCCGCTGGACTGCGCAAATAATCACGTAAAAACTTGTAATAAAGCCCATTAAGCCCACAGAGGACATCCTAAGAGCGCACTTTACAAATATGTAACGAAATTCACGCATGTTTTTTTACCTTCTAAAAATAAAGTAAAAATGTGAAACGCGTGCGAAGCCGAGGGTCCGGGGCTCGACCACTAAAACATTAACGTGTGTGCGGTTCAACCATTGTTTTTATTATAAGCAAGCGTTGCGGCCTTTTTGTTCTTCTCCTTTGTCAGAATTATGATAATGGAACCTTTTGAAGTGCGTTGTAAAGTGAAACGATTAAAATTATGAGCTTAGGTTTTAGACGTCTGAGTCTGTCTAGCCTACAAACGGCTGAAAACTTTGGGTCATTTCTGGAAATAATGAAATAAGGTTGCTATCCTTGTTTACATTTTAATGTACTGAGTCAGTATTTAGATGGGTGACCCCGGGTGGCATTTTCTAATTGAGCCCCAACGTGGCTCAGATTTACAGAGATGGTGGGACAAACTATACTCTTTTTGTATCAATTGGACCCGACATAGCTTTAGATCGTGGATAGGGAAATAGTGAATATTTTTCTTTTGTCCAGCAAAGGGACGGAACAGGATCTTAATTCAATAATCATATCATATGAGTTTTTTAAAAGGTCTTATCACTTTTAATTTGAATCTGAATCAGATGGTAGGTAAGCGTGAGAGCTTGTATGGCCGCTTGTGAAGAAGGTAAGTCCCAAACAAATAAGCTGGATCTTAATGCGGCTGTTTATATTTGAAAACTTGGGTGTTTGAAATGGTACTGGAATAATAAAATAACATCTGTAGTATCTGTGTTTTTTTTTTTTTAAATTTGGCAATTGTACCAAAGTTCGTGTAGTTTAAATTATTATTCTCTATTATCATTTATCATAATGGATCCTTTTAAAGTGTGTTGTAAAGTGAAACGATTAAAATTATGAGTTTAAGTCGTAACAGTCTAGCTTCCAACTTTGTGTAACTTGGGAATTTCGATCAGAGTTTACAGCCTATTGAAAGTTTTGCTAGTCTTAGTTGAATTTGAAACTTCCTAAATTTAGCACTTAGGTACAATATCTGTCTAGGTTCTATGCATAGATCTTTAGGTTGGTAATTTTGAATCAAAATATGTATATTAAACTTGCAATAAGTAGATATGTATATGCTGGGCCTTGGTGTCAGAGTTTTTAAGCTGAAGACATTGCAAACAACGTTTGTCTGTTTGTTTGCTATCCGACTATGGCAAGGACGAGGCCAATGCCCAAAAATGGACAACCAAATCCTCGGTAATGGTAAAGGATATGTTATTGACCAGTATGTACATAATGAAACGCAAGTACGTATGTAATGGGGCACCTGGGACTCGAGGGTGGTCGCATTTGGGGATGATTTCACCCAAACGAGCACAGAGGAGACAACGGCACGGCTAAGCCAGTGTCGTGGTAACCAGGCTTGTATCGTCCTGGACGTCAATTCACATGCTAGAAGGCCCTGGTGCGTTTAAACGAAAATCCTAGTGCCGTCTAAAAGTATAGAAGCCGGCTACCGAGGTGGTTTTAATGGTTAAGGCCACATATCTCAGTTGCACCCCAAAGCAACTAGGTATCTGTAAAAGATTTGTAGAGTTTGTTTTATTATAACTTCGGTATGTGACAAATAAGGTATCGTTACAACATGTCCTGTTTCTTCCACCACTGGAACAGCTGTTGCTGCTGCTTTAAAACAGCAGATATTTTGCGATTTAGGGGTTAGTCCCACAGTTAAAGGTATTTCTAATTGATTAGTATAAAAATCCCTGCTATTTGCAAAACATCACCTTGTCATTCTATCATTATAAAATTAATCAGCGAAAGCCATTCTAATAAATATGACCATCCAAACATTAATTTAGAGAGAACCTCCAAGAAAACTTATGGGCGCTTTGAATTCATTTCTTTGAATCAATTTTATGGGTACATCATTAATCGAAGTAATGACCTATATTTACCGTTTCTCGCATAAATTCAAGCTAAATGTCTTCATATTATGGCACGCGAACAACAAATGCTCGTCTGTTAGAATGATACATGAAACCGCAAATGGGAAGTGTCGACTATACGTCACCTTAATGTGCCCCACTGTTATGTAGGCTGTTAGGTAGGTACCTACTCGTACTTGGTGACGCTTCGTGTTAAACACGTAATTATGACGATGCTGTTATAAAGCCTATCTAGGACATGATCCTTTGAAAATGGAAGAAACCTGAAGTAATCAACTAGCATGATTTGAATAAAATGAGCTGTGTTCAAAATTGACATCGACTGTGTTGGTACATGATTCTGTTACTTCATTACTTCGGCTTGAAATAGAGAAAGAGCGGGCTATAAATAACTATTCTATTCAAAAATTGCCTGAAAAGGAGAAAAGAAAAGATCGCTATTAGCGATAAGGTTACCTCTTGTTGCACGCTAAAGTTTTAATAGGTACGTTTTTTATCTGTGTATCTTTCTTTTTGTTAACTGTAGAGAAAAAAATAATCTATCTAATTTTTTTTTATATCTGATAATTTCTATGGTGTCACTATGGTTTTTGAACATAAAAGTCTTAGGTTTCCCCAAGTGCGAATACAAGATCCTTACAGGCCAAATTATTGATGGATGACAAAAAAATCTCTAAATGAGACATACGGCTGTGGCCTTGCATTCTACCGATCACAGTGGCTAACATTTTTACTAAAATATTTGTCATTTATTGATTTAGAACTAGGTACCTACTGCAATCTGTAGCTACTCTACCTATCCGAAGGGGCCACTAGTTTAGACAAATACTTGATCATATAAGTAAGCTCGTATAGGTCGGGTGGCTAGCCCTGGTGTCAAAGTTTTTAAGTCGCCTGAAGGCCTCTGACATGGCTAAACGGTTAATACAACCGGGGATCTACAATTTAACTTGTCATTCGAGCCACTACAGAGCTCAGTTCTAAGTGCCACCCGTGATCACCCATTCGAAGAATGACCGTGCTGAACCTTGCTTAACTTCGATGATCGCTAACCAACACCTAGTCAAACTACAATATGATTTTTGTAGTTTGACTAGGTGTTGATATTATAGATCCTATAATTAAAATTGATTATGATGATGAATACAATGAGATACGATGTTTCATGTTTAAGTTTAGTAAATGCGCACCAGTGTTGACGCCAATCTACTTTAATACCAATTAACCTCCGGTATCACAAAGGCAGAAACACTCAAACACCTATTGAACGACTTTGAAGACAAAATGAGACGAATCTATAATTAAATACGATCTTTAATTACAGCTTGACATTTCAAAGAAAGAGGACATACGTTTAATTATAATCGAACACAAATATCATTGGGGCAGCAGTCGGTGATTGCGGTGCCTCTAGGGCTGCCAACTTTTAACAAAGGACTCACTGCGGTTAGTTAAAACTCGGATGAGTTGGGCGCTTTCAAAGAAGATTCCAGATTATATAGGTACAGATAAAATGAGTCCGCCAACAGCGGAAATTTACTAGTTGAAGAATTGGGTTGAAGGAAGAACCAAAGAGCTTAGTAGGTTAAGAAGTAGTAATAATGAATCAACTCTTCATATAAGTACTATTTTTAAGTAGAGCAAGTGCCTTTATTAACTACCACTAAATACATGACATAATCTAAAACTACATAAACTACTACTACATTGGATCATCCATAGACCTTTCAAGGTCTAAAGATAATCCAAATGCTCAAGCCCACTGCCAGTTGACAGCGTGCCCAGCATGCTGGCAGCATTGCCACGCTGAATGGCAATGCTTATACGGTGAGCCAAATATACACCAGCATTTTGGCCACGCGTCGCGTCCACCAATGTAATGCTTTTTTTTTTTTTTTTTTAATCTTTATTAGAGTGCTTTTTCGCACAGCGAAAATGGCGCACTAGTAGGAAAATCAATTACATAGAACTTAAATATTTACAAGACATTTGTCCTATTATCTAAACCAGTTTTCACCATGGCTAGTACCTTCTTTGTCTCATCAGAAGTAGGTTGAGCTAAATACGAATTACATAAACCAATGGAACTGTCTCGGAATAACAGGCGTCTGGGCGCCTCGTTCCGGACACACTCCATCAAAATATGGTAGGTATCTTCTATTCTCAAGCAGTCGCAACAAAGCGGCGAATCGGTCTTGCGCATGAGGTGGGCAAACATATTCAATGGAATGTGTCCAGAACGAAGCCGTAATAATAACACTAGGTCCTGCCTACAGAGCCGACAGTTGTCTATCCACGGCGCGTTTAGCGGTAATGTAATGCTGTAGTAGTAGTTCAAGTACTTAAGATGTATCCGTATTCACTAAAATTACACATCAAGTGCCCATAGTACCTACTTATGTTTGAGATATGAAAAAGTCCAAATATAATATATATGTTCCATACATTTAGTCAAATTTTGTGAAGGTCAAGGAACTACTTGTCTTTAATGTAGAACACCAATTTTATGCGATTTTACAAGTTTACAATACCTGATGTGTGCTTTAATTACTGTGACATCTTTTGTTTGTAACCTACTGATATTATAAACGCGAAAGTTTATATGTATGGATGTTTGTTCCTCTTTCACGCAAAAACTACTGAACGGATTGAGTTGAAACTTTGCAATAATAATGCTTTTACATCAGAATAACACATTGCTATAATTTATAAAGATATTGCGTGAAACGAAGTTTGCCGTGTCAGCTAGTTTTATTTATTATCAGAAATCAGTCTTGAAAAAAGGTTAATTCAATTCAATGATATATTTAAGCCGCCTTACAATCGTGAGGTCATGGGTTCGAATCCCCAGTCCCGTACCAATGAGATCTTTGGAATTTATGTAGGTACGGAATTTCACACCACAGGCTTTTCGGTGAAGGAAAAACATCGTGAGGCAACCTGCATACGTCCGTAGAAGAAATTCGATGGCGTATGCGAATCCACCAACCCGCACTGGGCCCGCGTGGTGGATATGGCCCAATAACCCTTCGTGCGTAGGCCTACCTCCTGCAGTGGACTACTAAAAAGGCTGGTACAGTACAGTATACAGATATTTAAGACTAATTTGGCAGTAAACGATTATCAAAAATACAAGAAGCAAAAAGTGACACATTGAAACTTTAACGTTAGTAAATAAACAATCTCTAGAGTAAAATATAACATCTGATATTAAAATAACCCTCTGAAACAACACCGACAACTGCAATAAAAAGCCTGTAACTACAAGCATACAATATCTCTCTACAAGCAAAGTTAACATGGGCCATCTATTACACTTAAATCTCCAACAAGTGACATAATAGTCGTGCAGGTGACGCGGTATAACCAAGAGTGACAACCCTGCTCGACGTGAGCGAGACAGCCAGGATTAGAGGCGTGAGTGACAAGGACAAATAGCACAAATTGGAATCGGGATCGCCCTAGTTAGAAGCACATTGTTTGTGGTGATACTCGCATGCCAGATAGGTTGTGTTAGACTTGCGGGAGACGCAGTATCCATCGTGTTTATGTAATACGAATTGTCTATTAATCTATTCTATGCTATACTTCGCGTTTCGTCTTTATTATTTATTTTAGTTTTGTAGTCTTTTGTAGACGAATTAGAAACATGAAAAGATGTGCAGAGATTTAGAGTCAATTTTTTTTCTCATACAAATTTTCAGGTTCAACATTAAAATCAGAAAATAGTTACTGTCTTCTATAGATAAACAGGGTTATTTCTAATCATTTAGCATCCTTTTAGGGCCTTATTATGTACATCAAAACTAACAACTTTTGTCAAAACTAATAAAACAGCTGTTCCTTACATTTTGTCGCGGGTGAACGATATTTTTCTAGGGAACAACAATTTATTTTTTTAAGTTTTGACACAAGTCGTAGAACAAAAGTTGTTAGTTTTGATGTACCGAATAAGCCCCTAATAGGATGCTAATTGACAACATTTCAAATTTTTATCGTTATTAGTTTTATTTTTTTTCTGAAAGATTATTGTAAAATAAGGTATACATATTTTTTATTTTTTCAATTAGACCTATATTTTCCGTAAAAATAATTTTTGTAAAAATTATTCTAAAAGGACGTAACTGCATGATTTAGGATGTATATTAAATGTTACTGAAGTCACATTAAAAAAAAACATCTATAACTGACAAAGTCAAGCTCTAGCGTAGCTGTCACTGTCATGGCACTGGCAATGACAACAAACAAATTATCCAGCGTGACAACTTTTGGTAGATTTCTACTTTTTAGTACATTTTATGAGACTTAACCTGTGTAAAGTTGTAATAAATAGAAAACTTAAATCGAACTAAAGAGAAAGTAATATTGCATTTTTCACTTGACTTAAATCAGATTTTATGTAGCAAGTAATTTTATGCGTGGAAAAATTTCTAAAAATAATAAATAAAAATAATGATTTTTAACAAGTAATTTATAACAGTATTCTGTAACACGTTCAAAATTATAATGGATTTCTGGTAGTTATAGGGCTCGATTTAGTAGGCTCTCAAATATTTCGTAGGCAACACTGATTTTAGCGATACTTTTAGTAGAATGTCTGAAAAAAAAGTGATGATAAAACGAAACGTACTGTCAGTGTCAACTGTCATTTTATATTGCTAGTGTTTTTTTTATTATAGGCTACTGAACTTCTACTATAAATCCGAGCACCACTTGGATGAGAGTTTTAATTTAATATCTTTATAATTACTGCACTAAAAATTTTGAAAAAATAAGCAAAATGATCAGAGTCGCAATACCCCGAAATGGTTTTGGAATTTCATAGTCATGTGAAATATGAAAACTTGTCAATTGATTAGAAATAACCCTGTATACTATATGTATAATCTACTTCACGTTTTGTCTCTATTATATGTACCTATATTTTTGTTTTTAACCGACGAAACGGAGGAGGCTTACAAGTCGACCCGTATACATTTTACAGAGTATTTTACTTCAATTATTTTTTTGGTTGGTTATACTTCACAGGTGGTTTCGTTTAGATTGTATCAAAATTGGCTGAGCCGTTTTTCATTAATCAACAATAATAATGTGAAAATTACTACATCGATCCGTGCGCACACACCATTGGAATTTTGTACACAGTTGTAGACGTTTTTGCCATTTTTGCAAAAAATAAGTATGTTTTTTTTTGTAGACGCAATAAAAACACGAAAAGGTGTGCTGAGATTGAGAGTCCATTTGTTGTCATACTAATTTGAAAATTAGTTCAGAATTAAAATCAGAATCTGAAAATTAGTTCAGAATTAAAATCAGAAATGTCTTCTATTGGTATATCTATGGTATATCATTTTATTACCTACAATACTTTTTAAGCTGTAATTCTCTCATTTATGCGAAACCCTAATACTGTACCTATGTACCTACTATTAATTAAACTCCACTCTTCTCGTACATAATTCAATGATTTATGACCATCATCTAGGTACCTACAGTCTATTTTTGAATAATTTATGATGCTAGTAGGAGCTGAAGTCGTATAAAATGACTACATCATAATTATGATGTAGTCATCTTAGGGTCATAGATATTTTCTTCTTCATATACTATGACCCTAAGGCTGTTATAGTATCTATTGATATTTATTTACAATTAAAAACGCGAACGCACTTGGACTCACCTATAAAATTACGACAATAATGATTATGATCATTTTATTTTAAGAATGTTTTCTGCTTCAGGCGCTTTTTTACAAACAATAAGTGTCCTGAAAATGCAATAAGGTATAAAAGAGGACGCTCTTACTACGCAATGAATTTCAATGGACTCACAAATACAGCCTTGGCCAAAAGTACTAGGCACCCTGTATTTTCACTCTATCTTTTAAACTAATTTCACTCCTTTTTAGCATTTTGAACGAAGAAGAAGAATAAGCACTTAGTTATTGGTTAAGTAGTAAACATGCATTTTGATATTTTAAAGGTGCCTAATACTTTTGGCCAAGGCTATAATTATGTATGCACTATTCCGTACCGGCCTTCAATGTGCAATCGAGCCATATCTATCACGCTGACCCAGTAAAGATTGGTGGATTCACCTAACCCATCGTATTTCTTCTACGGACGTATGCAGGTTGTTTCACAATTGTATTGTATAGATCTTATACCTACGGTACTCCCATAGCAACTTTTTATTTTTCTTGGATAAAAATACTTTCCGATTTATAAATTAGTAAAAAAATCAAGTCTAAATATCTGTAGCTCCGTTGCTAGAGTAGATATCAAAGCAAAATACACATTTTCGGATTTAAATTATTAGTCATCGACAGCCAATGAATCTTCACTGCTGGGCATAGGCCTCGCTATAGATCTCCAATAAAACCGGTTGGATGCAGTTTTAATCCAGCCCAATCTTGCGGTCTTATTATATTAGTTAAGCTAGGCAAAACAATTCTCATTAGTTTCTATCCAAAGACAAGTTTCTAGTTTCCCCATAAATCATTAAAATAAATAGTTAAGTTCGCCCCTGATTTCTAAGCAATTTTCGTTTCAACAACCGCACTGTTCGTAGACAAACAGGGATGGTGCCGCGGTGTTTTCTCGTTACGCCCTAGCCAATAGCAAGCCAGATCACTTCGTTCGACAAACAAGTCTTGGCTCGAAAACAACACAATTTATCAAGAGGGCTGAGATATCGGCAACTCTTTTCGGCAAAAGTCGGGTAATAAAACCGCAACACGGACGAATGGAATAGCAGACAGGACTTGAGGTTCAAACGTAAAATTCTTACTGAATTTCATTTTTATTTCTAACTAGTTTTTACCCGCGGCTTCGCCCGCATACGCAATATATCATTATAATTTATAACTTATGTGTTATTTTGATATATAAGCTATATTATTGCAAAGTTTCATCTCAATCCGTTCAGTAGTTTTTGCGTGAAAGAGTAACAAACATCCATACATCCATCCATCCATCCATCCTCACAAACTTTCACGTTTATAATATTAGTAGGATTTATTTGCTTGTTAGATATTAGATACGACCTTAATCAAGATTTGTCTTTCTGCAAAGCTGTTAAGGATTAAGTAAGTAAGTAAGGTAAGTATTGCTTTTGAGATATAGTTGTATATCACATCAATGCAAACGTATTTCTATACTAACTGCGCCCTGCGGCGTTACCCGCTTTAGCCCGAGATAAAAAGTAGCCTATGTGTTAACCCAAGGTCTAAGCTATCTCCATAACAAATTCCATCTAAATCAGTTCAGCTGTTTGTTCGTGAAAGAGTAACAAACATCCATACATACTCACAAACTTTCAAGTTTATAATTTTAAGTAGGATTTAGGGTATTTAGTTTTTAGGCATTTAGTTCTTTAGTTACAGTATCCAGTTGTTCATAATGATTTTGATTATCTACTCTTAGACCACATTCCTCATAACAGTTCGAATATTTGAGCTACTCGTATGCGATGTATAAGTACAGTAATCATCGTTATTTTTTATAGAAACTCGTACTTCACGATGATATCGGCGAATAGTTTTTACCCTAGAGTTTTATAAAATATTTTTTACCACATATTTCTCAAGTATTAAAAATGCTGTTTTCTTACACCACAAAATACCTTACTTATATAGTTTTAGCTGTACAAATTGTTATCAAAGGGGTAACTTAAGGTATCTAGCTGGTCGATACCCCGAACACCACTATTTTGATGTAAATTTGTAGTCAGTAATTCCTGCTTAGGTATTTTGTGGTGGAAGGTCGTGGAAACTATTCACATTTACCCTTGTAAAACAATGGACATTCGTTACATCGGTCCAGCCTCTAGGCGGCCAAGCGTCGCTTGTTCCTCTAGATTGTTTAGGCTAATAATCCTGATAAGAATAAGATACCTAAACTCGGTTCGATCCGTTTGACCATCTGGATTTTCGCAAAGTGTTTGGACTAAAAAGGATAGCCTAGTAACAGAGACGAGCGAAGCTATAGAGTAGGAATAAGTATAGTATTTTTTATTAAATTGTCTTTTTTCTCCCTATCATTTTTTTTAATCTCCAAGAAATTATGGAGATTTCTATGAAGGTATGTTTGGGTAAGTAAGCGACATTTTACAGTTTACGTGTATACCTAATCTGGAAGTACTTAAGTGATCATGGTGATGGCATTTTTAAAAACAGTAGATAGTTATTTCTCAATACAAGCCGTTTCTCAATTAAATCTTATGTAACTAATTAATAATAATAACTATTTTAACATGTATTTTGTACGACATCCACTGGAATTTATTATAAGTGTTACATGGTAGCCATGTTTGTTTATGAACTGGGTGCTTAGTCAATCCGTTGTGATGATAATCTCAATAATTATGGCCATTGTCTCAAACTTAAATACTGTCGTTCCAATTATCAATCTGAGGTGATAAAAATGCTCTATTTGGAAACTGTGTACCTATCTGTAAATTGCACAAAATTCAGGCAATAAAAACCATAACTAAATGATGTGGCGGTAGCCATATTTGAATTTGAAATGGGTGCACTCCGTTACAGTGACACTCTGAATAATTATGGCCATTGTGCTAAACTTAAAATACAGCCACCAAAGGCGCCGATCTAAAGGAGTCTCAAAAATACCCCACTTGGAAACTGTCTGTCAGTAAATTGCGCAAAGTCAGGCAATAAAAACCACAACGCACCCGCGCGGGATTTCATATTCCAATATGGCGGATCGTCGCGCGCCGCCAATTCACTTATACAAGTGACTCAGGAGCCGGAAAATCGGCGAATCCTCGTTTTGGCATCCTTTATATGGGAATATTAGGTCTAGCTGCGTTTCGAACAACCAAGCTTATAGGATGCTTCACTTTTAGTAGTATATTTTCGCTGTTATAAAACAAAGAGCCATCCCAAAAGTGTAGGTACCTACCTACTTACCTATCACGATGTTCTTTCTATACACTGGCCAAATAGGTAGTTGGATAGGATTTTTTGGCCTTTAAACAAATCTTATCAGATGTTGACCAGCAATGGAGTGATAGAACGCCTTACAAAAAACTAATTGATCTTTATTCTATAAAAATGTCTTAATGCCTATAAAAATAGCAGCCTATCTAAAAATGGCTAACGTAGTGATGAGTTACAATTGATAACTGAATTGTTACAATATATTTACTAGGTATGTATATAAGTGTTTTATAATTTCAAGAAATACAATATTTGCCAACAAAGTTGATCTCAATTGCTTGCGAAAAAGTAGTCAAGTGTGTCTTCCCAACGTCAACAAAGACGTTCCACTTGCCATCTCTATTATTTTAGTATAAGAGATTTAGTTGTAGTTTCGCGTAGAATACGCTATCTCGGAGAACGTTGAGGAATATAAAGTGGGTGTCACACTGTCGCTCGCGGGTCCCACACGCGAGTTCGCTTATCTCGACAATGTTGATGCATTTATGTTTATTTGGGCTGGTGTAGATATAGCTTTATGTAAGCCTGATGTATAACGTATGCGCTCGCATTTGATTACAATGTTAAGGGAGGAATACACGATCTTACCAATATTATTCATATATACGTGCATTTTTGAAAACGTATTTAATTTACTGACAGACTGTGAACAATCTTAAAGGGGAGGCACCATCGAAAAAACCGGACAAGTGCGAGTCAGGCTTGCACATCGAGGGTTTCGTACAAACACGTTGTTAAAATAATTAAAAACCTGTTTTAGCATGTGCTAAAGAAGTTCTTTAATATGATACCTTACATGATACGATATACCTACTCACTTTGAATTTTGAACCCATATTTTGTGAATTTTGAGACCCTATTTATTTGTGATTCAATAAAAATGTACAGTTTTCAGATTTATTCCTGTATGTGTACTCTGAGACAATCCTTCTCGCTCGCTAAATTTCATAGTTCTATGTCAACGGGAAGTACCCTGTAGGTTTTGATTTTTGTGAGTGTCGAAATATGAGGTTTTTAACGACATAAACGGCTCTAACTTTTTTATACGATAACTGAAAAGTTTTTCTTTTACACATCTGCAAGAAACCATAGATATACGACATACGTATACAGTTTAAATTTTAACTCGATTTCCGAGATAAAGAGTCTTGATAATAATATATACACAGATGGACAAACGGACAGACGGACAAAAAATTGATCCTATAAGGGTTCCGTTTTTTCCGTTTACCCTAAAAATAATAGCAACTAAAATTTTGCTGTTTCTGGAACTGCAAAACTTTAAGTTGCTATTAAATTTACGATGGCGCCTATAAAATTAGCCACACTGTATATTTAAGAAACTAAAATCTTACTGGAACCTAATTTTTCACGAAACTAACTTTACGCGTAATTGTAATGTTACACAATTATTACTCACTCCGCAGTCACGCAATATTGCTTTATGAAGGTTTCATAAATATGCATTTACGTACATAAATTCGGCGGATGAAGACAAAGCCTTCTCTAGATCTCTATGCTTGACCAATAATATTCAACTCCAATAACGATTTATTTATATGCCTAATATAAATTTTAAACTCACTTTTTAACTTTTCTTATATTAACACTGTTGATACTTTTAGCGTTGATCATAGATACATACAAAAGCTTCTACAACTTAGGCCACCTTTACGTACGCCAACTTTGTTATCGTAGTGAAAAAATCATAAAAGCTAGTTCATTATTCCAAAGTAGCTGTAAACTTTGAAAGCAAATAAAATCCGCGGTCGTATCCCTGCGGAGTATCTTCAAGTTTTTACACGGACCGAGCTCTGAGCTTATGAAGTTTGAACTCTGCTAGGTCAGAACTGAGAAGGTTCTCTATGAATTGAGGAACAAAGTTTTTCTTATTACTCGAGATAGATTCACACTTGACCATAATCAGCTTGACACAAGCAATAATGCAGTCTAAGATGGTTGGTAGGTAAGTAAATGTACCTTCCTACTAGGCTACTACATTTAGATTGCTGAAATGTTGTTATCTCTTAGGTCCTACAAGATACCGATTTGCTCTACATTTATAGTGTTTAGTTGGAAATAAATAATCGGTCAAAGACATCACAGCTATAGGAAACATCATCAACCTGCCCCTATCCTACTCATCTTTCTCTCCATAATCCTTACTATGTTGGTACGGACCCTACTATGGAGAGTAGAGGGTACAACGTAGGGACTACAGTTCGTTTTTATTTTTCCACCACTTACATTATCACAACATCCACTCTTTCCTCTCTTTTACACAGAAAGAAAGAAAGAAAGAAAATTTATTTACTAAAAACTTACCATGAAATACAATCAAGTTGCAATATCGTTAAATGAGTTGTAATGTGTTGTACGCAATAAGTTCATACTTTTTTACCGGTTTCCAAAAAGGAGGAGGTACTATGTTCATCTGTATGTATTTTTGTGTATGTTCATCGATATTTTCGCCAATTGTGAATCGATTTATTTTTATTTTTTCGTAGTTCGGAAGAGTATACTTCCGAAGTAGTTCCATTTAAATTTTATCGAAATCGGATGTGCTGTTATTGATAAATCAACAATAATGTACATAGATGTCACATCGATTCGTGTAAACTACTCGAATTTTGTACATGGTGGTTTTTTTTTTCGAAATATTATTAATTTATATTATTGTTCTTTGTCATCCAATGCTAAACCGCTTAATATAATATAAGTAGGTAATAAACTTATTGTTTGTAACATCGACTTGGCATTTTTAATATTAGTAAATTAAAGTCTTTATAAACCCACTCTTGTATGCTCCAGTATACACGTAAATACAAGTAGGTAAGATACACGAACACTAATATTCACGTGGTGGCAATTAGTGGTCACCCAATCCCTATCTGCCGCGTCAGCATCTCGGAAGCGGCAATTGGTTTTGCTGATTACCACAGCGAGATTGCGACGTCACTGCTTGTTGGAGTTAGCTTTTGAAAGTAAGAATGTATTGGTTGTGATACCTATGTCCTTTACGATTTTACAAATATTTGTACATAGATTGAATTTAACAAGAGTACGTAGATCGTTGAGCTTTCTTGCAGGGCCCGCCGAAAATCTTTCTTTCTTATAGTTATGAGCTCAGCTCAGCTTTGCTGTACAGGGTTCTCAGCTGATATACCTCATGTTTATCTCTAACAATGATCTTTTATGCTCAAAATTCTGGATAACACTGACCCGTGATATGATACTTATAACATTATGAGCTTGTTTTGCTCGTCTCGTCACACTCACACAAATGTGTAAAAAATGTTTATTTGCAAAATAATATTAAAAACGCTATTTAAAAATATTCTTAGTAAATAGCTATTATTAGAGATTAAAAGAAGAATTCTTTTATATTTTTATTTTATTATGTGATATTAAATCTGCTTCGTCAAATCCTCAGACTAAATAAAAAATCAAGAGAGAACGTCGTAGAACAGTCAAGTGAGGCCGGTTTTTTAAACATGTGTGAGTGCGTCGGTGTTGCGCCGCCATAGTTCGACTGACAAGCCAAGGCGTAATTTCGTTGTACGTGGACGTGTGTGTAATTGTCTATACACGGCGAGGCGTAGTTATGGTCGGCCTCAGTTGTTCGTTCACAACAATCTGTCTATATTTTTTTATTTTGATCTGAGGTCAAATCATAAGCAACATGAAACAAAAGTTATGCCATCATCATCATGTAAAGATTGTGTGATTATGGGTAATTTATGTAATGTATTGTACCTATATAATTATTCGTAATATCTACGTAAAGTTTGTGTGCAAGAGAATATTTATTTAATAGTACAAACATGACCCACTAACCTATAACGGTAAATAAACAAAATACCAGCGTTTCTCACAGAAATTCGCCAGCTGAATGATCTTACCATTTCAACTGAATAGGTTTTCTTTTCTCTTACATTACACAACACATCCGTTCTCTTTTCTCCGTACACCTGATACTCGCAATCGATACGAAAAAACATTCAGAAAACTTAACAATCGTAGTCCCTTTGCGTATGCAAAACAGATAGCAGTGCGACAACTTGAAAGGTTTTCACTTTGGTATATTTTTTACATTCCATATTTACAAATGAAATGCATCATGAACGGCAAGTACCTATTAAGGTACTTTTTTCTTGAATTACAGCTTGAGTAGTTAGTTTATGATTATAGTATCAAACAGCTGATTTCCTTTTTTGGGTGCTGACTAAAACTGTAAAAAAAAAGTATTCTGACTGGTTTATTAGTAACACTGTATGAATAAGCGCAATATTAATCGAGAAAATCTCGGTAGGTATTTTATATGGTAGGTAAGTAAATAAAATGAAGGAAAAACCGTTGCCTCGAACAATTACTGATTAAGCTGAACTTAGAAGCTGTACTTACTGTACTTTGAATGTTTAACTGTGTATATGTGTCTCTATAGAAACGCAAAATGAATTGAAATTAAAAATCATCTAAACTTATCTTTATTTCTCGGCTCAATTATTGAAAGACAAAAACGTTTGTTAGTACAAGTCAGTCTAGTATTTTTTAAAGATTTTCAGTTCGTCCAAAAGTACCTACATATACATAGTTTGGGCCACTCTAACTAGTTCTTAAATCAGATTTTTTTCCGAAAAATATTAAACCATTGTATAAATCAAGAATTTGAATTGGCAAGAGATAGAGGTGAATGGCAGAAACAGAGGGAGGCCTATGCCCAGTAGTGGGTTATTTAAGGCTGATGATGATGATTGTATAAATCAATTATTTTTTGCAAAAAATAGCATGACCGACTTCACCCGTGTACACAATCATTACAAAGCATAAAACAAAGTCGCTTTCCGCTGTCTGACTCCATGTATGCTTAATTCTTTAAAACTATGCAACAGATTTTGATGCAGTTTGTTTTAATAGATAGAGTAATTCAAGAGCAATGTTTATATGTATAATACATCTGTGCGAAGCCGGGGTGCATCGCTAGAACGCAAATATTATGCACGAATCGCTGTAACATTTTTCACATTATTGTTGATTTGTCAAAAATGGCTCAGCCAATTTCGATAAAATTTAAATAGAACCAAATCAAAGTATACTCTTTTCAATAAAAAAAGAATTATTGAAATCGGACTACTATGAAAAAAGTTATGCGTGGTTATACATAAAAAAAATATACGCGTCGAATTGTATACCTCTTGTGGTTCGTCGGTCAAAAAATGAAACAAGATGTCCTTGCTTTCGCGAGTGAAATGCGCATTCTGACAGCATTCTCGCTCAAAATAAGTGATTCATGCGGGAGAAACCGCACCGTTCCGCCCCCACTGCGTTCTCTGTGTCAAAACACAGCTCCGGAAAGAGCACGAGACGCACGGAAGCCGTCATAACCGCCTCGAGACAACTTGCCAACTCGCCGAAGAATATATTAAAACTTTATCAAAGCCGGAGTTCCATTTCCTCCCGAGTGTCGTGGAACCCTCCAAAGGGCTACCTCAGCCGCGAGGTGGAAAACAAATTAAACGCGGGAAATTGAAATTATTTTTTTGGAATTATTGAGTTTTGTCTGATTAGTTTCGGGATGACGGGTGGGCGTGATTTTGACGTTGGATTTTAGCGTGGAGGGAGTGATAAAAGGTTAGACGTAAACAACGGAATGGAATTGGAACATGATAGCTATGGCAATAACCTTAAGATTTAAACTCAATTATGGCAGAAAGTGCCAACCCTGTTCTCTAACTCTTCTCACATCATACATTAATAATTTAACTAATAATATTTGACAATTTGTATGAGTTTAATAATATTTTTGCTACTTTGTAAAATTATTAAAATTATTGCGTCTTAGAAAGATGACGCCTTTAGTCTAAGCTAGTATATAAGTAATTTATGTTTGTTTTGATGCAGTTATCAATGTGAAACCTAAAATAAAATAACTTTTATACAACTTTTTTATATTTATTTTTACACACGGTTTCTTACCTCAAACTAAACAAAGCTTGTGATATGGCTTTTTAAATACTTACATACTTGTTTATAAATAGACAGTACCTAAATAACACCCAGACTCAAAGCAAACACATAAATGATTGCCCTGGGTGGGGATCAAACCCATGCCCTTTTGATCCAGAAGACAGGGTCACTAACCACTGAGCCACCGAGGCATTAAATTCAATTATGAACCAAATTATTATGTAAGATAACTATTAGTTTTATGGGCTTGTTATTATTATTGACGTTTTAAAGATAATTACATGTAATTATCTTAAATATATCGAACAAAATATGATCCCTATATCCCATTTGAAATTACCTACGCTTTTTTTGATACTGGTATTGTTTATTTACCCTAACTACATATTATGTGAACTATTTCACTTGTTTATGATGAGCACTAAAATACGCTTGGATTTACCATCAAATAAAAGGCGCCTATTCACCATCATCCCGTCAATATTTCTACCAACTGACCTAAACTATATTTCGAAACTAAAAACATATCCTCTGCAATCCCTTTCAACCTTGTTTACGTTTACGATTATGATTTTTATCAAAGCAACCATACACCAGTGTAAATAAAATATTCATGATCTGCTGTAAAGTCGAGCTGTAAAATTAACTGTATCAGCGTATTAATTGCCATAATATAATTGAAGCATCCACCGTCTTCCGTACGTTATGGTTCGTTTTACGACTAGATGCCAATAACAATTTTATAGCTCAATCGAGCGGTGTGGCAGTTTGACTCTACGGCAGCAATCGGGACAGTAAAAAATTTGATCGATTGAAAATAAATTTGATTCAACGTATGGATTTTTAGTGCCACTATTCATCTTACTATAGTGTGATTGCTGTAGAAAGGAATTTAATAATAGTCTTCTAATGATGATGGTTACGGTTTAGAGGCTAATTTCGGCTCCACAGTATCAATTGTGATGCTAACAATTTTGATCGATTGAATAACATGATTTTGGATTCTTTAGATAGATAGATAAACTCTTTATTGCACACCAAGAAATAAATACAAAGAAGCATAAACAGTGTAACAATGGGCGGCCTTGTCGCTGATAGCGATCTCTGCCAGGCAACCTTAACCCGGCGAGCATGACCCAGGGTATCTCATACCCTGTAACTTTTTAAAAGTTGTGTAATTTCTAAGATTCTCGCTTGGCAACTCTAGCGGGCTCAGTAGCTGGAGGGAGGGGCGTGCGGGGCGGGAAAGTGGTGTGATCGAAGTGCTGCGCGGGACACTGGCGGAGATATACGTGCGCAAACGTGTCAAGGGTATGTCACACCCTGCCTCACGCTAGACGTATTTTTTTTACGTAAAAATTTTAGAATTATTATCTTTTTATTAGTTTTGGTTTATTGTTTTTTGAGTTTTATTGTGATTTTAGATTGCGGTAGTAGTTTGTTTATTTTTTTGAGTTTTACTATGTTGTTTTTAGTTTTTGCCCCTAAATGGATCTCGATAGGGAAGAAGAACGGATCCGTGCCATGCTAGAGGCGACAACGACAGATTTTTCAGGCGATGAATCCAGTTCAGAGCAGGAAACGGATCATTGTAGTGAACACGAAGTGGGTTCTTCGACGGAGCAAGAAGGTGACGATTCAGATAATATTTTATCTAACTCCAGACAGGAAGAAGCTGTAGGAAATGATCCCGGTAACGACATGGAGGACGATTTACTGTTGGCACTAATCATATACTAAATGATGGTCTATGACTTTGTTCTATGGTGTTCTGAACATGGCTGCTATCAAGCTTGCATCATATATTGAGCAAACAAAAACGTGAACATCAAGAAAACTGAATTTATTCGTAATTTGGGCTTATCCATGATTTACGAACATCTGAATGCAAGAAAATCTGGAAAAAAAATATACCAACTTACATCCGCCAGCGCATTAAAAAACAGCTCGGTGAGCCCTCACCCAGAGCTGTTAATGTTCCAAAACAATACGTCCGATGTCAGGACTATCCTTACAAGAAGGACAGAAAAAGTAAATACTCTTGCAAAGCTTGTAACAAGCCAATATGTTTACAAACATGCAAAATTAACTTGTGAAAATTGTACTGATCTCCTCGGTAGCGATTAGTCATTATTTTTATTGAAAAAAAAAATAACCATTAGTATTTTACGAGGAGGATCTCATTATCTTTTGATTTTAAGTTGATTACATTCCAAAGAATAAAGATTTTTTGTTTAAATCTATGTTAATGTAAGTCTATAAAGATTTGTTGTTAATTTTACTTAGTTTTTGAAAAACGAGAATAAACGATGATAATTGTATAATTATGAACTTGTTTTATTATTTTTAACATCAAAATACATTAAATTTAATAGTGTAATCAATAAAATTAAAAAAAATAACCAAAATAACAAAATTATGGCACATCAACATAAGGGTATATCATACCCTGCCTCATGCTTGATGCAACTTTTTTACACCTCATGCTCGCCGGGTTAAGATGGAGAGGACAGAAAGCGTATAAATAATGGACGGGGTGCTTTAGTAAGATTATTGTACATAATTCTTTATTGCTTCACACCAAAAACAGAAAATAAAAAAATGCAGACTTTAGTCTAATAAGCGTGAGAACTCGTGAGTGATCACCTACATTGATATTTTACATGCACACAGACGCATCGCGCTCTATAGTGTAGCTGGTGACATGACGGGCTCTCTAACCTCCGTTTGTCTAGTCTGGAATCTTTTTGGGGGCTGAGTTACCTTCGTTCGTTGAATAATACTCATTTTTGAATCTCTACACGTGGCCCCCGGGTAGTGTTAACTGGGTAACAAATTCTGGTCGAAAGTTTCGGCCGGTTGAAGGTTTCGGTTAGGCATTTTTTAAAGACGCGAGGTCTTAACCTAATTAAAACAAACGGCGGCTATATTAAATCGCACTGTAATGTGACAATAAAAATAAAAATAATAGCGTTATATAATAATGGTTATGCTTCCTATACCAATTATGAGTATAATTATGAGGCTAATCTTGAAAATAAATTCAAATAAACCAAAATATGGATTTTAATTATTCTATCCTACCTGTAGTGTAATCGCTGTTGATAGTTTATAATGTTGATAGCTATACTTTCTACACCAATTTTGGCTCTATACACGGTATCAATTGCGATACTAACAATTTTGATAGATTGATAATAAATTCAATTCAACGAATGGGTTTTATTGCCACTATATCATACAGCTCTAGTCTGATTGCTGTACGTAAGATTAATAAAATATTTGTAATATTCAGAAGAGTTATTCCTAACAACAAACAAGATAAATGACAAATTAAGAAATGACACTGATATTAGTACTAATATTAAGTAATAATATTAGTACTAATATCAGTAATCAGTAAAATAAATAAATTTGTTAATCAATAACTATGATACTTAAATATTTATAACTTAATCATGTATATTACTTACTTTTTTGTAGTATTATTACCATTTCTTAAAGAAACATTTGTTTGTTTATTGCAATGTCCTCTTACAACAAAAGTTCTTACAAACTTGATTTTTTTTACTTCACTTTACTATCACTACATAGTATAAAACAGTCTCTTCCCGCTGCCTGTCCCCATGTACTTATGCTTATATCTTTAAAACTACGCATCGGGTTTTGATGCAATTTTATTTAATAAATAGAATGACTCAATAGGAAGTTTAATATTCAAATTCAAATTTATTTATTTACAATAAATATAGTTTGACAGACTTACGAGTACGTCCAATACGCTACATTTATAAATATGCATAATACACCTGTGCGAAGCCGGGGTGGGTCGCTAGTACATATTATAAGATACGTTTTCGTTTTAGGATACTACTCGTAGGTATGTAGGTACATCTAGCTCAAGCAACACAGGTTAGCTACGTACAAAGAAAACCGCAGTCCCGCCACATTCTAGAGCACGGCTTGCATTCAAAGTTCATTAGCTCCAAGACGTCACTATAAGTACCTATATTACTCATTCTATTCGTAGTAAAGGATGTACTTTAGTGTAAGTTGACAACATCTGCCTTCGTCACCCCTAATCATTCACTCGGTTGCCCCTCAAAAGGCAAAAGGCGGCTAGAAAACCCCTAGTAAATGTTTAATTACACTAAATAATTTGGTTACCCCTCAAAGTTCAATTTGAAGAGAATTTGTCAATGTCTGTCTATAACATAGCAAAATTTTAACGGTTGTAAGAAAATATATGTGTTTCTATGTGTAAGTATAACACAAACGGTTTGGTCGATTTGGGATTGGGCGAGATTTTCATGTAAAATTGTCTATTTAGTATAAAAGCATGAGAAAATAAAATCAGAAATGATTATAAATGTGATACTTACTTATGTTTAAACATGAAACATATTAAACATTTAATTTTGTACAATTTAGTCAGTGGCTGTAGTGGATTTGCCAATAGCCTAAATAAACTGAGGCCTAGAGTGGTAAATATTAGGGTGGGCGGATTTTTTTTTTCAATATCTAAGTACCTAGTACATAAACAACTTTGACTTGTAAAATTGTGTTTCAATGTTTCACTTTCTCAGATTCTAAGTCATACTCGTAGATACCTTTTTTTACAATATGCATAGAAGCTTTACATAGGTGCATTTACTGAACTTGAGTCTATCTATATCTAATCTCTAACGATCTACCTAGATTTTAAGGGGGCGGGAAAATTTCAACAGCCTACAACAGGCAAAGTATAGATCCGTCTCTGGCCAAAGAATATGAAGGGTCCAGTTCGAATAATGACTTGATTCCTTCATTTGCTTACTTTAACAAATAAATTGTCTACATCGCCTTGAACATTTCAGAATGAAACGTCGAATCTTCCATTTATATTTTCCCGTTGTTTGTGCTCAAAGCTAAGTCACGAGTCAGCCAGGAAACGAGATGGATGAAATAAACGCCGCTTTGATTGCTTCTTCGGTTCACTTCCGAATAATAATCTATGAAGATTAATTATACCTATTGCAATTCTTATTTTGATTTATTACTTTAAAAATTATGTAAATTTTAAAGCCATAGAACATCATGTTTGTTTCCGTAAATTTATGTAATGATCGCATTAGGGCACACAACGTCAATTAATTTAACTTTTAAATATGAGCTTGGAACAAAATGCTCATAAATTAAACTCAATTGCAGGTAGATATAGTCATACTTTTTAGACCGTCATGTTATCAAAATTTATGTACCCTTTTAACAATTATATTGTTTTAAAATGACCATATAGGTGTATATAGCCTGACAGTCAAACTATATTTTTTAAGTTGCTACTAGTATTAGACGGTGTTGTACTTAGTACTTAAAGAATGATAATAAAGAATGTTTAAACAAACAAACAAAACTTTAAAAATTAAATTTAGGACATCTAAGTTATATGCCTAGTAGATGTCACGTCGTACAGGGAGATAAAACACGGACAGATGACCGTGGAAGCTGATTCACCTACAAGAACCACCTATAATTATGCTAAGTGATCCTTTATAGCCATTGACAAAAATTCAACAACGTAAATATTTCGTACAATCAGCAAAAGTTGTTATTTTAAAAAAACAGGAGATGATCTTTATCGTTTGGAAGAAAAAAATAACCTAACAAATATATACGCAAAAAAAAAATATAAGAATCGGTCAAGCTATTTCGGAAGAATCTCAACAACAAATACTGTTAGACGAGATTTTAGATTTAGCAAAAATGAACATAAGAAGTTCCAAAAATGCTAAAACGAACCACAGACCAGGGTAAAGTACTTCAAAATAAAAGTACTTTTTGCAGTAAAAATAATGATAACGTAATAATTTTTCGCTTACCGACATCAACCATGTACACACAGAGCTATTGCAACTAGATAGATGGCGTTGTTGTCGCTTGAGGCAATTCTCAACAACAAAAATGTATGAAAAATATGGCTCAGCGCTGTCAAAACTGTATATTTATTCGATTTATTTTTATTTTTTATTTTTATTTTTTCGACACTACTGAGACAAAAACACGGCCACTGAATCGAGATATATTTATGTCTCTTTCTAACTCATGCCATATTAAATCATTCCATCTCGTTCTTTTTTTTCTCTATCGACCACGTTATCCCTCTGGTATCTCTGTGCATGTACAGAATTCGCGAATATTTCGCACGGATTGATGTATCATTTTTTATATTTTTCTTGATTTACCAAAAATAGCTCTGCCGATTACGATAAAATTTGAATGGAACCAATTTAGAAGTATATTTTTTCCAACAAAAAAAAAGAATTATCGAAATCGGACTACTATGTAAGAAGTTAATAAAAAAAAATACGCGTCGAATTGAGGACCTCCTCCGTTTCGTCGGTCAAATATGAAATATTTGTTACCTAAATTAAGTAAACAAATGATTTCAACGAAGTAAACTGTTGAAAGGAATTAAAGGAAAACTTATAAATTAGATGATAATAAGTTTCCATAAGACTAACGGTATATTGTAGTCTTATGAAAACAAAATTAACTAAGCATCCATTTTTCAGTCTCTGGATCATAATGAAACATCTACCAACAATAATACCTGTACCTGCTCTAAAGGCGGATAAAAATATAACGCTCAATTACCTCTTCAAAAGATAACGCTCATAAAAACAACGCATATTTTAGAACATCAAAAACAACGAGCGAGCACAAAAAGGACAAGACAAAAAACAGCGTTTTAATTCATCTCACTCAAGCTCAAAAAGGATCAACACTTCATTTCTACGAGGCTACCAAAAACAATACCTCGTGAAAGAAAAGAGAGATCCCATGAAAGCCTTCGTGACGTCACCTGCACGAATTAGGAGCCTTGTCATAGAATAAGTGATAGTAGGGTGTTCTGTCTCTGTCACACGCCGTGATCCCGTGACCTCTCGCTCTGAGACAATTGACCTATTTTCCGAGAGAGCGATAATTCGGAGACCAGTATCGCTGAGTTGCACATTCTATATGAGACTGTGTCTTTTTGTTTGTCTCCAAATGTGGGGAGTTTTACGACAGTTGGAGCGCGGTTATCTGAGATTCTAGAATACGGGCCCATATTTAAAGCTCGCTGCCAAAGATTCAACATCGTATTTTTCCGAACAAAGACCTATTTGAAAATGATGGGCGAAATCAAGAAAGTGTTTTTACAGGACGCAGTTTATTTTCTAATCTGTAAGAGTAATAAAAGAGGTATGATATTTTATTGTGTGTTAGCATAGATGTAGATCCCCGTAATTATTTTTTTGCAAAAAACAACATGACCGACGTCACCCGTGTACAGAATTCGCGAATATTTCGCACGAATCGATGTAGCATTTTTCACATTATTGCTGATTTATCAAAAATGGCTCAGCTGATTTTGATAAAATTTAAATGGGAACAATTTTAAAGTATACTATTTCAAATAAAAAAAGAATTATTGAAATTGGACCACTACGAAAAAAGTAATGCGTGGTTATACATATACGAGTAAATATCGCGTATACGCGTCGAATTGTATACCTCCTCCGGTGGTTCGTTGGTCAAAAAGGATGGAACGGTTTGATCCAGTTTTTTTTATTAATTGTACCTGATTGCAGATTACTTACCTACTTCAATGAATATATATGTACTAGCTTAAAACCCGCGGCTTCGCCCGCGTTGTCTTAGTACATAGGTACTTACCTACTTAAATTGAAAATAGCCCGCGGTTAGATCTACGTTGTCATTGTACATGCTTATAATAATATCTAATGGTCCGCGATTTGGCCCGCGTTGTCTTAATACTTGCTTAAAATTACTTGCAAGGATAATTTTGGTTTGGTCAAAATTGAAACAGTATTTGCCTATAATGATAATAGGTAACGGTTTGGCCCGCGTATTGTTAGTACTTGCTTAAGATGGTTATTTATAGCACGCAGCATGGACTGCGATGTCTTAGTACTTGCTTAAAATTATAAAAGCTTGCCGTTTGGCCTGCATTGTCGTTTTACTTACAATGATAATTTCCCATGGTCTGGCCCGTATTGTCTTAGTACTTGCTCAAAATGATAAAAGCCCGCGGTTTAGCTCGCGTTGTGTTAATAATTAGGTACTTACAATGATAATAACCCACAGTTTGGCCCATGTTGTTTTAATACTAACTTAATTAAATTAACAGCCCGCGGTCCAACCCGCGTTATCTTGGCATTTGCTTATAATAATATCTAATAGTTCGCGGTCTGGCCCGTGTTGTCTTAATAAATCCTTAAAATTATAATAGCATGCCGTTAGCCTGCGTTTTTGTATTACTTGTAATGATAATAGCCCACGGTCTGGCCCGCGTTATTTTCTTAACTGCTTAAAATGATAAAAACCCACAGTTAAGCCCGCGTTTTCTTGGCACTTACTTAAAATAATAGTAGCTCGTGGTTAAGCCCGCATTAGACTCGATTATGAAGGCGCCATTGTAATTATAATAGCTAATTATCGTAATTATATCTGTTTCATTTTCACTTTAAGCATTCCATAGAGAGAACACTTTTTATGTTGTTATTATATTTACTATGGCGTCTTCATAACTGAGCTTATTATTGTATTACTTGCAAAATAATGCCTACGGTTTAGCCTGAATTGTCTCAGTATTTGGTTATTTAATTTACTTGTATCTAAAGCTTATTACGGAGCACGTGAATTTTTGGATGATAAATTGCCGAATTTCTGAAATTAACTCAATAATAAATAAATATATAAAATAAATATTGGGGGACATCTCACACACGGTCTCTGATCCCAAACTAAGCAAAGTTTGTGATTTGGCTGGCAGAGACTGATATACTACATATACATGTATTTCTATGTATGTACTGTATTGTATACACCACCGACCATACTCCTATTTTTAGAATAATTCCAGTCCATCCAAAGGTTGCCTGGTAGAAATCGCCAAAGGCGATAAGGCCGCCATTGTGCAGCATATTGTATATTGTATAGTTTCTGTACTGTGTTTCTGTGTACAATAAAGATATATTTATTTATTTATTTATACATGTAGGTTGACTGGCAGATAATGCTGTTTAGCGTTAAGTCCTCCTTTTGTACAAATAGTGTGCAATAAAGTGTTAAATGAATAAATAAAAATACATTAATAACACTCAGACACAGAGCAAACACATATGAACATCACATAAATATATTTGCCCTGGGAATCAAACCCACGCCTCTTTGACCCAGGAGTCAGGGTCAACCACTGAGCCACCGAGGGAGCCAATAATAATAATTGTATGAGTAACTATGTAAGAAATTTCACTTTTCTTTGCTGGAAAACATTGAGGCAACCTGTACGTACGTAGAAAAAATCAATGTCGTATGTGAATTCAGCAACCCATGCTCGGCCGGCGTGATGGATATGGCCCAATTACCCTTCGCGGATAGGCCTATTTTCAGTCATCCATCAGCCGCAGGACGTCCACTGCTGGACATAGGTCTCCCCTATGGATCTTCAATAAGACCGGTTGGAAGCGGCTTGTATCCAGCGCGATCCTGCGGTCTTAATGAGGTCATCCGTCCACCTTGTGGGTGGACGTCCTACGCTGCGCTTGCCGGTACATGGTCTCCACTCGAGAACTTTTCGACCCCAACGGTCATCAGCCCTCCGCGCTATGTGCCCTGCCCATTGCCATTTCGACTTGCCAATCCGTTGGGCTATGTCGGTAACTTTGGTTCTTCTACGGATCTCCTCATTAATGATTCGATCTCGCAGAGAGACTCCAAGCATAGCCCTCTCCATAGCTCGTTCGGCTACTTGGAGCTTACTTATATGATAGTGAGAGACCACGTTTCTGTGCCATAAGTCATCACTGGCAACACACACTGGTCGAAAACTTTCGACTTGAGGCACTGAGGTATGTCGGACGAGAAGACACTACGCACTTTTCCGAACGCTGCCCAGCCGAGTTGAATTCGTCGATTGGCCTCTTTGTTGAAGTCGGACCTACCTAACTGGACTACTTGTCCTAGGTAGACGTACGAGTCAACGACTTCAAGAATCGAGTTTCCAACAGAAATCGGGGTAGGTAAAACATGGGAATTACACATGACTTTCGTCTTGTCCATGTTCATCTTAAGACCTACCTGTTTCTATTATCCGTAGTGCTATCCGTAGTACCTATTTTCAGTAGTGCGCTATTAATTAAGGCCGGTACAGGTATTCGACATGTTTCATTAAGTCATTAGAAATTTATTAATTTATTTTTTCCAGGCAAATGAAAAAATGGCACACAAGTCGTAATTCTAGTCAGGCATATTCTAGGATGCTATTATACTCATAATTTGATTAACTTTTACAATGGTACCAACCCCAAAAGCACGTGAATAAAATCAGCTGTTCAACATAAAAAGTTCATCGACCCGCGACAAAATGTATGGAAAATGTAGGTAATTTTCGCTTGTCAGGGTTGATCCCATAGTAAAATAGCTATATTGATCCACATGTGCGCTAAGCTTAAGACTATTGGCTCACACAATAAAAAAAATCGTAAACTTTTGGGGACCCATTTTGCCCCATTTAAAGATAAACTATCGTTATCATAATCCTAGATACTACATTTTTTAAAAAGCGCATTGAAATTTTGGGACGTATCTGACCCCTAAGGATTTTTTTAAGGAAAATTTAGAAAACGGGTACAGCCATATTTTTTATTTAGTCTCAAAAGCATGTATACAAAGTTTCAAATCAATCGATACAGGGAATAAAAAGTTACATACAAACGAAAAGGGCCCATTTTACCCCCTTAGAGGTCGAAAGTTCAAAATTTTCGTCCTTAGTGCTCCATTACGTCGTTCAATGTACCTATATCCCAAATTTCAAGCTCATATTTTTAGCGGTTTGGGCTGTAGTCTAAACTTATTAATTTTGCGTATCCCTAAGGAACCTTATAGATTTTCCTGGATTTTATTAGTTACTGTATTAAAACATGCTAAGTGCTTCCTTCATACCAATTTTCAACCATAACCGTTCAGCTGGTTCGATGTAATTGACGCTTTTTTCACCAACTTTGGGACCTTATTTGACCCCTTAGATGAGGAAAATTCGGAAAAACAGGAAAAAACGTAACTTTTATTTTGTTTGAAAAGCATGTATACAAAGTTTCAAGTCAATCGGTACAGGGAATAAAAAGTTACATACAAACGAAAAGGGCCCGTTTTACCCCCTTAGAGGTCGAAAGTTCAAAATTTTCGTCCTTAGTGCTCCATTACGTCGTTCAATGTATCTATATTCCAAATTTCAAGCTCATATCTTAAGCGGTTTGGGCTGTAGGCTGTCTGTCAGTCAGTCACTCAGGGAAGCCTTTTATATAATAGATTTAGTGACAGTGTATTAACAATGACGCGAAATTAAACCGGCCTTAAAGTAACGTTGCTGAAATTGACTACAACGTATAGAATTGGTTATTATCAGATAGAAAGTAGGTATTTGGGGTGTCAAAATAAATAGTATTGTTTTATTTATAAAGCGTATTAACTTTATATGTACTGTCGTTACGTTTTGATATTAAAATAATACTGTATTGTACTGTACCAGCCTTTTTTAAATAGTCCACTGCAGGACGTAGGCCTACCCACGAAGGGTGATTGGGCCATATCCACCACGCGGGCCCAGTGCGGGTTGGTGGATTCACATACGCCATCGAATTTCTTCTACGGACGTATGCAGGTTGCCTCACGATGTTTTCCTTCACCGAAAAGCCTGTGGTGTGAAATTCCGTACATAGATTCCAAAGAACTCATTGGTACGGGACTGGGGATTCGAACCCACGACCTCACAATTGTAAGGCAGGTGTCACTACCTCTTGACCATCACGGCTTCCATAAAAAAATAATGGTTCATTCTAATTAATGCCTTCCTTAAGTTTATGCAGGCTTTATTTATCGTACATTTTATCTTTCCTTCTGTATGAATTGCAATATACTATATCCCGCAAAGCCCCACAAGACTGACGACGATATTTGCTATAGCTGGGAATATAAAAAGGCAGCAAATGTGCATATTTGCATTTTCAAGAGGAGCTTAGTGGATTCCTGAAATCTCGTAGGCGGTAGCAGCTCGTAGAGACTCTACGTTTCTGCGTAGCTTTGAAAATGGTGATAGAGAACTTAAGCTCGTAGATGGTTACTGCGGTTTGCTAAGTAAAAAGCTAAGCTTAAGCTCTTGTAAAATAAGGCATATTTTTGCACAATTTAATTTAATTAGTGAGAGAGTGAAGTACATGTAATTTTTTTTAGTAAAATGTAGGTATTATATCTAAATAGGTACATTGCTGAAATAGCCCAACTGATTAGCAAGTTGAAGTAGCAGTGGGCAGCTGGGCAGGGACATAGTTCTAAGAGCTGACGGGTAATGAGATCGTACAGTTGTCAAATTGAGACTACGTACTGGAAAGCGCAGTGCAGGGCGTTCAGTGCAGTTCATTTATTTCAAACTAGCTGACCCAGCGTACTTCGTTCCACCTAACAGTCAATTAACGTAGCTTAAGTTACTCCTTATTACATCAACTACCTAGCAATAAAAGTCCCGTCATAATCGGTTCAGCCATTTCAGAGATTAGCTGGAACAAACAGACAGACAGACAAAAATTGTAAAAAATGTTATTTTGGTGTATGTTGTAACATATAATATATATTCATATGCATGTAGTAACGGTTATTTCAATATTATAAACAGACACTCCAATTTTATTTATTAGTATAGAAGATAATCATATTCAATATTCATATTCATATTCAATTTATTCATAAAATATTTCATTTACATGTCAATACTATAGGTTTACACAATCACTATCTTGAAAATGAGATAGGCACAGTATTACAATATATTAAAAATTCAGTACATAATTAAAAATACATTATGAAAGTTATTATCAAAATTAAGATGTCAGAAATAGAAATAAAAAATATGTGCAGTAGCATCGTCAAAGATAACCGTCCGACAAAGATAGACGTCCACCAACAAAAGGTGGTTTGAGTTGAGAGTTTGTGACCTAATCAAGATCGCAGGAACGCGTTGATGTACTGACTATACGATTCTCTTACAATATATTTTTTTACATTATCACGCACTGCTGCAAGAATACTTTAATTTTTGACTCTATTGAACTAACCTATAATGTCTAAAAATGTAAAGAGAGCCTCCTTTTTGTATTTTTGTAGATTTGTATTTATAATAATGTTATTTCTCTGTTTTCAGTGGGTTCCATTCTCTAGTCCGAAGAACATCGCTGTAACAATGTTGAATCTACAATCTACGCTCCGTTCATGGTACAGAATAATAAAGAACAGCGGGCTCCAGCTTCGGTGAACACAAATCAGCGATCCATCGAATCAGGCCCGAATTTATTGGTTGCAGAGACGAATGCGGCCCGCCCATAGACCTCGCAAGCTAGGACATGTCGTTTCGAACTAGTGGAAACCTCTTTTTGCACGAAAATCTCTGCTCAAAATCACAATGAGGTACGTGTAACGCCAATACATACCTATTATCACTCACAGAGACTCACATATTCCACATTTTTTTTATCGCGAATAAATCCGCGGTTGACCACCAACTCGCCTGATGGTAAGCGACGTTGTGGTCGATTTACACTTATTTAGGTATATGAGTTCATACAACACTGCACTTTGCAATGTGTGTGCGACTATGTTTCATAAACAAACATTTCGCGACGCATGATTTTTTGTTACATTCAAGATGTTATTTTTCAAAGTACAGAGATTTAAAGAGGTGTGATGAACGACTTAGAAGGAACGACCTCGAAACAGCGAATATTAATCAATTTTTAAAACAAAAAAAAAAACATTTATTCGTTCGCGACGAAATAAATGAATGAGAATTCTGGAGTTGGCCTCATAGTAAAAGTTGCTTATACTCAATGTTAAGTAACTACACCTCTACGAATTCCTACACTTTACAAAGCAACAATCTGTAAAAATGTTTCACTCCCTGGATAAGATATGGCCTCACTCTAGGTCTCTAAGGCCCCGGGACCGATGTCGGTCAAACTGGAACATTTGCCCAGTTCGCCGATAAACTTGAATCCCGGACGATGCAGGGCATATCGGGAATTTATGCGAATACAGGAATAATGAGGCTTGGCAAATGGTACAAGACATGAAATATGATTCATGAAAGAGACATGTGGATACAATGTTTTTGGCCGGATGAAAAGTTTCACTACGTCTTACCTTAGTCTTACGCCTTGGTGGTCTAGTGGTAATGACAACCGCCTTACAATCGTGAGGTCGTCGGTTCAAATCCCGGTCCCGTACCAATGAATTTCTTGGATTTTTTTGTACGGTATTTCACACAACTGGCTTTTCGCTGAAGGAAAACATCGTGAGGCAACCTGCATATGTCCGTGGAAGAAATTTGATGGCGTATGTGAATCCACCAACCCGCACGGGGCCAGCGTGGTAGATATGGTCCAATAACTTTTCGTTGTTAGGTCTACATCCTGCAGAGGACTATTACAAAGAAAAGGCTGGTACGGTACCTACGACTTACCAAAATGCGGTTTAGGTAGTAGCATGTTTAGGTACGTAGTAAGTCTTTGTTTACCTTATTTAGATTTATAGACGCCTACATTTAGTTTGATCAGAAATGTAGGGTAAATTACATCTAGAAAGTTTTCCACATCTTAGCTGTTTGTATTAGAATTATGGATCTACCTCCACCCATACCTTATCTTTTATTTTGTTTTATTTCTTACTAGCTGACCCGGGAAACTTCGTTTCACGCAACATCTATATAAATTATAGCCTATGTGTTATTCTGATGTATAAGCATTAATATCGCAAAGTTTTATCTAAATCCGTTAAGTACTTTTTGCGTGAAAGAGAAACAAACATCCATACATACAAACTTTAGTAGGATTAGGTTTCACATTGACAACTGCATCGAAATAAGCATCAATTATTTACATACTAACTTAAACTAAATCCGTTATCTTTTTAAGGAAGCTCTATATGCAGTAATTATTACAAAGCAACAAAATTTTTAGTAAACTCAATAAAAAATTACATTTTACAAATTATATTGCTTATGTATACCATATTATACCGGTGTAGCTTTGATTGTGCTTGTCTGGTCATCCAAACAAAGAAATTGACGGAACCAATAAGTTTTTGAGGACACTCTCCGCAGTGTATCTTTTTAAAATCAATATTACTAATCACGATATTTGTACCTACTTGAAACTCTTATTCATTTAATCCCCTCTATGTAACTTGACTTACTTACTTAAGGTTTACAGAGCTTTTTCTTCTATTCCTCCAATATTAAAAATGGATAGTAGTTCCATGTGAAAATAATATAAAATAAGAAAAAATCTTCAAAAGCTTTTTATACGTCCCGTCCGAAGTTCCCTAGTTATTGGAGTTCCGGTCACGTGAGCTGGTCTGGAGAGAGTAGGTTAGTTGTGCCAAGTTTTCAGTTATGGCCATTTTAATGCTTTTAGTTTCACACTAATTGGGCGTAATTGGTTTACAGGTCGTAATTTTTTGTGGTCATGCAGCATAACGTGTGTTAAATGTTAATAGGTAGCTATAGTAAAGGTGCGTGTGCTTGTAACTATTAAAAGAATAATACCATAAAACCCTATTTAATCGCGATTACTTATAAATGGATAATACTTTATTAGACGGTTGTTGAAAATTTCGATTATCAGTAATAATCATGGATCGCAGAAGAATTTCTTATTCCATGTCGTAGATCGAAAATAATGATCACGAGGAAATTAATAAAAGTTCAAAAATCTGACAGCTAATATTTCTTCTCGCAAAAAAAGATGCATGATGCATACAGTCGAGGGACTCGAAGTCGCGCATTTGACTTCGAGTCCCTCGACTGTTGCCCGTCAGCATTTAAGTAATGAGGACAAATATCCCTCTATGTCCCGTGTTACTATGTGCTATGTTAGTGTTCTATGTAGTTACTATGTCAATAGTGAGTAGCGACATATAGACAAAAACTATGTAGACAAAAAAATGTCGAGCGTCTTTATCCTACGAATGCGATAGCTGCCGTTCAATGCATCAAAAAGTAGATAAGATGACGTCCACAAGTGGTATATTATTCAGAGAAAAATCGAACCAAGATGATATGTACATCATTTGAAAGCTTGATTTATTGGACTTCTCTGGATGGACTTCTCAAAAATATTTAATTTAGATTTTTTTATCCTTCCATTTTTTTTAATGTGAAAAATAAATTGTATGAAAAATAATAATACAGCTTTGTATTTTTTCTAGTTTAGCAATAATAAAGTGCTTCTATCGTTATTTTACTTACATTCGTAGCTGATTCTTCCACACCCATCTCTTATTTTGCTAAAATTAAAAATCATAACCTACCAGTGTGACCAGTTAGTAGGTACAATGTGACAAAAAATAACACTAAAAAACTGTGTCTAATTGGTAAAAATGCTTCTATTTAACAATTTGGAGGTTACTTAATCAGGGTTTATTACCAAAAATATTTATATATCCTAATAGATTCAAAATTAATTTAAAAAAAAACGGAGGGCTCTTTTTTGTTTTAACTGTTGTAAAAGACTCAGAAAAATATGCATTTTTTCGAAATGTAAAGAGTGTTGTAGTTAGAATTTTTGATTATTGCTATACCAGCCTCCATACATTTTGTGGACATGTCCTTTGACATACGTCTTTAACGTGGTAGTATAAATACTATAAGCTAACAATAACTCAAACGAAACAACGCCATTCAAAAACTCTCCAATCACCACAAAGTTCTAAGTCCGCAAAAATAAAAACGCAAAAAATGATCGTCCATTATTGGCGCGAAAGCCTGCGTGTCGCGGTTTGGCTAATGCCGTGTATTATCCCCTTTATAAATCATTCACGTCGATGGCACGCTTTCACGTCGGCCCTGGATAATGGCTGCTCCGACAATCGTATTTTTGTGACGTATAAATTGCTGTTTTTTATGCTTGCAATGACATAATTTTCATTGGGAAAAGGCTCTCTTATATTTCGCTAGAGCGGCAAAAAAGTGTCGGTCCAAACTCTTTGTAATCGTAGCACCATTGGATCGTACTTGATATTTCGTTTACTTATAAGATAACAGCAGGCTATTTTAGTGTTTGGTCATATAGTAAAAGTAATTAAACTCTTTGTAATCGTAGCGCTATAGGATGTAGGTACTTGATATTTCGTTTAGTTACAAAGATTACAGGTAATTTAGTTGTATGTCGTATAGTCAAAGTTGTTCTTGTTGATGTACTAAATTCGCACTTGATGTTGGTTGAGACACACACAACAATGAGGTTGTTAAGTATACAGGGTTACTTCTAAAACGCCAGCAACCTCGCAGGACTAAATACCTAACACCATAAACAACAACTTCTGTTCTACGACTTTCATCAAAACTCAAAAAAAAATCAGCTGTTCCATACATTTTCTCGCGGGTGAACTATATTTTTCTTTGGAACAACATTTTTTTTTTTAGTTTTGACAAGACAAAAGTCGTAGAACAATTGTTGTTGTTTATGGTGTTAGGTATTTAGTCCTACGAGGTTGCTGGTGTTTTAGAAGTAACGCTGTATAAGCATTTCGGTATAATATTCAAAAGAATTCTTAAATGGAGATCACAACCGATCACGTGTCTGCAAGTACAGCAAAGGTAATATAGGTACCTAGTCATAAAGTGAGTAGAAATAAAGAAAAAAAACAGGTATTCCTTTTAAAAAGTTCACTAACACAACAAGTACAGTTCTTTTTGACAATTAGGAGTTGGTCCCATACTAAAAATTTATCAAATTGACAAGAACAACGATATCCTATAACATGTCCGCCGTCTAAACAAATGCGTCTCAGTTGTCATACGATTTGTTCTACTCATAGAACAAATACGAACAGAATATCCCGGATGTTCTACGATAGAACAAACAGGAATAAAATATTCCGATTGTTCTATAAAAACACCTGGGTACGGTGTGTACCTAATACTTTTCCAACAATAGTGACAAATAATGAGACAAAGGTTACAGAAACACAGAAAATTTAAATCTGCATTCGAATACTAGCAGATCTTAAAGTGATCATTTCAGTCCAATATTTCTCTTACACCAGACGAAATATATCACATAAAATGAAGCAGTCATAATCATAATTAGGTACGTATTGCATTTGTTGGACAAATCGCGCGAGCGTGCAGACGCCTTGCGCAACGTACATTTATCATAGCTGAGGATGAAACGAGCTTCTCTTCACTGTAGCTAGATAAATCATTATCCCCACCCCCTACTCCCCACAGTGATTCGTCAAGACGTCTTGAGACTTCGCTACGTGGTCATATTTTATTGTTCTTTTCATGATATTGAAGCCGTGGTGGTCTAGAGGTAATGACACCCGCCTTACAATCGTGAGGTCATGGGTTCAAATCCCGGTCCCGTACCAATGAGTTCTTTGGGATTTATGTACGGAATTTCACACCTCTGTCTTTTCGGTGAAGGTTAACATCGTGAGGCAACCTGCACATAAATAAATAATAAATAAATATTTTGGGACAACTTACACACGGTCTCTGACCCCAAACTAAGCAAATCTTGTGATATGGCTGCCAGAGACTGATATACTACATATACTTATTTTTAAATACATACTTATATAGATAGTAACTAAATAACACCCAGACACAGAGCAAACACTTATGTTCATCACATAAACATTTGCCCTGGGTGGGAATCGAACCCACGGCTCTTTGATCCAGAAGTTAGGGTCACTAACCACTGAGCCACCGAGGCAGTCGAGAACATGTCCGGAAAAGAATTTCAATACGTGAATCCATCAACTCTCACTGGGCCAGCGTGGTGGATATGGCCCAAACACCCTACGTGGGTAGGCCTACGTCCTGCAGTGGACTATTATAAGGCTGATACAGTTTCATGATAGGTTTGCTTATGATTTTCATGCCTTTTTATGCGTAATAGGGCTACATTTGGCCACCAACTCGTCTGATGGAAAGCGAAGTTGCAGCCGAAGAAGGAGCATGTAGACCTAGAAGATACCTATTCACTCTTGACTTGAAGACATCCAAATAGTTATTGTCCGGAAACAATGACGGAGGCAGGGCATTCCAATCCCTGGCGGTCCGCGTTATGAAGGAAGAAGCGAATCGCTCAGTACGAGCAGCCTGAAAAACTAATTCTTAATTTTGTCATGTGTTTCATTTTCATATACAAAACTTCTTCCTCCTCTTCAGGTCGTTGACTCACTGCTGACTGACTGACATCGTGATGTCCCGCCTTTGTACTACTTCATGGCAAATGTGTTTCCATCTCTGACTGTCTTCCGCGTATGGCGTCAGATATCGTTATGCCCAGTTATTCGCCCACCTTACCAGTAACAAAACACAAAACTTCTTAAAGGGTGACTTTAGTAAATGAACATGGACAACTTTCGCTATGGGACTAACCCTAAAATTATTCAGCGAAACTGTTCCTATCACTCGAATCTTTCTCTTACTACTTTTTCTTCTATTCTCTGTCTTTCTTATTACTGTCCGCAGTAGCTTCTTTTATCTCAGCATTATTTAGAGTTATAATAAGCCAAATCAAATTTAATGCCGTCTGTAAACACGAAGCGAGTCGTTGCGCAATAGCAAATTCATATGTCAGCGGTTGTGACGAGTGGAGATTAGCTAACTTCACACAAGCAACTTGGCGTTACGATAACCTATGCTTATAAAGAGTGTGTCTACTGTGAAGCTAACCATGAAATTGCGAAATAGAAATTAGCATATTCCATACATTTGTCGAAAAAAATTGCTGAGAATTGAGCAAACATCAAAAAGTTTCAATGACGTCAAAAATGGTATAGCTAATTTTTTTCCCGTATTCTTATACATACAGTTGCGAACAGTTGCAATAGCTACATAATTATTTTTTGCAAAAAATAGCATGACCGAGTTCACCCGTGTACAGAATCATTACAAAGTATAAAACAAAGTCGCTTTCCGCTGTCTGTCCCCATGTATGCTTATATCTTCAAAACTACGCAACGGATTTTGATGCAGTTTATTTTAATAGATAGAGTAATTCAAGAGAAATGTTTAAATGTATAATACACCTGTGCGAAGCCGGGGTGCATCGCTAGAACGCAAATATTATGCACGGATCGATGTAAAATTTTTCACATTATTGTTGATTTGTCAAAAATGGCTCAGCCAATTTCGATAAAATTTAAATGGGACTATTTTCGAAGTATACTCTTTCCAATAAAAAAAACTTATTGAAATCGGACTACTATGAAAAAAGTTATGCGTGGTTATACATAAAAAAAAAAATATGCGTCGAATCGTTTACCTCCTCCGGTGGTTCGTCGGTCAAAAATATATCTATCGTAGCGCTTATTGCGTAGTTTGACTAGGTGTCTAGTCAGTGATCACCAAAGTTAAGCAATTTTCGCCACAGTCAATCTTCGGATGGGTGACCGCGGACGGCATTTACAACTGAGTGTATTAACCATTTAGTCTTGTCAAAAGACTACTGTAAAATCACTGACACCAGGGCTAACCACTCAGCTTATACGGACTTACTTACTTGTCAGAAAAACCTAATTTAAAAGCTTACTCTGAAAGACCTCTTAAAGTGATTCATCAGGTCATCGCCAGAAGCCGAGGATGCCAATTGAGAAACAAAACACGAATTAATAAAAACAAACGACATTGAGTGGTGCTACTCGCTCCCGTTCCGTGACCTTCATTAAGTATGCTGCAGCGTCACGGCGTCAATAAATCCTTGATGTTTCAATTTTGAAACGTTTCCGACGTTTTATTAACTAGCCGAGGGCCCCTGAATTAAAATTGGTAAGGTACTGGGCACAGAAGTTTATGGACGAACAAACATAGACACTTTATACCTACCTATATAGTATACTGGCTTTTCGGTGGGTATTTCACACCACTGGCTTTTCGGTGAAGGAAAACATCGTGAGGCTACCTGCGTACGTCCTTAGAAGAAATTCGATGGCGTATGTGAATCCACCAACCCGCTCTGGGCCAGCGTGGTGGATATGGCCCAATCACCCTTCGTGAGTAGACCTACGTCCAGCAGTGGACTATGAAAAAGGCTGGTACAGATATAGTATAGGCCGAATTAGCTACGACCTGCGCAATAGGCATGATCACTGGGTAAAAACAAACATTATTAAAATTAGCCCGTGAATTAGATTATCAAAAAATTTTGGGTAGTGTCAAATTTTTGATAATCTAGGTATCTGAAGGACTAATAATATTTTTTTAGTCATCATGCCTCTCATTCTCCTCTCCTTGCGCCGCTGACATATGATTATATTGCTACTGCATAACCACACACCTCGTGTTCCCAAACATAATTAGGTTTGATTTGACCTATTATAGCTATATACTGTTACGAGATGGGTTCTTAGATAATCAGTTAAAACGCCGAATATTCACTTTGCACTTTATTGCACAAAATCACAATACACACGACACAACTGTTCGCACAAACGCTTCACACTGGCACTGATATTTACACAAACTAATCACTTCCTTATTACTGGTACTAGAACACGAGATGTTTTCACTTCGACGGTAAACGAAGAACTGGTCCCCAAGGGTCGGCCGGCGTATTTATATCCATTATTACCTACAGTCTCGAACCTTCGAGATAATTCACGACATTACACGATCTAAGAAACGCTATTGTGTTAACAAGTAAACAGTTTGAAAGTTCGAGACTTCCCTATTGTTCTCAAATACGTCTAAACACCCAAAAAACTAAACAATAGACGGCAGACAAAGACTGATCCCGCTCGAGTCATAAAACCATAAATCTCGCACTTAGGTGTAAATAACTCGCCGTCACTACCGCGCGGCATACCTACTGCGTCACAATACAATAGACTTCAGTTTTGACTTGCCTATAAAAAGCATGAGTCATCAAATATTGCAACTAGAAACAAGAGACTCATAAGCCCGAGTTTTGGGGGAGTCTTTGGTTCACGCACTATCCACGAAGCTCAGGGACTAACTAAAGTCCGAGTAGTACGAAAAGTGTACGAAACGAGAGTACGAAAGCATCGAGAGTTGATGTACGAGTATGTGACGTGATTGTGAGGTGACGATATGGCTCAATCGCTATTCGTGCCTGAACACAGACCGTATTCAGAATCGTACCTATAGTAGGTGTACCGGTTGTGGCTACTGACCTGGTTGTGGCTATTTGCTGTCAAAATTAATGCATTGATCATAATTACAAACAATAATTTAACAGAATAAATACGTACGTAGGACGTCCACCCACAAGTTGGACGGATGACTTATTAAGAACGCAGGATCGCGCTGGATGCAAGCCGCTACCAAACGGTCTTATTGGAGATCTTTAGGGGAGGCCTATGTCCAGCAGTGGACGTCCTATGACTGAAACGAACGAACGAACCAACACAATAAATGTTGTTAGTGTGAATCTCAAAGTTTGAAAAATTCTTTGAAAATTTTATGTCATCATTAAATTGTCTAATTTTAGTCAGGCTTTTGTGTCCCATTGTTGGGCAAAGCCCCCTTCCCATCTTTTTCCCGGTCCTCCGCCAAGTTGGTCCAGTCGAACTGAAAAGAGCGAAGTTCATCACGCCACCTTATTCGGGATCGAAATGTCTAATTAATCATTAAAATTCAAATAAATGACACTAAGATGGCCACAACCGGTGCATCTACCCTTAATTTACTTACTATTAAAAGCACGATACATAACATTTTTTTGCCTGCGAAATAATGTACTTACAAGAGGTTTTAGTGTTCTCATACTATTGAATGCACAATTGCACACTTAATGCAGAGCACGTATGTACACTAGGTAGGTACTTATTCTAATAAACTCATATTATTGCCATATTAGGGTATCTTCCTCAAGTAATGACGAGCCACTTCCACGTCAAGACCTTCGCTCCTAGATCACTCATGAACCGTGACCTATGAGTCTATAATTATCTATGACTACAAAATACGGACAATTCAGGAATAAACACGTCACTTATAGTCACACCTATTGACGTAGACATACGGTAGTTTCCTGTTACAATTTAAACTAGGTTCACGGCATTGTGGACGACATGATGTCTAGAATGTGCTTGCTGAGCATAATAATTATGTCTTTAGCGTGACCTTACGTAAAGGTAATCCAACGAGCCCAACGAGCTATAGAGATTGGAGAGTGCTATGCTAGGAGTTTCTCTGCGGGATCGAATCAAAAATGAGGAGATCGTTACCGTCATAGTCCAGCGGATTGCCAAGTTGAAATGGCTCACCTTTGGGATGGCTCTGCCAAATATCAACTGGAGGCTCTGAAGTCGATTGAGAGGCGAGCCAGGAGGCTGATTGACAACGACACCTTCACTAAGACGCAGCTGCAAAGTCTTGAGCATCGTCGCATGGTAGCATGTTTGTCGGCCTTTTACCGGATACACTTCGGAGAGTGCGCCCAGGACACAATCTGGTCCCCCCTGCCCCTTTCTTCTATCGTACGGCTAGACAGACTCGACCAAAGCGTCACTCTTTTATGGTGAACATTCCGCGCGTTAGAACCAAGCGTTTCGGATCCTCATTCCTCATACGAACAGCTAGAATGTGGAACGCTTTGCCTGGGTCTGTCTTCCCGTTAAAGTACAACGTGGGTGTCTTCAAATCCCGAGTAAATAGGTATCTTCTAGGTAATCGTGCTACACCCTAGACCGGACATCTCCTCAACATCAGGCAGTGTGTAGTCAAACGCGAACCTATTCGAAATAAAAAAAAAATGATAGTGGGCATGGCACATAGCACGGAGGACTGATAATGACCGATGGGGTCGAAAAGTTCTCGGGTGGAGACCAGTTATAGGCAAGCGCAGCGTAAGACAAGGTACATAGACGGATGACCTCATTAAGACCGCAGGATCGCAATGGATGCAGACCGCTACCAACTGGTTTTATTAGCGATCTTTAGGGGAGGCCTATGTCCAGCAGTAGACGTCCTATGGCTGAAACGACGTTAAGGTTATGGTATCGAAGACTAAATATACCTACACTACCTATTGTGAGTTTTTACGTGCTCGATAAAGCTAGTAAACTGCAATTTTGAGTGGAAATGGACTCTGCACCTCTACGTAATGCCAGAAGAAGTCACTGTACAAATCTGATGAATAATGGGATACCTAAACAAACAAACAGACAACAACACTTTATTAGACAACCACATTACATAAAAAACAGAATATATGGACAAAACAAAACAATAGGTCTCTAATTGGCAGCCTTATCGCTTTAAGCGATTTCTTCCAGGCAACCAAGCACGGACAAAAAATAGCAGTTGACAAAAAACGTGGCCATAACTGCAAGAAAATTTAAATAGCATAGAAACAAACATTTAACAAAAAAAAATACTACACAATACCTAAAATACAACTAAATTATATTCAAAGAATTAAATCTCTAAGGTAGGTCAGGCATATAAGGCCCACCTTTATTAAAATAAAAATATTTTTAACCATTGATGAGGTAATAAACAAAAGACTCTCCATATTAATTTTAAATGTATTTAAGTTCCGTCATGTAATAAAAAAACATAAAATTATAACGTTATTTTTGAAATATGAAGTGTTTTTTAAAACCATCACTTCGGGCCTTATTGAACACTATGAGTATAAAAAGGCCCTAAATAGAAATTAACATTCTAAGAAAATTAACAAGTTTAAACGATATTAAACTATAATAGTAAACATTAAACAACATTTGGTCCTTTTAAAACATAAGTATTTTCTTAATTATTAGAAATAAAAGACCTTGGGCCTTATTAAACTATAGGTATTAAAAATGTCCTACGTTCCTTTAGAATATGTTGCTAAACACAAATTTGAACATTAGATAAGTATAATCTTACTAAATTAAAGTTATTCAAAAAACAACAACAAAATCGCTAACACTTTGATAGCTAACAAAACTTCTGTGGGCCTTATTACACTAAAGACTTTTCAAATACTGAAGATTCAACGAATATAAAGTTCTTATAAGGTAAATTTTACAACTTTAAATTAAGAACAGTTAATAAAAAACCAATAAATAATATTAAGGTACTCTTTAGATTTCAAATCAGTCGTAATACTCGTACTTAAATTAAATTGAGGTTCATCTAAAGGTAATAAGGCCCGGGCCTTATTACCTGCGCAAGGGCCGGGCCTTTTTAGCCGTAGAGCAAGCTTTACAATCAGTGTCATATATTTAGTAAAAAAATAGCAATTAGAATGTGTCCTTACGTCTCTCCGTGGGGCAATACAAGAATAGTTCACATTGAAATGGGAAAAACTCGGATTAAAACAAAAAATTCGATGAAAACTGAACCTCTTTACTCTCGAAAAATATTACGTACGGCAGACGCGACCCCCTCTGTGGCTGTGTGGACGGTACTGACGAAATGGCGGGCCGCGCGGAAGAGCGCGATGTTGCCAGCTCGCTGTATGTGCGAATTCTATGTATGCGTGAGTTTTAAGCGAATAGATTTTTATGCAACTGTTATTTCTACAAACTGGGCCTAGTTTGCAACCGGGCCTTATATGCCTGACCTACCTTACACACATACATAACATGTAAACTTCACATATACATAATATAAAAAATAAATAAACCTACATATACAGTAATACACATTTTTTTTTTCTTTGTAATAATACACATTATACTTACATAAATATTATATTTTAATACCTATTTTGTACAAAAACAAAAAAATGAGAGAAAACTAAGATGACAAATAATGCAGTTTGACTTTACTCTTAAAAAAATTTAGCGATTGGGCACGTCTGATTTCCACCGGCAATTCATTCCACAATCTAACAACTGTAACTGTAAAAGATGAACAGTAGAAAATGGTTACCTACTTACTTGTAAATATGTTTCTATCATGTTTTTTTTAATTTTGTAGTGTAGTACATAGTAGATTTGTTTGAAGATGTACCATGTATTCACACACTTCTGGAAAAATACTCTGCGCTACGTTGTAGTGAAAAATACAATTATCGCTGTACTGATTATAGTCAAAGTCAAAGTCAAAGTCAAAATTTCTTTATTCCGTAGACACAATACAGGCACTTGGAATCGTCTAGTTACAATTTTTAAAATTTCAACTTAATTAAATTTTTGCTGTAAATAAATAAGCACACTTTTTAAATTTTACCAAATCAGTATCATTAGGTACACAAAAAAAAATCAGAATACAAATCAAAAATAAAATTGTATCAGTATCATGAAAAATAAATATAGATTTATTTATATATATTATATATTTTTATTGTTTTCTAAAACATTCTGTACAAAATACTCGTAATGGTACCTAGTCTCCCAGCAATAATAAATGATTAGTTAGATAGTCATACCCTTTTACGTACCTGTACCACAGAATCTATTACCTATTAGATAGTACACGAAAATGTTTATTTCTTGATGAGGGTCTCTCAGACATCGATGAAAGATTTACTAAGGATGTTTATGGCGGTCTCAGAGGCCGCCATATTTATCTTCGGAGCGTCACCTGTCAAGCTATTATGGGGCATTTGAATAAACGATGGGTTTGAAGGATCAGGGACCGAATTTTTCACCGATTTGTAAGCTCTTGAGTGTTTGTTTATTTACTAACGAGGAAAAAGATCTTCTTAAATGATTCACGGAAAAGAAAATTTTACTGAAAATTCTGGCTTGAATTTTAAAAGGATTTTAGGAACGTACATATCTATTTTAAACTAGTATAAATAGCACTTAGCATACCGTAAATTGTTTGATTCTTTAAAGATCAACAAAGTTAAGCAATATTTGGCCAAATTTGACCGCGGGTGGTATTTACAATTGAGCGCTACCATAGCTCGGATAAAACGTTAAATTGTGGGTCCCAGTGAGTGGTTGAGCGGCGAGTAAGTAGATATTGCTGTCATTTGCTGTCAGTCAATTATTATGAAACAGATACAGCTATATTTTTGAGTCAAGTAGTCGATTACTTGTCAAGTAATGTCTAACATTTTCAAGTATCTGGATATTTTCGCTAAGAGTAAATACCTAGATACTAGCCTACTTTGATTGTTTTATTAAACTTCTTCACGAGTCTGAAATGGACGTTGCCCTTTAAATTTTGAGCTTAATTGTAACTTTTGTTAGCAACTTTTCTGAGAAGGTATCAGTATCAAATCGTAATTAAATTATCTATTTTCTTAATTATCTCAAATTACGATAAATATAAAGGGTATTAATTAAGTGTCCTGACATCCTGACTACAGTTACAGTGTTATTTGTCGAAACGAGCATAAAAATTTACTGAAGTTTTTATTTTATTTTTATTCAATTTTGATCTAAGTTTTGCTTGCAAGGTTGTGATTTACCTACACTGTTATTGTATTACGTTTGTTCGTTAATATTTTATAACTAAAAGTTGCTGTATTTATCTAAGCATTCAAGCAATAGGCAATTGTATCTTGTTTTCATCTTTACATCTTACCATGTATTATACGTTTGTGTTATTTTATAAAAAAAAAAATCTTCAATTAACAACCTGCTTTCAAGTATCTGTCGTAAAAGAACAAAATGTACAAAATGCATGCCTGTAAAAACTTTTATAATAAGCATCGTTACGGAAAATCAGGGCCCACGTAACGCGCAAATATGTACCTACGCACCAAGGAGCAAGTATGAAAACGAGATGTCAGATTGACTTCTCCATTCTGATTCTGATTTTTAACGTACAAAACAATGGAGGTCTACAAGTTGACGAGTATTTTTTTTTTCAGGCCACCTGCTCGAAAATGACCCATTATATTATATCGTAGAATGACAACGTAAAACGAGTCATTATTATCTTAACACAATTTCGAGGGCTATGGCAGGTCAATAATGTTGTATGAAACTCCCTAGGGAGTCAAGTGATTTACATTTGGAACGTTTAATTCGTATGAAAATTTCTCAACTTTGAACATTTAAGGACATCGTAAAGAGGTTTCATTTTGCAAAATCGTATATACTAACTATATACTAACCTAACCTAACCTAAAGAGGTAAATGTAAATACATTGCACGACAACCGGCATTGTAAGTAGGTTCTACTCGACTTTGGTGCCCATATCAGTTCGATTTTTTAGAATAAAAACTCTTTGCTACTGTTTATAGATATTAATTAATTGAACAATTATTGATAACTATTAAGGCCAACATTGAAATAGCGACAAAAAAATCAGCAGTTCCAGAAATTTTGCCGTTATGTTTTATTTTTGCGCGTTTTCATTTATTCCAGATATGCAATTCATTTTTTGCAACCGATTTATTTGTTGTATTTCTATTCTTATTTTGAAAGACAAAGTCTGGACCTCTTCTCTACGGAAAAGATTCAAGCTACATAGAAATCAAATAAATGATACTCGCTGTTGAATTTTATGCCACCTCCTATGTGTAACTTCTCCGTGGTACCTACACATCACATATTTTACAGCATCCTTTTTTGCAGCGAGTGCCTAATAATGTGCTTGTTACTTACCTTGTTCAAGAATTTTATTTAGAATACTAGGTAACGTAGTTCTTAGCCTTGTTTTATTTTAGCTAAGTAGTAAGAACCAATCTCTTTAACATGGAATTATGTTTTATGCCAAGTATTGTAGGTATACAGGGTTATTTCTAATCAATTAGCATCCTTTTAGGGGATTATTCTGTACATCAAAACTTAAATCTTTCGTTCTACGACTTTTGTCAAAAAAAAAAATCAGCTGTTCCATACATTTTGTCGCGGGTGAACGATATTTTTCTATGGAACAAGATTATTTTTTGCAAAAATTAGCATGACCGACTTCACCCGTGTACAGAATTCACTAATATTTCGCACGGATCGATGTAGCATTTTTCACATTATTGTTGATTTATCAAAAATTACTCAGCCGATTTCGATAAAATTTTAAATGGGACTAATTTTAAAGTATATTCTTTCCAATACAAAAAAAAAATATTTAAATCGGACAGCTATGAAAAAAGTTATGCGTGGTTTTACATAAAAAGTATATATACGCGTCGAATTGTATCGTGGTTCTTGGTGGTTCGTCGGTCAAAATCAAACTTTTTTTTTGAGTTTTGACAAAAGTCGTAGAACAAAAGTTGTTAGTTTTGATGCACAGAATAAGCCCCTTAAATTGATTAGAAATAACCCTGCATACCAAGTAGTTTTTCGACCACGATGAGTCTGCCCGTGACCACGGCCGATGCAACTCGGCCGAAACGTCGGGATGATGAGGTATTTATTTATCTCGTAATTTTAGTGCGCGATTAGTCCCGTAGTATATAATAATAATCTAACAATAGGCTTTAGCTATTATTATATTTTTTATGTAAGTTTATACTCAAACCTCAGTAGTGCTGTCTAAGGCGTAGCTCGCATAACTACCTAAAAGATACCTAAATACCTATTTACTTGGGATTTGAAGACAGAACATAAGTATTATAGAAGAACAAGGCGATTGAAACCAAGTTGCGTAGGTAATTCTGGAGCGCACTCTTTAAAATATCTAAATAAAATAGAGACATCTGGTCTTCAGAAAACTCGCTTACCCACTAAAAAACTAATAGCCTAACAACGTGTTATACAATTTTTAAACCATTTCGCTTACAGCATCTATGATATTGCTATACTCCATAAAATTTAACTTGATCTCTGCGACAGCTGTCAGAAAAATCACGCCTATGAAGTCCTGAGTTTCTTAATAGTGCAGACAGAACCTGTCAATGTCATACTTTATGGGCATGCCAATTAGTGATGGGCGACGAATGACCGTGACCACAGAGTTTTAGTAGAGTTTTATTTAAAATGTCGAGAGTATATAGTAGTAACGATATTTTAAATAAAACTTAATTTATCATTAATTTTATTGTATATTTTAATATCATAACATTTTTTACATGTGCAATTAAATTAAACCCAATTATATGTTACATTAGCATCGATAATAGTGAAAAACGTCGATAAATACTACCGTTACGTTATTATGAGTATTTAATTAATATCATCACATAATTTACATGTGCACATACTTGATCTTAAATAGGTAATAGTAAGTAAATAAAATCCAATTTCTCACCTTCAACTACTCATTCGATTTCATTACAACATTGTTTGAAAATCGATTTTTTCCACCACCATCTCAACTCTAAAAATGTCAATCTTCTATGTCAATGTCACTGTCGCAGAGATCAAGTTAAATTTTATAGAGTATAAATGTCCATTATAAACAAGGCGCAAGAAATAAGGAGGTTTATACTAAAATAAAATTTCCAAGCTCGGTTACTGCGTCGTAGAGCGCGAAATCGCAGGGGACATTATTCATTGGGGACACCCGGAGAATAAATCGTTCTATTCTTTTCTTTTTTGGAATATTTCGATTTTTCTCGCCAGAATTTACGTTAGGTAAATATTTATAATTAATATAAACAGGAAACGTTTATTATTAATAACTTTGTAATATAAGAAGCAGTTATTGAACAAGAAGTAAATGAACGGTATGATTTGTTTTATTATTTATTTGGAAAAATAGGTAGGACCTAATGTTTACATAAATATTTTGTATCGAAAAAGGAATTTTAAGGTAAGCAAAGTATCATAAATAGTATTTTAAAAGCTTTGATCATACAAAACTCTATTAAAAAATCACCCCTATAACGTCGCCGGGACTTTATTCTGTTGCCTTTATTTATTTCTCGAGACTTTACTTAAGAAGGAAGCAATATGAAGCTCGGTTTTTAAAAATTAGAAAATGACTTTTGTGATCCCATACTATGCTATCCCGTTTGCACTAAAATACATTTTCAATGGTCGCTCTTGCCTTTACTCGGGTCTTATGATCATTTACTTGATGTAAAGTAACATATCGTCAAAATAAACATTCAATCTTTTCAGGTCTTTGTATGAAATAGTAGATTGTATCACATGGGAGCAAAATAATATTTTTACGGCGAGGGCGCTTTTTTGAATCCAGAGCGAAGTGAGAGATTCTTTAGTAGAATCCTGAACGTAGCGAGGGATTCAAAGGACATCGCCCGAGCCAAAAATATATTTTGCGCCCGAGTTTGCGACTTTTCATCACCTCTATGAGGAAACAAAAGGCGCCTCATATTTTACTATAATATTATTATTTAATAAAACGTAGAGTAACAACTAAATTGAAATTAAATGTTATCTAATAATAAAACAAATGAAAACTTATATTTACATTCATTTTCTTGATGCTGAACACAAACATTAAAAATACTTCCTAATTTAAAAAGTGCGCTGCAAAGATCATTCCGTCGCACTCATTTGTTCCAAATTCAAAAAGTACGCGGCAAAGATAATTCCGTCGCACTTATAAAGTTCCTTGTAGAAAACACCTCCTTTGGGCGCACTTAAGGGCGAACCAAGTAGTCCTTTTCGAGTAGATGTGATGAAAAAGTATGTATATTTTCAAAAGATGTAATGTTTGTACATATATAAAATATGATAAATCCATTAAACATTCAATAGGTTGTAACCACGTAAAATAGAAAAGTAAGTAAGTTCGTATAGGCCGGGTGGCTATCCCTGGTGTCAGAGTTTTTAGGCCGCCTGAAGGCCTCTGACATGGCTAAACGGTAAAAAAATAGAAGAAATCTGTATTATATCAATATTATCTTTCTAAACAGATATTTAAAAAAAAATGTTTATGTACCCTACATTTAACATCCCAAACAACTACTTTGTATTACCCATAGAATACTAATTTAAATATTTTTTTTATCTTAAAGTTCACTGTACGTAGTCAGAATATTATAAATGAGAGCTTGGAGTCCGGAGGCGCGAAGCCTTGAGCAATACCGTTTTACGGTGAAAACAAGTACTTGTTCATTTTAATATGCCAAGTTTCAGAGCGCAGGCGATAAACTGCAGTGACTGATGTTTCTACAAAGAGCTGGAGCTTAATTTTTGAATCATTAGAAAAAGACTCTACAAATAATCGCAAGCTCTAGTGTTGTGTTCTCACTAAGAGATTTTCAAAAGCAGTTCCTGTTCTTTTATGACCATTTACGTGTGCTCTACTTATTTTGATTAGTTCAATTTTTGTAACGCAGATGAACATGATTTTTATTTGATTGAAGTGTAACAATCAATTTAATTTTCACGTTTAGGAAATTGACATCCATACGAATTAGTACTTAGTACTAAATTTGTGGTTGAGTATCGTACTTATGATTTGTTTTCCGCTGTAGAGTTTGATTGTAGCTTTAGTGTGAAAATTAAGGCTCTAAACGTGGAACTAAATTACAGGGGCTCTATGTATCGATAACTCGCTAAGACGTATACGTAAATGATCACAGGACAAAATCAGGAGTTCTATAATTTAATCATTGGAATGGCTGAACGTATTCGGTCACGGGGCCGAGTATCTAAGATAGGAAACTGACATCGAAAGTCAGCACTTGTGCGAACGGAGGAGCAAAACATGCGATCATCTGCGAACGTTCGAATTGATTCTAACGTTTCAAAAATTGGGCACTAGGGGACTCATTTTTGAATTTTGTAAGCCTTGGTCGTATACGGAAGTTTAACTTGATTGTATAAAAACACTCTATATTGTCTAAGTTACGAGTGCTCCATACTAGTTTCGTCAGGTCATGCGAAGTTCAAAAATCAGTCAACCGAGCAAGAACGAGTATCGAAAATCTATGTTGGTGCGAAATGGATAGCAAAATACGTGATTCTAAAAGTAATTTCTATCGTTTCAAAAATGGAGCTCCAGTAACTGTCTAAAACTGTACTGCGAGCGTCATTAGGCGGCGGGATAGAAAGAAACTGGGCCAGCGGGAACCCCCTTAAATTCTCTTCATTCTATTGTTGTTTTTCGACGCTCGTTGTACAAGTAATTTCTTAGATAACACGCATTTTCATTGTCGCTAAAGATAAAAGATAAATACATATTTATAGGTTTTCCTAATAAATATATCTAGAGAGTATATTATATATTTTTTGTATTGAGTTCAGTACCCAAAGGGTATAAACGGGACCCTATTACTAAGACTTCGTTGTCCATCCGTCCTTCCGTCTGTCTGTCACCAGGCTATATCTCATAAACCGTGATAACTGGACACCTGAAATTTTCAGAGTTTATGTATTTCTGTTGCCGCTATAACAATGAACAGATAAAATAAATATTTAAGGGAAGCTCTCATAGAACAAACGTGACTTTTTTGCAGATTTTTGCTCGATATTAATAACTGTAACAGTTAGACGCTTGAAATGGGGCTATGGGGCCTTCCGTATGGCACGGAACCCTTTGTGCGCGAGTTCAACTTGCACTTGGCCGATTTTATTTTAGCAGGTAAGCCCAATGCGTAATGTGTATATGTGCACCTGGCTCACAAGAAATTAACACACGGTAACTTTTTACTGGCCAACAACAGCACGGCTAGCTAATATCGCTTACTTTATTTCTGCAAACTTGACGCAAATCCATTTTGATATGCTCCACTATTTGGTAAGTATCATTTACCTTGTCTGTAAGTTTCTATGTCTATTTAACCGATTATAATAAAATTCGCACATCATGTGTAGTTCGATCCAACTTGAGAGATAGGATAGTTTAAATCTCAAATTATAGTCGCAATTTTAATTTATTTAGCCACAGCAACGCGTGGCCGGGTCAGCTAGTACTACTAATAAATGTTTAATCAGATTGCAATAAACAAACACCAGACTTTGTACTCATTGAGAGTTGGGAAACTCACAATGAATACAAAGGATATATTGACATCTAGGTATATAAACTATAATCACTCAATTTTATTTTAAAGACTCCAGTGATCCTCATTCGAATCATGTCTTAGTATAAACGCGTACCTGTTCAAATTTATTACAAAACCGATGCTATAAAACGTCTAACCATCATCAAATAAGACATCCATGGCTCCTTAAACCATAAAATATAATAGACCACAGCTCTCAATTTCTGAACGAGTTTGAGCGCGTTCATAAATCAGAAGCGCGTCAAACAAACCACGCCATAAATTACTGTTCGAACAGTTTGGTCTGTTTCGCTTTACAGATGAGAAAAAAGTCTTTCAGGTTTATGGTAGAACGTAGATCACTCAGATGTGATGTTTAGGGAAACCACGTGGAACATTTTGTATCGTTCCGTTTTGACTGTGTTGTTTTTATAGACGTCTCTATCAAACTGTTATTCTTTGTTTTTGTGAGAGGCGGTGAAGAATAACTTCAGTACATTGTTATAATAATATTCTATGTTTAGAATGGTAAGGTAAGTTTCAATATTGTGTTTTTTTTTTATTCAATATGCGACAGTTCTTTACTTGTCATTATAGTTACAATTTTAGTTATCTTTACAGTAAATCCGTCTGTCCTTTTTTTGCCAGTTATTCCTTTCTACCGAAAATCTGATCTATGGGTGTTATTCACGCTTTATTTGATTGAAAGTGAATTAACGCTATAATTGATTGTTTTTTTATTTTAAAATAAAATGTGCAAATACCACGCTAATTTCCATAATCATAGGTGTTGCTATTTTTCTTTCATAGTCTTGTCATCACGCTACTTCATGATCTTTATTAAGTTTAAGTTATTCAGTTAGTGCCCTTATACGATCAATACATACCTACGCGATCGATATTTGAGATTCAAATCACAAATCAAAGTCTCATTCTCTCTTATGAGTTTTCTTATGAGACAAACAGTGACGGAAATAATCTCGATGCTCAGAAACACGTAGCCAGAATTAGTCACAGACTTGGCGATCAATTGTTCCTGTCAGCTGATTGGGTCAAGCGATTATTTTCCCGGCAAAATAGGTCAGCAAATCTACCAGTAGCTTTGTCAGCAATCGGCCAGGACAAAAATATCAAGATCATTTTCTTTCGTATGTTTGGTTTCATATATTATGTACTGGATGACCTTTCTTAGCATTTCTTGAATGATACTTAATTTTATTATTTAAGTGAATAAATTTAGCACTGTCACAACTTTTGACCGACGAAACGGAGGAGGTATTCAATTCGACGCGAATATAGGTACCTATATATTTTTTTTTTATGTATAATTACGCATAACGTTTTACATAGTAGTCCGATTTCAAGAATTATTTTCTTATTAGAAAGAGTATAATTTTAAATTGGTCCCATTAAATTTTAATGAAATTCCGCCAATTTTGAACCGAATCGAAACATTATTTTTTAGTTCAAAAGGGTATACTCCCGAGATGGTCCCATTTAAATTTTACAATCAGCTGAGCCGTTTTTGAAAAATTAACAATAATGTAAACAGTTCGAGCTAAATATTCGAATTTTGTACACGACGGAAAGCGGTATTGCCATTTTTTGCGAAAAGTAATTATTATTCCCATGTTAGTACGCTATTTGTTAGCCAATTTGGAAGTTTAGTTTTTCAATTTGTCGAGAAAAACTTCCTAGTATTCAATATACCTAGTATTACTAAATACCTATGTATCCTGTGAAGTATTTTACGGGTGAGTGAATTCTACCCCTAAAGCAGATAGGTATAGGTATACCCACGCTCTAATTTAGTCCGCAATATACGGCACTAAACTAAAACCATTTTCATTCTCGAGCCATAAAAATAGTTTTACTGTCAAACATACAACCACGGGCTTCGCGAGATGGGACATGTCCTCTCAATTTAACTCGAACCTAACAGAGACGAATACCTATGCTTAATAAGTACGTGGAACGCCATTAACACCAATAATTACTCACAGAGAACAATAAATAACTTATTCTTAAGGCCTTTACACTTTGATTAGGGCGTGTGTAGGTGATTAGTACCTACCTAATCACGACTGATTACTATAGGTCTGTAGTGCGAGTAGTGTCCAATTGAATAAACTCGCACTAATCAATCGGTGTTCACATGTGTTTACAACTAATCACTTATCACTAGCACTAATCACCTGCTCTAATTCTAATCAAAGCGTAAACGGGCCTCAACAACTCGGCATTCTGCAATTTGCCTAAACTTTGCATGCATGCATTATGTGATGTCTGAGTATTTGCTACGTATAAGTGTCTCGAGCTCGAGTTAAGACATGGCCTCTCTACAGATATCTATGTATACAACTATATGCTATATCTCGTTACAAACCGTATCGTGCGAAAATGAGAAATAGTCGGTTTTATTCGCAGGTAACCGCCACCGCACTGCGTCGAGGGAAATTAAAATATAATATGACGTTATCAAAGTTATTTGTGTTGTATTTTTATTTTTTGGTGACTGAAATTGCGATACTGAGCGTCTAGAGTCACATTAACTTTATTGTTGTTAGGATGAACAGTTGAACACAACATTTTGTTTTATGTTCCCAATTTCAACTCAAGTTAAATTCTCTACTACACATCGAAGTACCTACTAGAATAGTGTCCAAAATGAAATGAAATGAAATTATATTAGTGTCCAAATTAGCTAGATTTGTTTATGATCCAAGGATAACGCTCTGTACGATTTGTAACTTTTTATGTACCTAATTTAGTAATGAGACAACTAAAGCATTTTTGGAGCCCAATTTTTAAGTCGTTAGAATTATTACGTATACGTTCAGCTGTTATAAAGATATAATTATAGAGCCCCTGATACATAAATACAGATTAGCCACACTTAGAATTTTCGAACTGAAACGGCCTTTATAACTTTGGAGTAGTTAAGTAGTCGAAGAAAGAAAAAGACAAAACATGGACTGCATGGCAACATCGACTTGGCATTTTTTAATGACTGGCTAATCTAAAGTTACTCTGCATTTATTAATAAGGCCATATAAGTACAGTATCTGTTCCATATAGTTCCATATTAGCAAAGAACACTGCTACTACTGCTTGTAACACTAGCTATGTCAACAAGTGTACAAAAGCCTTACTATACTTAAGTTGATTTCTATCAAGATCTGTTGAAAGCGATCTGCTTCCAGCGCATTCCTGCTTTTTACCTAATTATTATTAAAAACAATCACACACACACATCCACCCATCAGCCGTTGAACTTCTTCTGCTAGACATAGGCCTCCCCCATGGATTTCCAATAGGTTGGAAGCGGCACATACTCAATAATATATTTATAAATTATTATTACCTACCCTTCTTTCAGCTTTTTTAAGTTACAACCCTTGTTAGGTAGGTATTTTAGAATTGGATGGTAACAAATACTCGTACGAACACACTCGCATTGTGTTTTGCCAGTATAAAATTACTCCATATTCGGGTGCCTACTTTTCCACCTACGGTTTTCATGAGAATACAATTTCAGGCAGCATATTTCCCGAAGCCGAATTAAAGGTTCTCAGAAAATGTAAAGCTCGTCAACCAACCTCGACATGAGCAGAGAAGATTTGTTTTCCTACATTTACTGTAGAGGCGTTGACAACGATATTTTTCGCATTACAATTTACGTACCTGCAACATAATATTTAGAATGTCTGATAAAAGCAGTCAAACATAACAATAGTAATCATGAATACACTAACATCATACGAGGACATAAATTCTTTTTTAGGGTTCCGTACCTCAAACGAAAAAAACGGAACCCTTATAGGATCACTTTGTTGTCCGTCTGTCCATCTGTGTATATGTCAAGACTCTTTATCTCGGGAACGCGTAAAGATATAGATTTAAAATATATACGTATATCTATGGTCTCTTGCAGTTGTGTAAAAGAAAAACTTTTCAGTTATCGTTCAAAAAAGTTAGGGCCGTTTATGTCGTAAAAAACTGCATATTTCGCACTCACAAAAATCAAAACAGGGTACTTCCCGTTGACATAGAACTATAAAATTTGGCGAGAAGCAATGTCTCAGAGTCCCAAAATTCACAAAATATGGGTTCAAAATTCAAAGTAAGTAAATCGTATCATATAAGGTATCAAATAATAGAACTTCATTAGCACATGCTAATACAGGTTTTTAATTATTTTAACAACGTCATTGTACGGAACCCTCGATGTGCGAGCCTGACTCGCATTTGTACGATTTTTTTTTGTTACCCCGGGGTATTGCCGTTTGCCGCTTGTTACATCGCCATAAAGCAATCAGTCTACCATATAGAGTACAGAATTATTTGTAATATTTTGTGCTTGTAATTTGCTCTTTTTTGAAAAATGTGGTTGTCCAATAAAGTAGAAATAGTTCTTTCAAAATATTTATGGATCCCAAACCTGTGCGTTGCGTTCAACACTATTATTTACTTCTGATGGACGCTGAGCTTTATTCATATAACTACCTACAAGGTATATAAAATTTTCTTTGATTTTTTAAAATTGATTTTACTGTTTTTTAATTTGGTATTATAAATTTAATGCTTACAATAGCTTGATAAAACCGATACACTTCAATACGGTCCAAATTTTTGGAAGGGCGATTCACAGTCGATCACGGGCTGTGGATGATGATGGTGATTAAATATTTTACCAGGGTACCTATTGCGAGTATACAGTACATATGTCTTGTAGGAAAAAGTTACTTACAATTACTCTTTTGTCATATATAAAAATAGTATCGTCAAGTTAATCGTGTTTTTATGATACTTAGGTACTAGTTTTTACCCGCGGCTTCGCCCGCATACGCAATATATCATTATAATTAATAGCCTACGTGTTATTCTGATATATAAACTATATTATTATAAAGTTTCATCTTAATCTATTCAGTAGTTTTTGCGTGAAAGAGTAACAAACATCCATCCATCCATCCTCATAAACTTTCGCGTTTATTATATTAGTAGGATAAATCTATGTAGATTCAAAATAATTTTTAACGTACCTTTTTTCCAACAAGTATATAAATTTAACTAAACAGAACACTATCTACAATTCATTCCAAGATTCAGAAATAAAACTCCATATAAATTAGAAAGTTCAAAAAATATTTTGACACTCAAATAAAATATAGTTGAGATCATTATATTAGAAAATGTTTAAAAACAATTGTCGTGTCCAGAAATAACATGGAATCTGGAGTCCAACCAAGGCCGGGCTGTCTCATAACAATGTAATCATCAACGAACATTTGTCAGACGTTTAATGGCCTTTTTTCTCCGCAGTGTGTTTTACGACATTTTCAAGTCATCAATTTCATCTTGACTAATACTCTCTATAAATACCTGATAGTAGTTTTGAGAAAACCTCACCGCGTCTGTTACGTTTTGCATTTCAAAAGAATACTATTGGTCGTTTTAGCAAATTCTTTAAACGTATTTTTAACACAGATCTCGTGAGATGAGACATGTCGTGTCGATCTTCTTTTTCTTATTCGCTCTCTTTATTACTGAAGGTCGTGCCGTCTTGAAATGCTCTGACAGAATCAGTAACGAGCTGCTTCCACGCCGCCCTTCAGCTTTCTTCAGAGCAGTGGTAACTGGAAGCCCGGTTATCAACTTAATCTGATCAGACCAATGGTAGCTGAGCGTCCACGTGGTCTTTTGCCATCTACTTTCCCAACTACAACCAGTTTCTCAAAATCATCTGGCTGCCTACGGGCGATGTGCCCAAAGTAAGTTAACACTCGTTGATAACAAGTTGTGAAAAGCCTAGTTTTAATCTTAAGTTGCTCAAGAATGGATTTATTGGTGCGTTTCGCTGTCCACGGTATGCGTAACATTCTCCTCTAACATCACATTTCAAAAGCTTCGTGTTGATCTAGCGAGGAAGTAAATAGCTCTATTTACAATCACAACTACAAGTAGTCCGAATCAACTTTTTGGCGGCTGTGAAGTTAGCTACAAGCTGTGCGAAACCCCAATCCTCGCGCAGCTGCTGTTGTGAACTTAAGCCAGGATTGGATATTGCCAGGCCTGTCTCACTTCCATACAAGCGGCGCAAAATCCCCGATATATTTACCTACTATTCTGGAAAACAACCTAATTTCAACCTTTTGCATTGCGTATAGCGTTCATAGTACAATAAATGTCTGCCGCCTCGCTTCAATCTGCTAGGGCTGTCAGAGGTGTTAACAGTTCACTTTTGTTTCGCGGATACGTGCGCGGTCTAGACTAGTCCGGTGACCGGACGCTTGAGTTTATCATACCTAAACTTGGGAGTGAAATTTTTATACTAATTATATATTCTGTGGTATTGCGCAGCTTGAGGCAAACATCACAGCCGCTTAGAAGTTTGATTCGGGTTATTGCGTCAACAACTACACAGTTATTTCTCATAGAGGACAACAAATTCACTTATTTGTAACTAGCTGACCCGGCGAACTTTGTACCGCCTAGCAGTCGATTAACGTAGCTTAAGTTACTCCTTATTACATCAGCTACCTGCCGATAAAAGTCCCGTCAAAATCAGTCCAGCCATTTCAGAGATTAGCCGGAACAAATAGACCGATAGACAAAAATTGTAAAATATGTTATTTTGGTGTATGTACCATAGGTATATATTTATATTCATATGCATGTAGTAAAAACGGTTATTTCAATATTACAAACAGACACTCCAATTTTATTTATTTGTATAGATAGAGATGTGTGTTTCGTAACCATACATTTTGCGGTATAACGAGGTCACATTAACTCGACGCATAGCATTAATTTTTAACCAATTTTTACTCGATCTTAATAAACAGGTAGAAACTTATCTTTTATAGAAGATCGAACTTTTCGTGCGGGAGTATGACTCGCACTTGGCCGGTTTTTTTTTTTGAACAACGTACTTGAGCGCCAAAATAACATCACTTGGTCAAGCGTCTAGTTAATGTGACCGCGTTGTACATATTTTTTTTTTTGCTACATATACCTAGGAGCCTCGCGCGCCGGATAGAGAAAAAGACTCTAGATATCTCTATGATTTTAATCTATGGTGCAAATATAAAGGTGATCTTCTTTATGCCCTTATTTCACTAGATGGAGCACATCACGTTTCCTTTCGCTATTTCACTCTGTCATAATTATTTCATCTCAATTTATCAGTTCATCCGTACCTTACGTCTATGCACAATCCACTCTCTTCGCTCGCATTATCATAGCTAGATGATATCGAGTAAGAAAACTACTTGCGGTGCAATAGAATTCTAAAATTTTAGACGTGAAATGCTGTGACGTACTTAAACTACGCCTACTCACTGAAAGCTCTACCTATCTTTTTCAGTATTTAACTAAACTATAAACTACAAATTGTTCTATTTATGTACCTGATGTAGGTGTATATTTTGATCATATTCTCATTCGAAATAATGTAATTTTGTACAAATTCCAACCTGAATTACACTATCAAATTAAAATGCTACCTATTTATTTCTCAAATGTTCTAGCATCTTCTTCTTCTTCTTTCTAGCCACACCTCTGACCAGCTATTCTTTTCTGTGCTTAAACTAAAATAAAATCATTCCTATTTTAATCTTCTTTGTGTTTTGTTACTAACGGCTTTTCAACCGGTCACAGCTGTCTCACTTGCACATTTATAAGTTTGAGTAATATAGGTAGGTATTGACTTTCTAAAACTCCTATTAAACTTTTATCAATCACAACAGGTAGGTCATCATTATCATTATCAGCCGTAGGACGTCCGCGCGTCCACTGCTGGACATAAGCTTCAATCCGCTATGGATTTCCAATAAGCCCAGTTGGAAGCGGTAATTTGAAATGACATTTGTGATTTTTAGGGTTCCGTACCTCAAAAGGAAAAAACGGAACCCTTATAGGATCACTTTGTTGTCCATCTGTCCGTCTGTATGTATGTCAAGACTCTATAACATCTCGGGAACGCGTAAAGATATCGAGTTGAAATTTAAACTGTATACGTATATCTATGGTCTCTTGCAGTTGTGTAAAAGAAAAACTTCTCAGTTATCGTATAAAAAGTAAGAGCCGTTTATGTCGTAAAAAACAGAATTTTCGACACTCACAAAAATCAAAACCTACGGGGAGCCGTTGACATAGAACTATGAAATTTGGCGAGAAGCGTTGTCTCAAAGTACACATATAGGAATAAATCTGAAAACAGTACATTATTTTTATTTAAATCACGAAAAAAAATTGAGCCTAGATTCACAAAATATGGGTTCAAAATTAAAAGTGAGTAAATCGTATCATCTAAGGTATCATATAAAAAAAGCTTTATTAGCACATGCTAAAACAGTTTTTTGATTATTATTTTTTTAATGTATGATGAGAAAAATGAAAAAATAAACTTTTTTGTCGATGATTATGCGATTTTAACAACTTACTTCCCAATTTTGTAAAATTTTCTGGATTCGTACGGAACCCTCGGTATGCGAGCCTGACTCGCACTTGTCCGGTTATTTTACATCTTTATCAATGTAGTGTAGCGCGAGCGAGACCAAATCTTGGCGTATAAAATCATATTAATAAATAAGATAAAATTATACTTAACTATATTTTTATCATAAATATTCCGGTATCGATTAATAACTCTAAATATTTTAATAATTCTCTGTATAAGCTTGCCAAGTTTATGTCAAAAAATAACTGCACTAATCAATTTGGTCCATGTGTCTACCCATATTTTAAGCCAAGTCGTCTATTTTCTAATTCCAAAGCGAATTAAATACACATTCTTTGAAAAAATAAACTTCTTAAACCGTGAATACTTTTCATTCTTTTAATATGTTTTCGTACGGAGCTTTTCCTGGCAAGTTCTGCGTAAGATAACCACCGACAAAATGGATAATAAGACTTGAAGAACACATTAGCAAACCGCTTCCAACCAGTCTCATAGAAAAGGTGACGTCCACAAGTGGTATATTATTAAGAGAGAAATCGAACCAAGATGATATATACATCATTTGAAAGCTTGATTTATGGGCTTCTCAAAAATTTTTAGTGTAGATTTTTGACCCCTCCATTTTTTTAAATGTGAAAAATAAATTGTATGAAAAATAATAATACAGCTCTGTATTTTTTTCTAGTTTAGCAATAATAAAGTGTTTATATCGTTATTTTACTTGCATTCGTAGCTGATTCATCCACATTCATGTCTTAATTTGCTAAAATTAAAAATTATAACCTACCAGTGTGACCAGTTGGTAAGTACAATGTGACAAAAAAAAACTGTGTCTAATTGGTAAAAATGTTTCTATTTACCAATTTAGAGGTTACTTAATCAGGGTTGCTAGATAAGCTACCTATTGAGCCAAATATATTTATTTATCCTAATAGATTCAAAATTAATTTAAAAAAACGGAGGGCTCTTTTTTGGTTTTAACTGATGTAATAGACTCAGAAAAATATGAACTTTCTCGAAATGTAACGAGTGTTGTGGTTAGAATTTTTGATTATTATTATACCAGCGTCCATACATTTTGTGGACATGTCCGGCCCGCCATGGAGCGTTCTTGAGCTGATATGATGACGATTATTATGAATATTATGATGGAGAAATACTTGTACATTTTTAAATCTACTGCTAATGAGCCGAATGTCGAATGTTTCTTACGATATAGCCACACCTACTAGATCTTCTTTTCAGTGTTTGAACTAAATAATAATTGTTCTATTTACCCAACGCATGCCGGTAATTATTTCTGATTTCTCAACGCGTGTGACACGGCCAGTGACAAAAGAAACGTGACAGCAGTGACGAATCAACGAAATAGTAGGGGAGCCCAAGAGCAGATTTTTGTGTTTACTCGAGTGCGGTAGATTAACATACGGGGGATTCATTGCATCCCGTAGAGTATTTCGTATCCATATGAGCCCTCCATATCTACGTCCAGTACATCCCTTCCAAATAGGCTATTTGAAAATTTTTTGATGTCCTCTGGTAACAGCTAACTATAAACAGAGCCGAATAACGAAAAAAAAATAACATTGAAATAAAGAAGTTGCAAGCATATTACTTTTCTTGCCAGATAAAGAGCGCATTTATAGCAGGCTATAACGTCACGGCCCGTGTCATACATTCGCCATACTATGTTATGCTTTGTGGGTAAGGGACAAAGCATCCCCTCTTAATCCCTACCAAAATCTTTACAAGCTTATATCTCTGAAACTTGATTAACCAATTTAAATTATTTTTCCAGTTTACGAATCACAATTAATTGCAGAATTCACTAATCTTAATACTTTTAACTAATTCAATACCAGCCAACTACCCTATCATCGTCAAATTAATGATACGCTCGTCACATCAAATTGAAGCTATCGGTGTAAAAAATTGATACGCTGAAGTATTAGTGAAGTCGCAATATGGCGGTTCTATTTTCCACAGAGCTAATATTTTACATTTCCAAAAGCTACCAGCTTGCGTCAATTTTGAAATGTCAGTCTTTCGAGTAGATGCATTTTTAGACAACCGCGCTGAATTATCTAACGCGCCTGAATAATTTTATTTTTGTAGGAATTCGCTATTGGTAAGTCTGTAGTCGCTCTTCCGCCACCGACTTAGTGTACACAATAGTACACATGCTGTATCATTTTTTATTCTTTCTGACATATTTGTACAGAATCCAAGTAGTGTCCGCGACATTTAGCATCACGGGCTCCCCTACTAAAACGCACCGGGTCTATTTCTATACGTTTTTTTTCCGTCACCACCCAACCTTGACTCGGACTGTGAGATGGCTGCGCTTTATTTACGTTGGCGGATATGAGGTTTCTTTTATATTTCCACTTTAATTTTAAAAGACAGTTTTGGATCACCGCGAAGTGGGCAGTTAATTTTTTTACCTTCCAATGTCTATTACAAAACTTTCGAAATACGATGCGGTGTGTTGTGGCGCAAACCATGACTTTTCACAAAACTTGCGCTAGATGTAATTCTTGATTACTAATAAACCGTCACCATAAAAAGTTAATCAAGTGCTCATTATTTCAACAGTTGGTATTTGAGTGTCCATAAAAAAAACAACTGACTCTGGGTGTGCCGCAGAAGTGAAAACTTGAATGTTTTACAAAGGACATGTCCACAAAATGTATGGAGGCTGGTATAATAATAATCAAAAATTCTAACCACAACACTCGTTACATTTCGAGAAAGTTCATATTTTTCTGAGTCTATTACAACAGTTAAAAACAAAAAAGAGCCCTCCGATTTTTCAAAAAATAATTTTGAATTTATTAGAAAAAATAAATATATTTGGCTCAATAGGTAGTTTATCTCTAGCAGCCCTGATTAATTAACCTCCAAATTGTTAAATAAAAGCATTTTTACCAATAAGACACACATTTTAAGTAAATTTTTGTCACATTGTACCTACTAACTGGTCACACTGGTGGGTTAGAATTTTTAATTTTAGCAAATTAAGAGATGAATGTGGAAGAATTAGCTAAGAATGCAAGTAAAATAACAATAGAAGCACTTTATTATTGCTCAACTAGAAAAAATAATAAGCTGTATTGTTATTTTTCATACAATTTATTTTTCGCATTTAAAAAAAATTGGAGGGGTGAAAAAATCTAAATTAAATACTTTTGGGAACCCCATAAAACAAGCTCTCAAATGATGTATATATCATCTTGGTTCGAATTTTCTCTGAATAATATACCACTTGTGGACGTCACCTTTTCCATCAGGTCACGTGTAACGCCAGCTTAACATTTTTTTCTCATCCCAAAAAGTGCACTACGCTAAAGATGTTTTCACTGTAAAAAATATCTTTAGCTTTATATTTTACGTAAGTTTCATTCAAACATTATAGATGTGAAAATATGAGCAAACTTCCAGAGCATCTATTACCAAACGAATCAATTTACCACAATATTTACCTTATTAATTTATGTTATGAATAATTAATAATGCAACAATTTGCATTTTTGCACTTCTTTATTTCTTTCTCTACCTCAAACGGAAAAAAACAGAACCCTTATAGGATCACTTTGTTGTCCGTGTGTCCTTACTCCCGGTGGACAAATTCACCAGGAATGTCCCACTCCGCAGACGAAAAATGATAGCCGTATAGAATTCGTCATACGAGTACTTATAGTTGTAGTGGTTTAAAAAAACTCTATGCTAATTTAGTATATGCTCTATGTTAATCTTCCATTCCTGATTCATAGTTTCTTAGCTACCACCACCGTGTTAGCAGTTTTAATCCCGGTGGACAAATTCCAATGGAGAATAGAGACAATAGAGAATTTCTGTTGTATCACAGCAATAGAATTCGCTTTATATTTATATTGCAATTGTTTCAAATAACTCTATACTAATTCAGTTATCACCCATCCAGATTTTATTAGGTCTCTCTCTGAATATAGTACCTATAAGTACCTGATTCAGTTTTCTAACTACCAACACCGTTTTAGTGTTAATCCCGGTGGACAAATTCACCAGGAATGTCCCAATCCGCAGACAAAGAAGACACCGTTGTATCAAAGTGGAGAATACGCCTTTCCATACAATTATTAATTTAGTATGTTTTAATAGCGCTGTGGTGTTTTGTTTTAAAAATTGACATATGTATTGATATTTTCCTGACATTAATTCATAAAGATAAATAATTCATTTCAGCATCTATTATTAAATTTTGACATTATAATTAATATGCACATATACTTGCATGTTCAACACGGACTAAATGTAGTGAAAGATTTTATTATTTAAGACCTGTATACTACCTATGTTCAAGCAAATAAATAACTTTGACTTTGACTTGTTGCTATGAGATTTAATATATACATACATATAGATTTAAATCTCTCATCGACTTCATTGAGCTTAGAACCTGATTCACAGTTTCCTAGCTCTATCTTTAGTAACTAGGTACAAATTCCGTGTTCATAGTGTTAATCCCGGTGGACAAATTCACCAGGAACGTCCCACTCCGCAGACAATAGAAGGTCGCGCTTGTATCATAGCAATAGAATTCGCCTTGGCAGTAGTGCCACATTACTACGGCGAGATTTGGCTCGCACGCAATTGTTAAGCCATCGTAGCTCTGTTGTTTTAGTGATGGGGTGTATTTCCGGAAAATTGCCAAAAGTATTTGATAGTAATAAAGATAGTGTATTTACCTACGCAGTGGTGGCGCAAGGCATTTCGCCCCCTAGGGACCTCATATCTCGAAGGCTAAGTGGTCTTCCAATGCAGCCTAAATAGACCAAAATTAGCTCGCGAAAATCTAAATCATAGAGAACTGTATATCGTAGATTTTGTTGGTACAGGTTAAGCAGGGATATAAAATAGAGTCTCGCAAAATGTAAATCGCCCACAGGAATTTTTTGATCTTGCTCCGCCACTGTCCCTACGCTTACCTACGTCATCAAGAGGCAAATCACAGAATTCGTTAATAAAATGTTATGAACTCTACTGTATGAGATAAATTATTCTTCGCCAAGTAATAGCAGTAGACTGGTAGTGAAGCCCTATAGCAAAGAAGAAGTACTAACAAATACTTAATAGAAAATTTTAACAACCCTCGATATCAGATTTTAGTTTAGCTCAGTTTAAATAGCGATTTGCATTGAAAATATTGCTAAAAATATCAGCAAAGAATAAACTACCATGTGTTATTTAAGAATTCAATTAATTAGCAGCAAATACGTAAACCCACCACTGGAGCAGACATTACGGGTTGGCCTACTTCAACCTAAAATAAACGGAAAAATTCCATTCCGGAAATTTCCCCATTAGCAACATCACTAGCGTTAGGCGAAACGGCTGTTCCGCCCAAACTGGATGTAGCTTGCATCCGTACCGCGGTTATTTTATGTCGACAATTAGAGTGCACAAATGGTAATGCAATGCCAAGTGGGTTTTGATGCAATTGGAGTTAGTCGACTAAAACTGGGGCTCTGTTGTGACGCAATCGCTTATAACCAGTGACGTAACTGAGCTTTTCGTTACGGTGTCTGTATGGGAAGCTTTTCTGCACCAATAAGTCTAATGTTTTATGGATAAGTATAGATCTGGTACATATCATCTTTTAATAGCATTGTTTTCATTGAATGCACATAAATAATTATTGTAATACTATTTAGAGTCTATTGGACTCAATTGAAGTTAGTAAAAGAACTAGAGTAAAGTTTGTTTTTCGTTAATTTATTGAATACTTATCTGCAATACAACATTTTACTCCTAACTTTTACATATCATTTAGTTTAAGTATATTTTTTCAGACTTAGATACACATACGAAGTGTGATTTATAAGCTATTAATAACATCAAGTACACATATTACAATAAAGCAATGTTTCAATCTATTCAAGCTTTCCTTAGTTTGGGGCCAGAGACCGTGTGTAAGATGTCCCCAAATATTTATTTATTATTATTTTTTATTTAAAATTTAGTGACAGTTAACACTCTTTCAAACAAAATTATCTAACCACTGGAAAAGTTACTTTAAATATCACTACATAGTATAAAACAAAGTCGCTTCCCTGTCTGTCTGTCCCTATGTATGCTTATATCTTTAAAACTACGCAACGGATTTTGATGCGAATTTTGTAATACATATAGTGATTCAAAAAGAAGGTATAATTAATAAGACGAGTATAATTATGTATAATACACCTGTGCGAAGCCAAGGCGAGCGCTATTGCAGTACCTAATATAACATGTTTTGATATGAATATAATCAAACATAAAATGTATCAAAAAAGTTACTGTACAATTCCGCATTTTTTTCGGAAAACGTTTTATCGCATGATTTTTATACAATAACGTTCTAACTTATCAACCATATGATACAACTAAATAATTGTGTACATTGTAATTGCAATATTACAACTGCTGTCCTTATGACAATGTCAAAATTACAAATCAAAGAGAATGAATAGCTAATAAATATATTTAATTGAATCATCATATTTATATGTAGAAGAAGTGTATTAAACACATCCGAAGATAATACCGACTAAGACAATACACCTATAATACTGTGCTGTACTGTACCAGCCTTTTTAATAGTCCACTGCAGGACGTAGGCCTACCTACGAAGGGTGAAAATAGTATTCAGAGACAATATTTAGTTCATACCTATATACAATAAACAATTATGATTCTTAACTTGTGCATATAAATACGCTGCATCTAATTATTTTAAGATATGTTTCGCTTTTCATATGAATTTATAACAATAATTAATACCTACATATAGTAAAATATTCTTTTATAAACAAATTCAAGCCACACATGCATAACTACGAATATAAAACATTTAAAATTCTCTAAGTCATTGACATTGATTTTCTGCAAATTATAGTGCTTCTTTTATGTCTCATTACACCTTATTCGATACTATAGCGATCCGCCCCGGCCCCGGCGATCGCACAGGTGTATTATACATAATAATAATTATAAACCTTTCCCTTGAATCACTCTATCTTAAAAAAAACCGCATCAATATATGTTGCGTAGTTTTAAAGATATAAGCATACTTGGGGACAGAAAGCAGAAAGCGACTTTGCTTTAGTGATAGTGATGATAGTGATAATAGAATTGCTATTTTCTAAAAGTTTTCAGGAGCGGTTCTTGTAGTTATAATTAAGTGTCTAAGTATAAGTGAGATCTCCTATTTAACCGTAATTTAGTATTCTGGCACTACTATTTTAACATATCGGTACGATTATTATTTTCAACTATTAGTAAACATTTCAAGCCTTTATTTTCCAGTTGATGTGTGGTTGGTTACATAATATTAGAATACTCGTACGTGGGTACTTATCACACAGTCTTTATTTTATATTGTGATGAGGAAACTTTATTTGATTAATGGACTACTAATTTGTTTTTTTTTTTGGATAAATAGGAGACGTCTTACACATGGCGTCTGACCCCAAACTAAGCAAAGCTTGTGATATGGCTGCCAGAGACTGATATACTACATACACGTATTTTAAATATATACTTATTTAGGTAGTACCTAAATAACACCTAGACACAGAGCAAACACCTATGTTAATCACATGAATGTTTGCCCTGGGTGGGGATCGAACCCACGCTTCTTTGATCCAGAAGAATCAGAATCATACTATAATTTAGATTTAAATTTAGCTAATAAGATTTACCTTGTTTTGCTACATCCTATAAAACAGGGTCATCAAGTAGACGTAAGCATACACATGTTCTATATGTTAATACACTCTTGTTGGTGCAAATAAATATTCAAGTCAGGGTCATTAACCACTGAGCCACCGAGGCAGTCAAATCAACTATAATAAAAACCTTTAATAGTTACAATTTTATTACAAGTACTTTAGAAAATATAAAAAATAATTGCGAGGACAGAACTCAAGACAAAACTTACCTCGTTAAGCGCCTCCAGAATTCCCTCAACGTGAAGCACAAGCACAATTTACGTCCAAGTACATCCACGGTAACAGTAAACAAACACGATTGTACCACATCTGAATACGAATGGAACTCCCAAGTTTTTGCCTCAGTTTGTTTATTGTAGAACTCACAACCTCTTGGGAAATTATCGAACAAAACGAGTCCCGAATGAAGCGAAGACAACCATCTACATCAACGTTTGTACAGACTAACACGTAATAAATCTTTACTATGTATCCGATAAATATAATTTACATATAATCACAACGTACGGAGAAATTACAACCAGATTGTCGATTCAAGGAAGGACAGAATCGAAACGCGTATTTTTAATTTAAATCACAACCTTATTTTTCCGCTCCAGTCCAGAGACGAACCCGTCTTGAAGAAACTACATCATCCCAATTTTAAAACACTAAACTTTAAGTTATTCACAACACTGCAGAGAGGTAAACATTGACAGCATCCAGAGATTTACATTTTGAAAGCTTTCCGTGTCTCTTGAAGGGGACAATTCCTTTTCATTCACTGTAACATCACAACGAGCGCACTATAGCGGTAAACGAGCATATCTATGCGGGGTTTGTTTCATTGTTTTTGGCACAGTAAAGTTTGGGGCTCATTCCCACGCGAAGTGAGTAACGCGGGAACGCGAGATATCCGCACGTCCGCTGCCGGCCGAACACTGAACACGCGTCGCTTTACCGAATATGCAATTATAAATAGTTATGTATATATCCGTTTCAGTATGCTCGGTGCGGAGTTGAAAGGACACCGGCGAATGTCAGGTGGATGGACCTGTCAGTGAAACTGTGTTTTCGGTTTTCCGACGCGACGTGTGTACCCCGCACTGTTTGTGCTTCGTTACTAGAGGCACGCGATCTACTGCAACTGCTGAAAGGCGAACCTGTTGGAATGGGATGGCGGACCGCGGGGAAGCGGGATAGACTCGCTTTTCAGAAGCCCGCCCCCGATTTTCAGCCGCTTATTTTGCTACACGCATGTGTGTGCGTGAAAAGTTGCGTGAGTACGCTCGTCGAATCGGTGTTGGTGAATCGTGGAAAACTCTCTTTAGGACGCCTTCACAAAGACGATTTTCATGATCCCGAAAGAGAGCCCTAATAGATTCTATTGAATTTTGTATGCTCTACTAAGTTTTCAACTTTTGTTTATCACTTTAGCTAAAACATGTCTGAAGGTCTCGTGAATCGCGAATATTGTTTTGTAGTTTTTCGCAACTTTTTACTCTAACCTGAGCATATATACGCTCTATAAACTCAGGAATAATAGTTTTGATAATAACTTTGTCGAATATTTTTATAAGATTCTTTATAAAGATTGAAAAGTTCCAAATGGAAGCGTACCTAATATTTTCGTAAATATTTTATCAATGGTATTTGATAAGTTAGTGTTTACCTGTAAAATATCTATCTTCAGTAAACATTCCACAAAAAACTTTAAATCTGAAAAGCAAAGAAAAATAATTTAATTTTAATATATTTAATCTATCTATTTCACGCCTTCAATAAAATACACTTATAAAGAGATCATTTCAAATAGACTTCTTAATGTCAGTGTTCTGCAGCGTCTTCCATTAGCGATCCCACGCACACCGACCCGCACCAAATAGATTACGGAAGTACAAGCGCTCAAAGTACACAGTCCGCAAATTGTTTCCTCGTATCGAAGGTGTCGCGAGAATTAATCAATTTAAAGTAGCATCAAGTCCAATATAAACAAAGGGCCTCGACGTGGTGAGACACGCAGGGCCGGCGGGAGGGGGGCGCACGCAAGGCAAATGCGCACGCATAACCCCCGCAGCCTCCCCCTCACCCACACCATTAAGCCTATCCCGAAATGGGCGACCGCCTCTGTCAGTTTGCCCCAGTCACGGTGTATTTTGGTAGACAGTGACGAAAATCGAACGTATTTTCTACTTAACAACATATTTGCGCTGGTACCTAACTTAATAGCTACAATGCAGATATTTCAGAATACCATCGCACTCATCTTTATGACACATTTTCTTATTTTTATAGACAGTGACGAAAATCGAACGTTTTTGCTAATTAACAACATATTTGCGCAGGTGCCTAAGTTAATAGCTACAATGGAGATATTTCAGAATATCATCACACTAATCAATATGACCGACTTGGGAGTAACACAGAAATCGCAAAAAAGTCTGTTCCACAAAAAAAGTTAATTTAATTCCGACTTTGTATGGATGTTTTGTGCTTAGTCTTTGTAAAAGTTGGTTATAATGATGTGTAAAGTGATACAGAATATTATATCGTCAAGATTTTATGTTATGTACGATAATACACAATCAGTTATTTCAGTAGCATATAGTACAAGTATGTAATGATCGTATTTATAGATTACAGACTAAAAAGAATTCATTACGTAAAAAGTATGACGGTGTGTCAAAAGGCTTAGAACACTAATATAATTATGTATAATTATCCGGTCTATCTATACGGAAAAACTGATAAAAAGCACACCTTTCAATGGCAATTGGCGTCATCTACAGTTTGAAATAATAAAATCAACTGGTACTTGGCTAGCTAGTAGAACTAAAAGTACTAAAAACTAAGTATTTTCAACATTTGACATCATGCTTACATCCATCCATCAGCCAAAAGACGTCCACTGCTGGACATAGGCCTCCCCTATAGATCTCTAATAAGACCGGTAAGAAGCGGCCTGCATCCAGCGCGATCCTGCGGTCTTAATGAGGTCAACCGTCCATCTTGTGGGTGGACGTCCTGCGCTGCGCTTGCCGGTACATGGTCTCCACTCGAGAACTTTTCGACTCCACCGGTCATCAGTCCTCCGCGCTATGTGCCCTGCCCATTGCTATTTCAACTTGCTAATCCGCTGGGCTATGTCGGTAACTTTGGTTCTTCTACGGATCTCCTCATTCCTGATTCGATCCAGCAGAGAAACTCCGAGCATAGCCCTCTCCATGGCTCGTTGGGCTACTTGGAGCTTACTAATAAGGCCCATAGTGAGAGACCACGTTTCTGTGCCATAAGTCATCACTGGCAACACACACTGCTCGAAAACTTTCGACTTGAGGCTCTCAGTAGGTATGTCGGACGAGAAGACGCTACTCAATTTTCCGAACGCTGCCCATCCGAGTTGGATTCGGCGATTGGCCTCTTTGTTGAAGTCGGACCTATACCTAACTGGACTACTTGTCCTAGGTAGACGTACGAGTCAACGACTTCAAGAACCGAGTTTCCAAAATAAATCGGGGTGGGTAAAACATGGGAATTAGACATGACTTTGGTCTTGTCCATGTTCATCTTAAGACCCACCTGTCGAGAAACCCGATTGAGGCCTTCGTCATGCTTTGGTTGCCTCTAAATTTTCCCATTACCATTTACATGTACCAAACCACCAAGAACATAGGTACATAATCACCTAACATCGCTATATTACGTTACCTTATACGGGGCAAAGCAAGAAAAATAAATTAATAGACAAGTTTAATTGGGAAAATGTGTCGATTTTTAAATAGAATATATATCTTAGATAACACAAACTTTAAATAGAAAGTGAAAATTACTCTGCTGGTAACTGGTTAAGCTGGCTGGATTTTGTCCCAAATTTCCACTATGAAATCCTAATTTTTTTATTTAAAATTTCAAGAAAATTAGTGAATTGTTTTTTAAAAACTTTGAACAAGTCGAATTACATCGTTCCAGCATCCCGGCACAAAAAAAATCTAAAACGTGCTAAACCTAATCACTGTTTCGCCCTTACACGGCGTCATAGTACCTTCATTATATCGGGAATCAATTGACAAATAGGTATGGCCCAAACAGTGCAGCTTTGCCCGACAAAAAGGTCACCTTTGTTTATCTCTATTTCAAAAAAACTTTATACAGAGGCCCCTATTTGTCAACTCGATAACCAGCTGAGATAATGGGCGCAGCAATTCGATAATAAATGAACGTTTAAATCTTTTGTTTTACTACATGGGCATTTAATAACTAATGAAATGATTTTTATCGTGCTTCACACACTAGGTGTATAGAAACTTTCTTTTTGTGATAAACATTTCAAAAATTGATGCGTTCGCAAGATTTGATCCTGCATGATCAGTGTGTGAAACACGATAAAAATCATTTCATTGATTAAGCAATGCGTCATTTTCTCGTTAAGTTAGAAGTTCTAATAATTTCACATTAAGTGACTAACTGTTTTAAGCAGTTCTCACTAGATGGCGCTTCCAACAATGTAGTAGTTGTTAAAAAAAATATAAACCACTTTCAATAATTCGACGTTTTCGCAGATAGCGTTCTAGCTTAAATTGGTCAAAGCATCTGGGCCGGAATCCCAGAAAGATGCAGGTTCAAATCCTGCAAACGCGTCAATTTTTGAAATGTTTATCACAAAAAGAAAATTTAATAACTAGGTAGAAATTTTTTAAGTTGGTTTTTATTGGCGGTAACAAATGAAGCTTACCTAAGAGCCAAGTAAGATAAGTAAAAGAAATTGTCCACAATTATTCCCTGTAATATTATAATATTAACTCTTATTATTGTGGCTATTATTAACTACTCTAGATGATGGATGTATTTTTATACTATTCTAGGATATTAGGCCCGATTATAATAAAGGTGCCGGCGTAAATTTTATAGCAACGTAAAAAGCGTCCTCTCTATCGAATGCCTAAAGTGAAAAAGAAACAAAACTATGCTATTTCGCTATTATAATTACGATGGCGCCTCTGTAATCGAGCTTATTGTTGAACTAATCATTATGTCTAACTTTTGACAGACGATTAAGAATACGCAAAAAATCAGCTGCTCCATCCAAAAGTTCTTCGCCAATTGTTCAGAACAGCAAATTTTTTCACGATTTGGGAAATCGGTCCCATGGTAAAATTTGGCCATAATGATGAATATAATCCGTCCATCTGTCAACCATAGGACGTCTGCTGATGGTGATATACCTCCAGTATGATTGTCCAATAAGGCTGATTGAAAGCGGCTTGAATAAACTTATGTTTTAGAATATATCGTCGTCGTCTAGATATACCTACACCCTGTACAGATACCTAAATAAATTATCAATAAAGGCCTCATCACACACAGGCGGTACGAGCGGTATAGCGGACGAGCGGGCATCTGTATTGTACTGGTTGTCTAAGAAGGGCTCACACAGGTCCGGTCGCGGCACGCGTTTGTATACAATTGCCCGCGCCTCGACCGCGGACAGATCGCGCGGGGCCTAAAGAAAACCATGAGTCAAGGTTGTTATGACACTAAAGATTATATAATCGGAATCGTGTCATGGCATATAGAAACAAATATGTAGAAAGACAGAGAAGTAACGAATTCCAATTTGCAACAAGCTAGACCCATATAAAATAGTAAAAGTAAAATCGTCATTTTGCATCAATGAAAATAAAACGCTGATAAAATCTGCCTCCAACTCGGCCTTTAAATAAAAGCTCTAATTATATTTAAATAAAAGCTCTACTTGTATTGCTCTATATCCAGTTAATGAGTCTAAAACCATTAATTTTCAGTTAAAATCTTCAAAAAATTTGATGTCATGCCAAGAAATAACATTCGTTGAAACGACAAGAAAATAATTACTTTAGAAAAACTTCAGTTCACATTCTTAATGCTATTGTTAGACCTGTAAAACGTGACGTTGTTTTGATGTTTTAGAAGTTGTGTTTTATTAATCTTCTGTCTTAGAAAAAAAATAGAGAGACCTACACATTACTTTCGAGCGTATAGAACACGTAATTAAAAGTATCCCACTTGTTTTTATGGCCTTCAGTTGTTTTACTTAGTTAATCTTTTATTCATACAGTACACTTCAGTACAGTGAAGAGTTTTACGACTTTTACCCAAAGCAACAATGAGTACAGTTGCACCACACGTTAATATTCAATACTCAACCACATACGTCGTGTATCATGTAATTTTAACTTGCGGTTCTTAAATGATATTTTCTATAAAGTTTTACAGTATATTACTTAAGTACGCAGTTGCATTAGGAACACGTCCATATCTGGGATGACACAACTAGTTGTGCATACGCAGTTGATTGACGAGGAACACCTGACTCTATAAGGATATGGCAGTTCCATCATCATCATCATCATCAGTACGTGATTACCCACTGCAGGCCAAATCACTCCACAGGCCACTCCCTTTTTTATGCCATTCACTTCTGTGTCTTGTCTACTTCTTTTTCTTGAAACAGTGATGTCGCGAGGCGTGGTGATGGCAGGTTGTTCATGTCTACAACTGGATTATAACCTAGGTTCCACCCCCTTATGTCGTTTGCTCACTTCTGAGCGTCGTGATGACCTGCCTCTGTAGTACTTAATGCCATAGGTATGTGTTTCCATCTGTGACGGTCTTCCGCTTGGTATATTGCGTCAGATATGGTTATTCCCAGCTCTTTGCTCTTATTGGGTTTCGCCCCTGGGTCTTTTCCCTTCTACCATTCCGGTTACCATTATTCGTTGTAGGCCGCGAGTCCCTACTCTTTCCTTTTAACTGTCAGTAATATTAGCTATCACGGGGGTCTGATAACAAACCTCTGCGATGCCTTGCGAAAGCCCAGGTTATGCCAGCTAAATTAAAGCCGACCAAGAATGCGATGGATCAATAACATCAAACGAAAAAAGCCTGCAAATGGATACAGTTCAATAAAAAAAAATCTAGAACTTACAACTGCAAAAATAACTCATCACTTTTATCTCTAAAGTCCATTTAAGATGTTATCATTAATAAATAAAACAATAAATCAAACATGCGACTCTTAATAATCATAATCATCAACAAAGCAGAAGTTACCTCGTTTTACGTAACCTGGTGGACACTGTCCTGGATCTCTGATGGAACAAAGAGACTTAGATTGCGGCAAAAATGTTCTAGAAGTAGTTGTGGATGTACTATCTTCGGGCACCGAGGTTGGTTGCAGACTCCTTATCAACCTCATGGATAACTTCTCGTCTACATCAATTTTCTGCTCTGAATCTTCATTCTTCTCGTCATTGTAGATCTCTACTCGTTCCTCCTTCAAAGGGTGATCTAAGCTTTCGATCACTCTGCTTTCAATGCTCTTCGCTATAACTAACACAAATATCAGGAATTTCAACATTTTGATGGCTTCAAACTTCGAGACGTGCACGTGACGCGGGTGAAGTAATAATTTCAAGTTTACTTATAAGTGAGTTTCAACAGTGAGTGACTAGTGTAAGTTATTTTACTTAAATGAGGCAAATCAGCTTCGGTAAACAATCTATTTATAAATTATCTACATACGTAATGGTTTTTTCTACCGGTTATCACAAAATGTCATGAACTTAGTGGCATTTCTCATTTATATGGACAAACTTAATTTGCAATAATAACATTAAATAAAATCTTTAAAAATTGGTGGGTATGACAAACAGCAACATAACTCTATTTGCAGCATTTTTGTGAAGAAAAAATGTAACACCCAAACAGTGAAGCCACTTTTTTAAAAAATGGGCTACCCAGCTGCCTTCGGTTCAACGATTGGTATTACAACTGGCTTAGTAGCTTTTGGTAAACCTTATTCATGAAGTTGGACTTATTCGACGTATTTATTTATCTAAGATTATAGTATTATTAGTAAGTATTTATTTAACTAATTAACAACTTCTACATTAAGTTTTAATTTCCTATTCCTATACGTATAATTATTATCAAGTGGCGTTGGGCAGGACTTTTAGTTAGATGTGGTGACGGCAGGTGGAGTATGTTTCTGACTGAGTAGTGGCCCCGTGACGGGAAGCGCAGTTTCGGTAGACCAATACAATGGTGGCGTTATGACATCTAAAAGTTTTGCGGCAATACCTGGATGAGAAGCACAGAACTGTGATAATTTGCCCCTTTAGAGAAAACGCAATAAGTGAATTGCATGAATTCTGCATTATTAAGATGACAGAAAATACCTATACTGAACCTTTACCGGTATTTAACAAGCTTATATTTAACGTGTTTCATTTAAATTATATGAAATGAAAAATTGTATTGAATTTTTTCACAATTATTAAAATTTTCAAAAAATGTGTTGAGTTTGTAGAGCCAAAATAGCATCAAGAAACATTTTAGCCAATTTCATTTTACACATTTCTGATAGCTTCTGTATCAGAAAATCAGAATTTGTAATCCAACCCGACGTAACGACGTCCAACCCGATCGAAATTCACCGCGCCGTGAAAACTCGATTTCGGTCATTATTTTTTTTTTCAGCAGGAGTTGCAGAAAAAGTAAGGCTTTAAGCCGCTTTGAATGTGACAGTTTGAGACAGTGCAGACATCATTCTCTCAGAATAATATGCATCATTAGCACTAAGTAGAGAACTCGGCCCGTTATTCACCAGCAGCCAATTGCTGAACTTGAAACTTGCGGTCTATTTCAAATTTTGTCGAGAATTTTCGCCTCGCAGTATTTTTCAGGGCCCTGAAACTTATTTCGTTGTATAGCGCAATATCTGTTGTTGTGTGTTTTATTTAAATTATATGAAATAAAAAATAGTATAGAATTTTTTCACATTTATTAAAATTTTCAAAAAATGTGTAAAGTTTGTAGAGCCAAAATAGCATCAAAAAACATTTTAGCCAATTTTATTTTGAATATTTCTGATAGCTTCTGTATCAGAAAATCAGAATTTGTAATCCAACCTGACGTAACGACGTCCAACCCGATCGAAATTCACCGCGCCGTGAAAACTCGATTTCGGTCATTATTTTTTTTTTCAGCAGGAATTGCAGAAAAAGTAAGGCTTTAAGCCGCTTTGAATGTGACAGTTTGAGACAGTGCAGACATCATTTTCTCAGAATAATATGCATCATTAGCACTAAGTAGAGAACTCGGCCCGTTATTCACCAGCAGCCAATTGCTGAACTTGAAACTTGCGGTCCATTTCAGATTTTGTCGAGAATTTTTGCCTCGTAGTATTTTTTAGGGCCCTGAAACTTATTTCATTGTATAGCACAATAGCTGTTGTTGTGTGTTTTATTTAAATTATATGAAATAAAAAATAGTATAGAATTTTTTCACATTTATTAAAATTTTCAAAAAATGTGTAAAGTTTGTAGAGCCAAAATAGCATCAAAAAACATTCTAGCCAATTTTATTTTACATGTTTCTGATTGCTTATGTATCAAAGAATCAGAATTTATAATCCAACCCGACGTAACGACGTCCAACCCGGTTGAAATCCACCGCGCCCTGTAATCTCGTAATGAGTTATTTATGTTATTTTTGAGCTACATTATCGGGTTCAATTTTTATATAGGGTATAGCTTAGACTATAATTAAGGTTTTCGAACCACATTGATATTAGTGTTTGAAAGCTTTATTACGTTCTTGACGATGGCTGCTAACTTCATAAAAAAGTTCACATTATTTGGTCGGGTTATATTGGCTGCTAGAGTTGGCTGCCAACTTCACACTGGTACATAGTTTGGTTCACATTTTAGGCAGTCGGGTTTTTTATTTTTTATAAATTAGGTACTTGTACTGTACTGTATCAGCCTTTTTTAATAGTCCACTGCAGGACGTAGGCCTACCCACGAAGGGTCATTGGGCCATATCCACCACGCTGGCCCGGTGCGGGTTGGTGGATTCACATACGCCATCGAATTTCTTCTACGGACATATGCAGGTTGCCTCACGATGTTTTCCTTCACCGAAAAGCCAGTGGTGTGAAATTCCGTACATAAATTCCAAAGGACTCATTGGTACGGGGCCGGGATTTGAACCCACGACCTCAGGATTGTAAATTGTCTCTACCTCTAAGGCTTTCAATTAGTATTAGGTACTTATTTTATTTTTATTACATACTTTTTAGTTATTAGTACTTAGCTAGATTCCTACTTCATTGAGTTACACTCGTCCACCCACAGAGCTATTACAACTAGAGAGATAGCGCTGTTGTCGCTTGAGGCAATTTTCAACCGCAAAGATGTATGGAAAATCTTCAAAAATCGTCTAATATAAATTGGACTTTGACACTACTGAGAGAAAAATCACGGTAACTATACTCTATAAAATATAGCTTGATATCTGCGACAGCTGTCGGAAAATTCACGTCTATGAAGTCCTGAATTTCTTAATAGTACAGACAGTAACTGTCAATGTCATACTTTGTGGGCATGCCGATTAGTGATGGGCGACGAAAGATCGTGACCACAGAGTTTTAGATAGAGTTTTATTTAAAATATCGATAATATATACTAACGATATTTTAAATAAATCTTATTTTATCATTAATTTTACTGTATATTTTAATATCATAACATTATTTACATGTGTATACGTTTGTAATTAAATTGTATGTTAACCCAATTATATGTTACATTAGCATCGATAATAGTGAAAAACGTCGATAAATACTATCGTAACATTATTATATTTTATAATAATTTATTTAATTAATATTAAAATAACATTATTTACATGTGTACATACTTGATCTTAAATAATAGTGAGTAAATAAAATCCAATTTCTCACTTACAACTACTCATTCGATTTCATTACAACATTGTTTGATAAACGATTTTTTTCCACCCCTATCCCAACTCTAAAAATGTCAATCTTCTATGTCAATGTTACTTTCACAGACATCAAGTTATCTTTTATACAGTATAGCTACTGAATCCAGATATTTTTCATGTCTCTTTCTAACTCATGTCATATTAAATCATTGCATCTCTTTCTTTCTTTTCTCGATCGACCACATTATCCTTCTGGTATCTCTGTGCACTCGCCGGATCAAGAGGAATCGATTGACGTGTGACAAATCATAAAAATCGGCCCAGGCGTTTGGTCTGTTTAGTGCTTCAAAGGAACACACAAACATACATACATAGGCTGATAAACACATGATGACCACTCCTTTGCATCGCGCAATCGGGTAAAAATATAAATATAAATATTAGGGGACATCTTACACACGGTCTCTGACCCCAAACTAAGCAATGCTTGTGATATGGCTGCCAGATACTGATATAGGTACAGCATATTTTAAATAAATACTTATATAGATAGTACCTATATAACACCCAAACACAGAGCAAACACCTATGTTCTTCACATAAATGCTTGCCCTGGGTGGGGATCGAACCCACGCCTCGTTGATCCAGAAGTCAGGGTCACTAACCACTGAGCCAGCGAGGCAGTCAAAAATGACTTATTTCTTATCATGATCTCTAATCTCATTACCCAGAAGAAGGTAGGTCATTAGTGACTGTATACATGGGCTGGACCACTAATGACGACTAATCAGCGCTCATTATCAAATGTGACTCAAGTGTTTGCTAACCGAAAAGCATTGTATAGGAATTACTTACCAAAAACTTAGAAATAGATAACGATATAATTCTATTTTAAGTAATATTTGGTACGATTAACCACCGAATGTGTTCATAATATTATCAAAAATAATTTACATAATTATATGTAATGTAAAATGTAAAAAATAAATAAAGCAATACATAAAAATATTGAAAATATAATTATCAAAAAAAGAAGAAGATAATAATTATAAAAGATTTTGAAATACCTACATATTGTTTGAAATATATCTGACAGTAATACAGGGCTAGGTACTGGTTATTGAACCTATTCCTTCTATTAGGTTAAAGGGGTCCCCCCCCCTGGAGGGAGGGGTTGTTATCAATAAAATATTAATTAATTTAATTTAATTAATTAATAAATACATTTTTTAATGTTTTCATGTGATAAATATCTAATGTGGGCACCGAGTCCAATTTTTTTACTCATAGCCTGATGTCTCTGCTAAGTAAAAAAAAACCGGACAAGTGCGAGTCAGGCTCGCACATCGAGGGTTCCGTACAAACACATTGTTAAAATAATTAAAAACCTGTTTTAGCATGTGCTAATGAAGTTCTTTTATATGACACCTTTCATGATACGATTTACTCACTTTGAATTTTGAGCCCATATTTTGTGAATTTAGTGGCCCTATTTTTTTGTGATGTAAATAAAAATGTACAGTTTTCAGATTTATTCCTATATGTATACTCGGAGACAATGCTTCTCGCCAAATTTCATAGTTCTATGTCAACGGGAAGTACCCTGTAGGTTTTGATTTTTGTGAGTGTCGAAATATTCGGTTTTTTACGTCATAAACGACTCTAACTTTTTTGAACGACAACTGAGAAGTTTTTCTTTTACACAACAGCAAGAATTTATTGATATACGTATACAGTTTAAATTTCAACTCGAGTAAAGAGTCTTGACATACTCGTACACACAGACGGACAGACGGACAGACGAACAACAAAGTGATCCTATAAGGGTTCCGCTTTTTCCTTTTGAGGTACGGAATCCTAAAAAAATGTGCAAACTATCCTATATGATAAAAAGTAGCCTAAACCTATGGTGCCTATAGTGGTATAGGATATTTATGTATAACTAAGCATAACTTTTTTCCCAGTAGTCCGATTTTAATAAATCTTTTTTGATTGAAAAAAGTATACTTCGAAATTGGTCCCATTTATATTTTATCGAAATCGGCTGAGCCATTTTTGATAAATCTACAATCCGTGCGAAATATTCACGAATTCTGTACACGGGTGAAGTCGGTCATGCTATTATTTGCAAAAAATAATTGTAATATTACTAAGGATAAGACAAAATAAAAATGCTTGGTAAATAAAATAAACCAAACCTTAGACCAAAATGTTTTTGAAATTAATCAGAAATGTTTTCCTTCCTTTGTTGACTACGGCTAAAATACTGGGTAAGTACTCATTATAAAGAAGTGAGTTAAATGTATAAACTTCTCAAATTTTTTTGTCAGTAAGGCCACAATTTTATTTTTAGTGTTGCGTACCCAAAAGCTAAAAACGGGAGGAAGTCTTAGTAATAGGGAGGAAACCCTATTACTAAGACTTCGCTGTTCGTCTATGTCAGTCTGTCTGTCGGTCACCAGGCTATATCTCATGAACCGTTATAGCTACAGAACCTTACCTTTTACCTTAATAGGTATAGTTATAGAACGTTGAAATTTTCACAGATGATGTATTTCTGTTGCCGCTATAACAACAAATACTAAAAACTGCGAGTAAAATGAATACTTAAAGGGGGCTCCCATACAATATTCTTGAATTTTTAGCCGATTTTAGCTCGATATTAATAATTATAACAGGTAGAATCTTGAAATATGCACATAATATTAAATCATATATTCACTTCAATAGTAAATAATTAAACTAAAATGAAATAAATATTTAAGTGGGCTCCCATACAGTACGGAACCCTTAGTGCGCGAGTCCGGCTCGTACTTGGCGGATTATTTGATTATATTTTATTGACACAAAGACAATGTTTGTTGTAACAAAGAAATGTTGTATCTTTTCACTAAGAGGTAATTCCGTAATATTGCTACACTAGGAGTACCTATCTCTGTACCGAGACAAAGAGGATAGTTAATGGATGTGTTAATGAATAAGTCGATAAACAATTATATTATATTATTATTTGTTTATGTATATTTATAACTTAAGTGTAAACCAATATAAATCATGTGTAATGTCAAGGTCATTGTCACAAAAATAAAACTAACAATTTACAATCTCATCATATATCGTAAAGCGGGTAGGTACGTAACGTCTTCTCCATAGATTATTCCCACATTTTTGGACACAAAGTTAAAAAACTCAAAACTCAACTAACTAAACAAATAAACTTATAAAGAAAAGTCCATCAAATTTCCTTTAAATCGTTACAAAAATTGTTTGGTTAGAGGTATAACACTTTAATTTATAAGTTTTGTGTACGTGGAGTGTGAATTTTCGAAACTAAGTAGGTATATGCAGAATATATTCAGCAAAATTCAAAAATTGTTGACAAAATATATTCGACTGTGCACAAATTATACTTTGATACCATTAACAGGTTTGTAAGACACTTGTTATACTACTTATAGGTATACATGTATTCAAATAATTTCGACACTTGCGCGTATTTTACCAGAATTACTTTTGTAAGATTTTGATTTTTCTACATTGTAATTGTTAAAATTTTATAAAAACAGATATACCTAGCCTAAAACTATACTATACTCAAGCTCCGCTTCAGTGAAGACCATTAATTCATCTATGACTAAACTCAAATTTGTTTTACACGAATTATTTTAAAATATAATGCATTCTTAATATTGAGACGTATTTTTATATGTATATTATTATTGGCAGCAAAACTTCTGGTTCTAAGACTCTATGCACTGTAGCTAAATATCAAGAAGTTCTTCATTTATTAAATAGGAAAGTCTAACTCGAAAGTCTAATTTAAGTACCTCACTAAACTACAGAACGCAAAACATGACACGGCGTAATTAGTTGTTGATCGTCGTAATGCAGAAGCGGCCTCGTTTCACACTCCCTGTTGGGCAAAAGCCTGTGATGATATTTTCTCGGCGGGTAGAAGTCTTCGGCAGACCTGCGCGAAGTAAGCTTGTATCACCAGCCACCGGGGCTTGTCGCTGACTCCTCTTCAAACTTACAGTCTTGTGCTGCTCGTCCACATCGATCTGCATCTTTCTTAGCTCCGTATCCTTATTCTTCACTGCCAGGTCTATCTCCAAGCCCTCAGCTGTCAGAGGATATTCATTTATCACTCTGCTCTCAATACTCTTCACAACAACCAATGCAAATATCAGGAACTTAAACATGGTGTCTGCTTCAACAACTCCGTCCGTCTCGTGCACAAACTTGGAGATAATAAAGTAAAGAGCGGCTGGAGCCAGTATTATATACCACCGAGTGACTCGTCGTACATTTGACTCTAATGAGACAAATTTTTCCCCTCAACTGTATCTGATCGCTTATCACAAAAATTCCTGGACTGGCTCGACTTGAAGCGTTTCTACTGATTAGCTGTTTGTGTTAAAAAACAACAACATTGTTTGACTCAACGCTTTCAAACTTGAATGCTCCGGAAAATAAAATGCAATTCAGTGATTCCGGCGAAATTCGATAGTGAAAATTCAGTTAGCAGTTGCACAAAACTTATAGAATATTAGTAACATTCAAAAAGATCATCATTTTGTAATATTTAATTAATTAATGAGAGATTCGCGTGACGTCACGAGTCACATACAAATGTATTTTATTGATTTCTGACAGAAAAGTGACGTCACGATTGACAAAAACAAAAGAAATACATGTCAAATATTTTTTGATATTTTACTCACAGATCAATAAAATTATAATAATGGTAATTACTCAGGGTTCCATTAGCCATAAGAAGTCCTCTGTTGGACATAGGCCTCCCCTATGGATTTCCAATAAGACCGGCTGGAAGCGGCTTGCATCCAGCGCGATCTTGCGGTCTTAATGAGGTCATCCGTCCACCTTGTGGGTGTACGGCCTACGCTGCGCTTGTCGGTACGTGGTCTCCACTCGAGAACTTTTTGACCCCTTCGGTCATCAGTCCGCCGCGCTATGTGCCCTGACCATTACCATCTCATATTGCCAATCCGTTGGGCTATGTCGGTAACATTGGTTCTTCTACGGATCTCCTTATTTCTGATTCGATCTCGCAGGTCGGCGAGTACCAGAACCAAATCGGTCCCTGGTTCACTAGTCTATAATATACATTAAACTACTGGTCATGATCAACTCGTGAAATAGGGACTTAAACTTTCAAAATAAAATATTTGTGTGTAATAAAATTACTGTACTTTTATAACTGTAAAAAAAATTAAAGAAAACAATATCTGAAATTATAAATATATAATTCGTTGTATATCTTTATAATTGGTTATAAAATATTGGTTTGTAAAATAAAACATTTGTGGATATAGGTATTTTTAAAATAAATAACATATGAAAGTTTAGTTGTAAAGTGAAACACTTGAAATGTAAAAATTTTGGAGTGAATATTATAGGTACGAATACGAATTGTTTTATTTACATATTTGTTTCAGCCCAATGCAATATAAGTTTAAAATAGTTAACTTTTAAGGGTAACTTAAAACTTGCGTTAAATTTTTGAGAACTTAACGCTTAACGATTATCGAAGGTAACTTTTTTATTAAAGAATTAACGATTAACGAAGTTAACTTTTGGGTTAACTGTTCCCACCTAAGAACATATGACAGTTCCAACAAGTTAACAGATATGTTTTTCTAAATACTAAAGTCAAAGTTCATTTATTCCGTAGACATTACAATTGACAACATTTCAAATATTTTACGTATTTGTTTTTATTTTTTTTTCTGAAAGAATATGGAAAATTAAGAAACACGTATTTTTTATTTTTTCGATATTACTCATATTTTGCGCAAAATTAATTTTTGAAAAAGAGCTTATTCCAAAAGGTCGTAACTGCAAAATTCTGGATTCATAAAGAGTAATGCTGTAGCCACTTTCTAAAAAAAAAATAGGCGCATGCTTTGCTGTCACTGTCAGTAGTGTCAGTGACAATCAAAACTTTCATGAATTCACAACTAAATAACATTCCACGAAAATAACAAATTCAATCATACTACGCTATATCTTTAGCCTTTATATTGTAATAATAACTAATTAATCAATCATCTATTTTCATCGGCTAGGCATAGAATCTAAGGCCATAGATTGGAATTCCTAGGGCACAATGGATTCTCGGCGACTAGATCCTATAACTGCGTGTTTTGTCCGTTTTCTCGCATAGGTACATTGCAGTAGCATCATGTAATCTACTTTAGGTAGATTACGGCTGTCGGCCAATGTGTAGCCGTCCGAAACTTTAATTTTGTTAACGTAAGTAATCAGGAGAGATCAAATAAAAACTTCCAAGAGAACACCAAACAATTTTAGGACGTAAATTATGAATTTAATGATAAATTTATGTCGAGTCGAGCATACGTATACTTGCGTATAACCTTGCTAAGCCTTGCTTGACACAATAACGAAACAAAACGTAACCGAAAGTCAGTGTCAACTGTCATTTTATATTGCTAGTGTTTTTTTTTTTATCAAAGGCAACTGAACATGAATCATGAATCCGTAAACGGACGGATTGTTTTTATTTAATAACTTTGTAGTTACTGCACCAATAATTTTGGAAAAATAAGCATAATCATCAGCATCGCAATATCTCGAAATGGTTTTGGAATTTCATAGCCTTATGAAATATGAAAACTTGTCAATTGCACTTGGAATCGTCAAATAACAATATAAACACAAATTGGTCCATCCGTTTCAAGATTTTACAAAATAAAGCAATACAAGAATTTACATTGCTACAATTCAAAAGGCTCAGACATTTCTCAAAATGTCTACCGTCCTTTTCGCACAATGTGAAGAAATAGACATAGGTGATAAGGCCGCCAATTTAGAATCATACTAGCTGCGCCCCGCAATTTCACCCGCGCATTTCACGATTGGGTATTGGGTACAATACTTAGTAAAATGTCGCAATTTAACAAATAGGTATATATATATCTCTCACACTCAACACTTCAGATTGAGAGCTTGATAAGGCACATCATAGTATTGTAACTATAATCAAATAATTATATATAGAAACTATAATTAATTATCTAGTATATATTTAACTTTAATGATTACAGATGTTTTATTGTATATTTTTGTTCATTAAAATTTACATTTTACATCGATATATTTTGTTGATAGAGCTGGTTTGACGTCGCCTCGCCGAGGGGTACTTACATCTGTCGTTAACTAACGAATATTGTCTCTGGCATGTGACGATACTTAACAGATTTAATGAAACTTAGTTAAGTAACAATCAGGACTAATTTAATGAACGTTTCTGAGTGCGGCTGTGAGTCCCTATTTTACGAGTTCAATTCAGTAGTTTAATGTTTATAAAGACTAGTGAACCAGGGACCGATTTGGTTCTGGTACTCGCCGGCCGCTGCTGTCGCACGCTCGCTTGGCTCGTGCGTTGGTTGACATGTTCTAACCTAACCGACTTTTTTGTTTCACACCTAACCTACAAAAGTGATTTGCTTTTGATACTTCACCGGTCGCTATTTTGTGATATAACCATGTTTTTAAATATTTTTTGTACCTGCTATATGGCTCCGAAACACCAGTCACCCGACTAAAAAGTAGGAAAAGCTTCTTAAAAGAAACCACTAATTAAAATAATTTTTACCGTTAAATTGTGAAACAACACATTTAAATTTTGTTGTTTCACTTGGTTTCTTTGCAAAGGAGCTAAAACACTAAAAATATTTTACTATAATGTCGGTGGATAAATTTTATTTAACACGACTTTACTAACCATTTTGCAACTGCATATCTCATTTACCTTAAAATATTTTTAACTATCGGAACATCACTACCTACCTAATATTTAGTCAAGCACGATCCGTTTAGAGTAGTGTAACCACGAGTAAAAAAGTTTACTCGTAGTCACACTGGTGTAACAAAGCGGTGTAACCACGAGTTTGGAACCCAAATTTTGTATAAACCTGTCAAATTGGTTGTGTGTAAGGCACAATTTTTAGGGTTCCATACCCAAAGGGTAAAAACGGAACCCTATTTCAAAGACTTCGCTGTCCGTCTATCCGTTTGTTGGTCTATCTGTCACCAGGCTGTATCTCATAAAGCGTTATTGAACGTAGAAATTTTCACATACGAGTAATTATGTTGTATTTCTGTTGTCACTAAAACAACAAATACTAAAAACAGAGTAAAATTAATACTTTATGGGGGCTCCCATACAACAAACTTGAATTTTTAGCCGATTTACGCTCGATATTAATAATGATAACAGGTAGAAGCTTGAAATATGCACATAATTTTAAATCTTAAATTCACTTCAATAATATTAATAATTAAACTAAAATGAAATAAATATGAAAGTGGGCTCCCATACAGTACGGAACCCTTAGTGCGCGAGTCCGGCTCGAACTTGGCGGATTATTTGTTTATATTTTACTGACACAAGGACAATGTTTGTTGTAACAAAGAAATGTTGTATCTTTTCACTAAGAGGTAATTCCGTAATATATCTAAGTACACTAGGAGTACCTATCTCTGTACCGAGACAATGAGGATAGTTAATGGATGTATTAATGAATGAGTCGATAAACAATTATATTATATTATTATTTGTTTATGTATATTTATAACTTAAGTGTAAACCAATATAAATCACGTGTAATGTCATGGTCATTGTCACAAAAATAAGACTAACAATTTACAATCTCATCATATATCGTAAAGCGGGTACGTGTAACGTCTTCACCATAGATATTTCTCACATTTTTGGTCACTAAGTTAAAAAACTCAAAACTCTACTCGTATTTTAATATTACCCCGTATACATGTAGGTATTCAAAAAATTTCAACACTTGCTCGTATTTTACCAGAATTACTTTTGTTACGATTTTGATTTTTCTACGTTTAAAATGTTATAAAAACAGATATAGCCTAAAACTATACTATACTCGAGCTCCGCTTGAGCGAAGACCAGTAATTCATCTATGACTAAACTCAAATTTGTTTTACACGGTTTATTTTAAAATATAATGCATTCTTAATATTAAGACGTATTTTTATATGTATATTATTATTGGCAGCTGCTCTAACAAAACTTCTGGTAAAACCACAGAGGTAAAACGATCAATTCTAAGACTCTGACTACAATTAAAGTACCTCACTAAACTATAGAACGCAAAACATGACACGGCGTCATTAGTAGTTGACCGGAATGCAGAAGCGGCCTCGTTTCACACTCCCCATTGGGCAACCGTTTCCGTTCATGAAGTTTCGGTAATCAACAGTCTTCTGCAGACCTGCGCGAAGTAAGCCTGTATCACCAGGGCTTGTCGCTGACTCCTCTTCAAACTTACAGTCTTGTGCTGCTCGTCCACATCGATCTGCATCTTTCTTAGCTCCGTATCCTTATTCTTCACTGCCAGGTCTATCTCCAAGCCCTCAGCTGTCAGAGGATATTCATTTATCACTCTGCTCTCAATACTCTTCACAACAACCAATGCAAATATCAGGAACTTAAACATGGTGTCTGCTTCAACAACTCCGTCCGTCTCGTGCACAAACTTGGAGATAATAAAGTAAAGAGCGGCTGGAGCCAGTATTATATACCACCGAGTGACTCGTCGTACATTTGACTCTAATGAGACAAATTTTTCCCCTCAACTGTATCTGATCGCTTATCACAAAAATTCCTGGACTGGCTCGACTTGAAGCGTTTCTACTGATTAGCTGTTTGTGTTAAAAAACAACAACATTGTTTGACTCAACGCTTTCAAACTTGAATGCTCCGGAAAATAAAATGCAATTCAGTGATTCCGGCGAAATTCGATAGTGAAAATTCAGTTAGCAGTTGCACAAAACTTATAGAATATTAGTAACATTCAAAAAGATCATCATTTTGTAAGATTTAATTCATTAATGAGAGATTCGCGTGACGTCACGAGTCACATCCAAATGTATTTTTTTTATTTCTGACAGAAAAGTGACGTCACGTATTTTTTTGTTTGATTGACAAAAACAAAAGAAATACAATGACATGTCAAATATTTTTTGATATTTTACTCACGGATCAATAAATTTATAATAATGGTAATTACTCAAGGTTCCATTAGCTATGAAAAGTCTTCTGTTGGACATAGGCCTCCCCTATAGATTTCCAATAAAACCTGCTGGAAGCTACTTGCATCCAGCGCGATCTTGCGGTCTTAATGAGGTCATCCGTCCACCTTGTGGGTGGACATCCTAAGCTGCGCTTGTCGGTACGTGGTCTCCACTCGAGAACTTTTCGACCCCATCGGTCATCAGTCCGCCGCGCTATGTGCCCTGCCCATTGCCATCTCATATTGCCAATCCGTTGGGCTATGTCGGCAACATTGGTTCTTCTACGGATCTGCTTATTTCTGATTCGATCTCGCAGGTCGACGAGTACCAGAACCAAATCGGTCCCTGGTTCACTAGTCTATAATATACATTAAACTACAGCCCCCCCTACCGCCTAAGCAATAGCAATCTTAATAGCAATCGTTTATGACATTATTTTAGTCATTTGGCACCGCCTATGTGACGTTAGCCATCAATTGCTTTGCGCGGATTGCGAAAGCAATCGTTGAATGAACAACTTTGATGGCTTACGTCACATAGGCGGTGCCAAATGACTAATATGAAGTAGGGCATGCAAAAACCGGGTGGTTTTGGAAAACCGAGTTTTTCGGATTTTGATTTAAAAAACCGGGTAAACCGAATTTTTCGGGTTTTTCGGTTTTTTTTTTTAGTAAGTAAAGAAAAATACTAAAAATAATGGTTTGTTTATTTGTTTATCAGCCTGTCTGCACTGTCCCATTGTTGGGCAAAGGCCTCCCCTCGAGATTTCCAGTTTCGTCGGTCTTGTGCTGATGCCTGCCAATTTGGATTAAATGTATTCAGTTCATTGCGCTATCTGGAGAATCTGCCACGAAACCGCACCGAGTTGGGACTCCGTTCGGGGGTGATTTTAGCACTTCTGTCATGCGACTGACTTACCCGGCCCACTGCGACTTCAGTTTAGCGGCTGTGAAAGCTACATCTTTGATTTTAGTTCTGGAACGCAGTTCGGTGTTTTGTGCTTTAGCTTTAGCCGGTCACCGAGAATACTGTGCTCGATCGCTCTTTGGCAAACCTTGAGTTTGGACTTTTAGACCTTAGTTAAAGACCATGTTTGTACACCATAAGTCAAAATGAGAAGTATACATAAGTCCATATCTTCAATTCAATTCATTTATTTCGCAAAACACGGGTGTTCCAATTTTCATGTGTTGTATTCAATAAATACAAAAAACGCCATGTTTTAACCAGTATGGTATGCTATTGTCTTGCGTTTTAGTGTGATCGGAAGTATCGGATATATGGATATATCGGATGTATTGTCTTGCGTTTTAGTGTGATCGGAAAGTGTATCTTCATATGCTCTTTCATGACCCAATAGCTCTACCAGGCGTTCTATGTTCTTCTTGGTCTTGTCTTGCCTGGCAGGTGACTATTTGGCCAAGATAGATGTAATCGTGAACGTATATGTGTTCGTCATAGACAGTTACCCGACGTGTGATTCCATTGGTCATCACCTTGGTCTTTAACATGTTCATCGCAATCCAACCTCGAGGCTTGCAGTGATTAGGTTTTGTAGCATTGATTGTAGCTCTCTTGCTGAGGAAGAGAAGATAACGATATCGTCAGCAAAATGAAGGTTAGTTAACCTTTTTCACCGACATCAACAGCCCTTCCCAGCTTGCCGCCAGCTTTGCGAAAACTTCTTCGAGGACGCCCGTGAATATTTTCGGGGACAGTGGGTCTCCCTGTTTAATAAATTTCTCTATTGCAAATACTAGACTAGAAGATTGTAATTTTATTGCAGCAGTACTTTGAGAATAGATGAGGCGGAGAAAACTAACGTGTGTGATGCTATCAAATGCTTTTTGATCGACGAAACGGAGGAGGTACTAAATCCGACGCGTATATATATACATTTATATATATGTTGTGTATAACCACGCATAACTTTTCACGTAGTAATTCGATTTCGATAATTATTTTTATTGGAAAGAGTATACTCGAAAAATTGGTCCCATTTAAATTTTATCGAAATCGGCTGAACCATTTTTGATAAATCAACAATATTGTGAAAAATGTTACTTCGAGACGTTCGAAAACTTTGCAAATTCTATACACGGCTGCAGTCGGTCATGACATTTTTTGCGAAAAATAGTTATGTAGGTATAGTCAACAAAAGCAAGATATAAAGGAATGTTATATTTTCTGTTTTACTATAATCTGGTTGATTGCGTGGAGATGGTTTTATGGACTTTGTGGTTGTCCATGTCGAGATGATGATGATGATAGGATAACGTCTCGCAAAGGAGTACTCCACCGGGCGAGGTGTTATGTCCGGGAATAGCTATCCGATAGTGTATCATTAGGTACTTGATATGTTTTGGCCGTCGCTAAATATTTAGTTTGCGCGATGCAGACTTCGGCTTCTGATTAGCTGAGATGCGGCGACGATTTAGCGAAGTTAGTCACTACAGTCTGTAGTGTATAGCCCGCGACGAAAATCGGGTTGTTCCATGTCTAGTCTTCCTGATATGCGATGTTATATGATTTTGATGATATAATAGTCATTATTTATATTTCTTTTGTTTGTTAATTTCAACAATCAAGCTTTCTTTTATGTATGATTTACAAATATTAGACAACCGTACAAAATATACCAAGCTTAGTTTTACAAATTAGCTTAGCAGAGACTGCCGGACTAATGTAACGAAACAAAATGGCGGCGGCCCATAGCGTTTCGGTCAAGACGAGACAAAACGCGTCCCATTACGCTTATAACGCTACAACGCACTGACTATATCACGATACTCACTAATTCAGTAGGTAAAGCGAGAGAGTGAGAACCTTCGCACTTGAATTTCATCCTTAGCTTAGCACGTATACGACATTAGACGTAATTTTACACATGTAAAAAGAGTCTTCGTTCACTTGGCTAGTATAGCTTATTATTTCTCTGTAAGTTAGAGCAACTAGATGACAATAATGTATTTTATTGCGAAGAAGAAAGTTAATATATGTGAATTTAAAAAAATCGTAGAAAAAGCCGACAAACCCGAAAAAACCGGTTTTATAACCAGAAAAAACCGAGTTTCTAATGCCGTCGGTTATCAGGTTTTTTCGGTTTTCGGTTAACCGGGTTGCATGCCCTAATATGAAGTCATAAACGATTGCTATTACGATTGCTATTGCTTTAGGCGTTAGGGAGGCTGGTCATGATCAACTCGTGAAATAGGGACTTTAACTTTCAAAATAAAATATTTGTGTGTAGTTAAATTACTGTACTTTGATAACTGTAAAAAAATTAAAAAAAAAACAATATCTGAAATTAAAAATATATAATTGGTTGTATATATTTATAATTGGTTATAAAATATTGATTTGTAAAATAAAACATTTGTGGATATAGGTATTTTTTAAATAAATAACATATGATAGGTTAATTGTAAAGTGAAACACTTGAAATGTAAAAAATTTGGAGTGAATATTATAGGTAGGTACGAATACCTAGTTGGTTTGAAACTGAATTTTTCCAAAAAATGTTTGTGAAACATTAGGGAACCGTTTTTCTATCATAAACAACTTTTAAGTTACTCAAGTTAATGTTTTTCTTTTTTGTATTTTGACGAATTTTTAAAAACTGAAATTACTAAAATGAACTATGTGCTCCGCCAAATAACTGCATTAAGCCTAAATTGAAAAAAAAAACTGACAGTGACATTATAAAACAGCAAAAGGAAATGACATTGTCAATATTGAACAACCAATAGAGGGCTGGTCGCCATGTTTTAAAAAATAAATAAATGTCAAACTCTAAAATACCAGCCCGCTATTGGTTGTTTGAAAATTCCTGTCTGATACGTAGACTACGTAGTATCTAGTGTATGTGTTTAAAATCACTGTTCACGTTAGTGCCCTTAGTGCTGTATCGTCAAACATCGATGTATCGATATTGTAACTTAAATTATCGCAAACGCAACTAATGAAAGTGCAGTTAATGATTTCTTGATATTGTTTGTTTTTTTTTATTTATGACGTAAAAGTAAAATCATGTACCTATATACATAAATAAAATGAAATAGGGACGTAGAACATCGGTTAGCAACTTATAAAAGTTAACCGACATAGCCCAGCGGATTGGCAAGTTGACCGATGACCACATTAAGGCCACAACATCACGCTAGATGCAAGCCGCTACAAACCGATCTTGTTTGAGACCTATATGGAAGGCCTACATCCAACAGTGGACGTTTTATAGCTGATGGATCGATGGGAAGTTTTTACTTATAATAATGTGTGTCAAAAGTGTCTAACGAAATATAATCTATGAAGTGAGGAATCTATGAAACAAATATTGAAGGAAGTAGCTATGTTGTTCTTTAAGACAGTAGATAAATCTAATAACGTTTCACCGATGTAGTTTACTTTTCCACACTCGTGTACGAATTCAAGTGTACCTAGTAATTATTACTACAACACTGTCTCTTTCCGCATAATAATACAAAACTAACGATCGTAAGAATCGATAGTCTTTATATTTAAAATCGCCCATCTCTATTGCGTTTTGGACGGGGCTACCAAGCAGCTCCTCTTAGTATTACCAGTTCAGTCTAAATATTTTCTACTTAGTGAAATAAAAAAAATATATTATAAAAAAACGGCGATACACAAAATATGTTTTTGCGTGAAATAATATTCTTAAATATGGTACTAAACATTAATACAGCTCGCATTGCTGCCGGTTTTCAAGGACCGCCTCCCATATAAAAAGTTTACTAACTCCTTTCGTTCATATCCGCCCACTAGTTTGTACAGCGTCGTCGAAACGCTCATATTTAAAAAAAAAAGTTCAATCTTGAACATGCGGAACCGATTTTGATAAAACTTATGGTGACTCATAAGTTGAAAGATACTCTAAACAAAATAGAAAGAATTATTGCAATACAACCTCTAGTTTCTGCGTAATATATGGCCAAAAATACGTACACCTATGAAAGAAAGATGTCACGAGCTCATACATACCAGGACCTGTACCTAGTAGGTATACAAACACACTAATTTCTCCCAAGTATATTTCTGAGAATGTTATGTATGTTCACCAATGTAATTTATGACGCTTCTAAAACTGTTCAGATATGTACAATTTGGCTAAAAATGAATATAAAATAAGAAAAAAACGAAAACAATTTTCAAGCTATAAGTATCTATAGATATACACTGATAGACACTGATGTTTAGAGTGCTAAAATGGTGCTAGATTTTAAAAACTTGATGTCATGTATTTTTATTCAATATTGTCTCAATGAAATGTATTTATATTGATTTTTTAATCAGTGCATGTCATTTTGTCTGTAATTTCAGATTACGTTTTGGAGTTCATCGATTTATAAGACGTTGTCACGTCAAAAAAGCTCAATGTTTAGGACTGATATAAAAAGAAAATGAAAAACGGAATGATAATGAATTTCGGTATTCATCCATTTCATCAGCAATAGTACAAGAACCGCAACTATAAGTTAAGAATATAAGTAAAGCAGCTATTCAAACCTCGGCTGCAGCCTGCGGATGTAGGTTGCGAATGGAGGTACCTAGCAAACGCATGACACTCAGCCGCTGCTTGTATCCGCAGTCGGGAATGTTTCCGGTGCTGGTTGCAAGTCCAAGTTGGTGACAAATCCAACGTGCCTGCGTCGTACGTCGCAGGCACGTTGGACTTGTCTAAACAGGTTAACAACACTTGCAGCCGAGGCTCAATAGCACATGCTGCCGCAGCCGTGTTCGGAATCTTTCTGTAGACATTCATACAACTACATAGATAACCAGAGCCCTTAGTCCAGGTTTTGTGTTGTTTACTTAACCTTTTGTGTTCGCGTGTGGCTCCATACATTTTGGTTAGTTCATCCTCGTTCCTACATGGGCGCTGTACAAAAATGTATAAGGCCATATCGAAACAGCTGTAGTTTCAATTTATGTGTAAGCCTGGACTAGTCCCTTAGTTGTGCAGCCACAGCCGGCTTCGTGCAGCTGCTGCAAGTGCTGCTTGCAGCTGAAGCCTGCAGCCGAGATTCGAATAGCACCCTTAAGGATTATTACGAGTAATAGTAAAATGGCCACGAATTGCGCGGATAACTTCCACTGCAGCTTTTAGTTTTTAGTAGTAAAGTATATGATAAAAAGTACATATAAAAATAAGAGTATTATTTCTTTTTGATAATTTTTAAGTACACAAAAATGCATGTTTCTATAAAAATGTATATTAACACCTCAGTTCGTAAATATTACGGGCTAAAACGAGTTAACGCAGGATTATGTGCCAATAGTTAAAAAAGAAAATACTTATTACATCAACACGTCAAAACATCCAAAATTGCTAAATCAGAATACCGAGAACAAAGTCTGGCAACACTGAATACATCATCTGATTGACTGAATTTGACATTTCCTTATTATTTGACAGCAACAGTAAAAGATTGATTTTTTAAAATAATAGGACCCATTTTTGGGCAGGCTAAAGCCTTCAAGACCATACCGCCACTTCTTATGTATGTAATCCGTAATGTAAAAACAATAAAAAAATCATTGTAATTTTTCTGGTGGTCTAATAATAATTTCAACTAGTGATATGAAAACAGCAAAAAATCACTACATTTTTGAAGCACATATCATTTTTAGAAAAGCTGTTTGTTTTTTTACTAAGAAAAAAATAAATATTGACAGGTTAATTCCGTGCATCCTTCATTCACCATTACTTACACACATACAAAAACTGTGCAATGTTGACAATATTACCTACAAATATGCAGGTCAAATTCATTGATATCCTGTAATTCTTCTTTCTACTTTATTTTTATTTACATATTTGTTTCAGCCCAATGCAATATAAGTTTAAAATGGTAAACTTTTAACGGTAACTTAAAACTTGCGTTAAATTTTTGAGAACTTAACGCTTAACGATTATCGAAGGTATCATTTTAATTAAAGAATTAACGATAAACGAAGTTAACTTTTGGGTTAACTGTTCCCATCTAAGAACATATGACAGTTCCAAGTTCCAACCAGTTAACAGATATTTTTTCCAAATACTCAAAGTCAAAGTTCCTTTATTTTGTTGACATTACAATTGAACTTGGAATCGTCAAATAACAATGTTTGAAATACCTACAATTTACATAATTTAAATTTAAACACAGATAGGTACATACGTTTCAAGATTTTACAAAATAAAGCAATACAAGAATTTACATTGCTACAACTCAAAAGGCTCAGATATTTCTCAAAATGTCTACCGTCCTTTTCGCACAATGTCCCTTTCGCAAAGTGTCCCTTTCGAAAAATTACTCTTTCGCAGAATGTTTGGAGCCACAGTGACTCTTTTTGACGTGTTGTCAGTGCATATGCATGTGATGAAGAAAAAACAATCATACTGATTATGTCATGGTATATGTTTTGGGCAGCGTTCGGAAAATTGCATAACGTCTTCTCGTCCGACATACCTCAGTGCCTCAAGTCGAAAGTGTTTGACCAGTGTGGGTTACCAGTGATGAGTTACGGCACTGAAACGTGGTCTCTTGGAGCTATGGATTGAGCTATGCTCGGAGTTTCTCTGCGAGATCGAATCAGATAGAGGGAGATCTAGGAGTCACATGTCATTCACACACAACACACACACACATATATATATTTATATGTATACTCACACGTACTCGCGCACATGCCGAGTGCATGCACGGCACGCACTCAAGTTTATCCACAAAGGCTGATTGGGCAGTATCTACGATGCTGGCTGGCCTAGTATGAATTGCATTAAGTGGTGTACAGATATAGGGAAAAAATATTATTGTTTTACAACACTTGCTTTACAATTAAAAACAAGAATATAGAATTAAAATAGTTGCGATAAATAACTGTTTATTTTTACATAATTAGCAAAAACTAACAAAACTAACATGCTTTATAAAATAATACCGAACAGTAGTAATAAAAAAAAAGCAAAGCAGGAACGAGCGGGCCACAGATCGAGTCACTCAGAGAGGCTATGGTCGAACGGCTCAACTTGTGTCTGGAGGCGGTATCTGACTGGGGTGATGCTAACCTGGCCCTCTAGGATGCGACCCACGAGAACGATCTTATTTCGAGTAAAATAGAAATATTCCGATACTTCTACCTCCCCTAACATGACAACACACTTATTTCGTCAGTTTTTACTCTGTGGTGTAGAATTCTCGCGAATGATTTATGTACCTGTGGCACTTTCGTCGACAAACTCTAACATGTGCACGCGAATTTAGCCGTATTTTGACATTTCACCGCGAATATCTTTTCGTCTAACTTTTTGAGGACGAAATACTACGAGATAGGCAAAACTAACTAAATAAACAACCAGCGTTGCTGAATTGTGAAGGATTTGTCAAATTACGGGGTATTATCTCCATTGGAGATTGTTGTGGGGATAGATATTTTATTGTATCGATTTAGGGATGATTTATATTAGGACGGGGCGGGTGCCGGACGGGCCGGGGACGGGCTGGACGGAGCCCGTACGACGCATGTTCCATACATTTTGTGTAAAAGCTCGGACGGGCCCCGTCCGGGCGTCGTACGTGCCACAACAAAAATGTATGGAACAAGCGTCGTATGTACGATATACGGGCTTCGTACACTGAGAGAAAAACTAACAAAATATAGTAATCTTTACTAAAATTTTACTAAATCCGAGGACAACAAATGACCTGTAATAAATACAAATCGTTTTTTGTAAATGCAATTCGTAGGTATTACAATATCAGTTCTGTTATATATAGTAAGGCCCCAGTAGTTTCAATAGATTAGCTTTGTAATATCTAGTAAAGTCCATAGTACTCTTTACTAAAATGTTACTAATCCCGAGGACAACAAATGCCCTGTTAAAAATACAAATCGATATTTAGTAGGTATTACTAATACCTGTTTTGTTATATCTAGCAAACTCCTTAGTAATCTTTACTAAGATTTTACTAATCCCGAGGACAACAAATGCCCTGTAAAAAATACGAATTGATATTTAATAGGAATTATTAATACCTGTCTTGTTACATGTAGTAAGGCTCCAGTAGATCCAATAGATTAGTTATGTAATATCTAGTAAAGTCCTAGTTTTTTCGAAATTTATATCTGTATCATCTAGTAAACACCTAGTAATTTTGATGAATTCGTTTTGTAATATCTAGTAAGCCTTAGTACTTTCGAAAGTTTGGTTCTGTATTATCTGCTAATCACCTAGTAATTTTGATAGATCAGTTTTGTAATATCTAGTAAGCCTTAGTACTTTCAAAAGTTTAGTTCAGTATTATCTAGTAAAAGTCTAGTAGTTTCAATAGCTTAATTTTGTATTATCTAGTTGATTTTTGTAATTTATAGTATAATTTCTGTGTTATCAATTTAGTAAACCCTATCAATGTAAAAGTTATAAAACACTTCAAATCGAAATATTAAAAAATGTATACCTGCTTATAACAATGACCTATAAGTATACAGTTTTTAATATTTCAATTTGAAGTGTTTTATAACTTTTTTATGGATAGGGTTTATTAAGTAGATATCACAGAACTAAACTAGACATTACAAAAACCAACTAAATAATACAAAATTAAGCTATTGAAACTACTTGAGTTACATATCTTACAATACGAATCTAAGGTTATAAACTAATACTAAATGTAAGTTACAAGGTGAATAATAATTGTAGACATAAAAAAAATAAAGATTCAAGTGAAGTCATGTTTATTAAATATTATACATGTATAATATAACACACGAAACAGCCACATTTACAATAACACATAATTTACATTGCCGGCGAGTATAATGTATTCACGGAGAAACCCAGTTACTCCGTATATTCTGGGTAAAATTGTCAATTTTCACTTACACTGGTTAAATCTGTACTTATGACACTTAATTAAACACAGTTAGTTGGTACGCACTGAACTTCATCCTCCATGTTTACTCTACTGCACGCAACGACGAAATGGCTGCTGGAAAGACGGGATCGTATTCACTGAGACCCCAGTTACTCAGTATGACTGTATAGCTGTTATAACACTGACTCCTGGGTAAGATTGTCAATTGTCACTCAGAGTGTTTAAATCTGTTGGTAAAACACAGTTAATTTGTTGGTACTGAACTTCACTCTCCTTTACATGTTTACTCTACTGCAAGCAACGACGAAATGGCTGCTGGAAAGGCGGGATCGTATTCATAAAGCAAAACACACCGGACACTTTACTGGAAATAACAAAACATTTCGTTGAAATTACTTAGCTTATTGCTGGATTTACAAAATAGACCAAAAACTAAATGTTTTTGTTGCATTAACTAAATAATTGTAGTAAAATTACAATAGTATCTTGAAATTAATAAAGCCTCATGCTTGAAATTATTCTTCCTTTCAATACAAATGACAATCGTGTTTTGAAAATTATTAAACCCACGCTTGTAATTACAAAACAAGGCAAATCAATTTTTTTTCATCTTTCAAACCAGTGGTATATCAGATACCAATACTTGTCTATATCAGTACCTATCTAGGTACCAACGCGGTGGATTTTTTTTGTAAGTACATAGTACTAATCGCCTAAGAGCATGTCAAACCCTACGAAGTACTCGTATGATACAATTTTTATTGGATTTTGTTAAATGCACCTTTTTATGTTAGTAATAAGGAATCATACTATAGGTAACGTTTGATGAAATATGTTAGCATGCACTACAAATGACCTATAACTAGTTGTTATTAATAAAGAGTAAGAGTAAGTAAGAAAGTAAGAGTAAGATACTTAGTGTACTGAACTACTGAAACCAAAGTCAAAGCTGTCAAATAAGAATATTTTAACGACGTTGGCGGGAACAGAAAAAATCTTAATGCCAATTAATGCAATTAGAATTAATGCATAAGTATTAATTTGAGATTTTTCGAGTATTAAAGTGTAAACTTATCTCGTATATTATTCCAGTAACTTCAGTGCCCTTACCATGACTTTTGATAGTAAACGTAAACTTTTTTCCGTTTTTGTTGAATAGCTTCATAAATTTAACCATATCTTATTAAATTTTAAAGCCAAAAATTTGCTTTTTATTTGTAAGCGTTTAGAATCCAGCAGCTATGCTTATTCTTCATTTTTTTACTCTTGACTCAAGACCATAGCGTAAAATCATTTTATTATAATTTGTTCTGGGAAAAATATTGTTACTTATTACTACTTATGATCTAATATTTGCTATTGTTATAGGCGATAAGTTTACGTTTTACGGCTAATTTTGACAATTTTATTATTTTGTCAATTGTTTGTTTTTGAAAAGAATAATGCTTTGTTTGGGAATTTTGTCATCTTGTGATTTCAATTGAGATTATTATCGTAAGAGCGCTTATAATGTTTGTTTCTGAAAAAACAGTACGTCATATTTTGATTCCTGTAGGCCACGCGGGCGAAGCCGCTAAAAGCTCATAATAATTAAAGCGTGTTCCTTGGAATTACAAAAAGGGATAAATTAATTATATTTGTTGTACCAAATAAAGTTCTTGCTAAATTTTACAAACGTGTGTTGAAATAAATAAAGCATGTTGCTTGGAATTACAATAACGGAAACACTAAATATTATTCTTGTACCAGTTAAAGCTATTTCTAATAATTACAAACTAGTGTTGAAATTAATAAAGTGTGTTGCTTGTTATTGCAAAAAGGGAAATATTAGATATTTTTGTTGTACCAATTAAAGTTATTTTTAATATTTACAAACGGGTGTTGAAATTAATAAAACATGTTGCTGGGAATTACAAAAAGGGTAAAACAAAATATTTTTGTTGTACCAATTAAAGTTCTTTCTAAAAATCACAAACGGGTGTTGAAATTAATAAAGCATGTTGCTGGGAATTACAAAGAGGGTAAAACAAAATATTTTTGTTGTACCAATTAAAGTTCTTTCTAAAAATCACAAACGTGTATTGAAATTAATAAAGCATGCTCTTTGGAATTACAAAAAGGGTAAAACTAAATATTTTTGTTGTACCAATTAAAGTTATTTCTAATATTTACAAACGCGTGTTGAAATTAAAAAAAGCATGTTACTTGGAATTACAAAAAGGGTAAAACAAAATATTTTTATTGTACCAATTATAGTTCTTTCTAACAATTACTAATGCGTGTTGAAATTAATAAAACGAGATGCTTGGAATTACAAAAGGTAAAAACTAAATCTTTTCTCGTACCAATATTTTATATTTTCTAAAAATTACAAACCCGTGTTGAAATAAATAAAGCGTGTTGATTAGAATTACAAAAAGGTAAAACTAAATATTTTTGTTGTATCAACTATAGTTAATTCTATTAATTACAAACGTTTATTAAAATTGATTAAAAGTATTACTTAGAATTACAAAATAGATAAACTGTTAGAAACACACCTACCGTTTCTTGAAAATAGTAATCGAATTTGCGGAATTTACAAAACTCTAACAATATTTACTATACATTTGTAATAAATATTAAACTTTTGCAATATCTGCATTTACTAAAATCGTATTTTAGGAATTACAATTACAAAAACAAAACTGTTAGTAAAAAATAATAAAAATTGCAAATACAGCAAAACTTTGGTAAATTATACTAAAATTTAGTGTTTTCGCCAAATACAAAGGACTTTTGTAATATTTGGTGGCGATTTTTTTCTCAGTGTACGGGCCCCGTCCGGCCTATCACCGGCCCGGCCGTGCCTGCCCCGTCCTAATATAAATCATCCCTTGGCGAGGTAGTTTTTCTAAAACAGATTCCGAGCTGAGACTCCTTCTAGATTGCAATTTGGCGAGGTATCAGTTTAGATTGGTAATCGGGATATTTTTTCTCCCCAGTAAAGAGAATTTTACTTTGGGTTTTCGGTAATTAGGAAAATTGGTATTGGTAACGCTGTAAATATCAAACTTACAACAGCGCACCGAGCTCTTGAGTGATACTCTCACAGACTACTAAAGGTTCTACGTATCAGACAGGAATCTTCGAACAACCAATAGCGGGCTGATATTTTAGAGTTTGACATTTATTTATTTTTTAAAACATGGCTACCAAAATGGCGACATTACTTTTTTGGCTCCATAAATATTTATTAATTCCTGTACCTATGCATAATATTCAATCCTTCAATAAGTTTATATATTATTTTACTATACATTTATTTATATAGATATATAGAAGTTAATTTATAAATAAAACTAAAAATACTTCTTCATGTTTATTTATCATTCACATCAATTTCTTTGGACATTTTTAGGTTCACTTTCGTAAAATAAGGTTTTTCAGTTTTGCACAGTTATTATTGACAGTAGATACACACTTGAATCCTATTTAACTATTATGGAATATGTTGTATCCTAATTATGCTTCGCTTGCAGTTGTAGTACAATACAATATTTTACAGGATGCAAAAATACACTCAAAGACCAATGTATGAACTCCAACGCATAAAACACAAATTAATTTGTGGTTTTGTAGCAGTTCATTTCAAGGTTTCAGTCATAATATAAACTATGATGATCATTGATAATCGTATAAGTACCTTTGTGATAATCACAGAGGTATTTCTGTGAGGAATGGTTTTCCTTCTTTATTGTTATCTGTTGTATTTCTGTTGTCAAATTTTTAATAAAATGTAACGTTCTTCAATGGAAAATCTGACAAGAGTTCATATTTTTCATATATCTTTTTAACTCATGTTGTATTAAAATTAAATCAATGGATCTTTATTTAGATTATCTCGATAGACCACAGACCACAATATTATCCCTTTGGAATCACTGGGATGCATTTACGCACTCCACCTGACGGATGCCCTAAACGGGTGACATAGACTTAGCCTGTTTTTTTTTATCATAAACTGGAGTGCGTAAAGACACCCCTGTGTTTTGAATGAACTATATCAGTGTTGCTTCATTGCAAAATTAAATATCCAAATTATTTAATCACAGGGCGACACTAGTTTTTCGTGACCATAGATCACGATTCTATGACACGAATTTACTTCATACGAATTGGTATTTCGGACGAAATAATTGCTTCGGGTCGCATGCTAAGCCGGCAGGTCAAGTTTAATGCCACGAAAACTCAAAGCTGTTTGTTTTCGGCCAAAAAGAGGCCCTTCTAATTCTCTCCTGCTTTCCGTGGTGTGTCCGTTCCGGTAACTAACATTTCATTTCATTTATTTCTCAACATAGATACAATTATATGTATACTTGTGAATGTCAAAAAAATACAATAGAAATAGAGAATGAATAAACATAACATTACATTCGAATTGAGATAAAAATAAAAAATATATGTCAAAAAACTAAGATAAATGTCAAAACCAAAATAAAATAAAAGTACATACGTACACAGCATTAAATAATATTATTACAGTCTAAAGATAATTTGCGCAGTGAAGCTTTGTCATTGGTGAAATCATCTACTTTATAATAAGCCCGTTGTATTAAAAAGTCCTTTAGTATTTTTCTAGACAGTCTGGACCTATTAGGCGTTACGCTATCATCGACTCTCAACTTTGGCTCTTATATAGAGTCAAAAGCGCAATTAGCCTCAAAAAAACTTGGTGTTCTCTCTAAGGTGAGACGGTATTTCACACCTGAGCAACTGCTTAGTCTTTATAAAGCGCAAGTCAGGTCTTGCATGGAATACTGCTCTCACCTTTCAAATTCAAAAGTTTTTTATTCAGATAATACAATCCATGGTGTTAGTAACGAATCTTATAGACTATTTTAGTACTTGAATTCTATTGCAGTATTCTTAAATAATTATATTAATAGTATTAATAGCGACATTGAGAGGCATTCTATGCGGCTACGGGTTGCTCACCCACACATTATCCCCACGAGATACGACCTTTGGGATGGCTCTGCCAAATACCAGTTGGAGGCTTTCGAGTCCATTGAAAGGCGAGCCAAGGGGCTGATAGGCAACGTAACCTTGACTGAGTCGAAGCTGCAAAGTCTCGAACATCGACGACGTGTCTGTCAGCCTACTATCGGATACACTTCGGTGAATGCGCCCAGGAGTTGCACAATCTGGTCCCACCTGCCCCTTTCTTCTATCGCACGGCTAGACAGACGCAAACAAAGCGCCACCCTTTTATGGTGAACATCCCACGCGTTAGAACCAAGCGTTTTGAGTCCACATTCTTCATACAAACTGCCAGAATGTGGAACGCTTTGCCTGAGTCTGTCTTTCCGTTAAAGTACAATGTAGGTGTCTTCAAATCTCGAGTAAATAGGTATCTTCTAGGTAAGCGTGCTACATCCTAGACCGCATATCTGCTTAACATCAGGCAGTGTTTAGTCAAACGCAAACCTATTTGAAAAAAAAAAATATATATATATATTATAAAAAATAATAGTGTGGAACATACAACTAAAAAAGTGACCAACAAAGACCGTTTGGAAGCGGCTGGCATACGGCGCGATCATACTTCTCTTCTTGTCTTAGTCTTGTCTTAATGAGGTCATCCATCTAAATTTTGAGAATTAATAAAAGTCGTAGAACAATAGTTGTTAGTTTTGATGTACAGAATAAGCCCCTGGAAGGATACTTATTGATTAGAAATAACCCTGTATATTCCTAAGCATAGTAATGTGTCTAATAATTATTTTTTGCAAAAAACAGCATGACCGACTTCACCCGTGTACAGAATTCGTGAATATTTCGCACGGATCGATGTAGCATTTTTCACACTATTGTTGATTTATCAAAAACTAGCTTTAGCCCGCGGCTCCGCCCGCGTGGTGTTTTGACTTATGTGCTATCCCATAGGAACCTTTTATTTTTTCGGGATAAAAAGTAGCTTATGTCACTTAACAGCCCTTGAACTATACCCATGCCAAAAATCGAGTCGATCCGTTGCTCCGTTGCTGCGTGAAAGAGGAACAAACCAACAAACTTTTAGGATTTATAATATTAGTATGGTGGCTTAGCCGATTTCGATAAAATTTAAATGGGACCAATTTCAAAGTATACTTTCCAATAAAAAAATAGAATAGAATATTTATTTCACAGAAAATAATCATACATAGAACACAGTACCTTAAATTTAAATACAGAGTAAGAGTACACAAAATAACGGATTACTAACTCTAGTACGCTAAGTGTTTACATATGTATTCTAAGTATACAAGATATTTCGATGAGACCCAAACTAAGCTCATGGCTTGTGACTTGGGGCTCGAGTGCGGAGTAAATAGAGAAATATTTCAAGAAGAATTTCAATTAGAAGAGCCATTCCATGACACTTCTTTTAAAAAACAATCTAGGGAGTTCCGGACTTAAACCGACCCGTCTGCAAATGTTACAAAACACACATGGGAGTGAGTAAGCTGGACTGCGTTTGGCTAGCAACGAATTGACTCGTGGGACTGGAAACCTGGTCAAGAAAGAACGTTTACTTTTGAAACTCTCGTATTCAGGGTGAACCCTTAGTATTATGCGAAAGGTTTGCGCAGCGCTTAAAATGAACAGTTGCCGAACCCTCAGGACCTTGAACTCCGCGTACAGACTATCTGTGGGGAAACGAAACGGCTTACAGAGTATGACTTTAATTAAAGCTCTTTGCGCTCTCTCCGCTACCATGAACACTGTTTGTCCAGCGCTGCCCCAAACAGGGATGCAGTACTGGATTACAGGCTGGCATAAAACGAAGTAGATCTGTCTCAAGAGAGCCAGAGGAGCACAGTGTCGTAGGTTTTTCATAACGTAAATTAATTTCCGTATTCGAGAAGCTACGTTGATGATGTGCTGTTTGTAGGACAGGTTTTCATCAATGATGACGCCAAGGTATCTTATGTGACTGACACGTTCTAAAGGAATACATGAGCAAGTATTTGGTGATGATTGGGAATGATTAGAGCAATAGTGGAGTTTCAGAGCTAAGTTGGATGGTGGCTGAGCAATGCAAGTTTTAGAAAAGGCGATGAATTTTGTTTTTTTGGTGTTTAAGGTCAGTAGATTTCTATCTAGGGATTTTGAAATGACTGACAGACCATCAGACGCTAGTTTGTATACTCGATCCCACGTTTTCTCGTGTAAAATAATCGCTGTGTCGTCTGCGTAAGCGATAATTTCTGCGTTAGGTAAATTAGAGTTCAGAATATCGTTGACGTACAGAAGAAATAGAGTAGGACCGAGTATACAAATAATTATTGAAATCGGACTTCTATGAAAAAAGTTACGCGTGGTTTATACATAAAAAATATATACGCGTCGAATTGAGTACCTCCTCCGGTGGTTCATCGGTCAAAAAATAAGTGAATGAATTGATGTATTCTCCTATTCAATACATTTATATAGAAAACAAAAGCAAAATATGTTTTCCTATAAATTAATTAAACATTTATAAATTTCAAATACTTACGGCCAAAGTTAGTACGACCCTATTTAATTATATTATCCTATTCATATAATTACGTAAAAATTGCTTTGAACCGTATTCGCTATAAGCGGGATGTTCTTGCAGTGGGATCTCAGCCTAATAGTAGGTACCATTTTTAAAACATGATTTAGCCAGAATACAAAAATAAATGATTCTACAAACTTCTGGTCGTTTACCTGAAGGTCAGTACAAACTATAAAATTTGACGTCAGTCTGTAGTCTATGTGCATTTGTCTGTGTGAGTGTCTGCTGTTCTCTGCTAAATACAAAATAAGCATTTTAACTTTTAAGCCATGGCTGGAATAACGTAGGGTTGCGAGTCTGTCCATTTTCTATAGGATTCATTTCGGAGAGTGTGCATCTGAGCTGCACGACTTTATCCTGCCATCCCCTTTTTACTACAGGACAAGCAGGAGGACTCCACATTACCTCCCCTACCCTGTCGATTTTCCTTCGATACGTACGAAGCGGTTTGACTCAACATTTCTGATTCGTACCGCCAGGGAATGGAACAGTCTTCCTGCTTTCCTGTTTCTTTAGAGATATAAGTAATCTAAAGCTTTTCAAGGTCAGACTGATTTAGGTATCTTCTAGGTCTGCGTGTTTCATCTTCGACTACAACGTCGCTTACCATCAGGCGAGCTGGTGGTCAAGCGCAGGCGGACTTATTCGCGATAAAAAAACCGGACAAGTGCAAGTCAGGCTCGCACACCGAGGGTTCCGTACAAACACATTGTTAAAATAATTAAAAGCCTGTTTTAGCTAATGCTATGTGCTAGTGAAGTTCTTTTATATGATACCTTACATGATACGATTTACGCACTTTGAATTTTGAACCCATATTTTGTGATATTGTAGGCCCTATTTTTTGTGATTTAAATAAAAATGTACAGTTTTCAGACTTATTCCTATATGTGTAGGTACTCTGAGACAATGCTTCTCACCAAATTTCATAGTTCTATGTCAACGGGAAGTACCCTGTAGGTTTTGATTTTTGTGAGTGTCGAAATATGCGGTTTTTTACGACATAAACGGCTCTAACTTTTTTAAACGATAACTGAGAAGTTTTTCTTTTACACAACTGCAAGAGATCATAGATATACGTATACGGTTTAAATATCTTTACGCGTTCCCGAGATAAAGAGTCTTGACATACACACAGACGGACAGACGGACAACAAAGTGATCCTATAAGGGTTCCGTTTTTTTCGTTTGAGGTACGGAACCCTAAAAATCAGATATGTTTTCCTTCTTTTGTTGACTAAGGCTAAAACACTACCCATACTAAAGTAAGTATTGTATAAACTTCGCTAATTGTTTGTCATAAAAGCCACAATATTTTTGTTTTTTTTTTACTGACGCAAGGAAATATTTTTGTTGTAACAAAGAAAAATGTACCTATGTCTTCACTAAGAGGTAATTTCCTAATATTGCTACAGTAGCAGTACCTAATACCTATCTCTGTACCGAGACATAGAGGATAATGGATGTGTTAATGAATGAGTCGATAAACAATTTAATTTATTTATTTATGTAAATCTATAACTTAAGTGTAAACCAATATAAATCTCGTGTAATGCCAAGGTCATTGTCACATAAATAAGACTAACATTTTACAATTTCATTATATATCGTCACACGGACACGTAACGTCTTCGCCATAGATTTTTCCCACATATTTGGTCACCAGAGAGCGACCGAGCTTCACAAAGAACAAAAAATTAAAAAACTTGAAACTCTACTGTATTTCAGTAATAAGCCGGAAACATACTATCGGACGCGGCTGACGGACGCGACTGACAGCCGCGACTTGGCAATGTGCAGTCTTAAAACATCCGGTGTGCCAGATCGCTCTCGGACGTCCGAACGCTCAAGGTCGTCCAAAGGTGACGTCCGCGACTTATGTCCGATAATGTGCACAGCTTAGTGTACTTTCATAGTCTAGATACCTATCAGTCGCGGCTGTCAGTCGCGTCCGTAAGCCGCGTCCGATAGTATGTTTCCGGCTTTACCCCTTAAACAAATAAACTTATAAAGAAAATTCCATCAAATTTCCATTAAATTGTTAGAATGGTTTCCGATATGCACATTTGTTACAAATAAATTAATAAACCAAGAATACAAAAATTGCTCGTTTATAGGTTTAACACTTTGATTTACAAGTTTTGTGTACGTGGAGTGTGAATTTATAAATCTGCGTAGGTATATGCAGGATCTATTCAGCAAACATCAAAAATTGTTGACATATTCGACTGTCCACAAATTATAATTTGATACCATTAACAGGTTTGTAAGAAACTTGTTTTACTACTTACAGTTATACATGTATTCAAATAATTTCAACACTTGCACGTATTTTACAAGAATTACTTTTAAAAAAACAGAGATAGTCTAAAACTATACTATACTAAATATTACAAGATTATATTTTGCAAAAATTAGCATGACCGACTTCACCCGTGTACAGAATTCGCGAATATTTCGCACAAATCGATGTAGCATTTTTCACATTATTGTTGATTTATCAAAAATGGCTCAGCCGATTTCGATAAAATTTAAATGGGACCAATTTCAAAGTATACTCTTTCCAATAAAAAAGAATTATTGAAATCGGACCACTACGAAAAAAGTTATGCGTGGTTATACATAAAAAAATATATACTCGTATACGCGTCGAATTGTATAACTGCTCCGATGGTTCGTCGGTCAAAATATAAAGCATTTCTAATATTGAGACGTCAATCTGTTTTTTTTATATACGTCAGAGCAACTTGATTTTTTTATTCGTCCATTGCTACTGACAGCTGCACTCAAAAATTTCTGATTAAACTCGCTGGTACTCGCTGGCTGGTTTTACCAGCGATGTAGCTAAATATCAATAAGTTTATAAATAAACTACCTCACTAAATTAAACAGTACGCATAACATGACACGGCTAAATGCAAAAACATTTTATCCCTCTTCTTAACAGATCAACAGATGTTACCAATGGTCAAATTAACTAAAACTAAAAAAAAAACTAAAAAAGGATACGAGCTATCTGCTTGAAAACTATTGTCAAACAACAAATATTTTACAAACTGCGGGGCAATTCTGTTAACCGATCTCTTTACTGAATAGATAATTACGTTCTTGAACCTCTCTCGTTTTTCTGATGCTGTCAGAACTATCAGAAAAAGAAAAACGAGAGAGGTTCAAGAACGTGTCACCTTAGGAACGAGATATCAGTTAACAGAATTGCCCGCTGTATTTAAATCAGTCTAACCGTTTTGGAGATAAATTGGAACATTCACTGGCACAAAAACAACCTCTAAGCTCTTTTCCAATCCCTCGTGGATGATCAATAGTCGTCGTCCGCAAAACAGAAGCCGCCTCGTTTCACATACCCTGTTGGGCAGAGTCCTGCTTTGATGCCATTTCTGGTTTCCACCGTCGGCAGAACTGTGCTAGGATTGCTTGGAGCACCAGCCACCGCCGGGGCTTGCGGCTGACTCCTCGTCAACCTTACAGTCTTATGCTGCTCGTCCACATCGATCTGCATCTTCCATAGCTCCGTATCCTTACTCTTCACTGCCAGGTCTATCTCCAAACCCTCAGCTGTCAGAGGATATTCCTTTATCACTCTGCTCTCAATACTCTTCATTACAACCAATGCGAATATCAGAAACTTAAACATGGTAGCTTCAACAACTCCGTCCGTCTTGTGCACAAACTTGGCGAGCAATAAAATAAATAGCGGCTAAAGCCAGTATTATAAATACGTGCGAGTGACTCGTCGTACATTTGACTCGAATGAGACAATTTTTCCCCTCAACTGTTCGGCTGAGAGGTCATCGTCGGTGAATCATTTATGAATAATCAACAACTGCGACAGTCTATCTGATCGGTTATCACAAAAAAGCCCTGGACTGGTTTTATTTCGTATTGCGTACTTCATATGAATGGTATTGACAAAGTTAATTTGCAATTATAAACAAGCTTAAAATGTATCGGCGTATCATACATAAAGGTGTATAACTCGACTCGTAGCGTTTTTGCTGATTAACAGTTTGTGTTAAAAAACAACAGCATTTTTACTCAAGGCTTTAAAACATGAATGCTCTGGAAAATAAGTGCAATTCAGTGATTCCGGTGAAATTCGATAGTAAAAGTTTAGTTTGCAGATCCTCAAAATTTAAAGAATATTAGTAACATATAAAAAAGAAGGAATACGAATTTGGTAAATACAATATCTTACATTTTAAAATAGTTAATGAATTAAAGATGACTATAATATAGCCTTAAGCGTTTTAATAGACTATATCTCTTATTTATTTAATAGGCTTAATGACAAAAAATTTATTGAATCCGACAGATAGAATTATCAAATACTTATGTATTTTTTCTTATGTCAATTATACAAAAAGTTATGAAGATATAGCCTGTTAAAGTTCCGCGTGACGTCACGAGTCACATGCAAATGTATTGATTTCTGACAGAGAAGTAATTTCACGAACCCCCACTCCCCAACTTTGACAAGGTTTATCTTTGGAATTTTTTGTTTGATTGACAAAAGGAAAGTACGTTTAAAATATTTTTTGATAATCTAACTCACGGACTAATTATAGAAAATATGTTTTTCTTACCCAGCCATAATTGTAATAATGTTTTTTTTACCCAGTCATCATGCCTATTCTAAACCCTTCGTTCTAACCTTATCACCCTTCGTGGGTAAGCCTACGGCCTCCAGTGGACTATTACAAAGGCTGGTAGAGTACAGTATAATCTAAATCGACATGTTTTCTGAGACAGCCGGATACAGGTTTTTTAGTGACAAACAAACATTTTCAGAAGGGACATGCAATATAGAATGGGTTCACTGAGCCGGGTTTTCCATTTGTTTAACTTATGCGTTTGTACCTTGATATTACCAAGTATGAGGTTGATATGTTTACCGAACCAATTTTACAAATCACATTGAAATACCACGGTAGATTTTTTTTTATAGTAATGTAATAAGTCGCTGTGAAAATATTCTAATAAGTTATTACTCTAGATATACTACTTTAAAACTATACTTTTCGAGTTTTATCGACGTACAATACTTACTAAAGATATCTGGTTGCCTAGAAGAAATCGCCATGGGTGATAACGCCGCCAATTTATAATCATATTTACAATTTATAATTTTTGCTCTAGGGTTATAAATAGTTTGTCTGTCTGTCTACCCAAAAAGTTGCGATTTATATAAGTAGGATATTTTGATAGTTAATGCATTAATTAATATCTCGTGAATAAAAAAAACTCTTAAATAGATCGATGAACCTTAACAGTTCCTACTTAAGAAAAAAAATTGGGTAAAATTAAATTTTGTAGGCAGATATTTTACTTGAAAATTTCGTACAGGATATTTGTACAATTTTCTTGTAAAAAAAATCATGTTATTGTATTTAACCCTTAATTCGACGTCGTGCAATATACTTCCCGTTGAAAGAAAAAAAATCTACACACAAAAAAGGACCGTATAATTAGATTTCCACGTACTATATAGCTCCGTAAACTATGCAAATACCTTGTCAAAAATCAGCAACACATGCATATCGATGGGACGCAAGTAGTTGCCGTCGAGATAGCCGCAAGGAAGAACGCGCTGCGCGGGTATTCGGTTAGTTGCATTTTACGCCTTGTTTTAGAGTTTATTTCTTTGTGATATCATGGAATTCTAAAAGTAAATTACCCGGTAAGCTACTGCATGGTAATGCTCTAATTGTTTTATTGTATTTGGTTTATTTTATGTGAAGCCCACAATATGTATGTCCAGTATACTTCCCGTCGTCGAGTTATTAGCAAAGAAGTAGCTAAAAATGCTGTCCAGTACTTTTCCCGTTGCCGTATTATTAGTATTTTAGGGATCCACACATTTTGTATCTTTACTTACTACTAACTTATTATTTTCATGTTTCAGTACTTCAGAACTAAAGGACATCACTTAGTAGCATTAGTGCCGTCTGAAAATGCTCTTTTGGATATAGATACCGCTTTTGAACCTGACAATGAAAAGGAAATTGCACATAAAAATAAATTGTCCAAAGATGAATGTAGGTATACAGCGCCTGAACTTATTAGAAAGCTCGGAAAATGATACAAAAGACAATAATTTAATCAACAATGATGAGTCTAATCAATAAATAAACATCAGGGGACGGTTACGCACTGTCTCTGACCCCCAAACTACATAAAGCTTATGATATTATGGTTGCCAGAGACTGATATAGGTACTACATAATACTTATTTTTAAATGTATATTATGTATATAGACAATAACGTCCAGACACAGAGATGTTCATAACAAAAAGGTTTGCCTTGGGCGGGAATTGGAATCTTTGACCCAGGAGTCAGGGTTACTAAATTACTAAGTAATTCTGGACTAATGAGGCAGTCTCGGAACCATTCGGCATAAGAGACTGAAAGATTGCAGCAAAAAGCTGTTGAGTGACAAATAACTGAAGAAAAGAGGCAGAGGATCATTTATGCAAGTTTTAGTCGACAAAAAGATCGCCATCGTCAAATGGTAGGACAATAAAGTTGTGACTTTGGTCTGTTCTTATGAAGCATATCTACCCAGTTTACGAAATATATAATTGTGCTGTACGTGTGTATGTCAATGAACTCCTCCTAAACTGCTGGACCGATTTGAATGTTTTTTTTTGTATGCGTTTGGTTGGCGCCCTGGATGGTTTAGATTCACAAATAAGCCCGGCAGATGGCACTACAGGGGGTCCGCTGGTAATTATATAAAATTTCTTTATTGCACATCAAGAAATAAACAAAAAGGAGAAACAAAGATACATAAACAGTGGAACAATGGACGCCTTATCGCTTATAGCAATAAGGCCTTATCAATGATAGCGATAAGGCCGCCCATTCAGTGTTTAAGCGTAAACTAATGTCATTATGATTAAAATTCTATAAATAATTTTCTACAGAACCACTTGTTTTTTACTTCTTTTCTTCGACAATGGGAAGTATACTACACATGGTTGGATTACATCTGTTTTTTCAGTACTCGATAATGTCCAGTATAATAGACGTAGGTTTTTCAGGAAACTGAAACATTGGGATTTTTTCAGATATTTTTTATAATGTCTCCTACCAGCTACGAACTAAAATCTGTAAGGATATAAAAAAATTACTAGAAAAAAAATTCTGTCGAATTAAGGGTTAATCTGTGGTCAAATAGGTTTTCCGTGTTTTTTTTATGAACTTCGTATTATAATTGATGTAGTTAGTTATGCCTTCTCACCAAAGATTAAATCCTACTATCTTCCTAACTTACTGTCAAAAAAAAAAAACAAAACGGATTGACTTGATTTTTGGCATGGCCATAGTTTGAAAGATGGAGAGTGACATAGGCTACTTTTTATCCCGGAAATAGGTTCCCTTGGGAAAGCACAAAAATTAAAATACCTATTACGCGGACGGAGCTGCGAGCAAAAACTTAATTGTTACTAACAATATATTCTTACAGCAGCCATAAAGATTATGTGGAAAAAATTGTCTCAAGTCTAAATGTAGGTATATACCTATACAATATCCTATTAAGGAAATTAATCACTACTATTCATTTTCCTCATAACTCTTTATGTCCAACTGTAATAACTGACAATAGAATTACACTGTAAAATCGTTTGTTGCCCGTGGTCCTACGAGATGTACTACTAGTAGGACTACTTTCAAGATTTTTTTTCTTTGGTCCTACCAAGCACTCTACTAGGAATAAAGGAAAAAAATTCGTGCCCGTGGTCCTACTAATATTGTAGTGACATATTTTCAGGGTTTTAATTGAGCCAATTTAAGTAGGTATTTAGCTCAATTTTAAGGGCTTAACTTGACAGGTCTAAACTTACTAAGAATATAGCTGTCCTTTTCAATGCGATCTAATTGCACAAGGAGAAGAACATTTTAAAAGAACACGTGAGAGCTTTCAAAAAGCCTTCATTGTACTTTTGAGGACCGACAAACAATGATGAAACTACAGTACAGCAATGTATTATTACCTGTGTATTGTAGGTACTAAGTTTCATAAGCAGAAATATTACAAAACATTATTATTATATACTACGGGACTAATCGCGCACTAAAATTACGAGATAAATAAATACCTCCTCATCCCGACGTTTTGGCCGAGTTGACCGTGGTCACGGGTGTCTACCCGTGACCACGGTCGATGCAACAACGAGTGTCTACCCGTGACCACTATGCAACTCGGCGGGTTGAGGAGGTATCTATTTATCTCGTAATTGTAGTGCGCGATTAGTCCCGTAGTATATAATAATAATGTGTTCAAATCGCGAAAGTTTAAAAACAACATTACAAAATATTTTCCCAATTCTTCGAATAACTAGGTATTTTTCAATACTTATCAACCAGGTTGCAGATGATGTTTGAAGTAAAGTAGTACAATTTAAAAAAAAGAGTTATTTTCTCAGTCAAAACATTTATTAAATCAGTCGATTATTTGGTAATACCAAACAATAGTTACTTGGTCAAATATCACACTATATTACACGATCAATCTATTATAAAATTGGTTGTAATTGGGCTTATCGATAGTTATTTTCTTCTTGTGCACATGGATGATTTGCTTGAATGTACCCAACGAGACATCTAATAACTGTTGAAATGTTTACTTCTGCTGGAGTTCACTATGTTGTTTTGAATTAGAATCTTGAGGTAGGTACACAGGTAGATTTAACTCTTTCGTACCCTTCAGGACAGTTATTGAAAGCACCGGCGACTCCATCACGGTCTTCAGTCTCCTCGGAGTCTTCATTGACACAAATTGGACCAGCTCTCTTAAACCCTTCCGCACACATATTAGCATCAATAACACCAACACGATCTTCTCTTTCGACTGATTTAAGCACGTCATCTAGAGTTGTTGATGTAGCTTTATCCGAAGCGTTGACATCATTCTCAAATGTCCAGTCTTTGGAATAATCATCACTGTCGACAAAAGTGACACTAGTAGGCTCTGGAAGAACATAGCTCTGCACGCTAGCAACTAGCACCAGGCACGATACACAAAAACTAAACGACGACATTTTGACTGAGAATTATTTTGCGCAACTGGTATAGTCCAGTATTTGGCTGCAATTGTGGTTGGAACTTAATTGAGTGCCCTTTTATACTACTGTGTATGTACCTTTTTGCGATCATAACAAAGCTTTCCTTGAATTTGCTCATTTGCGTCACAGGAATTAAAAGTCATAGGCAGACATATGAACACTTCATACAAATGAATCACTTTATTGAATATTAGTTGAAGTCAATTGAGTATTTCAATGGATTCAATTATTGAATCATTTATGGAATACTTTAACCCGCCGTTTGTGACCTATATGTCTCAGAGACCGTTTTAATCCTGGATCGATTTGAGCTGGAATTTCGAGTAGCTGCCTAATTTTACGATTCTCACCGCTGAGCAAACTAGCAATAATAATGGAAACGCAGAAGTTGGACTTTTGGCGTCCATCCAGTGCCTGAGACCGGGGGGGTCACAAACGATGTAAGTCAAATTGACGTCACAAACGGCGGGTTAACGATTTAATGGATTTTTTTATTTTCTACGTTTGATGTTTAATGTCATTAATTTAGATATTGAATTTTGATTTTATACAATTTCGTTATTTTTTTTGACTTAACGAATTTATTTGTACTTTGCAAATATATACCTATATAAATGCTCATCACTTCCTCTTATTGTACATTTATGATACGCCTAAGACACTCATGATATCCTTAAATGTTAAAAATATCGAATATTTACGTGTGTCGATAATATTAGATTAGTATCATTTTAGTATTGTCTCAGTTTCGTGCATATTTCGTCGAATCAAAGCGGTATTGTCTCAGTTTCGGGCATATTTCGTCGAATCAAAGTGGAATGAATAATGTTGCTTTGAAATTTGTTAAGATTGGATTGGAGTCACTCAGAGAAGCTATAGTCAAACGGCTCCACTTGAGTCTGGAGGCGGGTCTGACTGGGGTGATGCTAACCTGGTCAAGTTTAATGCCTCGAAGATAGCTTAGCGAATAGCGAAATAGCGAAGATCCTTAGCGATGGCTGTTTGTTTTCGGCCAAAAAGAGGCTCTTATAATTGTTTCCTGCTTTCCGTTATGTCTCCATTCCGGTAACTGACAGCCTGGAACTATTAGGAGTTACACTTTCATCATCTCTTAACATTAGCTCTTACATAGAGTCAAAAGTTCACTCAGCCTGCATAAAACTTGATGTCCTCTCTAAGTGAGACATTATTTTACATCTGACCAACTGCTTAGTCTTTACAAAGCACAAGTCAGGTCTTGCATGGAATACTACTGTCACCTTTGAAATGGCTCTACCAAATACCAAGTGGAGGCTCTAGAGTCGATTGAGAGGCGAGCCAGGAAGCTGATAGGCATCGAAACCTTGACTAAGTCGCAGCTGCAAAGTTTCGAGCATTGACGTAAGGTGGCGTGTCTACTCTCTATATAATACACTTCGAAGAGTGCGTCGAGTTGCACAATCTGGTATCACCTGCCCTTTTCGTCTATCTTATGACTGGACAGACGTGGCCAAAGCGCTACCCTTTTATGGTCGACATTTTGCTCGTTAGAATCAAGTGTTTTGAATCCACATTCCTCATTCAAACAGCCAGAATGTGGAACGCTTTACCTGAGACTATCTTCCCGCTAAAGTACAACGTAGGTGTCTTCAAATCCCGAGTAAATAGAAATCTTCTAGGTAAGCGTGCTACACCCTAGACCGCATATCTGCTTAGCATCAGTCAGTATGTAGTAAAACGCAAACAGATACTTACGATATAAAAAAAATAGTTTCGTTGGCAGTTATTTTTTTAATATGGCATATCGAAGAAACTCATTAGCTGGACAGCACCTAATTTATCTTCATTAATATGAATTTAGGTACCTATATTTCTTTTTCTTTAAAAATTCGGCTGAGTCGTTTTTGAGAAATCAATTTTAATTTAAAAATTATAACATCCATGATACATCAATTTGTGCGGCCTATTCAACTGACTAAATATACAGTAATGCCATCTTTGGCGAAAAATAATCAGTTTTTTTTTTAATACTGTACTGTACTGTACCAGCCTTTTTAATAGTCCACTGCAGGACGTAGGCCTACCCACGTAGGGTGTTTGGGCCATATCCACCACGCTGGCCCAGTGCGGGTTGCTGGATTCACATACGCCATCGAATCTCTTCTACGGACGTATGCAGGTTGCCTCACGATGTTTTCCTTCACCGAAAAGCCAGTGGTGTGAAATTCCGTACATAAATTCCAAAGAACTCATTGATACGGGACCGGGGATTTAAACCCACGACCTCACGATTGTAAGGCGGGTCTAGAGGTAGTGACACCTCTAGACCACCACGGCTGTTTTTTAATACACGGATGGTTTATTACCTACTCATTAGGTACATTATTATGATGTCTTAGTATATTTCTTTTCAACAGTACTTTACTAAATTACGAGATGATCTGATCAACGGGAAAAAATATTCTCATTGCCTGGCCTAGTCTGACCATCAATCTGAACACCCTCTAGACTTGTCTGACAATCTTTCCAAATCTTATGAAAATTTGCTGATAGATAGCGTGACAGGAAAGTTCCCTCTTCTCTTTTTTAGGAAATATTTTTTTTAATTATGCGATTATTCCGCCAATAATCCTACTAATATTATAAACGCGATAGTTTGTATACTGTATGGATGATTGTTCATCTTTCACGTAAAAACTACTGAACGAACGGATTGAGATGAAACTTTGATAAAGTAACGCTTATACATCAGAATAACACATAGGCCACAATTTATAAAGATATCGCATGAAACGAAGTTCGTTGAGTAAGCTAGTATAATTATAAACGGATTTTAATAATTCTTTTTTATTTGGTAGATTTATAGGTTGATCTCATTAAAAAGGACACAAAAAATCCATTCCACAAACATTCACAAACATTCCACAAAATGTATGGAGGCTGGTATAATAATAATAAAAAAATCGAACCATAACACTCGTTACATTTCGAGAAACTTCATATTTTTCTGAGTCTATTACATTAGCTAAAACCAAAAAAGAGCCCTCCGATTTTTTTAAAACTAATTTTGAATCTATAAGGATAATTAAATATATTTCGCTCAATAGGTATTTTTTATCTAGCAACCCTGGTTAAATAACTCCCATTATTGTTAAATAGAAGCATTTTTACCAATTAGACATAGTTTTTAAGTGTTTATGTCACATACCTACTAACTGGTCACACTGGTAGGTTATAATTTTTAATTTTAACAAATTAAGAGATTAATGTGGAAGAATCAGCTACGAATGCAAGTAAAATAACGATAGAAGCACTTTATTATTGGTAAACTAGAAAAAATACAGAGCTGTATTATTATTTTTCATACAATTTCTTTTTCACATTTAAAAAAAAATGGAGGGATAATAAAATTAAAATTAAATATTTTTGAGAAGCCCATAAATCAAGCTTTCAAATGATGTATATATAATCTTGTTTCGATTTTTATCTGAATAATATGCCACTTGTGGACGTCACCTTTATCGAAATCGGATGAATGGTTTTCGAAAAATTAACAATAATCTAAAAATGATCGGTGGGAAAAATGTTATTAAAAATGGTATTTGAATTTTGTACGTAGATTGCAATTATTGAATTAGGTTGTGCCAAATAGTCAAAAGATGTGCCATTAACGAAAAAAAAATGTATGATTCAAATGTTGAATTTGATATTCTGTTTTATGGAAACTTTGTAGGTAAGCAGAAGCACCACATAAGCACTGTGATTCATTCTTCATAAATCTTATGTTTATGTCCTATACTTGAAGTTGAATAATGAGGAAACTTCAGTAAACGGTAAGTAGGTACTCGTACCTACCATACCTATTGTGTATTCAATTTATGTATTAACATAAAACACTTAAACTGATACGTTATGTTGATTAGTCCCGTAGTATATTATAATAATCTGATACGTTATTATGTTATTTCTCATGCAGATACACAAAAAAAACGAAAATTAATAAAATGTAGCTCTTTTGTTGACTGACGAACCACCGGAGGAGGTATACTCGTATATCCTCCTGAGACCCAGAGAATAAAAAATCATATGACTTATCTGATTTTTAGTTTAGGTGCTATTGTAAGTATCAGGATTATGGGAAAAATAGTAAAAAAAATCCTCCCCCACCCAAATCGCCAAAATAGGAGGTATCACCGGTGATACCTTGGGTCTCAATCAGATCACTATCGGTAAAAAAAAAATTTCTCAATAGTATTTCTAGTGGATAAAAACTATAGAAACAGTTCAAGATAACATATAAATATGGAAATATATTACATTGGAGCTGATGGAGCTTAGCTAGATGCCACTAAGTGGTCACTATCACATAATTAGTACATATTTTGGTACATTTTGTAAGTGGCGTAATGTATGAATTATACAACTCTATGCATTTGTAGATGAAAGTGTAGACAACTACTGATTGTGAAACATCAAGTATATAGTGATTACTTAGGTTCCAGCTGCAGGAAACTCCCTAGACATGAATTATTCTTCATGGGTGCTACTTGAATTGACTGATCCTCAGACACCTTTAATTTAGCAAATTTCTGTGTTATCAGAGCTATGTAAAGTTTTTTGTTCTTCTACTGCTTTGTCAAGCTCTTACTATTCACAGAATACATGCTATCTTCTATTTATTTTTATTCTGTTGTACTAAAATACATAATTAGTAATTTTTTTCGGGAAAATTATTTATGTAGTCGTCTTACTAAAAAACATTATACCAATAGGGAACCTTGACCCAAAGTGGTAGTAAAAGAGTTTCCAGAGCGATTCTAAGCTAAAAATTCATAATTCCTTTGCCTACCACAAGATTTGGGGGAAAAATCGCCTAGAAGCTTCTATACCAAATCTTCATACTACATAGCAAGCCTTGAGCCCTCAAACCTTCAGCTAAACCTTCGTGACTCAGTAGCAGACTTCTTCTCGATGTATTATTGCTAATTACTACTCTTGGAGATAATAAAGATTGCCAGAAAAATTTAAATTTCGATCATAATCTAAATATTAAAAATGTCAATTTTAAAGTCGTAAGTGCCCAAGGTATCACCGGTGATATGAAAAACAAATCGGTTTTTTTTTCTTAAATAATGATAATATTTTAATTCGTTTTTTATACATGACGAATGATTACCTTTTTAGCTATTCGATTAAAACAACAAAGCGGGCAAAAGCCAACGAAAATAAAAAATAATTCCTATTGTCCATGGGTATGTCACTGTTTTCAAAAAACTTAATTTTCAGTACAAGAAACTTAGTAGGAAATAGCTAAAAATTAATTCTTTGCCCTATTTAAATGAAAGACAATATCATTAAGTATCTAAATTGATCCATAGTTTAGACCTAAATCCTTTGAAAAAGCAGAAATATTTTTTTTTCGCAAGGTATCACCGGTGATACCGTGGGTCTCAGGAGGTTAAACAATTCGGCGCGAATTATATTTTTTTTTTTTATGTATAACCATGCATAACTTTTTTCATAGTAGTCCGGTTTCAATAATTCTTTTTTTATTGGAAAGATTATACTTCGAAATTAGTCCCACTTAAATTTTATCGCAATTGGCTGAGCCATTTTTGATATAATGTGAAAAATGTTACATCGATCCCTGCATAATATTTGCGTTCTAGCGATGCGCCCCGGCTTTGCACAGATGTATTATACATATAAACATTTCTCTTGAATTACTCTATCTATTAAAATAAACTGCCTCAATATCCGATGCGTAGTTTTAAAGATATAAGCATACATGGGGACAGACAGCGGAAAGCGACTTTGTTTTATACTATGTAATGAATTTGTACACGGGTGAAGTCGGTCATGCTATTTTTTGCAAAAAATAATTATTGTAGACTACAATCAACAAAATTGATCAACATACGAGCAAAAGCTAAGTTGCAATTTTACAAATTACGCACGTGGCGTATTTAGCTCATTGTAAAATTGAATAATGGAGTTAAAAACAAAACAAGAAACATTTCCTCAGTCAAAACATATAATAAATCAGTCGATTATTTGTTAACACCAACAAATCAATTTTACTATTATATAACAATAAAGCTTATTCCGTTGTGAAATTTGCTGCTTTCAAGAATCATTTATAGCAGACTAGTAATCATCTTCTTGCACACATATAGGTCCTGCTTGAATATACCCAACAGGACACTTGTTGGATGTTGTTCTTGTGACTTCTACTTGAACTACTTCACTCGGTTCGTTTGAGTCGGACTCCTGCGATACACAAGTAGATTGTACTCTATCGTACCCTTCAGGACAGTTATTGAAAGCACCGGCGATTCCATCCCGATCTTCCATCTCCTCGGAATCTTCGACACACAGTGGACCAGCTCTCTTAGTTCCTTTAGGACAACTGTCAGCAACAAGTCCTTCACGGTCTTCTGTTTCCACTGATTCCGTTACGTCGTTTAGAGTTGTCGGTGTAGCTTTGTCCAAAAAGTTTACATCTTTCTCCAATGGCCAGTCTTTTAAGGGATCCGCACTGTCGACAAAGGAGACGCTAGCGGTTTCTGGAAGAACATAGCTTTGCACGCTAGCAACTAGCACCAGGCACGATACACAAAAACTAAACGACGACATGTTGACTGAGAATTATTTGCGCAACTGGATGCTCCAGTATTTGGCTGCAATTGTGGTTTGAACTTAATTGAGTGCCCTTTTATACCAATGTCGTCTTTGTCTTATGAGGTAAATTAAACGTTATATCATACTGTTATTCCTTTTATTTGCTCATTTGCGTCAGAGGATAAGGAGTCATAGATTCGCTCTACTAATGAATCACTTGCCAATGTGTTAGAGTAGAGCAATAATTGTGCATTTAAATCGATTTGACTAAGTAATACCTATTTAGGAACTCTTATTTTCGTTATTATGCCCGTTTTCTATCAATAATAATCAAAACGTAGGATTTTGCCGTGAATTACTTATTGTTCAAGGATTTATATGATACTAGTTTTTACCCGCGGCTTCGCCCGCATGATATTTTGATTTTTGACGCAATGTCATTATAATTTATAGCCTATGTGTTATTCTGATATATAAGCTATATTATTGCAAAGTTTTATCTCAATCCGTTCAGTAGTTTTTGCGTGAAAGAGTAACAAACATCCATACATCCATCCATCCATCCATCCATCCATCCATCGTCATAAACTTTCGCGTTTATAATATTAGTAGGATTAACTTAGAGCAAAAAAAATCAAGAGAGAACGTCGTTGAACAGTAAAGTGGGGTCGTTTATTTTATGTATGTGTGAGTGCGTCGCTGTTTCGCCGCCATAGTTCGACTGACCAGCCAAGGCGTAGTTTCCTTGTATATGGATATGTGTGTAATTGTCTGTACACAGCGAGACGTAGTTTTGGTCAGCCTCATTTATTTGTTCACAACATTCTGTCTTTATTTTTTTATTTGGTCTCAGGGTATTAATAATCATTTTTTGCAAAAAATGGCATGTCCGACTTCACCCGTGTACAGAATTCGCGAATATTTCGCACGGATCGATGTAGCATTTTTCACATTATTGTTGATTTATCAAAAATGGCTAGATTACTATTAAGTACTTATGGACGGAAAAGTAACATGAGTATTAGTAATTATTCATTGTTATTAAGTTTAAAACAAGCAGATCTTTCTCTTTACTCCTTATCGTCGTATCCGCAGAAAATAGCCACAGACGCCATTAGGGCTTTTTATTTTTATTGCATTTTTGGAATCCTTATCAATGTATCCATCTATTTACATTGATAAAAAAATTTGAAACTCTTATTTTAGTATGAAAACGTAAAAATTAAAGTTTGCGCAAATAGCCATGCTATAGTAAATTCCGACGAACACAGCCACTAACGCCACTGCGTCAATATTTTCCCGTGGAAGACGGCCACTCTCGCCCGCGCGCCCATGTTCCCCGTAAAAACTAGCGCGGGGCTCGGGACGCAGGGTCGTGCGCGCATCAGTGGCATTCATCGACGGAGTTGCTTGAAGTGCGAGCGTCTATCACGTTGTTTTTTAAAAAGTAATTAAAATGAAGCGCGCAAAAAAACTTGTGGAAATGGCACGAGAAGAAGAAAAAAAGAAACCAAAAAGAAAACAATGTGAGAGTAAGTAAACAAAACATGTTATATTTATAATTTTAACAAATATGTTGCATAAGTAAGTCAGTATGTTTGATAGTTTTAATGAATGCAATTAGGGTTCCGTATAATTTAAATATTTTATTTATAATTAATTTTAATGTTAGAGGTACTTTTTAGGATTTCGTAGTAAAATGAGGAACCCTTACTTCGTTGTGTCCATCCGTCCGTCCATCTTAATAATATAAAACTATATAACTTACACATTTATCAACCATTGCATGAAATGTTATATTATGATACTTTATGTATAATTCTCAATTTTAGTGAGGTATAGGTCGCCAAAGTTAAAAAATGAGTGTGTGTGTGTTACACCCCCCTTAATTTCTAAAGCATACAAGATATATAGCGCAGCTTTATGAGAGCTTCAGCCAGGATTGGATATTGCGCAGCTTGTAGCTGCACACTTCACATCCGCCGACTTGTATAATTGGGCCTTATACCTATCGATTCTTTTTTACGTTTACTGTTTTGCGAATGTACTTAGGTACATGTATAATTTTTTACGAAGTATAGTAGGCGTTTGTTGGCGATCATCGAAGTTAAGCAACGTGCACCACGGTCAGTTTTCTGATGGATGATCGCTGGTATTTTACAAAAGAGCGCTACCGTGGCTCGGATGACAAGTTACATTGTGAGTCCCGGTCGTGTAACCGTTTACTCATGTCAGAGGTCTTCAGGCGGCTTTTAAACTTGACACCAGGGCTAGCCACCCGGCCTATACGAACTTTCTTCTATGAAGTAGTTTGATGTAAAGTACGTTTGACCATGTAGGTACTTTTTGATGGTAAGCGATGATTTGGCATAGGATGCAGCACATCGATTTAGAAGATACCTACAGTATGTTTACTAAGAACGTGATCGGCATGGGCATGCAATTTTTTTTTTGCCAATCGGTGAATACTATCTTGTAGCTTGATTTTTTGACAAAAATGCTTTGTTATATTAACTCTTACTTTTAGTCTCAAAAAGACAACCGTCTTGCACATAAGTTACAAAATAGTATAAAAGGATGAGAATGTTTATGAGTAAGTGGTTGGATAGATATTTGAAAATAAAAACAATCAGGCGCGGGCTTTTCTACTAATTTAAATAGCTAGTTTTAAGGTGACATTATAATTTTTTCATTATTATGTAATTGTGACATGACTGAATAAACCGTAAGAATATTGAATTTCTTTCTACTGTTTCTTTTTAGCTTCATTGTACAACTGATCCATATTTATCTAAGTACATTTTTGAATAAATTTTAATTACAGTTTCAAGAGCTACTGAGTCTCCAATGCCTGAAGGAAATGAGGAAGAAATAGCTTTTTTAAAAAATACTATCAGCAATAATGTTTTTTTTGTGAGTATGAAAACTTAGGTATAGGTTCCTAACTGTATCTATTAGGCATTTTTATTATGGGTTTATGAGTAGTAGGTAGGTTAAAAGCAAGCGTCAGCGCCCAAACTTCAATTGTTCGCAATTTATTGCTGAATTATTCAGCTTGGTTACAGTATTACAGATTGCAGTAGTAATTGTGGCCGTTATAACTTGATAAGAGTTATTGTGGCAAAATTAGTTTTCGTGTTTCCAGGGAAAGTCAGCAACAAACAGCAAAAAACCCAAAAAAAGAATTTCGCGCCCTGACAAGTATTGATCCATATGCCGTCTTATAAATTTTGTGATATGTAGCTCACAGGCAGATGAGACAAGCAGAGGTGTAGCCTTTAATTCACCTAAAATCTATAACTGAACTAGATGCGCCCCGCGTTAACCCGAGAAAAAAAGTAACCTACGTCCTAACCAAGGTCTAAACCTACGTCTTACATACCTACGTCCTAACCAAGGTCTAAACCACCTTCGTACCAAATTTCATCCAAATCGGTTTAGGCGCCTTTGCGTGAAAGAGTAACAAACATCTAAACATACTCGCAAACTTTCGTTTTTATACCCTAAGTGTTGCGGCATTTTTTTTTAAAATGCTATACCAATTTTTAACTCGATAGCTTCGAATACAAAGAACTTTCTTTATAAGGTTTCATCCCTTATTTAACCCTCTTAAGACTTTATTTTCAAAAAAAAATTGAACATGTCATTTATAATTTTAAATGAATTATAATACAAATTTTCAAGACCGTAAGTTGAAAAACAAAAGACTTTCATACAAACATTTTCACCCCTTTTTACCCCCTTAGGAGATGAATTTCAAAAAATCCTTTCTTAGTACACCCCTACGCATCAAGACAAATACACCCACCAAATTTCAAGGGTCCAAAACCAGCGGTTTAGGCTCTGCGTTGTCTGTCAGTCAATGAGTGAGTGAGTGAGTGAGTGAGTGAGTGTGTCAGGACTTTGGTTTTTATAGATATAGATTGATAAGTACCTAGTTAATAGAAGTTAAGTAGTATTGTTACTTTAGTAATACCGTTTCATATTTTATAACGTTTAGTAGTAAAATATTTCGATCTGAAAATGTATTGCTAAATTAGTTTTAACTCTTAACTAATTCAACAAACAAATTTTGTTCTTAACTTAATTCGTACTTTTATCACAGGTGGATGACGGCTATGAAGAGCAAGAAAATATTTCGCCTAATATACGAAGTATCACGAATGATGCCATAAAGATTGCTGTTCTTGAAGATCGTATACTTAAGTTAAGTTCAACTCCACCGAAAGTTGATTTCAAAGACTATAATCATCTTGATTTTTCTTGTGAAGCCAGCACTTCAAAACAAAACGATGACAGTGAAAAAGATGAAGATTTAAAAACTGTAGTAAGCAATACATGTATTCAAATATCTGAAAATGCATCAATTGGTATATCAAAACTAAGCTTTGATGATAATGACGACACTGGCGATGTATTTGAAAAGAGTTTAGGAAAAACAGAGACAAAAGAAGTCGAATTCAATGCGTTCTTAGATTCTCCCAATTTGTCCGTAGCCTCGGCAAATATAGTATTTGATAGGCCTTTGTCAAGTTTTACAATACCAACTCCGGGATCGTCAGCTGTTAATTCACCAGCATCGATATTTAATGACGATAATGAATTAGTAAAAAAGAAACACAGTAAGACTCGCAAACGAAATTTTGATAAACGGAAAGACATACTAAGAAAACGTTTAAAAGATAGTGGAAAGCCTTACATGACCAGAAAAGGTAAAACAATGTCTGAAAAGAAATTGAAACCTGCATGTGAGTGCTCGAAAAAGTGTTCGGAGAAAATGGAGGAAGAAGAAAGAGAACACATTTTCAAATGTTATTGGGAGCTAGGTCGTCTCGAATTACAATGGAATTTTATTTCCAAGTATGTTAGAAGGCACGAGCCTATCAGAATTAAAGCTAAAGGCCCAAACAAAAGTAACATTTTTGTGTATAGTCTACCAAAAAAACTAGATACCTCAGAAACTGTTACCGTGTGCAGGACTATGTTTCTTAATACGTTGTCAATTAGTGAAAAGACTGTAAGAACTGTTTTCCGAAAAATAGCGAAGTCTGACAATGAGCACAAAATTGTGGACATGAGAGGCAAACATCAGAATAGACCAAAGAAAATTGATGAAAAGATTGTGCAAAGCATTAAGGACCATATACTCTCCTTAAATCCAGTTGAGTCACATTATTGTAGAAGGAATAGCTCAAAGCTCTACCTAGAAGGCAATTTAACTTACAAAAAGCTTTACGAGCTTTACGTTGACTGGTATGATAAAGAAAAATATGGACCTTACCACGCAACTTTTCGAACATACAACGACATGGTAAATGAGCACTTTAACATAGCATTTCACAAACCAAAAAAAGACATCTGTGATAAATGCCACACCTTTGAAAATAGCATCGAACATACTGAACAAGAAATAGAAGATCACAGAAAACACCTGAATTGCAAAGATTTAGCAAGATCAATAAAAGCCGCTGATAAAGAAGACGCTATAAATTCCAAAGAAGTAATGACTGCTTGTTTTGACATACAAAAAATATTGACATGCCCTTTTGTTGTGATGTTGGGATCTTTTATTATAAAAGAAAATTAAACTTGTATAACTTTACAGTTTTCGACGTTGCCACTAAACAAGGATTTTGTTATATGTGGACCGAGATAATGGGCAAAAAAGGTGCAAACGAAATTGCTAGCGGGCTAAACAAATTTATCGTTACAAAAGTTGCTGAAGGCGCCAAGGAATTCCGATTTTGGTCTGACAATTGCTCGGGGCAAAATCGAAATCGCATTATATTTGCATTTTATCAGCACGTAGTCCAAAAACATGACATCACTAGCATCACTCACCGTTTCCTAGAAGTTGGACACACCCAAAATGAAGGGGATTGTGTTCATTCGGTCATTGAGAAAGCGAGCCGAAACAAAACTCTATACACCCCCGATCAGTGGCAAAATCTCATCAGATGGGCGAAAGTTTCTGGAGAGCCATATCGTGTGACCGAAATGACTATAGATGATATTTTTAATTACCGGCCTTTGCTTGAAGGCAAAAATTGGATCAAAAATGATGAAGGAGAGAAGATACAGTGGAATAAAATAAAAGAAATCACTGTAACAAAAGATAATCCACTGATACTGAAATATAAATATAATCTGAATGAAGAACCGAAAGAGTTGACTACAGAAAAGATGCATAATAAGAGAAAGGCTAAAACAAATAAAGAGATCAAAACTATATGTGATATAAAGCAAGCGTTTAAAGCTCCACTTAAACTAAACTACGAAAAGTATAAGGATCTCAAGTCTTTGTGTGAATCCAAAATAATTCCTGAAGAGTTCCATCATTATTATAATTCTTTACCTCACAAAAATGAAACAGCTATGAAGAGTTCTGACGAAGAAGAACATTCTGATTAATTATTATTAATTAATTAGTTATTATTGTTATTATGTGATATAAAGCAAGCGCTTAAAGCACCACTTTCACTAAAATACAACAAATGTTTGGTGTGACCTCAAGTCATTATGTAAATCTAAAATAATTCCTGAAAAGTTCAGTCAATATTAAGTATAATTCTTTACCTCACGAAAATTAAACTACTATCATCTACTATGATGAGTTGTGGCGAGGATGAACATTTCGATCAAAAAAAAACAGGTTTTAAGTAACAATGAAAAATATAATATAATGTGCCATACTATAAAAAGTGTCTGTAATATATATTGTTTAGCGCCTATTGATAATCTTTACTAATTCACTAAAATTTGAATTAAAAACACAAACACATAATTTTGATTCAGAATAACTTTTGTTTTATTTTATTTTTACTGTACAATAAATAATAACGGCCTCTGACCCCAAACTAAGCAGAGCTTGTGATATGGCTGCCAGAGACTGATATACTACATATACTTATTTTTAAATACATACTTATATAGATAGTAACTAACTAACACCCAGACACAGAGCAAACACCTATGTTTATCTCAGAAATATTTGCCCTTGGTGGGAATCCAACCCACACCTCTCTGATCCAGTAGTTACTAACCACTGAGCCACCGAGGCAGTCAATATAAATCAACATCAAAACTGTGACAAAAATATGGTTTTATATTACTGTGTTCACGGAACTCTAAAAATTAAGACAGTTATTTCTCAAATTATTTTGTTCGTAAAGAAAGCCACCAACCTACTTTTTCCGGCGAAAAAAGACCTAACGGCTATTAAATTCATGAGTCGATGTCAGTTTTCCGCGGAATAAAGCCCTAACGGCGATTAAGCTACCGTGCAAATGTTCAAACTCCGCGGAATAAGGACGTAAGGGACAAAAGATATTTTAAAACACCCCAAAAAAAGTTTAAAAGCATAATATGATCTCCCAGTTTTGTCATTACTTCGTTTTGTAAACAAAAAAACATATGTTGTCTAAGGAATTTCAGAGATAATCAGAAAAAACGATCTCCTGAAAAGTAGGGGTTTTGCAAATGCGGCTATTTTCTGCGGATACGACGTTATAGTGTCTATTTGAAAACATAGTATTAAAATAAGAAACGAATAACGCTGCTTAATGTACTAAACGTGTCATAACAACTTAGATTACCCGGTCCGGTCACCGGACCCGGGTAATTAGAATGTATTATTTTATTACTAGACCAGGGTCGATAATTTTTAAAACCAAAAAAAATAATAGTAGGATGAAACCCATTAGAAAAGGAGGGGAATATTAAAAAAATGAAAGGAAAAATAATTTACGGGCAATCTGAGGTCGGGAAAGGGATGGGGGTGAGTTTTTAAGGGTAAAAAACGGTTTTTCTCGATTTCCGGCAAAACTAAAAGTTCTATCGAAAAAAGTCAAATGGCAAAGTTGTAGGTAATAAAAACCAAGTTTTTGGTTTTTTATTTTTATCTTTTACAAAAATATTTTTGTTTACGAAATTTGGTGAAAACTTACCTTTTTATGGAAATACGCTGTAATTTATTTGATTAAAAATATTAATTTTTTCACCTTATTTTGAATTAATATCGAAAAAACACCCTAAATTCATATAATTATACATTTAATTATACATCCCTTAAACATTTAATTTTTGTACCAGAAATGTCTAGAATATTAGTACTTATCGATTGAGAGGCGAGCCAGGAGGCTGATTTGTCGGTCTTTTACCGGATACACTTCGGAGAGTGCGCCCAGGAGTTGCACAATCTGGTCCCCCCTGCCCCTTTTTTCTATCGTACGGCTAGACGGACGCGACCAAAGCGCCACCCTTTTATGGTGGACATTCCGCGCGTTAGGAACAAGCGTTTCGAATCCTCATTCCTCATACGAACAGCCGGAATGTGGAATGCTTTGCCTGGGTCTGTCTTTCCGTTAAAGTACAACGTGAGTGTCTTCAAATCCCGAGTAAATAGGTATCTTCTAGGTAAGCGTGCTACACCCTAGACCGCACATCTGCTTAACATCAGGCAGTGTGTAGTCAAACGCAAACCTATTCGAAATAAAAAAAAAAAAAAAAACTTATACATATTTCGATACAACGTAGGTTACGTAGGAAACATAATAATTATATTCTGCATCTTATAATCCACACACCTGCTGCACCTAATATCTACATATTTATTTGTAATTGATTAGCATACTGTAAATTATGCTCAAAGTAGAATCAAGTTGCGTAATTTCTTACGAACTGATTTGCTTTTAAAATTCCTAGAATACATAATAAACATATTTACAATTCATGGAAATGCTACTTCATTTTTAACTCTCGTACATCTTCTTAATATATATAAATCTCGTGTCACAATGTTTGTCCTCAATGGACTCCTAAACCACTTAACCGATTATAATAAAATTCGCACACCATGTGCAGTTCGATCCAACTTGAGAGATAGGATAGTTTAAATCTCAAATTATAGTCGCAATTTTAATTTATTTAGCCACAGCAACGCGTGGACGGGTCAGCTAGTACATAATAAAATTATAAGGTTTATGATTAGTTTTTACATTTTACAACTAATATTATAATACTAGAATTATATTACATAATTAATATAATTATTAGCAATTATTTTTCTTTTTTCTCCTAGAATTTCACCCATTTACATAATTATGAGACCTTTCCTGTTTTTATTTTACGTTATGCTTTTAAGGTTTTGCATAGGTATTATACTCTATAAACTTGATCTCTGCGACAGTAGAAGATTGACTATTTCATAGTTGGGATAGTGGTGGAATAAATTGATTTTCAAACAATGTTGTAATGAAATCGAATGAGTAGTTGAAGGTGAGAAATTGGATTTCATTTACTTAGATCAAGTATGTACACATGTAAATAATGTTATAATATTATTTATATACTCATAATAATGTAACGACAGTATTTATCGACGTTTTCACTATTATCGATGCTAATGTAACATATAATTGGGTTTTATTTAATTACACATGTAAAAAATGTTATGGTATTAAAATATACAATAAAATTAATGATAAATCAAGTTTTATTTAAAATATCGTCAGTATAAACTATCGATATTTTAATTAAAACTCTATCTAATACTCTGTGGTCACGATCATTTGTCGCCCATCACTAATCGGCATGTCCATAAAGTATGACATTGACAGGTACTGTCTGTACTATTAAGAAATTCAGGATTTCATAGGCGTGATTTTTCTGACAGCTGTCGCAGAGATCAAGTTAAATTTTATAGAGTATAGTTAGTGTTTCTTGTACCTATTTGATCTTTTGTGTTATACCTGTGTAGGTAGGTAGGTCAAGTATTTTTCTTTTGTAACTAATTTATGGTCGTTTTTGGGTAGGTAGACGCTATTTGATTTGTGATTTTTTTTAATCATACCCTACAATAATTTAGAAAAATCGATGGAGTTCTGAATATAAAAAGAGTGTTCTATTATATTTCGAATCCCATTCCATCGACTTAGATATTCCATACAACAAAAATAGTAATCTGGGTGCACGGTAATGCACGCCAAAATACCGAAAAAAATGGTTGTCTCGTACGAATTACGAATTATACGTGATCAATAACGTCTGAATGATAATAGTACATTATAGTACAAGTGTGTAATGATAGGCCGAGGCGCCATTGAGTCTTAAGAGAACCGAGGACGGTAATCATCAATACACACGTGTAGCATACGACGTAGCATAAGTGATCAATAACGTCCGAACAATAATAGTACATTATGGTACAAATGTAAAATGATGGTGATTACCGCCGAGGCGCCATTGAGTCTTAAGAGAGCCGAGGACGGTAATCATCAATACACACGTGTAGCATACGACGTAGCATAAGTGATCAATAACGTCCGAACAATAATAGTACATTATGGTACAAATGTAAAATTATGGTGATTACCGCCGAGGCGCCATTGAGTCTTAAGAGAGCCGAGGACGGTAATCATCAATACACACGTGTAGCATACGACGTTTTTCAACACACTTGAGAATAAAATAATACTAAAAAAATATTTTCAACAGTGAAAACGAGTTATGAAAAATGTTACGAAATGGCGGGAAAAAATAATCAGTTTTGCTATGCGCGTGCAATGGCAATCGGCCATAGACTAATAAAAGAATGAGTTTTCTTTATTTGGCTTTTCGGGGATAGCTTGTTCGGGACTTATCCATGGAGGAGTCAAAACCTTTTTAAGGATAGCTTACCAGGCTTCGCTTAAGGCATAAGTTGCAATGCAATTCAAGGAATCTGTTTATGAGATACGAGTATATGTATTTCCCTACAGCTCATCTGAGTCTATGTGACGCTAAAGTTGGAAACCAACGTAAATGTCTGTAAAGGTATTTTCGGAAAATCAGTAGAGATGAACAGTCAATCAATATTTTGTTTTTATTAGGTTGTAATCATTAGTTTATAGTTAATATTACACTGTTCGTGAATCCTAGTAATAAATAAAAGTACTTAGACAAATTTTTTATAATTGTTATATCAATTTTTATATTGGTTTATATTAGTAAGGACAATATGCGGAAATACTAGACAGTGGACACATTAATCATAGCCATAATATGACCGGAAATAAAACATTATACAGGGTTATTTGTAAACAATTAGCATCATTTTAGGTGCTTATTCTGTACATAAAAACTAATAACTTTTATTAATTCACAAAAAAAATGCTGAACAAAACAAAATGGTAACAAAGGTTTATTTAAAATAACTTTTTTCACGTAACAACTAGGAACATTTTAAGCTTTTCAAACTAATAAGTAGATACATAAAATGGCTCGTATATACTCTAGTGCGGTGCAACCGTAGATACATAAAATGGCTCGTATATACTCTAGTGCGGTGCAACCGTAGATACATAAAATGGCTCGTATATACTCTAGTGCGGTGCAACCGTAGATACATAAAATGGCTCGTATATACTCTAGTGCGGTGCAACCGCAGCCAGTGATCATTCGCTAATCTTGACTAGCACTAAACGAGAAAACTTTACAATATTACCTAGAAGTCTATTACAACTAGACAGTGTCGTCTGTAAACTTAATAATCATCTTCAGGAAAGCAGAAGTCACCTCTTTTGACATGTCCAGAAGGACAATTTCCAGAGTCGATTCCAGTGCGGTCGTCAAAAGAAATAGGCTTAACATTTGGCTTTTGAGTTAAAGCAGTAACTGCCGGTGGTACTACTTCAGTCTTCTTTACAGGAACTTCTCTACTTTTGGGAGCAGTAGTAGCATTAACATCAATGACTCTGCTCTCAACACTGGCCATATAGGCAACAGCAAAACATAATATAAGCACTGCACTGCGTCGCGACATTTCCGCGTTTGTTTTATCCTTGCGATGTCTGCGTTACTTGCTCTCTTCTGCAGGATTGTGACACTGCGAAACAAATATTGCTTTTTATACTGTATCGAGCTCTATGTATTGAGGTAAATGTATTTTATTAATCCCCGTCGCTATTCGTTAAGCAATCCCCTGAGAATCTGAATCATGCCAAAGAAGATATAATAATACTATACGTAATCATGCTGCGAAATGTAAAATTGATTAAACGTCTGCGTGTGTGCAGTTTTGTTAGGGTTACTTACAGCAGCTAAATTTTTTGTAGAATTCCCCTGAATCGATATCGATCGAAGGTGATAAGTACAAAAAATCGCAGTCTTTCCTGCTTCAATAGATTCTAGAGAATAACCAATTTGTGTATAGGTGATGCTAATGAGGAAGGCAAATATTCACCGTATAAAGGCTGATTCACATTGATGGATTTTTCTACATTACCTACTGTATAGCAACTCATTGGTCGATGAGTTCTCATCTCAAAAAATCATGGATATTACGAATCAGGTATATTCTGGGTTGAAACGGTGTTTATAACAATTATTTATAGCAAAAATAGCATGTCCGACTCTAGTACTCCACCCGTGAACAGAATTTGCAAATATTTCGCACGGATCGATGTAGCATCTTTCACATTATTGTTGATTTATCAAAAATGGCTAGGCCGATTTCGATAAAATTTAAATTGGACCAATTTCAAAGTACTTATAATCTTCTAATAAAAAAAGAATTTTTAAATTCGGACCACTATATTATGCGTGGTTGGTTATACATAAATATATATATATACAATGTGTCCGGTTATGACATACCGATATTTCAGGAGATAATTTTTCAGGTTTTTTTTATCGGCAAATCCTCTTTCCTACAATGTCCTACTTCACTTCCCTTAAAATGGCGGCCATTTTAGTTTTCAGTTACGAATAATGTAGAGCATGCACTAAAATTGCAATAAGTGAGTAAGTCAGAGTCGCAGAATGATGAATTTAGTGTCATTCAAAAGATAATGTGTTGTTCTAGCGACTTTTAAACAAATTTTATTGACATTAACAGTTAAAAATACTAAAAACATACAAAAACAGAAAAAAATAAGAAAAAAAATGTATGTTTTTGTTATGTTTCTTCCCATTGTACGAAAACTAGCCTGTTAAGTTGTTATTATTTTATGCTATTTCTGAAGTTAACTATGGTGTCTTTAAATTAACACCAAATTTGTTATCTTAAGTCATCTAAATTAAGTACAAAATTTTATTTAATACAAACCTCAACATAGAGCAAAATGGATGTAATAAAATACAAATTGTTTATTAACTTCAGAATAGTTTTACTTTGGATTAGATTACTTAAGTTTTACATTACTTAAGATTACAGATGCTGTTCAAAATATCCTCCATTGTTTGTAATGCACATTGTGGTTCTCAGAACAATGTGTCGTGTTGAGCGGCGGACCATGTCTGTGTTCTCTCGTATTTCGATCGCGGCGGTATGGATCCTTTCCACCAGCTCTTCTCGTGTCGCCGAAGCATGGTAATACACCTTTTGCTTCATTGTGCCCCAGAAAAAATAATCCAGGGGTGTCAACTCAGGTGAACGTAGTGGCCACGCGACGGTACCTCCACGCCCTATCCATGGAGAATGTTGTTCATCCAAGTGGCTACGTACACTTCGTGCAAAGTGTGCAGGAGCTCCATCAAGTTGTAGCCACATGTTACGAAGGTTGATGAGTGGCAAATTGGCAGCCATATCAGGACTTGCAAAAAGTTCAAATCACTTCCGACACCTAGCAACTTGCAGAACACAGATAATGTAGACAAAATAGCAAAAAAAAAAACAACGCGTAGCGAGCGACAACTACTCAACAAGTACTTACTTGTAACCATCTGAATTATGAGACCCTTTGGTACATGTTATCACGCTCTTTCACAATACATTTGTCTCTTTTCTACCTGCTCGTTCTAGGAATATGGGGTCCGGCCCGCTACCTAGATTGGGACGGCTTGCGCAGACGTCATGATTTTATAAGACTTTTGTACTTGAAAGACTGACATAATGTAACAAATTTAGTCTTAATTTAAAGACACCATAGTTAGTTTCAGAAATAGCATAAAATAATAACAACTTTACAGGCTAGTTTTCGTGCAATGGTAAGAAACATAACAAAAAATACATTTTTTTTTCTTATTTTCTTCTGTTTTTGTATGTTTTTATTATTTTTAACTGTTAATGTCAATAAATTTGTTTAAAAGTCGCTAGAACAACACATTATCTTTCGAATGACACCAAATTCATCATTCTGCGACTCTGACTTACTCACTTATTGCAATTTTAGTGCATGCTCTACATTATTCGTAACTGAAAACTAAAATGGCCGCCATTTTGAAGGAAGTGAAGTAGGACATTGCAGGAAAGTGGATTTGCCGATAAAAAAACCTGAAAAATGCTCTCCTAAAATATCGGTATGTCATAACCGGACACATTGTATATATACTTATGTGCTAAGTCACAAATCTTTTCCTGTGTAAGTACAAAATCCACTTGCAAATGGTTTAAATTCACAAAGTTTCTATAGTAGTAGTAGTTGTCTTTTTGACCGACTAACCACCGAAGGAGGTACTCAATTCGAAGCGTAGGTATATATATATATATATATATATATAACTATAGATACTATAGAAACTTTGTGAATTTAAACCATTTACAAGTGGATTTTGTACTTACACAGGAAAAGATTTGTGACATAAGTATGATGCTCAACTAAAGTTGGTTTTAAGTACATTGAAGATGTCATAAACCCTAGAATACGTACAGACACAAGAATTGCGTCAAAGGAAGCATAATATTTCTTAGAACACATTCTACATCGGGTAATTTGTTCTTAAAGTCAAGCGTAGTAAAGTACAAACCATTTGAATTCATTTGAATTTGAATTTGATTGTTGTATTTGGAACATAAACATAATTAGCATTTAGTACAATACTTTCGTCGGATCAGTCTATGGCGTCAGAAATAAAACATTTAGATATATCAAATATTAATGAGTATCTAAAATTGCATGTTTTGCAATTCTGGGTTGTAAAAATAATACAGGAAGAATTAATTAAGTAAATTTTTATTTTAATCGGCGAGTACGCAATATGTCCTATACAGGGATATTGGAATAATCTTTTACTAGGTATCTTAAGATAATAATATCTAGTATAAATTACTGCTGTAATATGGACTAAGTACTGTCTGAAATAAAGATTTTATATTAGAAATAGGTAATAACTCGGTTAAAAAACAGTTGAATTGAGAACCTCTTCTTTTTTGAAGTTCGCTTATAATATAATAAAATACTGTACTGTACCAGCCTTTTTAAAAGTCCACTGCTGAACATAGGCCTACCCACAAAGGGTGATTGGGCCATATCCAACATAATGGCCCAGTACGGGTTGGTAGATTCACCTGCCTACGCTACGCCATCGAAATTCTTCTACGCAAGTATGTAGGTTGCCTTACGATATTTTCTTTCACCTTAAATCCCGTGGTTTGAAATACAATACAATGTAAACTTAACCTATGATACTTACATATATGTATTATATATTATTTTAAAACAAGTAAAACTGCATGGCAGTCTGGCAGGAGTAATAATGTGAGTAACAAGTATGACAACATTTTTGCATAACTACCGGTAGATCGCCTTGACAAAGGACGGGTATGGAACGTCTTATTTATTTAGGAACTGTAGGTTTGTAAAGAACATGATGTTTTTGTGTATTTTGAAATTAAAAATATCTTCGTTGAAAAGGTCATCAGCATCCAATATAAACATATTGAATCCTTGTTGATATGTAAGTATAACTACGAAAGTGTATTAGTCGGTTTATCGGTTTGTTTTTTACTCTTTCACACTGCAACAAAGCAATTAACGGATCGAGTAATTTTTGGCTTAAATATATTTTGGTAGTCGGAAAGTTTTATAATAATATTTAGTTATCTATTTCTGTTCACCAACATTGTGTACATTGCCAAAAGATTAAACATAAAAAAATGCAGCTAAATGTCACAATAATTATAGGTGAAGACAACATGCATTGATATCGAGCAAAACATTTTAAAAATTTAAATAGAACTGAGAAAATAAATTACAGTCAAAATTGAAAAACCAAATATTGAGAAAAATAAAACTATGCAGTCAAAATTCAAAGACGGAAACAGATATGCTCCATTTTATTCCGGAAAAACAAAAGATTCTTAGGGGGTGGACCATAAAATGAAATATTTCGAGAAGCCGCGAGAAAAAGCTAAAATAAAAAGCTAAAAAAAGAAAAAGCTAAAATAAAAAGCTAAATAAATTAAAAGTAATCATACTCATAAGATGTGCGTTTTGGTGTCCTACATTGATTGTAGTTTTAAAACTTACTTATATGTATTGAGAAATATATTTTTTTTACATTTTTCTATCATCTAATCGCCTTGCGCAAAGTCAATTAAAGACTTTATAATTTTTATATTTTTTATTTAGATAGAGGTTTTCTTAATAAGGTAACGTGGTACCACGTAAATAATTAAATAACTATATATGTACATGGTACTTTGGAGTAATCGTGAAATTCATTTTAATTTCGAGCTTCACTAGGTCGTTGTCTAGTTCATTTTCATAGACGTTTGTAGTACCATTTTCAATTCAACAAGGTCGATTAATCATACTGTAGGTAGCTACATATTTTACAACAGGGTAATTTCCACATGTCATTGTACCTACCTATCAACGAGAGAGATGAATTACAATTCAAAGTTTTACACGGATATTTATAACACATGGTTTGTTTAGGAAGCACTGTTAGGAAATCCCATTTTGTAAATTAAACGTACATATTTATAGCTGCAAATTTTATTATTCAATAATAATAACCACACACGTTAATGATTAAACTTTACCTTATTATTCGATAATAATACGCAAGGATTAAATTATATTTTCATAAAATGTGTAATGCGATGACGGATTTTCAACAAATGATAAAAATAATTTAATATAGCAGGTGCCCCGATTGTGGCCACTGACCCGGTTGAGGCCATTTTGGTGCCCAAATTATTGCATAAATGGTAATTATGAACAATGTAACAACATAAATATTGTTTGTGTGAATCTCAAATTATAATTATAATTTTTTAAATATTATTTGAAATTGTCTAATTAATCGTTAAATTCAAAGGCCCACAAATGATACTAAGATGGCCACAACCGGGGCACCTGCCCTACATGGTTCTCCATTTACCTACTACGTTTCTGATTCTATTCTACTAGGTATGATAGTGTTTTAAGACCGACACTTGAAATTTTCACGAGATGTATCCCTGCGAGTGCTATTTTTTGTTTGTCATATCCGACCCCTAGGTCGGAATGGATGTTGAATTAATTTGATTGATTTAATTTTAATTGATTTTAAGTTGCTACTTGCGGTTTTATCACATTAATAATATGGATAAGCCTCCGGGATCCCGCGGAACTTACCTATTATTTCAGATATTGTAATTTTTATGTCTAACTTTAAAAATAGTATTTCATTATATTTTCTGTCAGATTAATTTCAAATTTTTTTAATCTATTGTATATATTCTGGAAAAAATGTGACAAAAAAATATTTTTTTCTTCACAAAGTCGAAACGAACAGCAAATTGAAACACGTATTAGCTTTTTAACCAAAAAAACAGACATGAAAAACTAAATTTTAGTAGAAATATGATTTGTCCTTCTTTTCAGTTAAATTTTGTTAAACTATTTAATATTTTACGTCTTATCCATGTTATGCTTACGTTGACTTTCTTCCTGCAAGTACCTACTTAAAATGGATCTAGGTAGGTACCTATTCCGATGCCTAGTCATAACTATGATTTAATTAATTTTCTTAGTCGTTTCACAATCACGTCATACCTACCTACGAGTACTTAGTAGCCGTCAGGCCTACGTCAGACGTTCGACGTTCATCCTTTCTCTCCCACTCGATCTGCGGTCTCCAATTTTTTCATTATTTGTACCTAGGTATTGTGTAACTGTAATTTTACTAACTGCATTTATATTCTGAGTTTTTATTTTTATTTTTAGTGTATAAGTTTTTAATTGAATGTGTTGTAGGAACATTTCATTTTCTATGATATCTAAATAGATATTGAATTTTTGGGGTCTAGAATGCTTATAAAATGTCAGCACTGTTGGACACGCCCATAAATTTCTAATCGGAAACAATTAGCGTGTTTTTTAAAAACTTTATATGTAGGGCGTTCGCGGGCAGGGTCCCAGTGGATTGCATTTATACAGACTTTGCCGAGGCATTTGACAAAGTATGCCATCCTACGTTGATCAGAAAACTAGAACTGATATTTGGGATACATGGCAACGTGTTAAGATGGATTGCATCGTACCTAACTAGATGTAACCAATTAGTTGCGACTAAGGGCTTTTTGTCTTCTCCTGTTCAAATAACCTCTGGTGTGTCACAAGGCTCCCATCTTGAGCCACTACTTTTTATCGCTTTTATCAATGTCCTTATCGACAAATTCCAAAGCCCTTGTCTTTTATACGCGGACGACCTAAAGCATTTTTCGAACGTCTATAACGTCAATGACTGTATAGAGTTCTTCAGTCAGATCTAAATACTCTCGATAAATGGTGTCAAGACAATAGAATGTTTTTAAATGTAAAAAAATGTTTTATTATAACATTCACCTGGAAAGAAAGTCTGTAGTGAAAGACCTAGGCATCTTAATGGACGATAAATTTACTTATCGTGAACATTACGATTACATAATTAGTAAAAGCACCAACATTCTAGGTTTCATTACTCGAATCACTAAAAAATTTAAATATCCAATTAGTTTTTTAAATTTATTCAATGTTTTAGTTCGCAGTATCTTAGAGTACCACATTATAAGGTGCACGTAAATCGTATTGAACGTATACAGCAAAAATGTTTACGTATTTTATGTTATAAACAGAGATTAAATCGTATATTTAAGTCGTACTGCGATAAATTGAAAAAAAAATAGTTTAGAAGCTCTTGAAACTCGCCGCACTTACTTTGATTTTGTTTGCCTCTGTAAAATAATACACTCACAAATAGATTCTCCTTTCCTTCTGGGAAGTATCGATTTCAATGTTACTCCAAAAGTCCGAAGCAGCTATTACATTAAACCTAAAACCACTTACGCGTCTATAAGAACAATACTTCTTTTTACAATCCAGTCATTAGAATGTTTCGCCAGTACAATGAAATTCTTAAGATCTAACATAACGCAGTAGACATTTTTGATTATTTACCCAAATTTAAAAGAGACGTGAGGAAGATTGCACTCACGGTTCACCGTGAATGTAGTTAGTTATAAATAAATTACTTTGTTGATGTAGTTAGGTTACTACTTAATTTCAATTTTATTTTATCAAATACTGAAGTACTGTTACAGTAATCATGATGTGTACACATGTTTTGGAATATGGTTTTAGCTCATAGTTCTTAACACTACAACATTTAAGCATATTATTGACTGTATTCTGTTTTGTATACCAAATAAAAAAAAATTAAGGGATTGAGCAGTTTGTCTATACCATGTCTATACCTACCTAGGGAGCGGTTCAAATATTACGTAAGCAGATTTATTACAATTATTTACAAAAACATGCAAAGATTAAATCCCTATAGTGCTTACGTAATACTTGAACGGGCTCTAGTAGTTTAACTCAACAAATCCAGACAGTAATCCAAAAACAAAAAGTGAACAAAAATCAACTATTATTAACATTGTCAATGAAAAAAGAGAAAAGCATTTTGGTCCACGTGGCCATCCAGTTGGTCCCTAGCTGTCTCGATAAACGTTAGTTACGGGAACCCACTGAGATTATAACTATAAATACGGCTGAAAATATGCCTGGCTCCATAATACCCCGTGACCTTCGATCCCGGAAGATTGGAGATGGTTACCATGATTGTTTTCTCGTATTTCAGATTAAAATTAAAAACAAAAAAATAAAATTAGTTGCAAACAAATCACTTACATATAAAAGACATTCCGAGTTAGACACGTAGATAGCCTACTCTATAGATTTATCAAGAGCTGCGGTTGGAACTTCTTTACAGCTATTCTAATCAATTTGCATAAATAGAAATATATTATATCTAGAAAACTAATCCAATAAGTAACTTTGTACCTAAGGTTTTACTTACGTTGGTATTATAAGTAGGTATACCCATTTATAAATACATATATTATATTAGAGACTGTCTGGGTTTGGACCATAGCAGTTATTAAACTGTGAAGTGAAAGAGCACAAACATTTCTAAATTATAAATCTAAAAGATCCTTTTTAATTAACTACATTTTTCAATAACTATTGAAAAAAAACTTAAAGAGATTGAAGCTCTTTACTCGGAGTGACGAGTGTAGTGCTTGGGCCCTATTTTTCAACTTCGAACGCACAGGCGTTCGAAGTAGAAAAATAAGGCCCCAAAATTTTAAATTTTGGAAAAAATTGAAAAATTTTAATTTTTTTTATTTTACGTATACGGAACTTTGACAGATTGTATGGAGAATTTCTATGCCGCTTAAAGAAGTTGCTAATACTCCATACAAGTTCGGTATCCGTCCAAGCCGTGCGAAGTTCAATTATCATGACACAAAAAATAACTAAAAGAAAATCGGTTCTTCCGTTTGGGAGCTACGATACCACAGACAGATAAATAGACACGTAAACTTATAACACCCCTCTGTTTATCGGGGGCTAAAATCCTTGTGCCGCGCAAGATTTCATGACATATAGTTCGTCTCGTCACCCGGTTGTATAAAAAAACGAGACAAGCAAGCTACTTGCTTGAACGTGAGCATCAGACTTGCTTATTGCAGTGCAACGCCAGTACAAAAATGTTGTCAAATGTGGCAAACCAATGTTCGCAATTTTATTTATCGAGTAAGTGCTGCAAAAAAAATACAATAAAACTACAATAGCATCTACACAAAAAGTAATTGGATCATCTACATATCCAAATAGCAATGCGCATGTATGGTGCCGATTATGAGATAGGCAAGTTTAAAAATTGAGCCCCTGGAGTGTCCTACAATAATTAGAAAGTTGGCTACTCTGCGCCGTTTACTCAAATCGCGCTGTAAAACTATTACCCCTAATACAGGAAATATATTAGATTTGGGAATGTCCCTCGCTGTCCCGTGAAATGTCGGGATTATGGTAAAACCCTGGCCGAACCGTCTTTGTCGTTATTTTTAATGGTTTTAGTAGGTCATGAATGTAGATATGATAGTCTATGGTTTAAAATTATGTGTGGAGATTGTGGAGATCGTTAAGCTAAGGAAACTATACATATAGGAATTATAAATGTAAGTTAATGTGAGACACAAATCAAACTGTGGTATTTCATGGCTGTATTTTTGCTAATGCTCTGACCGATACTTCCGTGTGGATTGAAAAGAAGTTTTTGTGAAGCGAATCTGTGCACTCTGTGCATACCTACCTATTGATCGAAGTCGCTTGCGTAGTCCGTAAGTCCACTACATATTATATGCCCTAGTTCTGCTCTATTTTGTGTATATGCCATACTTGTGTAAGGTTTTCAGTATTTGATCCTTTTTTTACTGATTGAATGATTTGTTTGAAATCTTAATTTGAAGAACTAGCAATATCAGACACAGGAAAGCGCTCTCGGGTGCCGACGGAGAACAGCAGAACTCTCTTCCGTGGCGGACGCACTTGTTTTTCGGGCAGGAAAGGATTTTTACTAATGAGCAATGGGATGTAAATTGATTATGAATGAAGAATGCTATTAACATATTATTTACACAACTTTAATGTAATCACGTTGTTTTAATAGTTGCAGTGTCAGCCACGCCAAACTTGCGGAGATATTGAAAATGACATAAGGCGTATTTCTGTACTTGCTTATCAAAAAGTAAATCTTCCAGGTCCGCTCCTTCCTCGCTCACTCAATATGGAATTTTTGCATTAAACTCATGGATTACTACGCCCCGCTCATATATGATACTCTTCGTTTTGAAATAATGTAAGTTCCAGTGGTTTTGCTTGTATGTCTACTGCTTATGTCTACTAAAACCGCAGCGGCGGCAATATTATAAAGAACCCGAAAACGTAACAGAATTGTTCTCTAGAACGTGTCTTACGTAGAAGTACTGGCTTGTACCCAGTGCAAATTACCTACCAAAACACCAACAAAGGAATTAGCGGAGGGTTCGATCAAAAACCCAATGTACCTAAGTATTAATTCCGGTGAATCATCAGTTAGTCGCGCGCGTGCCAGTTATCGAGCTATGATGCATGACGGACGCATCCCAGCATGCTGCCTGCGAGTACTTATACCTAGGTACTTGTACCTAACTGTCCTGATAAAGGGGATTCCAGTGCCGTCACACAGACTTACATTGAATAGGTTATGGAAGCGGAGTACCTAAGTTAAAGATAAGTGGTGGGGTAATCCTTATGTCTGCAGCATCGTAGTTGCATGCAGACTTTGAATTTCTTTGTTTTTTTTTAAATACACGTAGGTAGACCAACTCAAATATATTTTTGTACAGGCTTATTTCTAATCAATTAGCATGGAACTGCTGATTTTTTTTTTTGAGTTTTGACGAAAGTCGTAGAACAAAAGTTGTTAGTTTTGATGTACAGAATAAGCCCCTAAAAGGATGCTAATTGATTAGAAATAACCCTGTATATAACAATGAATCGTGGTTGTTAGTCTCGCTAAAACTCGAGAACGGTGAACCGATATGGCTAATTTTGATCATGAAATATTTGTGGAAGCTAAGGGAAGGTTTAATAGGGGAGAAAATTTAAAAAAGTTGCGAGAAAAATAATAAAATCTTGAATTTTATTTTCCCATAAGTACAAAATGTTCCTTCCTGTGAAAGTGCACTGTATTTGGTCGCCGGTGGCGCTAAGGTGATATAAAGTTCACCGGGAGCTAGTAATGAAATAAAAAGGCACAAAATGCTTACGGCCTTACCACAAAATATTTAAACACGCCTTAAACACTGTTTAACGGCAGAATTTGTACTGCTAAACATGGCTTAAAGCGTGCGTAAAACTTTTGTGGTTAGACGGTTAATGTTTAAATAAAAATGTAAGTAATGTATACCTTGTAAGTCTGTCAAAAATAGATTGATAGCTAAGTAGTAAGGTTATGATGAAACCACGCTATTACTCATAGATTGCCTAGCTGCCAGCCATTAGCAGGTCCTAGTGTTAGATTCTAAATATTCCAAAATCACCATCTTTTTGAAATTACTTCTTTTAATACGAAGATCCTCGCAAAATACCCAACATGTAAATATATTAACCTCATGGCTTCTACTACATTACAGACATTAATTTAGTTCTCGTAATTAAAATAATAATCCAATAATTGTTATTGCCCATAAAGTTCTATATATACCTATTTATGTATATAATTATTATTATGAATGTGAGATTTATAAGGATGTTTGTTTTAAAATAATAAAACTAGTCATTGGCCATTCAGTACAGTACAGAAAGTTTTGGTGTCTGCAGTTATATGTAGTTACTAGCTGCGTCCCGCGGTTTCACCCTCGAAGCTCATGATTGCGTTGGGTACAATACTGGGTAAAATGACTTATTGGCAATCAATTAGGTAGGTATATCTGAAAAGTCGTGGTGGTCTAGCTGTAGTGACCTTGCTATTGTGAGGTCGTGGGTTCAAATCCCGGTTCCGTACCAATGAGTTCTTTTGAATTTATACACGGAATTTCACACCACTGGCTTTTCGGTGAAAGAAAACATCGTGAGGCAACCTGAATATTATATTAGTATAAAAAATAAAATCGATGGCATAATTATGTGAATCCACCAACCCGCACTGGGCCAGCGTGGTGGATATCGCCCAATCACCCTTCATGGGTGGGCCTACGTCATGAAGTGGACTATTATAAAAAGGCTGGTACCAAAGGATATTTCGCTTATGAATCCTGAATCTAATTATCTTGCCAAATTTCAACTGTTATACATGTATTCGTGTATTTCAATTTTAGTAAATAAATAACTTTGACTTTGACATCTGCACTATTAGGAATCACCAGATGATGTAATGATCGCCATGGTGTGTAATAATTCTGTCGCCATGTACGAGTATGAAGGATGTAATTCTTGAAAGAGAATCTGCACCACGTTTTTGCAATTTGATACTATGATGTGACGCCTGGTTGCCGCAATTGAATCCCTAAGTGAGCAGTTTCATTAGGAGCAAAGAACATTCATCATCATCATCATTTCAGCCATAGGACGTCCATTGCTCGACCTAGGCCTCCCCTAATGATTTCCAATAAGACCGGTTGATAGCGGTTTGCATCCAGCGCGATCCTGCGATTACGGATGACCTTATTAGGACCGCAGTCCTAATAAGGTCATCCGTCCACCTTGTGGGTGGACGTCCTACGCTGCGCTTGCCGGTACGTGGTCTCCACTCGAGAACTTTTCGACCCCATCGGTCATCATTTCTCCGCGCTATGTGCCCTGCCCATTGCCACTTCAACTTGCCAATCCGCTGGGCTATGTCGGTAACCTTGGTTCTTCTACGGATCTCTTCATTCCTGAAGGAACATTAATGGTTTCTATTTTATGATCTATCAAATTGGGTTGCAGGGTTGCAAGTGAAGGCACATTTTAATCATAGATATATAAATAAGTAGATTCGAAATACCTACAAATTAGGGCGTACGGCGGATAGTACTCATATGGCCGCACTTACATACATAGTTTATTTTTCACCAAAAATGGTACACCCGATTTCAATCATAGGCACAAAATCCAAATAGTTCGCTCGAACCGATGTGTACCATTTATTAATAATGATGATGTTTAAAAAACGGCTGATGAACTGATTGGAACCACAAACCACAACATTATTTAGGTATGTAATTCGTTTATTCTTTATTCTTGACATCTAAAAAACTGCTCGTCAAATGAAACTACCTCTGAAGTACCTGTATATGAAGTAGCAAACAAAAAAAACAACATAATCGGTTCATAATTGAACGAATAATCGCGTAACTTAATACACAGAAAACCTAACGCTGAATTGAAAAACTTCGTCATCATGCACTCATGCATAATGACAATGTAAAATCCGCACTTTCTTAGGTAATTAATGCTCACTATTGAAACAATTATTTTCGCACTACCTACTTAGTAAGTATTAATTTACCAAAGAAATATGGAAACATATTATAAAGAAAGTGAGAGCGGAAAAGTGACAAAAAAGCTGTGGCCGCCTCCTCTATTTTCTTAACTCATTAGTTTCAATAAATCTGGATTTCAAATATGTCAACATGTCATTTTGACAAAATAGCTTTTTTGCCCTTTCTAACCCAGATAGGCGATATGATTTGAAAAAATACGAAACACGTGTTCAATCAATTTTGTTTAAAAATGTCTATGCCAAATTTCAAGTCAGTCGGTCCAAGGAATCGCGCTCTCCCATACAAACTTTGCCACGCTATTTCACCCACTTAGCTTGAATTTCGCAAAATCCATTCTTAGTGAACACCTATATCCTCAAAGGATCCCCCATGTAAAATTTGAGACTCCTAGGAGTTGTACTTTTTGAGTGAGGTCAGTCAGTGAATCACGATTTTATATATATAGATATAGTTTTCCTGTATATACTGGTGCCTATGTAATATTTGTATTTACCTCTGTGTTGACCGATAACACTAGCAGATACTCATTTACATACATATTGTTTACGTACATTCGCGAAGCATGCCTTGGTTGTAGCCATTTGAAGTACTTATTGTATTACTTCTGAATATAAATTTGTGCATGCGCTATAGACGGTAATTAATTCTGAATATTTCATACGAAATAAGGTTCGTTATTCGTATTTCATTTTTGTAAGTTCTACTATGAATCTTTGTGTCTGTGATACCTATGCTTGTTATAGTATAGGTCCCGGCACGTAAGTTGAACAAAAAAATATCACTCTCTTCCTTTTGTTAGCAGAGAAAACAAAAGAGAGGTAGCTATGGTTTAACGTTCAAGTTGTTTGCCGGCTACTATACCTATATAAAATGTATGACAGCAAAACACTCATTTTTATTAAGTTTGTTGAAAAAAGAGTCATGGTCGGTCGATGCGGCGTTTCGCCCCGCAAGCTGTTTCGGGACAAACAGCTTGCGGGGCGAAACGACGCAATACCCGAATACGTACTCTGCAATTCTTGTGAACATCAAAATGAGTTTTTTTGTGTCATATTGATGCACGTAATACAAAATTGACTGCACATTTTAATTAATTGCATTTCAAAATCGGACTTTTTCAAATATTTCTCAATTATTAAAATATCGGAGACAAGGAAAGAAAGAAAATCTTTTTTTTTAAGTTTTTATTTCGTTACATCACAACATGTTAGATCTATGCACACAATTTTATTCTATTAACTTAACTAGTCTTAAGAAATTCTACGTTAAAAGTATAACATATAATTATTTCCATCAGTATCTAGGTACTCGTATCTAGAATCATAATGATTGTCAAAAGCTAATTTACTACGACTAAAACCTACAAGTGCGAAAATTACCTAGTAACCTTAAGAACCTGGGCACCTGAGCACGTCACGCTAGTTATACATGTACCAAAAGGTTAAAGAAAGTTCGCAGAGATTTGCCAGTCATTCCCTTAATGAAAAAATATTTTGCAAGGTCCTCGAGCCTCGTACAAAACGCAAGTCACTCTATTGATTCGATTCGAAGTCCTGCTTTAGCTTGCTACCTTCAGCTTAAGCACTTACGAGTATAGGTTTTAATGGGTGTACTACGTTGTATTAACCGTTTAGCCATGTCAGAGGCCTGTTAGGCTTAGAAACTCTAATACACCAAGGCTAGCCACCCATTCTATACAAATTTATTTACTTTACGTTATTGTATTACTACTTCTGTGCTTTTTATTTTTACTAAATAGATCCAATACTCTACGATAGGGCCAAGCCGCGGCCAGCGACGGACGCCTTTTAATCAGAAAATAGTTTTGGACATTAATAGTTTGCTCTGCAATGCGTCTGGCAACAACGAATGTTGATGTTGATATCGATATGATTTTATTATTATATACGTGGGTGGTCTGAAAAGTTTCCGACCTAAAAATGATACAAGATTGTTATTCTCAATTTTTTTATTTATTTTTCTACATAGTCTCCTTGTAACTCTGCACGCTTCTCCCAAACTCGGATTTATTGCGCCTAAACTGCGCCAACGGAGCGTTGGAAATGTTCATTCGAACTCGTTTTTGGTCTAACCTTAGCAAATGCGGCACCCAACGCGCGGACAGCTTTCTCATGTCTAAATCTTTATTTAATATGTGACAAACACGTTCTTTGGACATTTTCAGAACCTCTGCTATTTCTCTCACTTTAATTCGAGGGTCGCTTAACACCATTTGGTGAACTTAAGCAATGTTATCGTCAGCAGTTGCAGTTTTTCGACGTCCTGAACGTTAATCGTCTCCCAAGCTCTTTCGACCACGTTTAAATTCAGCTGCCCAAAATTTCACTGTGGTAAATGATGGAGCAGAGTCCCCATACACAGAGTACAACTCATCTTTGATTTGCGCAGGCGTATTGCCTTTCAAAAACAAAAATTTAATAACAGCTCGATACTTATTTTTTTCCATTTTCACAAAAACACTCACATCTACTCACTCAAACGACTGTCAACTAAAAACTGCGCGTCCATAATGGCCGAAACTTTGGTGAGTAACTGCAATCAAAAGATGCACAACTACATTCAACTAGCTTTTATTGACGAGTGGCACCGCCTTTGCGTTGAGATCGGAAACTTTTAGGACCACCTAGTACTATGGGACTAATCTAATATGATTTTATTATTATATACATTGTCGGCATCGTGGAATCCTGTTGTCAACAAATGTAAATCGCGTAGTGTAGGTAGAAGGACATTATTAGATGCCGTCAGTGTTGTATGTCGTAGTGACAATTTTTCAAGTTCAAGTTGAATTGTCGGTAGGTACCAGCTGTTTCACATTCCAGTCTACCCGTGACCACAGTCGATGCAACTCGGCCGAAACGTCGGGATGATGAGGTATTTATTTATCTCGTAATTTTAGTGCGCGATTAGTCCTGTAGTATATAGTAATAATGTGTTCAAATCGCGAAAGTTTAAAAACAACAATCGATATGATTGTTAAAGATACATTAACGAAGAACCAATAAACGAATAAATAAATGATTATCTACCCTAGTTTTTTAACTTGAAATCTGAAAAAAAAAATCTCCGGCCCTCCAGATTTTGTTGTAAATTTAATTAGCCCGCGAAGGCATGTAGCTTGGACAGTCCTGCTCTACGATACTAAGTGCACAATGAAACCTACTTATTATCCTTAATACAAGTGCTATTTGCTAGTTAAAACGCATGGTAAACTCTACATAAATGTAATTAACTGGGTATTTATTTTCGATCGTGTGAATTTAAACAATCGTCGGCTGAAGTCAAATGAAAACTTCGTAAATAAAACTCACTGTAGATACAAAGAATCCAGCAAAAAGCAAATAGTATATTCCCTGATAATCGCTCAATCGAACTGGAACAAAACTTGAAACATATCGAGGCTTGCATTTAAGACGTTCTTTATACGAAATTTCTCTATAATGTTGATCGATGAAACCACCAGACATCAGTTTAAAAATAAAATTGTTAAATATCCGTACCATAACTGACCCGCGTCTGAAAAATATTGATCTCATATATATATTTATTGGTTCTTTCAATTTGTATAAGCATTGGTTGCATTGGTCGTCTGCGATCATCCATTTAACAGCTTCATAGGTCTCATCAGTTACCAATGTGTACAGGGATTTATCTTTCTTGTCTCTCACTATTTTCAGACATTCTAAGAATGACTCGCACTCTAGCCGATCTTTATAAATTCCTTCCCGCAAAAATTCTGAAGTCAGAATAACTTTACGATCTCTATATACCTCGTCAAGTGATTTTGGTTCCCAACCTCTAACAGGATGGGTCATAATACTTGACATGTAAGATTGTATTAAGAACGGTATTATAAAAATAAAAAACAAAAACGAGCCGACTAGAAACGACTCTGATACACCTGTCTTAAACTTAGATACAGTATTTTTGTTAAGGAAATACCCAAAAACTAGTAATACGTCGCGTACTAGATCTTTACGATTCGTAGGAAACAATGACAATACGTAGGCTGCTAATGAAAAAAATATAAACAGAAACACAACTAAAGCTACCTGAGTTTTTTGACATAATAACGTTTGCCAACTACTTTGGAAGCTTGATCGAGGTAAAATAACCATCGTGTGATCAATTGACAAGGGATAACTGAATGAAAATTTTCTGATCACCATAGAGGACAAAAAATAGCCCCCTACAGCTCCCTCTGCGAAATTATCTTGTACTTTGAATAGAATATCTGTGTATGTGAAGTTACCGACAACCTGTCCTAGTTTGTCTACTTTGCTGTATGGCAAAAGGGTAATGTTAACATCAGCGTACTTCTCAAAATGTCCTAATACTCTCTGTTCGATTCCTTCTTCTTTCTGGTCATCCAGGTTGATCAAAGGAAAAATATTGTATGTCATGAACTTGAATCTGCAACCACGAATATTTTCTATTATTGGGAATATTTTAAAGTCCTTGTCGTATTTGGAGCACTGCGAAACTGTTACAAGTCTTTCGTTTTTGTTACAAGGATGGATAGGTGAATCAAAAGAGTATATCTTGTAATCAGCTTGTGATACATCTTTGCTAAGAATTGTCACATTGTAAATGTTGTTAAACACCAAAAATTGCAGCATGTCATCATGTTCATTATCTTCAAAATTTTTGAAGACTATTATGAAATTGGAGCGTGGATTGAAGTAAAAATCATCCATTGCCTGAGTCATGCCATTTTTAAATTCTTCAAAATCTTCTACACTTATGACATGAATCCAATCATATAATGTGCTTTTCTTCCAGGAAAATGATCTTGTTATGAAACGAGCCTTACGTATTCCATGAAGTTTATGGATCTCGAGAGCGTCGTTGATATCCATCAGTATAACTTCAGTTACAAAATCTTTGTATTCTATAATTTCGGTGATTATATTTCTGACGCATAGAGATACATCACTGTCTGTTGTGTATGGTACTTCAATTAGACTTGTATTTAGCTGTAGATCTTCTGCAGCTGATAAAATACCAAAGGTCAGACATAGGATCCAAAACATTTTAGCTGTTAGATACTCTGTAAATTTCGACAGAGCAGTTAATGATTCATCATGTCTCACGGTGATGAAACATGTGATCAGTTTGACAAACTACACTACTAGTGACTTAAATGGTGTTGATACAATATAATGAATTTGATTAATGTGTTTTTAAAAGTAACATTCCCTAAGTAAATCACTCAACCCTATATTCAATCAGGAACACATAAATCAACTTTGAAATTCTTTGTTACATTTTTGTATATTTTGTAATTGCCTTTTCATTATTCACATTTATTTCAAGGCATCAAATGTAAACGGTAACAACAATGCATACTAAAACATAACAACGGCATACTAGATAAATTGAAACGCTATAATTACAAAAAATAGATTTGAAAATAAAACAAAACGAATGAATAAAATTGATCAGAGGAAAAAAGCAGCAGCAAAGCTAAAAATCATTGGATAACTTCTGCAGCAAATACTTAAGGATTATACGCAGACTAACCAAAGTAACCGACATAGCCCAGCGAAGGCCGCTTCCTACCGGCCTTATTGGAAATCTGTAGAGGAGGCCTATGTCCACCAACGGACGTCCTACGGCTGATGTATGAATGTATTGTTCTGGAACTTGAGTGTTCTAACACTGGACAACTTATTTAATACCTATAGTATCTAAGTAAAATACAATAGTTTATTTTTAAGAACATCAGGTGTGCACATACACTAAAAACTAAGTATTGTACTTAAAATTACTTCAGCGAGACAAAACTTCGTAAGCAAAAACTGCTGTAGATATACAGTATCCTCCAATGAGCAAATTGTAAGATATCTTAAAATCACGCAATTTTAGTGGAGCAATGTCAGGAATAAATAGTTTAGGCTTACACTTCATTTTCTCTGTAAATATGATGCTATCCAGGTGCTGTGTTACTAACCCTGCTCCATTCAATCTTAGGAAAAAATGGTCAAAAGGTATCTTCAATACCGATCCACGTTTAAAATAAATGGTTCTCATAAGATTAATTACAGGATTTTTAAGTTTGTATAGGCGTAAATTGCACTGTTCATCTGTTGCCATCCATTTATAAGTCTCAAATAAAGTCTCAGTCATCGTAGTATAATACAATTGGTTCTTCTGATCTCTGACAATTTTCAAGCAGTCCAAGCGATTGTAGCATTCTTTTCTTTTCGAATACAGTTTATGCTTTAGTTCAGATGCTAGAATAAGCTGATAATTTTGAGATACTTCCTCAAAGTTTTTCGGTTCCCAGCCTCTCGCAGGATGAGTTTTATAGCTCCACATGAGAGCTTGTAATGTGTACGGTATTATTATAATTGCAAATAGAAGACAGCTGATGATTATAGTTTCCGGAACACCAGATTTAAATTTGCGTACTATAAATCGGTTTAAAAAATAACCAATTATAATCAAAGTATCTCTTGCTGGGTCAGTGTGATGGCCAGGAAATAATGAGAACAAATATGCTGTTATTGAAAATGCAAATATCAGTAAAAATACCATCATAACTGGAATCAGATTTTTCTGGATAAAAAATGTCTGCCATGAATCTAAATCACGAGATCGAGGCACGATGACCATAAGGTTATCAACAGTCACAGGGTAACTCAAAGAAAACTTCCTTTCGAGGCTGTCATGAGATACGAAATAACCTCCAACGGCTCCTTCAGCTTCAGTTCTAAGAACTTTTTCCAAAAGAAAGGTATATGAGAAATTGCTGACTATCTTTCCAAATTTATTCATTTTACTAATTGGCACCAGATTAATTTCTATATCTTTATACATTCCAAAGTACCGCAGTATTCTTTGTTCTACTCCCTCATCGTTTGGGTTATCTAAATTAATTAATGGAAAAATATTACGCGTCAGAAGTGAAAAATTACAACCCCGAATATCTTCCATGTTCGGAAATATGTGAGAGCCTCCTTTATAACTACTACAGTTTGCAACTTTGACAATCTTTTCACGATGATTACAAGGATGAATTGGTGATTGCAATGTGTAGATTTCGTAACCCATTTCATCAGGGTTTGTAGCAAGAATTGTCACGTTGTAGATATTGTAGTCAACCAAAAAATGTACCATATCTCTGTGATAGCTTTTAAAGTTTCTCAAGACTATAATGAAATTAGCGAACGGATTGAAGTATATATCTTTCATGATGAAATTCATAACAGCTTTGAGTTCATCAAAGTCATTAGCGCCCATGACGTATATTCTTTTGGGGACTTCATTTTCGATCCAAGAGAACGACGTAGTGATGTAGCGAGCCTTCTTTATTCCGTGAAGTTTATATATATTCAATGTCTCGTCCACGTTACACAAGATCACATCCATTATGAAATGGTCATGTTCTATAATTTCTTTGATAACGTCTCTGACACAATAAGAAACATTTTTATCGTCTTGTGCTTGTTCAATATTTGTTGAAATGATGTTTGAACACTTTGCAAGTGCTGACAGAATCCAGATACTGGCCAAAAGTCGGAACATTTTATAGTTTGATCTGAAAAATGAGCCATTCTTATAATTTTTTTCGCTACCTCGACTCCCCAGGAGTTAGGAGGAATAAATAATACATAAACACATTATACCATATATTGTAATTATCTAGAAGGATATTCCAAACTGATCTGAGTCGACTTGATAGATAAAAGAAACAGAAGAAGAAAAGAAACAGACGCTGTCAAAAGATGAGACCTACATTTGTAACTAAATGGGAATTTACACGGGTACCAATAAAAGCTACATGATTTTTGTCGTGTGGCAAAAATCGGCTGTCTAGTCGAATTGTCATTTAGACGGTCTCTTTTCGCCACGCGGCAAAAATCGTGCGACTTTAGTCACCCGTGTAAACACCACATAATCTACATTTCAGCTCGCTTCACATAAGTAGAACTGCGTGGAAACCGGTTTCAGAACTCTTTTAACCTAGCACGCTCATCGCAATGTACAATAGGTACTATTGAAGCGCTGAGCGCACCTTTTTAACACACTTTTATAAGTTTCGCCTGTATGTTTATTTGCTTGCTCGACCAATTCCTTTGAGCTCGATTTTGACCTACTTTGAGCGATCAGATTTTCTTTAAACTTTGCACACCTATCAAAGAACGATGACAATGCATTTTTTATAAAAAAAAAATATATTGCTCCTAAGCGTGTTTTTTAGTTTTTTTTATACTTAAACTATATTTATTGATTTTAATTATTAGACGCAAGCTGTACGTGAACAATAAATATTTCAAAATATACAATATATTTTTTTTTTTTTTTTTTTAATAATTTATAGATTTTTTTTTAATATAATGACAATACTACATTACTACTACATAGAAAGCAATTGGATCATCCACAGACCCTTAATATATAATATATTAACTATAAAAAAGCCATAATCTTTGCGTCTTTCTGCTCTTCAAAAGTTAACTAATAATTTTATTTAAAGATGTTGAAAGAAAAAAAATATGTTAGATGACCTTTACCAGTGAGAAAAAGTTATACTCACAATCCAGTTACCAGTAACTACTGTAACATCAAGTCAGTAATCGAAGTGCGATGTAAATACTGAATGAGCTTAGTATAATTCCACCGTGTTATAAATCAGATGGCATTCAATTAGGGAGGAACATAAATCATACCGACTGAGTCTAAGCGAATCTTTCATTGCGGTGGTGTCATTAAGGAGCCGAAAACGACGAATTGTTCTGTCGGAGCAACCATTTCTAATCCTATTGTTATTTGATGTAAAACTGATTATGCTGTTGTTATAGAAAAGCTTACATAAAATAGTAGCACTAAAAGCCCATACGGTACTTAACAAAATTTTTGGGTTGGTACCCTATATATCTACCTAATCAACTACTTTTTTTGTTTTAATAGGTACCTACTAAAGAAATAATAAAGAATGGTGAAAAATACGGAAGGCAATCTTAATTTGATCAAAATCAAAACGAAGGTAGATCTCATGTCGTTCAGAGAGGTGAAATGACTAGCGTAAAAGTTGCTCTACTGGCAAAGGCCTTTTTTACTCAGGAAAACTCTTCACCACAAGCCTGGGGAGACCGGTGGCTATGTGGGAGTCCTCGCCAACCCTAGTTGGTGGTATACTCAATAAGAACTTCGTTTCCGCCTCTGCGCTTCATGTCGGGGCTACAGGCACGCTTCCTCACTCTTCCGCGACTACAGACAAATGTTTTCCTCTTTTTTGAATGAATGAATGGACTCTACTATACCCTCAGACCCTCGCTCACTGTCCCTTTGCAAACTTTTATTTTTGAAAATAGGTTTAAGTTTGACCGCATTCGGCTTGATTTAAAGCGAAAATGTGGTCCAAGGTCACATTACGTTTATTTAAAATAATAAAAGTACTTGTTTATACTTTTTTTAAGCGAAAAAAAGCGAAAATGTGGTCCAAGGTCACATTACGTTTATTTAAAATAATAAAAGTACTTGTTTATACTTTTTTTAAGTTTACATAATATTTTACGGAAAATGCAGACCAAAGTTGTAATTTCCATCTTTTAGTAATTAGATTCCAAAATGCGAGACACTAAGGACCTACACGCAAATAAAAATCTAATATCATGTCACAAATGTCAGGACAAGAAAAGTAATACAACAGACTTTTTCACAAACTATGTATTTATTACCTATTACATATTTAATTTTTGCAAAATTCTACTTATTCAAATATTTTATCAAAGTAGGTATTTTGCTCACATAATTTTTGTTTAGCAATTCCGTTATAAATTAGTTCAATTTTAGATACAGATATAGATATCGAAATAAATTCATATTTATATAAAATTGATATATTAGTTATTAGTTTCAATTATATACATTTTTTCATTACGACTTTTAAACATAAACTTCGTAAGCAAAACTCACTGCAGACAAACAGAGCCCAGCACAGAGCAAATAGTACGATCCCTTAAAATCACTCAATCGTAGAGGGACAAAACTTGGAACATACTCCGGCCTACATTTAAGACGTTCCCTAAACGACATTTCTGTGAAGTGTTGATTTATAAGTCCAGCAGCAATCAATCTAGAAAGAAATTGGTCAAAGCTTTGTTCCAAAACAGATCCACGTCGAAAAAAGATTGATCGCAGATATATATTCATAGGCTCCTTTAAAGTGTATAAACCCAAATTGCATTGTTTATCTGCAATCATCCATTTAAACACATCAAAAGTCTCCTCGCTTACTATAGTATATAAAGACTTATCCTTACTGTCCCTTACTTGCTTTAGACAGTCTATAATGGATTCGCATTCTACCCGATCTTTATATATTCCCGTTTTCAACCATTCCGAAGTCAGAATAAGAATACGTTCGCCATATACCTGGTCAAATGTTTTAGGCTCCCTAGATCGCGCAGGATGGGTTGCAATACTCCACATATACGACTGCATTATGAATGGTATCAGAAAGATAAAAAGTAAGAAGGAACTAATCAATAAAGATTCCGAAACTCCTGATCTGAACCTATAAATTGTAATTCTGTTGAGGAAATAGCCAAAAACTAGCAATATATCGCGGATGAGATCCCGATGGTACGTAGGAAACAGCGACAGGACGTAAGCTGCTACTGAAAATAATACAAACAAGAATGCTATGAAGATGATGAAAACTTTCGATTTAAATAGCGTTTGCCAGCTACTCTCGAAGTTTGACCGGGGCAAAACTACCTTCATGCGGTCTATTGACAAAGGATAACTAAATGAAAATTTTCTAACGAGAATTGAAGCAAGAAAGTAGCCCCCCACGGCTCCTTCGACTTGGTTATTGAGTACTTTGGCTAAAACATCTGTATAGGTGAAATTACCGACCACCTGACCAAGCTTATCTATTTTGCTGTATGGCATCAAGGTAATCTTGACATCAGCATATTTTTCAAAGTATCTTAATATTCTCTGTTCAATACCTTCTTCAGGGTCGTCTAAGTTGATTAAAGGAAAAATATTGTACGTCATTAATTTAAAAGCGCAGCCGCGAATATTTTCTATTCTTGGAAAAATGTGATTACCCGTTGCATATTTGGAGCAATGAGAAACTTCGATAAGCCTTTCTTCTTGGTTGCATGGATGGATTGGCGATTCAAATGAGAGTATCTTATAATCACCTTTTTTATCTTTTGCTAGAATTGTCACGTTGTAAATATTGTTAAACACCAAAAATTGTATCATACCGTCATGTTGGTCATAATCAAACTTTTCGAAGACAATGATAAAATTAGAACGTGGGTTAAAGTATAAATCATCTATGGCTATCATCATACCATTTTTGAATTTTTCGAAGTTGGCTGCGCTTATTACATACATCCAGTTAAATATTGTGCTTTGCCTCCAAGAAAATGATCTTGTCATGAAACGAGCCTTTCGTATTCCATGAAGTTTTTGCACTTGTAATGCGTCGTCGATGTTCATTATTATAACTTCTGTTATAAAATCCTTGTGTTCTAATATTTCTATTAGAACATTCTTAACACATAGTGATACATCATTATCGGGCGCTGCGTGTGGTATTTGGAAAGCATTTTTCTCATTTAACTGCAAATCTAATGCATTTGACAAAGTGAAAAAACTGAGGCAAAATAACCATAACATTTTTAACTTTGAAAATACCTAAATCTCTTCAATATTTAGTTATAAGTTCCTCATCTCTCTTTTGAAATATAGTGATCACACCCCAAACCAAGCTGGAAATGACTACAAATTTAGTAGACAAGTTAATGTAATAAAAATACGTGAATAAAACCCAATTTATATTAGGTAAATGAAATAAACATAAATCAACTAATAATAACAGTTAACAAGCACATATTTGCCTAAGTGATCTTTTGTTAAACGCTAATGGATATTAGCCATTCAAAAGATGTGTATCTAAGTACGTATAAAAACACTAAACGAAATCCTATGGTCGGACCTATGTCCTAAATTTAGGTATGCCCTAATTACCTTACCCTACACCAATTATTATATCTTCTTTGCCTACACCCTATGCCCTAACGCACACAAACACGGCGATACTGGTAACTTATATGTACAGGGTGGAGAGCTGATGCCGATATTAAATGAAATCACATATTAAGCCGTCCGTTTTAAAGCCATAGAGATATTATAAATTTAATTAATGAAGCTATTTACTTAGGTGTGTACAATTTTCTAAAACATCATTTTGTAACAACCTCTAAACAGAGTGTATACTTAGGGAGACGTTGTCAGCTTTCGACGCGCGTCAATCTAATGTCAAAATAGCTGGATGAGTTCCTTAGACACTATGATGCCTAATTACTTCATTTGTTTATTAATTAAATTGTTTAAAAATGTTGTATTTTCAATTCAATGTTTTTTTTTCTTATTGTTTTTATGATTACCGGTTGCTAGTACCGCTGGTGGTTCAAATGAATGTCGACGTCAGCTCTCCACCCTGTATAGAATTACCAAAAGGGTGTACTAAGCTGAAACTACCATACAGTATCAATTTTGTATACGTATTAAAAACTTAATTTAAGGCAGTAGCAACCTAATAACAATCATAAAAATAGCAACTTATGAGCCTTTATAAATATGGACAAGGATATAGGTATTTTCTTAAGATTTGCTCTACATAAGCCAAAATGGCATAAGACACGCATTATAGATCTACTAAGCTAAGGAGGCTAATACCATAAAGTTTAATAGAAACTACTATTATACCTACTTATAATGTTTATTAATAGTAGGTATAAGAAAACTATAACAAAGTTTTTTCACTGATTTTATGAGATGTTTGAAAATACATAGGTAAAGTGAGCTTCACGAAAGAAGTCCCCTAAACCCGTCGCCACAATCGCATGGCCGAAACGTTAAATATAGTTTCACTTATTTTTCGAGACTCCTGTCGTAATGACTCTAGTTTTACTCATAAAGAGATACTAAAGCAATTTTCTTGAATGAAAACTCTCAGAACTACGCGTCAGGGCGATCTGTTAAAATTATTTTCACTTTTTGCCGCGGGACTTGTTTCGTGAAACGCACTCTATCTACTATTGATGATATATGATAAAAGGCATGACAACTGGGAAAAATATAATAGCAAATTTATTTATCATTTAGTCTGTATAGTAGTTTAGAATATAAAAAATTTAAACTAGTATTTTTTCTTTTATCAAACAAACTAAATACCTAACGACTTGCAAATATAAAACGCATCCAGTGTGCGCAAATAATAAGCCCAATTATGGAGGCGCCATCGTAAACTTGATAGCAACGTAAAAAGTGTTATCTCTATCGAATGCCTAAAGTGAGAAAGAAACAGAATTATTCCAATTAGCTATTAGAATTACGATGGCGCCTTCATAATTGAGCCTAATGTACTCGTAGAGCAAGAAGTAACACCTACTGATCACTTAAGTAATGCTTAATATATATTTATTGTTTAACCTACAAAAGAAAAGAAAAATAGAATATTTTTTGATTCACTGATCAACGCCCGTCGCGTTATATTTTACTTATTATATTTTTTTAATCATCTAACTCAAGTTATTTGTGCACGATGTGCAAAGGCGCATTGCTTACGAGTACCTATCTAATCAAATATATTTTCTACTTGATAGAACTTCATAAGCAAACGCCATCGCAGATAAACAGTAGCCTCCAATAAGCAAATTGTAAGGTATTTTAAAATCACGCAAGTGCAGTGGAGCAACATCAGGTACAAACAGTTTCGGCTTGCACTTCATTCTCTCTCTGAATATGATGAAATCAGCGTACTGTCGCACTAAGCCAGCTCCATTCAGTTTTAAATGGAAATTATCAAAAGGTATCTTTAACACTGAGCCCCGCTTAAAATAAATAGCTCTCATAAGAGTAGTAGCAGGTTTTTTAAGCTTATAATGTCGCAAATTGCACCGTTCATCTGTCACCATCCATTTATAAGTCTCGAAAAGACTCTCGGTCAACAAGGTATAGTAATTATCTTTTTCGTCTCTTAGTATTTTTAAGCAATCCAATCGATTATAACATTCTTTTTTATTCTTTTGAGAAGTCGTTTTTCTGGACTCTGAAGGTAGAATTAGCTCATAATTTTTGATTACTTCTTCATATAATTGGGGTTCCCAGGCTCTGATAGGATGAGTTTTAAAACTCCACATGAGGGCTTGTATTGAAAAGGGTATTATGATAATGGCAAATAAAAGACAGCAGATGAGCATCGTTTCTGGGATACCGGATTTGAATTTTCGTGTGATACATTTGTTTAGAAAATATCCTATTACAAGTAAGGTATCCCGAGCAAAGTCAGTGCGCGGTGCAGGAAATACTGAAAAAAGGTATGATGTGATTGAAAAGACAATCATGGTTAGGAAGACCAATAATGTTGGTAAAAAATTATTGTGATTAAAGAATGTGTGCAATACATCCATCCTGTGAGATCGAGGCACAATAACCATGAGATTGTCAATCGTCAAGGGATAACTAAGGGTAAACATATTCTCAAAATGATCTTGAGATATCAAATAGCCTCCTACAGCTCCATCTACTTCACTTGTTAGTGCTTTTTCTAAAAGGAAGGTGTAGGAGAAATTGCTAAAGATCTTTCCAAATTTATTCATTTTACTGAATGGTATAAGTGTAATGTTTATGCCGTTGTAAATTGCAAAGTACCTAAGTATTCTTTGTTCGATACCTTCTTCGTTAGGGTTGTCCAAGTTGATTAAAGGAAAAATGTTATGCGTGAACAGTGAAAAGTTACAACCGCGAAGCGCTCCTATTTTTGGAAATATATGGACACCTCCTTTATAAATGGAACAGTCTGATACTTTGATAATCTTTTCGCGTTGGTTACAAGGATGGATTGGAGATTGCAATGTGTAGATTCCATAATCCTCTTTATTACTATCACTATCATTCCTGGCAAGAATTGTGACATTGTAGATGTTATTCGCAACCAAAAAATTTACCATATCTTGGTAGTGGTAATCTTTATAGTTTCTCAAGACAATTACGTAGTTAGCAACTGGATTATATGAAATTCTTGTGATAGTGTGATTCATAATATTTTTAAATTCTCCAAATTCAGCAGCTTCTGTAACGTAAATTGGTTTGTGAACATTATTTTCTTCCCAAGATGATGACGCAGTGATAAATCTAGCTTTCTTGATCCCATGAATTTTATGTATTTTTAATACATCATCTATATTTAGCAGATATACATCTATGACGAACGTATCTTGATTTAAGATTTCTCCTATGATATTTCTAACACAGAGGGAGACATCAGAACTGTCTCCAGATTTTGGTTGCTGAATGTTTTTGGAAATAATATTTGAGCTCCTTGTTAGTTGCGGAATAATCCAAATTGAGAGTAAAACTCGTAGCATCGTGAGGTCTCATCTGAAAAATTATACACAAAGCACGGTTACAACTTGGTTTCCCAGTATCTGGAACAACACAACATAGCTACTACAAAATTTGAAATAGCTATTTAATTAAATTGAATTAAATAAATACATGTATAGTTGGATTTTTGAGTGGTGAGATAGATACAATTTAAGGTTGGATAGATATTTCTTCTAGTTTATGTCTGACAGATGTTGGACCACAGCTCGTTTCATGTGAAACTTACAGAAATAGGCACCTTCAGGTTCTTTTAGTTAAATATTGATAGGTATGTATATCTTCGCTAGAGTATCTCATTCCTCAGAAACCTTCAGTGTAGGTACCAATGGTTCCAGTACCCCGACTTTACCTACTCACGATACGAGTATAAATCAATACCTACCTATTAATAAAAAGAAGAAAGAAGTAATGTTTTAAATAACCAAAGCAAATGCCTAGTAATGACGAACTAGCAATAAACCAATCACTAGATATTCTATCCAAACCAAGCTAGTACATATTCGTAATGAAAGGCAAATACTAAATGAGCCAAGTTAAATTTCATTGCGTTATAAATCAGGTGGCATTCAATTAGGGGCAACATAAATCATACTGACTGTTTCTAAGCAAATCTTTCATTACCGCGGTGTCGTTGTGGACCTAAATCGACGCATTGTTCTGTCTAAAATATAATATTTTTAAACGGATTCATGTACTAAAAGCAGACTAAAAGCAAATAATAACTCAAAAATAAAAAATAGTGGGGCGCACGAATGGGCGCACGTAACAGTACCTAATATTTTGGGTAAACTCAGTAGAGATGGATACCTCATTCAAAATACAAAAGCGTTGCATTAGATCTATATTTAAACGCCGCAGTACGGACTCGGTGAAAGAAATCTTCAAAAATACCTAACGGTCTTTTAACACTTACCGGCATTTATATATTTGAGATTTGTCTGTTTGTTAAAAACAACCCAAACATTTTTATAGTACCTAAACAAATCAGTACGCTCAGAATCAGTACGTCGTAAATATCAACTCAATGGATGTAATAGGGTCTATTCTGTGAATTCAATATAAATAAAGCAAATAATGAAATGTTTCACAGAAGTACTTACATGATGGCAATCAATACTAATATTAATTTTAATGACTTACCTCATCATATTAAGGCTTTGTGTGGAAATAACTTTAAGAAATGGCATATCGAGAAAACTTTTTACACCATGGAGGAATTTTATGTACCCATGGGTCCGGTCCATATTTATACTATAAAAAATAAATCTAGTAGGTATGTACTATATATTCGCGAATGAAACATAAATATTAAAAAAAAAAAGAAACTAGAATAAATTATTTCATATTGAGTAATGTGATATAAAATATGTACCTACCATATATATAGGCTGTTCAAGTTTTTACTTACCTTTTATAAAATGCTAAGACGTTGAGAATGGTTGAAATATACAACTTTTTATTTTGTTTTTAGAATGTAAGTGTAACATAGGTAGATTTATTAAACTATAATGATCTCAAATGTTGGCTATGATAGGTTGTATATAAAATGTGTATTTATTGGTGATAGAATCTCTAACTATGCCAACTTCAATAGAAAATGTAACATAGTTTAACTTAGACAGGTAAACTTTAAAATTTATGTTACCAAAAACTGCATGTCCGCTAGGATAGACTGTTGTTACTAAGAAAATTTGTACCACCTTTTTACACAGTTTGTGCAATACATTTTTACTTTACCTACTTTGCAATGTAGGCACACGTTAGGAGTTATTATTTTTTAGCTTTTAGTACATAAAACCATGTAATATAAAAAAGATTTTACTAATTTTATTAATACGATTTGCTTCGGAATTATGAAAATTTCACTATGCTGATGGTATAGTAAATCGGCCAAGTAGGTACTACGGTAGGTAAAAGCGAACTCGCGCACTAAGAGTTCCGCACCATATGGAAGCCCCTTAATTTATTTTATTCTAGTAATATTATTTTTGAAGTGAATATAAAACTAAATATTTTAGTAGGTTTTGATTTCCTTGAGTGTCAAAATATGCGGGTTTTACGACATAAAAGGCTCTAACTGTTTTCAATGGTAACTGAGAATTTTTATTTTTTCACAACTGTAAGAGACCATATACGTATATTTATATAACAATGTTAAAGTTACTCATAAATTACATAATTATTTTGAAAAGTAGAGCTGACAGAGAAATTTTATTCACAGATTTGAGATCGCCATCGAAAATTGAATCAAAATCTTGAAACATAACCCAATCATCAGATTTGCTGTTGTGCAGTGTAATTAACTGAATGAGCTCCCCGTTGGAGTGAAGCGAAAAACTGATCAGTTCATCGCAAGGATTTTGTATGAAATCCATGGTTCATCGCACCGTGAAATAATTCGTGAATGCCCACATTTTATAATTTTAGAAATCAGATATATAATTATTTATTGTACATCGAGTTAAAAATGTATCCATTTGATAAATTGTAAAGTTGACTAATATAGGTATTCTACAATATATTAGAAGTAAGTAAGACAAATTTACTTAATTCTAAATGAAAATTTAAATTGAATAAATTTAAGAAACAACATTAATGATAATGATAACTTCATAAATATAATATTTTTTTTTAAATACAAGTTGTAGAATATATTAGTGGATAAATAATAGTGCATTAGGAGTAGCAACGGTAATTCGTTTACCGTTCTTACTACCTACTGGTAGTAAGATTGGTAGTAACACTGATAATAAACTTAATAAAAACCTCCGAAAGTACTTGACATTGTAAAATGCGCGAAATTGCGACGTCGAAAATACCTCCAGCGCGAACGCCGCAGAAAGAAAAAACTTTTGACATTGAAATAGAAATGTATTTGTCATTGCCAAATTAATACCAGTATTATTTAGAAGCTATTTTCCATTTTTTTCACGAAATTGTGAAGCTAGTAATTTAATGCTGATAATATTGGTCTTACCGAGTTTGCCCCAACTCGTGATCAAATCATTTCATTGCTGATAAACATTTTATCGTATTGAATGTTATATCGAGTTTATTCTTCCTTTGATACGAATCAATGTTAAAATTATATTTCCATAGAATTATGACATATTAATTAGTGTTAATTCTTAAACTTACTAACTTACCACAATTTTTTATTTATTTAGTAATCTTACTGGAGATCTTCTGTAGTGGCCGCATGATGACTGAAATGATCAATAATTTATTGTACCTAAACTAAAAAAAATTAAAGGTAGCCAGAATGGATTTGTAGTTTTAAACTTGTTAGGTACTTACTAATATTCCTATCTTTCTGTTTGTAGTGTAACGAATCTGCAGCCCAATTTTCAAAACGCTAGGTAGAATCGTTAACCAACCTAATCTACAGCGTTAGCAGAGGATCGCGTACTATATCTTGCGTTTGCACAACTCCGCACAAGCACAGATTTTCATCAGGAATGAATGAAAAATAGAGCCCCGCTGTTATTCAAACTCGTAACCATTATTAATACGCATACCGTTTTATGATACATTTTTTGAGCCCCTTTGTCCCTATTTTTTTTATGTGTTCAACAGGGAGATTTCGGAGTATCTTATGGTAGCACTGAATAGTATAACTCAGCTGTCATCTGTCAGTCATTGATGTAGAAATGTTCAAAACAGAGAAAAATAGTAATGATCTCATAAATTCAAATTAACTTCCTTTCTTCCCGTGTTCTTAATGTTAATCTTCATAATCCAGACTCGATCGTTGTGGAGTGTAGTCAGCTTCATAATAAAACCATGCAGCAATCTCCATTTGAAAATATTTTCAACATAATCGGTGGCATAACCGAAGGGAATGAAAAGCCGATGAAACATGGGTTTTACAATGCTTTTGCTCTATTTATACTAACAGTGTGTTGTGCTGCTGTTTACGTGCTATTTCTTATCCTCGAGCCGTTCTTCAAGCCACTATTTTGGGCATTATTAGTGGGTTCTATACTGCATCCGTTCAAATATAAGTTGGCGAAGAAGTTGAAGTCATGGTTTGAAGAGCTAGAAAAATCCAACACGTCCGTTATCGTAGGGTTGATGGTGTTACCGGTAAATGCTGTCAATTTTGCATCAGACACAGTTGGACAACAGTTCATAGATCATTACAAGGTATTCTAATTTGAGATTTGATTAATTCTAACTTCAGAAAATGATCTCATTGAAGATTTTAATTAAAGTTTATCACTCTCTTAGTCATGCTAATTATGTTGCTGATCTCAGTTCATCAAGTCTTGAACTACTACAAAGTTCAATGTCACATTTATGCACAGAGATATCATAGGGATAATGTGGTCGAGAAAAAAACATAGAGATGCAATGATTTAATATGACGTGATTTAGAAAAAGACATGAAAAATATCTTGATTCAGTAGCTATTAGTTGCCGTGATTTTTCTATCAGTAGTGTCAAAGTCCAATCCATATTTGACAGTTTTGACAGCCATGGGCAAGATTTTCCATATATTTTTGTAGTTATGAATTGCCTCAAGCGACAACAGCACTATCTCTCTAGTTGTAATAGCTCTGTGCATTTATGTGACTACATTGGAGCAGATTTTACCCATAAACATTAGGTATTATAAGTAAATACAGTTCAACAGGACTTATTGAAAATATTAATAATGTGGCAACTTTTAATTATGGGAGTGTATATGCAGGTTGTCTCACAATGTTTCCCTCCACTATAGAAATAAATTAACACTCAATAATGAAGCAAGTTATTCTTTTCTACCCTGTTGTCGTTTCAGCCATAAGATGCACAGTGCAGAATGTTGGATCTCTTCTATAGATCTCCAATAAAACCAATTGGAAGTAACTTTTATACAGAACAATCCTGCTGACTTAATAACATCATCCATAAGTGGGTGATTCTATGCAGCATTTTCTGGTATGGGATCTCTATTTGAGAACTTTTCAACCTCATCAGTCCTCCATCCTACATGCCCTGGCTGCCACCTTTTTTATAATTAAGTTAAGCTAATTTGTGTTGTATTTCAGACTGTAATAGGGCTCCTTTCTGCAATATTTGTGTTGCCATGGCTGTACAACTCGGTGCCTCGGGGGCTGTCCTGTCTGTTCTGGCAGTTCAGCAGCTTTGTCAGCTTCTCCACTACTCTGCTGATTAGTGTCTGCAGCTCTTACATTGTAAGTAAACTTTCTTTCTCACTATTAACGATAATTTCTAACTATGAATACAAAAAGTATTTATACTTTTTGTATTCATAGGTATTCATATAAGTTTATAAACATTGACTGGAAATTTTTAATGAAGTAATCGACTGGAAAGACATCCCAATGAGCTGGCTGTGACACTTATAGTGCAAGACATACATTGAGGAAGGAATCAGAAGGAGATGGTGTAATGACATTTAGATACTTTGACATGTAATAGTTTAAAAACCGAAATAATAATCATATAGGCGTCTCTTTCAAATGTACGTAATAAGAATAGACCAACATTATACAGCACAGTTTCGCTATAGTGTCTATATATTTCGTGACGTGTCGCGCGTGCCTGGTCCGCCATATTGAGTCGAAAAACAATAGCGACGTTCTTATTATATCAAAAAAAACTATCGATATTTTGGTTAGTTTTTATTTGTGTTATTGATTAGCTGAAATTTTGAATTTTTATTTCATTTCACTTTTCATGTCAAATTTGACAACTGTCATTCCAGAATTAATACAAGTAAAATGGCATGACAGGTGTGAAAGTAACAGCTGTCAAACTAAGAAGTATTATTATCTCCGTAACTATCGAAGCTAGACCATTACTGTCTTAATAGCAGTAATAACACTCAATGAGATCTATTAGATTGTTCTAATGACTGCTGTCAAAGCTTAAAAGTGAATTATCTCCGTAACTATCGAAGTTAGACTACTGCTGACTTCACAAAAGTGACAGAGCGCAATTAGATCTATATTTTAAATGACACCTGTCAAACTTAAAAGTGGATTATCTCCGTAACCATCGAAGTTCGACTATTGCTGTCTTAACAAAAGTGATAGAACTCAACGAGATCTAAATTTCGGATGACGGCTGTCAAACTAAAAAGTGGAATACCTTCGTAACTATTAAATCTAGACTATTGCTGTCTTCACAAAAGTGATAGAGCTCAACGAGACCTATATTTCGGATGACAGATGTCAAACTTAAAAGTGGAATATCTCCATAACTATTAAAGCTAGACTATTGCTGTCTTGATACAAGTGATAGAGCTCAACGAGACCTACATTACGGATGACAGCTGTCAAACTTAAAAGTGGAATATCTCCGTAACTAATAAAGCTAGACTATTGCTGACGTGACACAAGTGATAGAACTCAACGAGACCTACATTTCAGATGACAGCTTTAAAGTGAAAAATCTGTGTAACTATTGACCCTAGACCATTGCTGTGTTTACAAAAGTGATAGAGCTTAAAAAGATCTACATTTGATGTGACAGCTCAAACTTAAAAGTTGATTATTTCCGTAATATTGATAGCTGTCATCTGAAAGATCTCTCTTTGAGCTTTATCACTTTTGTGAAGACAGCAATGGTCTAGCATCGACAGTGACGGAGATAATCCACTTTTAAGTTTGACAGCTGTCATCCGAAATGTAGATCTCATATCAGTTTAGTGAAGAAAGCAATGGTCTATAGTAATAGATAGTTATGGAGATATTCCACATTTAAGCTTGACAGCTGTCATCCGATATGTAGTTCTTATTAAGTCCTATCACTTTAATTCTAAGTCATACCTCAGTAAAGCAGTGGAGACTTTTCTAGAGGTGTCTATGGAGTTTTGGTAACAACACGGAACGACATGATACGTCACATTATATCACTTGCCCACACTCATGCACGTAATTCAGCTTATAATCAATGAAATACCACAATTTTTCACTAATTATCACTGATAAAAACACAACTTTAACAAAATAATACAATGAGGCGACATGTCTTTTCCGCGTTCCCGCCAAAAAACTCGTCCTACCATTCTAGTGTGGATTCTTGAATATGACAGCTGCAACCTTGACATCTGTAATTTTTAGGGTTCTGTACCTCAAAAGGAAAAAACGGAACCCTTATAGGATCACTTTGTTGTCCGTCTGTCCGTCTGTGTGTCTGTCAAGACTCCTTATCTAGAGAACGCGTAAAGATATCGAGTTGAAATTTAAACTGTATACGTATATTAATGAACTCTTGCTGTTGTGTAAAAGAAAAACTTCTCAGTTGTCGTTTAAAAAGTTAGAGTCGTTTATATCGTAAAAAACAGCATATTTCGACACTCACAAAAATCAAAACCTACCGGGTACTTCCCGTTGACATAGAACTATGAAATTAGGCGAAAAGCATTGTCTCAGAATACACATATAGGATTAAATCTGAAAACTGCACATTTTTATTTACATCACAAAAAATAGGGCCTCAAAATTCACAAAATATGGGCTTAAAATTCAAAGTGAGTAAATCGTATCATGAAAGGTGTCATGTAAAAGAACTTCATTAGCACATGCTAAAACAGGTTTTTAATTACTTTAACAATGTGTTTGTACGGAATTCTCGATGTGCGAGTCTGACTCGCACTTGTCCGGTTTTTTAAATAAAAGTTTGCCATTATGTTTGATTCGGCTAAAATTAATTTGTGTCGATAGTTTTATCGATAAGTACGGGGGAAATCGATAAGTGTAGTGTGGTAGTAACAACACTAATCCGCCGTATTATGTGCGGTGGGTATGCAGGTTTTTCTCGTCGTTAGGGCAACTCCATTCTGATTCCTTCCTCAATGAAGACATATACCGAGAGTAAATAGAAAGCCTGTCATTAGTTAAAATAAAATCAATAAGAGGAGATGCACTCACTGGAGTGCACACTTGACATGTCATGACTTGAGATTTATACAGAACAGAACAAAAAAAATTTTTAATTGATATCCAATACAGACTGTAAGCAATGAGGTCACCAGTTGTCACACTAGTCAACGACATTGTGTTGCTATATTGTAATATTTCTATTTTCACTGTGATCAATCAAGTGTTTATCTATGCATCAATCTATATCCCACAAAATGTATTTATGTTAGGTTTGTGTGGCTGAATGTTTTTATGTTAGGTTTCATGGCACCCATAGATTGCCATGAAACTGATTGCCGACAAACCTATTTATTATAACTATAACTACCGACTTTTACTTTAACAAATACAGGGACTTTCAGATATATATAATTGTATATGCCTTTCATTGCCCTGGCATCAAGAAACAACTTCCACTATGGCACCAACTCCGAAATCGCGAAAAAACAGGTGTTCCATGTAAAAAGTTAATTGATTCTTGACAAAATGTGTCTACAACTCTGAAAGTCCCTGTCAAAACAACACCTTGTTTACTGATAGATAGCTATTGACTACTGGCTACTGATGATAGAATACATAAAATAATACTTGAGTTTGTATTGCTGATTCTTTAAGTAGTTAATATTGTATTACATTGCATACTTATATCATAGACAACATTTAGTAGTATATATTCGTCTATGTTATATCTAGCCAATTAGAAACCTAGTGTATTTGTGATATTTTGTAATCAAGTTCTTCCACAATATTACAATGATTTAATTGTATTTTCCAGACGCTGACAGTAGTGTTGGGCTACCTCATAAGTGTGTACATACTATGGACACCAGAACGAGCCAATATATTCAAAGCCACATCTCAGTTCCTATGGCTTGTCATAATAAGCTGTCTCGCCAAGCTGACGGGCTCGCTACAAGTCTACACTTTTGTGGTGCTGCAGGGGATGTGTATCACAGGATTGGCTCTAGAAGTACTGGATGTACACAAGAAAATGTTGCAAACAGGTTAGTAACCAACAATTCAAACTACATGGTGTGTGTAAAAGTGAAGCAAATTGTAGTGCTGTAATTATTTTATTAAAGGTCAGAGCAATAAAAAGAAACAGACGATTTATGAACTTCCACTTTTTGGGAAGCTGGTTGTAAATAAGTTCTCAGCGGTCTTAGATTCCATTTGACTGTTTTTTAGGGTTCCGTACCTCAAACGGAAAAAACGGAACCCTTATAGGATCACTTTGTTGTCCGTCTGTGTGTATATCAAGATTCTTTATCTTGGGTACGCGTAAAGATGTTGAGTTCAAATTTAAACTGTATACGTATATTAATAGTATCTTGCAGTTGTGTAAAAAAAAAACTTCTCAGTTATCGTTTAAAAAAGTTAGAGCCGTTAATGTCGTAAAAAACCGCATATTTCGACACTCACAAAAATCAAAACCTACAGGGTACTTTCCATTGACATAGAAAATTTGGCGAGAAGCATTGTCTCACAGTACACATATAGGAATAAATCTGAAAACTGTATATTTTCATTTAAATCACAAAAATAGGGCCTCAAAATTCACAAAATATGGGTTCAAAATTCAAAGTGAGTAAATTGTATCTTGTATGGTATCATATAAAAGAACTTCACTAGCACATGCTAAAACAGGTTTTTAATTATTTTAACAATGTGAAATTTTCTGGATTTGTACGGAACCCTCGGTGTGCGAGCCTGACTCGCACTTGTCCGTTTTTTTTTTGTGTTTTATGTGGATAGTAAGGGATTTTTCTGCCATTTGTGGACCGATTCTCGTGTTTGATTTGTCAATCTATGAATCATCCCATAATGGTCACATCTGCAGCTACTCTTGCGTTGGTAAAAACGTTAATAACGCCTTTTAAGTCTCACAGCAATATTTTATGAGTGTCTTCAACAATTTCACAGCCATTCTCCACTTTGGCACTTTTTGCCTAATTACCATACCCTACAGCCGTGGTGGTCAAGAGGTAGTGACACCCGCCTTACAATCGTGAGGTCGTGGAATGAAATCCCCGGTCCCGTACCAATGAGTTCTTCTGAATTTATGTACGGAATTTCACACCACTGGCTTTTCGGTGAAGGAATAACATCGTGAAGCAACCTGCATACGTCTGTATAAGGAATTCGATGGCGTATGTGAATCCACCAACCCGCCCTGGGCCAGCTTGGTGGATATGGTCCAATCACCCTTCGTGGGTAGGCCTACGTCCTGCAGTAGACTATTAAAAAGGCTGGTACAGTACTAAACCCTATATTATTTTTTATTGCTTTAAATTAACAGCCATTCTCCGATAAGCAAGTTTATATGTAACGGCCTTACATAATCAGTTATATTATCAAATTATTAGTAACAAAAAAAGCAGAGTTCAGTAATTAGCAAAAAATTTCTAAATTAAAGAAAGACCATTCAGTGTACTTTCATTTATAATTACTTTTTGTCATTTCTATTCTTTCAGACCCAGAAGCTTCACTAACTGTAGCAGTCTACCAAGCAATAACCAGTGGTCCAGTTGTAGATACCCAGAAAAATATCACAAACACAGAAGCTACCGAACAAAAACCCCCAGAAGTCCAATCTGAAACCAGTGAGACTGAACACGAGACTACCCCAGACAAAGATAGCCCTTCCCCTGTCACCCCCGAAGCCATAGTCAAAAGGGGAAGCTGGGCGCCGAGCGAACTCCAAAGCTCCCCTCGTCAAGCCAAAATGCTGTTCAAAACTCGTACACTGTCCGCTTTACCCTTATCAGGAACATTGAGAGGGCAGAACAGATTACTTACAATGAAACAGCAATCTCTCGATGAAAATTATATCAAAAACAACTTCAATAGTGACGAGGAAACAGCCCTATACTTCAAACTTTTATTCTTTGGGTGTCTCTGTATGCTCGTTTGGAAGCATATTTGGCTTCTGCCAGTGATTCTAGTCTTTCTAGCCATTCACGCGTTGAAGATTTTGCTAAACTACTTTGGAGTGTGGTTGTTTTTTGAAAACCAATATAATAAAGTCATGGGAGTTATTCGAGACTGGTGGAATAATAGGTAATGACCTAGTTTTTTAATTTTGGTCTAAGTGATGTTATCGTTTAGTGCCTATAGTCACGCGATATTTTAGTGACTCATTAATAAATTAACATAGAATTTGATGGCGGTTGTGCGGCCATTGTGTTAAGCTTTATGGAACATTACCACTTGTATTATAAATTGAAATTATAGAACCTGTAGATGAGCAAAGTTTAATTATCTGTTACATATTCTAAAGCCGTGGTGGTCTAATGGTAGTAACACCCGCCTTACAATCTACAAGTCGTGGGTTCAAATCCCGGTCCCGTACCAATGAGTTTTTCAGAATTTATGTACGGAATTTAACACTATTGGCTTTTCGGTGAAGGAAAACATCGTGAGGCAACCTGCATACGTCCGTAGAATAAATTTGATGGCGTATGTGAATCCACCAACCCGCACTAGGCCAGCGTGGTGGATATGGCCCAATCACCCCTCGTGGGTAAGCCTACGTCCTGCAATGGACTATTAAAAGGCTGATACTGTACTACTGTACTGTACTGCACATGTTCTGATAATGTATCTTGTAATTATTTTTCGCCAATGATGGAATAACTGAAATTCGAATAGTTCGCACTGATCGATGTGTCATCGATGTTGTAATTTTCAAATATATGTTGAATATTCAAAAACGGCTCAGCCGATTCCAAATTTAAATGGGAGCACCTCTGAAGTATGATCTACTAAACAAAAAATCATCAAATTTGGTTCATAATTGGCGGAGTAATCGCGTAACATACATACATACATAATAATATAGACGAATTACGAACTTCCTTTTCTAAAGTCGGTTAAAAAGGTAGCAAAAGCATAATAAGATTCGAATTTTCCTCTTCACATGTTGTGCATAATTATATTGTATTATCTAGATTTTGAAACTTTAGATTTTGTTTATGTTTACATTGAATGATGTAACCGCGATTTCTTGTACTAAAACATCTTAGTATACTTATCTGTAAGTACTTTTTTCAAAATATATTATTATAAATATTGTGAAACTTGTAGGCAATCAGCGTTACTCCCAGCACATATCCGAGGTATTGGCAAAATGCTCTCGATATGCAACTCCAGCATGACGGACATGGCGTACAGTTCCGTCGACACCGTGTCCAGCTGCTTCGTCATCATCGGCCTCATCCTGTTCCTCACTGTCGCCATCATATTTATATGTATACAGGTAAATATGCACTGATACTGTATTACATTGGCTATATTACAATATTGACAGATGACCTGATCCAGACCACCGGATCGCGTTGGATGCAAAGCGCTCACGCTTGGCTGAAATGATATGAGATGGCTTCAACAATTTACTATAAACTGATACCTGGGCGAGATAACTCTGCTCTTACGAACGTATTGGATTGTATAATTAAAAATATAACTTCTGTTTTCGGAGTATTAAAGTTTTATGGCCGTGGTGGCCTAGAGGTAGTGACACCCGCCTTACAATCGTGAGGTCGTGGGTTCAAATCCTCGGTCCCGTACCAATGAGTTCTTAGGAATTTATGTACGGAAATTCACACCACTGGCTTTTCGGTGAAGGGAAACATCGTGAGGCAACCTGCATACGCCGGTAGAAGAAATTCGATGGCTTATGTGAATCCACCAACCCGCACTGGGCCAGCGTGGTGGATATGGCCTAATCACCCTTCGTGGGTAGACCTACGTCCTGCAGTGGACTGTTGAAAAGGCTGATACAGTACAGTACAAAGTTTTAATTTTACAATCTTGTAAAAGATTTCAATCTTCACTCCTAAATATTTCTGGATTGTCTGTGTACAGAAATGATGACGTCCAAAAACTTATCGCCAACCCATAGATGAAACTGGCTCATTACTGATTGCTAAAAAAAAGAGAGGAGGTTTATGCCCTTCAGTGGGCCGAATTAAGCTGCTTCGGAAGATGAGCGATTCTCTACATTTTTGTCCTTTTGAATTATTTATAATCATAATGTTGGAATTGCAAGCAACCTAGAGAGAACTCGAACTATTTCATCAACCAGCGGCGAGTATTATCACTTACGCTCAATGTTAATGCTGTGAGTCCCGGATTTTTTATCTACTTTTAAGAGTTCTGTGTTCGTAAATAGCAAGGTAATTACTGCCCAAATGCTCCATCATGGCACATAGTTTCTGTCTTTTTGTGATATTATCTCGGCAAATAAAGAAATAAGTTTGTTTCTGCCGAGCGTTACTTAACGAGTGAACACAGCTTATGTTGAATAAAAATCATTTCATTTCAGATATACTCAGAGGCCATAGTAGTGGTCCAGCTTAGTGGCAGTCTTCTAAACAGCACATACGTCCAAAACAGTGAACTGCACGCCTATCTGCCTGAAGGGTGGGAAGAAAAACTGGACTCGCTCATTGATAACGCCTATACTTACGGCAGGGAGGGGATTTCAACCGCGGTATGTATTTATACCTATTTTTTTCATAGCTCGCATACAGCTTTGTTGCTAGAATTTCATCTGGAATAGTGTAATACCGCGCGTAACTTTTGGGTTGTCAAATTGAGTGGTTGGGTTATAAATATTTTATAACATATTTGCTCGTAATGTGGCTGTAATTACACCAATTTCAATATCGTAATGTATTTCATTACGCACTTGTGCGTTATTGTAATGTAAAACGCACGAGTTTTTTTTTTTAAATAAAGTAACATGCACGGTTTTTTAAGATGCTCCGTCTAAAAATGAACGATACTTTTTAAAATCTTAGCAAAGAGTTTATGTCAGAAAAGTGGTTAATATTCTGGCAACGTAACAATCACTTTTAAAAATTGTTCAAATTTCTATAACTGCTTTAACAAGTAATTAAAGATTTATTCGTTTAAGGAATTCAGAGTTTTATTAAATTCCTCGCAAATATGTTATAAAACGTCGTATGACATACGTGCGCTTTGAAAATTACAGCCTCTGCTTCCTTATAGCAATATCGCCTCGGCTGTAATTTTCAACTTACCGCACTTATATCATAATGTACTATTACGTTTCTGTCTCGCCCGCACTTGTTTAGCTTACCGAGTGCTTTACTGATGTCTCAAACTGACTTTTATGACTTCACGACTGTTTAAATGATCACCCTAAAAAGAATTTGTCATGCATGCATCACGTCACATTCTATTTAAAAGAGAGACGAAAAAATGTCTTGTCAAGAGAATTCGTACAACAGTTCAATTCTAATTTTGCAGCCTTGCACTATCCCTGGCTAAATGTTTAATTTAACTGCGCTATAAATCAACGAATAGACTGTTGGTCATCCGCTCCCGCTTCTTGCCACCATATTAACGCCGAGCCACAGGCTAGTCAGGTCAGAGAAATCGGTATACATTTGTGGCCCGGCTGTCTATAACAGATTACCTGCCCCAGTGCGTGACGCATCTTCCGTCGCTGTATTTAAAAACAAACTGAAGGCATGGCTCCTACAGCATGTATTTTACGATCTAGCCGAATTCATGAAATTGCCAGAGGTAATTAAATTAATTTAATTTGTTTGTTATTATTGTGCCTCTGTAATGCTATTACATTGAACATTGTAATGAAATTATAATTTATAATTTTGTAATATTTATGACATATATCTGATCTATTTGACTTGTAACTTGGCGTTATTAATAAATTTGATTATTGATTATGCTTCTATTTGTTATAATATAACTGCGTGTTATATAAATTCCGTTAATGCCAGAGTGGGTCCAAAATCCATATGCGCGACATTCATCAGTGACCAAAACATCCACGCCTGTTTAAAGATTTTTGGCTTTATATTTGTGCCATATCATAACATGTAATTACTCTCGGAAATTACATGGCCATGAAGTAATGTCACAAACGTGAACCTGTTAGTACTTTATCATTACTATGCGTCTTCCATAATCTAAAATATATATATAAAAATAAGGTTTTAATGTGTACTTGGTTACCGAAGAAGCAAAGTATGTTAGTCACACACCCAAAAACATATTTTGTTAGACCAGTGGAGTAAAAATAAATTATTTATTAGTATAAGGACTGATACTGCTGAAGAACGCTAAATAGTGTTCTGTTTAATAAGCTTTAAATGTGCATTGTTTTTGTCTCCGCTTCATTCGGACGTTACAGATTGAGAAAACGGTAAGTGCTTTCATAAAGCTATTTCTACCTCCATAGGCTATTGCAATCCTGAGTAGAATCCTGCAGTAGATCATCGGGGAAATGGCTAAGAGGGGGAGCAGTATGGCGAGGGGAGGGATTTGAATGAAATTTATTGGCTGCATATTTAAGAAGCGCAATCTATTTCTATTATTATATCTTTCTTTTGATGAAAGAGATATTTTTAAATTTTCTACGCTAAAACTATTATTATATCTTCTTTGGCTAAGATGAAACTCATTCACAATAAACTGCTTGTCAGAATATAAGATCTAGAGTAAATAATTACCATTAACCATTAATGGTACTAATGACGTATAAGTACGTGAGTCATACCATCAATGGTACAATATCAATGTTACTACTCACACTAGATCGAAAATAATCCTGCGCTAAGGAAGATACCGCTACCAACCGGTCTCATTGGAATCACTTCATTAAAACTCGCGTGAGAATTCATTATACTAAAGAAAACACCGGTTTTTACTCACGTCTAATATCGCGCGTCCAGTGCGCGTGCGCCAGTCGACGGGAGCGCGCGTATTCCCAGACGAAGGAGTACTAATTACTCTGAAACCGGTCGGGTTCCCAGCGGCCCGGCCGCGATATTTTACGTGAGTAATAACCGGTGTTTTCTTTAGTATGGTCTCATTGGAGATCTTAAGGGGAGGCCTATGTCCAGCAGTGGACGTCCTGTGGCTAAAAAGAACAAGGAAGATTCTGTCTGAACATCGAGCGAAACACTAGCTATATCATCGCCCGTGCCCTTCCGAAATCTTCTATAACATTTTTGCACGAAACCAGGAGAACCAAATCAATTTCGTTGCTTCATCTGCATTAAATGGCATTATAAGTGGGTTTTGGTGAAAAAGTTTTAGATCGGAGGAGTTCACCGGCATTTTATGACTAATATTTATGAATTTATCACATTCATTCTCACGCATAACTTTCACTCCATCAGGTAAAGAGCATCCTCAAGGAAGGCGATCCAGAAAAGATAGTGAAAGTAGAGCAACAGATACTAGAGATCTGGGACCGGGTGTACCAGAGCTGGGTGTCGGGGCATTTCGCGTCGCAATCCGTCGGGCCGCATGTCGACAGTACGGCCGTGCAGGACTCGTGGGACAACTTCGTCAATAATGTTACTAACACGCCTGGTGAGAATCCAACCCTAGTATAGGCCGCGCCACACAAGTTGGCAGATGTGAAGTTAGCTACAAGCTGCGCAATATCCAATCCTGACTGAAGTTCACATAAAGCGGCACGTTGATTGGCTATTGCGCAGCTTGTAGCTAACTTTACACCCGCCAACTTGTGTGGCGCGGCCTATAATTGTACTCACATTATTGATCATAATCACAAATATTAGAGATAAGGAGTGAGGATTCAACCCTACCACGGTAATGGTATGTATGCAGTATACAATCTTCATATAAACACGGTCGGAACGCGGATTTAGACACACGGTAGCGTGTCCAGCCAAGACTAAGAAAAAGGAACTGGCGACGCGACGTGTGTAATATTACACGAACCATTTCGAGCCACTTTGAAATACAAACGAAAAAATCTAAAAATTTGAACTTTTACCCCCCAACCCCATGAACTAGGGGATGAAAGCTTGTATGAGACTTTCACTAATTTTCATGCTAAAAGTCTAAAAATTAATGTAAAGACTCTTTGTTATAAGTAATAAAACAAGTATTTCAGGGTTTTTAATAAATCACCCCCCAACCCCTAAAACTTGGGGGATGAAAGTTTGCATGAGACTTTCGCAAATTTTGATGCTAGATGTCTGAAAGTTGATAAAGGCACTCTATGTTATAAATAATAAAACACGTACTTTAATATTTTAGGAAATTAAAACTGGGGTATAAAAGTTGGTATAAGACTTCCGCAAGTTTTGAAGCTAGGGATCCGAAAATCGATAAAAGTATGTACTTCTTGTAATAGATATTCAACAAAAAGAAGTGAAATCCAACAAAAAAAATTGCATGTGAAATATAGCCAAGACCAAGTTCGAACATTCAAAAAATTGTCAGTTTTTATTTAGAACCAAACTTCTAACTCTACACACCTTAACTCTACGAGTACTTACTTTACAAACTCTTCACCTTAGTCAATATATGCGGCTTGGCTTAGCGAGTCGCAATACTGCATAGATACCATTTACGTGACCCTACCTATTTGTCAATCCGTACCAGCCGTTTTAATAGTCCACTGCAGGACGTAGGCCTACCCACGAAGAGTGATTGGGCCATATCCACCACGCTGGCCCAGTGCGGGTTGGTAGATTATTTGTCAATCAACTTCCAAAAAAGAGGAGGTTCTATGTTCGTCTGTATGTATTTTGACGTGATGACGTCTTATGAATCGATGAACGCCGGCTGCACGCACGCACAAGGATGACTCATTGTTACATTCCGCCGGAGCCGAGCGTAAAGCGAGAGCGCGTCCGTAAATCGACTTTACAGACAAACAATTTTTTTTTGTGTTTGTTAATCTATATATTCACCAATTGTTAACGGATTTAAAAACCTCTTTTTTGTTTGTAAATCCATTAAGTACCTAATCAAAAGGAGTCGACACTGCAAACTGTACCCTCTGCCAAAAGTACGTGACCGGCGGTCATGAACTTTAATTTTAATAGATCCAACCGATTATTTTCTTTTTGACAGCACCAATAGAACGTAACTGTAAAAATATGACAACTGACTAAGTTTGCTCCTTGATCCCGTATATTAATCATCTTTGACAAATTGAGTCCATAAGTGCAGTAGTTTTTTTATAAATTACATAAAATAACAAACGTTTTTAAAAAATTACGTGCTATGGCTACACACGATAGCCATAAAACGTAAGTTTTGACGTGACAACGTCTTATAAATTAGTTTGCCGGGTGACACTTCAAGAAACTGCGTTACGCTCCGCTCACGTTATGCGCTCACAATGAGAGCGAGTGAGAGGCACGCGTCATGGTTAGCCCGCCTAAGAGCGAGAGAGACAGACATTTTCATCCTTCTTCCTACTATACGAATGAATATTCACATTAAAATTATTTTACCACTCAAAGTCGTTGTCACGTAAAACTTTCGCCCGTATACCGACTTTACAGGCAACCAATTTTTTAAAAACGTTTGTTATTTTATGTAATTTATATTTTTTAAATTATATTTAATTTATATATTTTTTTAATTATATTTAGTTTATATTGGTGCTTGTATTTTGGTTTGTGTGCGTTTCTTCACCCCCCACTGACTTGGCAGACTTCGGTGCTTAGGCGTGTCGACTACTTTTGGTTAAGTACTTAATGGGTAGATCATATTTCAGAGGTCTAACCATTTGATGCTATCGTAATCGGCTGAGCTATTTTTGAAAAACTAACAACAATGTAAAAATGGAACTAGTGTCGTAAATTAATAACAGTAGTTCCATTATGGCACTGTTAATGGTACTAGTGGCAACGATCTAAAGTTACTACATGGTGTAATCCATGTAGTAACTTTGGTTCGTACGAATTATTCGAATTCTGTACACGGTTGAAGTTGGTCGTGCCACTTTTGGTAAAAAAATAATTACGTTCGCATTGATTATAATCATAGAGTTCACAATTCTAAATATCAATGATTTATTTTATATTGAGCGTGAATGGTGTGGGCAAATTGTATTAGGAAAAAGTGTTGTATATATTCATATGGTTACATCCAGGACCTTTAAGGTTCTCATATCATGGTTTGTTTATGTTTCCCGAAAGTACACGACTGTCAATAATGATACTAATACCCCTGATCAGAAGTATACGTTCTGTACATTGTAATAAGGTTTATGTTCAATGTTGAAGTTAGAACAAGTCTCAGTACGCCATATAAATTGTACAGACACACATCGTGACATCATATCGATTTCATTACATTTTCTATAAGCAGCAGCTGAAATATGTTAGTAATTTTTAACCAACTCCCAAAATGGAGGAGGCGTTCTATGTTCGTCAAAACTTATATTTACATTTTTGTCATTTATTTTCTTGGCGCTGAACACTAACATTACAAATACCTCCAAATTCAAAAAGTGCGCGGCAAAGATCATTCCGTCGCACTTATTTGTTCCAAATTCAAAAAGTGCGCGGCAAAGATAATTCCGGCGCACTTATAAAGTTCCTCATAGAAAACACCACCTTTGGGCGCACTTAAAGGCGAACCAAGTAGTCCTTTTCGAATAGATGTGATGAAAAGTATTAATTGACATTGACAAACTGACGTTAAAAGTGGATAACACGGTTTTATCCCTTTGCTTTGATAACACGGTTTTATCTAGGGGTGTTGGGTTGCCAGTCGCTGCTAATTTATATCAGCCTGCTTTTACATATTTACTAGAGAGCGACCGAGCTTCGATCGTTTAATGTGCAATATGTTACTGTGACCATGATATCTAGGGAACGTGCATTTCGCATGCAAAAAAGAGCCGTGCGCGCCATAGCAGGAATAAGCAGCGACCAGTCGGCAAAACCGTACTTCAAAAAATATAAAATCCTTACGCTGCCCTGTATAATAGTACAAATAGCGTTGTTTGTAAGGAGTAATTTAATAATTACATACTTACAGTGAATTCGCAGGGCACAATGACTTACAAACGCTCCCAAGTAGACGTACAGGGAAGCTAAAACAGATACCTAGGAGGCTAGCTAAATCAGACATCAGACACACAACTCACTCACGTCATGGGGCCGGCTGTATCCAACAAGTTGCCTGATAGTGTCACTACTGCTACAAGTATCGTATGTTTTAAGCATCGTCTCAAAAGATGGCTTGTCGAGCAGACGTATTACAGCCATAAAGAATTTCTTAACTATAAAGTTGAGAATCAGTACACACTTTGTACATAGTTTATATGTAATTTTTTGTTGACTTGAATTTTTTTATTTAAATTCACTTTGATAATGTATCACGGTTAACACTTATGACATATAATGAATATTATGAAATAAATGATTATGATTGTATCTACAGGAATGTTCGACTACTCGGGCATCGTGACGTGGATCCAAGACAACGTGGGCACCCTAAGCGCCATAGCCACCAGCGTTTGGGCGCCACTGGCCAGCAACGTGTCTCTGCTCGCTGGATCACTGGGCGCGTTTACAACGCTGCTGCTCAGTGGCGGAGGTGCTATTATCAACATGTTCATCAACTTGGTAAGATAAAGAACTGTCTGTCATCAGGATCGCCTTTTAGAGATACTCCAAAAGGCATACTCAGACATTGCCACGTGAATCCAAGACAACGTGGGCAATCTCAGCGCCATAGCTACCAGCGTTTGGGCACCACTGGCCAGCAACATATTATTTCTGCTTGCTAGTTTGCCGCGCGCTTTTACAATGCTACTGCTTAGTGGCAGAAGCGCTATTATCAACATATTCTTAGTAAGATCTGTATGTCATCAGTTTCGCCTTTTAAAGGTACCCCAAAAGCCATACTCGGGTATGCAACGTGAATCCAAGACAACGTAGGTACTCTAAGCGCCATAGCCACCAGCATTTGGTCGCCACTGGCCAGGAAAGTATCTCTGCTTACCAGTTCGCTGGGCACTTTTTCAATGCTGCTGCTAAGCGGCGGAGATGCTGTAATCAACTTGGTAAGATAAAGATTTGTATGTCATCAAGATCGCCTTTGAAAGACACTCCTAAACTCGAGCATTGTGACGTGGATCCAAGACAACGTGGGCACTCTAAGCACCATAGCCACCAGTATTTGGGCGCCACTGGCCAGCAACGTGTCTTTGCTCGAAGGCTCACTGGGCGCTTTAACATTACGGAGGCGGAGGTGTTATCATCAACATTTTCATCGACTTGGTAAAATGGCCATACGTAGTTCTTAGTAAGTATAAAAATTGTTGTTTCGCTAAATACTTCATACAGGGTTATCCACAATCAGTGTTCTAAGCCGAAGGTGATTCTGACCACCATTACCAACTACTTTTTCAGTGGGTCCAATCCGGAATTCGAGAAAAAATAATCAGCTATCTATCTAACTCGGAATCAACAAAATGTATGAAATTATTCATACATTTTGTTGATTCCGAGTTGCAGTTTTGTACGGAACAGCTGATTTTTTCATTTCCAATTTTTTATTTCTAAATTTGTGTTTTTTTTCTCCCGTTAAAAAATTGTATGGACCTATTATTTGTTCTGTGCTAAAACAGCTGTTATTTGTTAAACTGTTATTTGTTATGTGCTATCACAACTGTTATTTGTCCTGTGCTATAGCACAAAAATTTAAATTATATATAACGGCTGTTATTTATTCTGTTCGATTAGTAGCTGTTATTTGGTCTCTGCTGTAATAACAGTTGTTATTTGTTGAACTGTTGTTTTTTTCTCTGCTATAATAACAGCTGTTATTTGTTGAACTGTTATTTGTTCTGTGCTAGAACAGCTGTTATTTGTTAAACTGTTATTTGTTATGTGCTATCACAACTGTTATTTGTCCTGTGCTATATAACGGCTGTTATTTATTCTGTTCGATTAGTAGCTGTTATTTGTTCTCTGCTGTAATAACAGTTGTTATTTGTTGAACTGTTATTTGTTCTCTGCTATAATAACAGCCTAGCTGTTATTTATTGAACTGTTATTTGTTCTGCGCTATAGCAGCTCTGATTTCGCAGGTGGTGTTCTTCACAACGTTGTTCTACCTGCTGGCTTCCAGCAACGCGCTCTACAAGCCCGTGGAAGTGATCACCCAGATCCAGCCCAACTTCGGCCCGCGCCTCGGTATAGCTCTCTCCGTTGCTATCAATCAGGTACTGTAATGTACCGAACATTGTAATAGTCCACTGTTGATCATAAGCCTTCCCACAAAGGATTTTTGGGCCATACGCCACTACGCTGGCCCGGTGCGACTTAGTGGATCCACATACACTATCGAATTTCTTCGACGAATATAGGTGCATCACGATGTATTTCTTCATCAAAAACTCGGTGGTATGAAAATATGTACATAAATTCCAAAGAAATCTCTAGCTGTACTGTACTGTACTGTATCAGCCTTTTTTATAGTCCACTGCAGGACGTAGGCCTACCCACGAAGGGTGGTTGGGCCATATCCACCACGCTGGCCCAGTGCGGGTTGGTGGATTCACATACGCCATCGAATTTCTTCTACTGACATATGCAGGTTGCCTCACGATGTTTTCTTTCACCGAAGAGCCAGCTGTGTTAAATTCCGTACATAAATTCTAAAGAACTCATTGGTACGGGACCGGGATTTGAACCCACGACCTCACGATTGTAAGGCGAGTGTGACTACCACTAGACCACCACGGATTAATCTATCAATCTCTAGCACGGGGCCGAAATTTAACGGCTCATATTAACCAGCTGGCTTACCATGCGACCACGAGAAGCCACGAAAAGAACTCTTCGACGTGTGAAAATGTGACAGATATACAGGGTTACAGGGTAAGTCGACCCATTCCCGTTAAGGGTGAGTATTTTACTTTGTTTCTGACTAATTTGACTATGAAATACACTATACTAAATTAAAAAAAAAAACAGATATTTGAAATTGGTATTTATAAAATTCCCAATGTTCGGCTATCAGCTCAGATATTTTGAAACGTGTAAGTCGTATTTTTATTTTTATTTGATTTTTACATGTAAAATAATGTTTTATGACCTCACTACCCAATATTGTCCGTAAAATTAACCTTTTATAAAAAGTATTTAAATTCAAATATCTCGAAAACTGTGAGATTTAGGATATGGTGTTTCATAGTCAAATCAGGCAGAAACGTAGTAAACTACACACGCTTAACGGGAATAGGTCGACTTGACCTGTAACCCTGTATACTTCGCCATAATTCTGTCTCATTCTGACACGTTGAAAGAAATATTTCGTGGTGCGCATCCTAGCCCGGCTGGTATCGTAATTGAATAGTTATTATCATTTAAGCCGTAGAAAGTCCACTGCTAGACATTGATCGCCACTCTAATTTTCTAAATAATGTCTTTCCACCTAATGTTTTTTGGCAAGGGGCAAGAACCGAATGTGTTATTTTCGTGATTATTATATTATACAGGGTTATTCCTAATCAATTAGCATCTTTTTAGGAGCTTATTCTGTACATCAAAACTAACAACTTTTGTCAAATCAAAAAAATAAGTTATTGTTCTATAGAATATCGAAATATCGTTCACCCTCGACAAAATGTATAGAACAGCTGTTTTGTTTTTAGTTTTGACAAAAGACGCAGAATAAAAGTTGTTAATTTTGATGTACCTACAGAATAAGCCCCTAAAAGGATGCTAATTGATTAGGAATATAAAATAAGTTATTGTTCTATAGAATATCGAAATATCGTTCACCTTCGACAAAATGTATAGAACAGCTGTTTTGTTTTTAGTTTTGACAAAAGACGCAGAATAAAAGTTGTTAATTTTGACGTACCTACAGAATAAGCCCCTAAAAGGATGCTAATTGATTAGGAATATAAAATAAGTTATTGTTCTATAGAATATCGAAATATCGTTCACCCTCGACAAAATGTATAGAACAGCTGTTTTGTTTTTAGTTTTGACAAAAGACGCAGAATAAAAGTTGTTAATTTTGACGTACCTACAGAATAAGCCCCTAAAAGGATGCTAATTGATTAGGAATATAAAATAAGTTATTGTTCTATAGAATATCGAAATATCGTTCACCCTCGACAAAATGTATAGAACAGCTGTTTTGTTTTTAGTTTTGACAAAAGACGCAGAATAAAAGTTGTTAATTTTGATGTACCTACAGAATAAGCCCCTAAAAGGATGCTAATTGATTAGGAATATCCCTATATATATATGTAAAAAATAGTACTGAACTTTACATTTAATTCTAGGTGTTCAGAGCGTCGTTCAAAATGGCGCTTTTCTACGGACTCTGGACGTGGCTGATCCACAACCTGTTTGGTGCTAAAGTGGTCTATCTGCCCTCTGGTGAGTGTTCTATTTTGTGGCCTAATGCTTACGACATAGGGACCATTTATCTTCTTCTGTTCTGTGTTAAGAATAGATTAGAATTTGCCGAGCGCAAATGAAATTAGTTTTATACTACACCTGCTCGGAAAGTACCTTGATACTTTATCAAATTTACGGTAGAAAGTACGTCATTGCATATCGAACAAATATGCGGCGAGAAAACACATCTGAGCGGGAGAGAAAAGTGTATGAAAATCCATTTCTTACGTGGTTTTTCTTTTTTAATTTTGGGTAAGACTATGCGCTGGTAACCTAAATATCAAAAGCCAAAAAGTTTTTACAGTGAGTTTTTATCTCCAAGTTTGCAAAATGACACTGGCCACTAGCTGTGTGGTGTCAAACAATTTGAAAAAAGAACATGTGAAAATTGCAGACGCCATTGGCGCCATTTTCAATTTGTGTGTTGTTTGAGGATTCAAATTTCAATTAGTAAAGATTTAGTTTTTTATTTTCCTCGTAGGTGTAGTATAAAGCACTATGTATCACTCGAGAGAAAGTGCGATTCCCGATCTCGGGTGTTTTAAAGCCCTCGCCTACGGCTCGGGCTTCAAACGACACCCTCGACGGTAATCGGTCACTTTCTCCTCTCGGTGAACAATGTACTATTTTGTGTACATTGCAGAGTTCCGGTGTTTTTTTAAATACCAAAACACTATGTTACAGGTAATTTAGGTACACTCTGAACTATGGGACCATCTGAGTATTCGTGAAAATAATCGGCTAAGTACGAATCGGACTCGCACACGAAGGGTTCCGTATCGTATTGGTAAAAATAAACAATGAAATAAAAAATACTAAGGGGCTTAGTTTTGTGTATTTTTTAAGTGAATATACAGGGTTATTTCTAATCAATTAGCATCCTTCTAGGGGCTTATTCTGTACATCAAAACTAACAACTATTGTTCTACGACTTTCGTCAAAACCTAAAAAAAAGTTTTTGTTGTTCCATAGAAAAATTTAGTTTACCCGCTACAAAATGTATGGAACAGCTGTTTTTTTTTTAGTTTTGACGAAAGTCGTAGAACAAAAGTTGTTAGTTTTGATGTACAGAATAAACCCCTAGAAGGATGCTAATTAATTAGAAATAACCCTGTATACAACTAAATATTAGGTATTCTGTGAATTTTTCAAGCATCTATCTGCTGTCTATATTAATATCGAGCAAAAACGGCTAAACATTCAGGTTTGTTGGGTGGGATATTTTATTCAGTTTTTATTTAGTATTTGTTGGTATAGCAGCAACATAAATACATCATCTGTGAAAATTTCAACGGTCTAGCTATCACGGTTCATGAGATACAGCCTGGTGACAGACAGACAGACATGCGGATGGACAGCGGAGTCTTAGTAACAGGGTCTCGTTTTTACACTTTGGGTACGGAACCCTAAAAACACCTGTTCCGTTCTATACCTATTGTCGATAGCAGTGAATTAACTTTTTGTTTGGAATAATCGATTTCTATTTCGCAATTTTTTTTGTTGGCGCCTTATTAAATCTTGTTAAAATAAACACTCTTATTTTATGATCATATTTAATGAAGATATTCAAAATATCTACTTATTTAATAATCTAACATGATTTTTGAAACTTATTTTAAAAATAGTCTTATTTTTTATGTAGGCGCCATTTTAATGGATATCCAAGTAGCACCTCGACACTGTCAATTACTTACATCAGATTTTTATCATTATTCAAAGCAGACGTCTTTATTATTTCTAGGAGTTATAGAACTATAATCCCATTAAAATGAACGCTAAAATGTAAATATTTATTATTTGATTATTGCTATTTAATGCTACAGACAGACTAATATTAATAAAAATTTACGTTATTCATGATAATAATCCTGACGTCCGCTAAAAATCAATTTACGTTTTGTAAATTAATGAGCGAAACGAGTATTATAACTTTGAATCCTACTAATATTATAAACGCGAAAGTTTGTGAGGATGGATGTATGGATGTTTGTTACTCTTTCACGCAAAATCTACTGAACGGATTGAGATGGAACTTTGCAATAATATAGCTTATATATCAGAGTAACACATAGGCTATAAATTATAATGATAATTGCGTATGCGGGCGAAGCCGCGGGTAAAAACTAGTAAGATATAATTATTGAGGTCTAAAGCTATCTCGTTTGACCTAACGTCTGGCGTCGCCCTCAAACTAAATTAGGCATACGAAATTTGCGCGTCATTTTAGGCATCTTTATTTCCTTATGAAAAGTATTAAAAAGATAATGCAAAAACATATCGAGCTTAGGCTTACCCTGTATAGTATTAAATTATTTGCTTCATTTGTGTTGTAAAATGATTTTGCATCTCTCATGTTCGGTAAGTAGGTTCTTATTACCTCGGACTAATGGGACTTGTATGTGACTAATTAGCGCTCTAGGGTAATAATGTAGCTAGAAAAGCCCTAGGGCGGTAAGTAATTAAAAAAAAAAAACAATTCTTTCTTTTAAAAAGTTCGCGTACATCTAGCCATCATACTGGCAATAGACATCATGCATTCAGCCCAATGACCAAAGAGGTCGCTTTGCTATTCAGCCTTGTCTTCGTGTGAGTATAATAGTCATCAATTTCAAATATCGAACGGCAAAGCTCAATTAAAATGTTTTATTCTTGTGATGCCGGTTTTTTTCTACTTACCTCACAATCGCGATGTAAAGCAAAATAGTTAGCTCTGGTGTAAGCACCAATTGCACCCTCGAACTAAATATCTCGGGCTGCAATTGATGCCTTACAGCCCTTGGCTTAGTAGCCAAGGGCTGTAAGGCATCTACTATTTCTATTATTTTCTTTCATAACAAGGAATTTCTCTTATTTTTCTTATTTTGGATCGTATTAACTTTTGACATTGCTTGTAAAATATGGCGGCGTGATGGCGGCATTGAACAGAAATCATATTAATATGGAATTCCATTCAAATTAAGCATTCAATGATTCAATGCGGTTGTTTTACTTGTGCGCATTTATTTACCATATTGTAACGGTTTTTTTTGAGCTACTGTAGGTACAGTCTGGTCCCACTTTACAAGATCTTCTTTGAAAGTGTGTTCGCGAGTTTGTTTGTTATTACACGCAGCGACGGATCGACTTGATTTTTTTGCATGAATATATGAAATTATTTTTATCGTGCTTCACACACTAGGTGTATAGAAACTTTCTTTTTGTGAACATCTCAAAAATTGTTCATTTCTCGTTAATGGTAAGAAGTTCTAATAATTTCACATTAAGTGACTGACTGGTTTAAAGCAGTTCTCACAAATGGCGCTTCCAACAATGTAGTAGTTGGTAAAAATGATAAACACTCACTAATTCGGCGCCTTCGCAGAGCGCGATTTAGCTTAATTGGACAAAGCATCTGGGCCGGAGTCCCAGAGGATGCAGGATCAAATCCTGCGAACGCGTCAATTTTTGAGATGTTTATCACAAAAAGAAAGTTAATATAATTATAGATTATAAATAAATATTTTTGAGACATCTTACACACGGCCTCTGACACCAAACTAAGACAAGCTTGTGATATGGCTGCCAGAGACTGATATACTCCATATACTTATTTTTAAATACATACGTACATAGATAGTAACTAAATAACACCCAGACACAGAGCAAACACTTATGTTCATCACATAAATATTTGCCCTGGGTGGGGATCGAACCCACGCCTCTTTGATCCAGAAGTTAGAGTCACTAACCACTGAGCCACTGAGGCAGTCAAAACATACAATATATCAAAAACTTAATATACAATAATTACGATTTTTACATCAACCGTACTTGAATTATCTCGAAACGGTCATTTGTAACCGAAGCTACATTTTTACCGGCCGCGTTCCAACCGAATGATAAACAATATAAATACAGATTTTTTATTTGGCGTAAAGTGATGGAGAAATGTATAGCTCTTATTGTAATATACTTAGGGAGTAGTATCGGGGTGAAAATAAACTTTTTGAATTGCCAAAATCCTGATTGGTCATGTGTGAATAATGTACCGTATGATATTACGTATTCGTGCCCAGTAGCCAGGAACAATGTAAGTAGAAAAATACTCCTTAACTTGCTTCTTCCTAGCAGACAAGAAAAAAAATATTATGAAGTAACAAGTGTCTTGCACTGTCTAGAAAAATATTACATAGGTACTGTCACGGTAATGGTGTCTAACAGTATTGTGACTGTGTTGTATAAGCCCTGTCCTTGAAATATACAGGGTTATTTCTAATCAATCATTCAGAAGCATCATTCTAACTTTTGTTCCGCGACTTTTGTCAAAACTCAAAAAAAATTGGTGTTCCATTTAAAAATATCGTTCACCCGCCACCAAATGTATCGAACAGCTGATTTTTTTTTTAGTTTTGACAAAAGTTGTTAGTTTTGATGTACAGAATAAGCCCCTGAAAGGATGCTGTACCAGCCTTTTTTTTTATAGTCCACTGCAGGACGTAGGCCTACCCATGAAGGGTGATTGGGCCATATCCACCACGCTGGCCCAGTGCGGGTTGGTGGATTCACATACGCCATCGAATTTCTTCTACGGACGTATGCAGGTTGCCTCACGATGTTTTCCTTCACCGAAAAGACAATGATGTGAAATTCCGTACATAAGTTCCAAAGAAACTCATTGGTACGGGATCGGGATTTGAACCCACGACCTCACGATTGCAGGTCGGGTGTTACTACCACTAGACCACCACGGCTTAATCGATTAGAAATAACCCTGTATACCTACAGCGCCTCGTGGCCATGAAAGGATGCTAATTGATTAGAAATAACCCTGTATACCTACAGCGCCACGTGGCCATGCAGAACGTATCACGCGCTAGGGCTGCCCGCCTTCAGTATATTAATTTCATCTACTTATTCTTTACCTACTTGAGTTTCTTTCTAGTTTTATCTACTATGATGTAAAATTATTATATTTATCCCAAAAAAAATAAATTCGTTGTGAATGAAAGAGGAAGCGTTCAATAAAAATACATATTCAAATCTTTGTTTTGAATAAATATTTAGTGTATTTCAGCTATCTTGTTGTAGGCAAATAAGTTTAAGGGCATTTAAAAAAAAATTAAACAATTAATAATATTACAATAATTATACATTTAAAAACTTAATTTTACAAAATAGATAAAACAATAATAAATATCACTACACTCTATTATATATTTTTTACAAATAATATATTTATAATCCGTTAACAACAAATAAATATTATAAAAAACTCTTTAAAAATAATATGACAAAATATTGAAAACACTTCACTAATAAATAACACCCTTATTCTCACTGCACAACACTCTGTTCAGAACAAAGATTTGAAGATGAATTTCCGCAAAGTAACGCCTGATTCAATCAATTAAAAATACATATTGTGTTTTTTGATGTTTTTAGGGTTTTGTAGTAAAACGAGGAACCCTAAAAACGTAAATCACACGCTTACTAGTTACAAATCCACACGGTCGTTCAACCCTACGGCGCGCCTCGACTGACTACCATACTGAGAGCATACTGAACTCCGAGGCGAGTAGGTATGATTCGCATTTCGACCTTTTGTCTGAAGACGGAATACTGTTAGATGGCATTGCCGTTTGCATTTTCATCATTCATTCATTCATTTCACATTCATTCATTGTTATACTTACCTGTTTATTTTTTTCTTGTTTTAGGATTATTTAATACACCTAAAGGACTACTACACAGATCGCATAACAAGCGTTACAGTACAAAATTGCAAGGAACTAAAAGTTTTAATCGACTGTCCGTCGCTACAGAGGAACTCTCAACTGCAGAGATTTATCATCAAAAACGTTGACAAGTTAGATTTTATATATTCGAGCGGTTCGCTTGTTCAGACACCACCTGAAGTCGTCTTAGAAGATGTGAAGGAAGTTGTTTCTTTACCAAGAAAGTTATTCAAGAACCCAGGCTCGAGTACTGAACGAAAATGCTTAGGAGCAACATCTATGAGGCGCATACGAGTAGCAAACAGCAATGTAAATATTATTAGAACACGCGCTATCCATAATGTCACCGACATAAAAAGTATCGAATTCGAAAACGTTACGATAACGACCGTCCAGACTTTCGGTATCGAAGCTATCATGAACACAGATAGCTCTGCGTTCAAAATTATTGACACTAAAATAGATAATATCGAATTTAAAGCGGTCACAGTACACAGCGCGGCTGTGACTATTTCGGAGAGTACCTTCGGCGATATAACTTCCAACTCGATAAACATCACATGCGACTATCTGCAAATTATTGGCAACGCATTCAAGCACATCCACGCTTACGGACTGACAGTAAAATCTGTCAACACAGACATAAAAAGGAACGAAATAGTCTCACTCAAAGCAAACGCTCTCAGCAACATCAAATGCGCTAGAAAGCGGACGAGCAAAAAGCAGTTCAACTTCTGCGAAAATAGAGTTGAAAACGTAGAACCGTATTCCTTAATCTTCGATTACATAAGCTGCAAATCTGCGGGGACTACGGTAGCGTTTAGTGACAATAAAATCGACTGCAGATGTCGGGATATTGCCTTTTTAAATTCCGCTATTTCTAATGTGGAATTGAACAGTATGATACTAGACGTATCTTCGAATAATACTTGCTTATCGGCGCCGTGCGTGCTACCCCTCGATATCGTGAGGCTATTATTAGAAAGCGACATGTGTCAGTTAAACCTTGACCCTCAGGTGATGTGTTTACTGTACAGCGATAGGCATTCTAATAACGAGGTTACTACCGATGAAGAAGTAACTGAACCGCCTCCTACGTTCTATCTGATCAGGCAGGCAAACTCCCCCAATGGGGTGGCTGCGATGACTGCCGTGAACAAAGACGATCTACTTCGGGACAGTAACTTGAATATGACTAATAGAACCGCTATTAAAGTTGTGTTCGATTCTTCGCGAGATTTCGTTGAGACTTTGCGTAGTACTAGCACTTCTCGGAAACGACCTGTGGAAGAAAATAAGACCCCTAATGAAGAGTACGTGAACCGCTGCGTGGGCGCACATTGTCGCAACAATGCCGCCTATGACAAACAAAAGGCACTCGACTTCTACAAATACGTATACGCCCAACTCAGACCGCCGAGACAGAACGATAATAAGAAAAAGAAAACTTGATTGCTTATTTTTATTGCTTTGTTATTAAATAATTTTATCTGTTTTTTTTTTTATTGTTTCATTGACTTGTGAAATCCGTTTAAACAGTTATGAGGCGTAACGTAATTTATTTAGTGATTACGAGTTGTTGACACTTTTGATGGAGTTATGTATATTAAAAGTTTATTAAAAAGTTAACGTTAGTATTTTAAAAATACAGATAGGTATTTGGTAGCTTTGCTATAATTTTTAATAGCTATTCGATTTTTACTAATATTATAAAGAGGAAAGATTTGTATTTTTGTATGTAACGAATAAACTCAAAAAGTACTGGACCGATTTTAATAAATCTTTTTTCATTAGAAAGCAACATTATCACTGAGTAACATAGGCTATATTTAGTACTAGATTACTATAGTACCTATTTATGTCTACCCGTGCGAAGCCGGGACGGGCCGCTAGTTGAAATATTTTGTAGAAGAGACCACATTCAGGACTAAAGCCGCTATCTGTGCTACTAGTTAAAGTTGTGTGGTTTTACTTATTAGTGCGCAAAGGAAACAGTTAATCATATTTATCTAGGTATTGATGGCGTCATGTCGTCTGTAATTCCCCGATTTGCAAATACCCCATTTTTTTCTCGTTATTAATTAAGATAGTGAGTGAGTAGTGAGTACTTGCGATAAAACACAACAATTGATAACTTGTGCTTGCATCAAAGTAGAAAATGTTGATACACGTACCTACAAAGTGTTGCGATAGAATTCTCTAGATATGGCAAAGGACTGACAACAGTGACAACTCTCGGTTTTATTTACCTACATACTTTGAGTATGTATCTACATAATCAAAGCCTACATATATACCTACCTACAGCATACTTACAGGGCGAAAAGTTTGCTATACGGATAAAATGGCAGATAAAGCAGGCAGTAGTCATTGATTTTTCAGAAGATGTTTTCCCGGAGAAATATTATATTTTATGAGCTTAAACAATAAGTTAAGCAACGTTCAGTAGTCTTCGCGGGTGGCATTTACAACTAAACGCTATCTTGGCTCGGATGACACGTTATATTGTAGGCCCCGATTGTTTTGACCGTTAAGCCATGTCAGAAGCCTTCAGGCGGCTTAAACATTCTGACACCAGGGTACCCACCAGATATCTGAGTAAATAAATAAATATTTGAGGACATCTAACCCAAACTAAGCAAAGCTTGTGATATGGCTGCCAGAGACTGATATACTACATATACATATTTTTAAATACATACTTATATGGATAACACCTAAATAACAACAGCAGCACCACGATGCCGGTGGCCTAGAGGTATTGACACTCGCCTTGCAATCGTGAGGTCGTGGGTTCAAATCCTGGTCCCGTACCAATGAGTTCTTTAGAATTTATGTACGCGGAATTTAACACCACTGGCTTTGTGGTGAAGGAAAACATCGTGAGGCAACCTGCATGCGTCCGTAGAAGATATTCGACGGCGTAATGTGAATCCGCCAACCCGCACTGGGTCAGCATGGTGGATATGGCCCAATCACCCCTTCGTGGGTAGGCCTACGTCCTGCAGTGGACTATTAAAAAAGGCTGGTACAGTACAGTACTGTACCTAAATAACACCCACTCACAGAGCAAACACCTATGTTCATCACATAAATATTTGCCCTGGGAATCGAACCTACGCCTCTTTGACCCAGGAGTCAGGGTCACTAACCACTGAGCCACCGAGGCAGTCAAAGAAGATAAATAGAGAGTAGATAGATCATTAGGCAAATTGTTTGTAGTGCTAGCCGCAGTACTGGGCGCGGCGCCGTTCCTCGGGCCGTACCTGGCGGGGATTCCCGCGGCGTTGGACGTGTGGCTTCAGGGGCGACCGATGGCGGCCATCATGCTGCCCATCGCCCAGGCCGCGCCAATTGCCTTTCTGGACGCGGCCGTTTACGCTGAAATTAAAGAGTAAGTGTAGGTCGTACCAATGAGTTCTTTGGAATTTATCTACGGAATTTCACACCACTGGCTTTTCGGTGAAGGAAAACATCGTGAGGCAACCTGCGTACGTCCGTAGAAGAAATTCGATGGCGTATGTGAATCCACGAACCCGCACTGGGCCAGCGTGGTGGATATGGCCCAATCACCCTTCGTGGGTAGGCCTACGTCCTGCAGTGGACTCTTAAAAAGGCTGGTACAGTACAGTACCCATGTAAAAGGAGAAAATTCAAAATTGCAAAAAAAAAAATAGTGTGTGCCAAAAACTTTTGTACATTTTAATCTTTAAAACAGTATTTTGTCCTAATCCTGCCTGAATCCTAATAAATAATATTTTGTCCTAAACCTGCATAATTAAAGTGGTTTTCACCACAATTTCGTTTTATTTTACCAACAAATATTTTCCAATGTTCAACCAAACAAACAAAAGACTCGACTTAAACTTTATTTTTCATTTTGATATTACATAATTATGACACAATTGTTGCAGCGGCGGGCACCCTTACGTAACAGGACTGGCTATCGCCGGAGGCATATTCTACCTCGGCCCCGAAGGTGCTATCCTGGGGCCACTGCTGCTCTGCTGCCTCATGGTGGTGCTGAATCTCTCTTCCACCTTCCTCCGCGACACGCCTTCGGAAGAACGCGCGGCACTCCACTCGAGAGTCAGGTAAATCTGTACAACCTGCGATATTGAACTTTTCGAATATAAATTATAATAAATCGAACATAAGAATGCATTTAATACCTCTAAGTGCCATATTATCCCATTGAATTAACTTCAGCCAACTAAAACCTCACTAGAATGAGTCCATCCTTTTGAAATTTCCATGTCTACTGATACTGACAGAAAAATGTACCTATTTGTAATAGAAGGCATAATGAAATTCCACTTTTGAAAAGCTAAATATTATAAACCAGCTGCATTATGAACAAGGCCATCGATTCAACAAAAAATATGTGAGCTATATTTCTTATATAAAAAAACGTGGTCTTGATTATTTGTATATGTAGGTATTATAGTATAGCCTCTTTCTACTTAACCTTGTAAACTTTCAAATTAAAAATTAGGGTCAAATCAGATCCAGTTAGCTACTGCTTGTAAGCTTATTTACTATTACTATTTGAAAAATAAGTTCTAATTGAGTTATAAATTATAAGTTCAATACCTTAAGTTTACTTACTGATCGTCACATATGAGTGGTCAAAGAATCTCTTAAGTACATTAGTAGTAGGTATATTTATAGATCATATTTGTGTAATTGTTTGATATTTTTATTGAGTTGTGAGATTTTGAATTTGTTTTGATTTCCTAAAGACGGTCGGAGACTTAGGCCACAAAACCACTTGAAACAGGTATGCTGTATTTGGCAGTGTTGATATAAGTAGGTATATTATTATACTTTCAATTGCACCTATTTATTCGGGGTATACAATTTATTTGCTTGCCCTGTACTAAGACGTGAGTAAGGGGGTGATTAAGACCATAATTATTAGCAACATTTACTATTGGGCCAACCTGGAATTCGATAAAATAAGCTATTCCATATAAAATTGCAACTCGAACCCGACAAAATGTATGAAGCAGCAGATTTTTTTCTCGAATTTTGTGTTGGGCCCATAGAAAAAGTAGTACATAATGATGGTCTGAATCATCTCCTTTCGGCTTAGGACAGCCGTTCTAGGCAACCTTGTATATCTAGAGGATGGACAAAACTAGAAACTAGGATATCATTGCAGTGCATCATGACTAACTTCTTCTATGCAATTTTGAAATTGCCTGCAATTCTGCAAAAAAGGCTTGTCCAAATACAAAGTGTCCAATAAAATTTATGGAATAGCGTGTTGCTTTCCTTTTCAGGGTTCGTCCCACAGTAAAAGTTGATCATAATAATGAATACAGTGCATGGTATCCTAGAATAAATTCGTCGTTTACAGATATTCCCATTGATTTGCATTTATTGCATTTGACGTATAAAACAAAATCTTGTGGCCTAAGTCCTCGACACGTCTATTTTCCGGTTTAATCCCAGTGTTACTACCAATCTTATTACCAGTAGTAAGAACGGTAAATGAATTACCGTAGTTACTACTGCAGTTGAAAGTTGTTAGAACGGTAAAAATAAATTACCCATGTGACTACCGTAAAAGTAAAATAACAAAAAGAAACATAATATGATCTGTCATGCATGACAGGTGTCAAAGTGACAGCTGTCAAACTAAAATATGTTTTTATCATCGTCTTCTTCTTCTTTTGTTTGGCGTCGCATTGTTGTGCATTTGTCAGTGTCAAGTATTAACACTGGGAATAAACCTATTTTCCGAATGAAATTTGTAAATACAAATCCATTTTTAAGTTTTATCATGTTCTATATCTAACACTTTGTGTAATCTATTTTGTAGCTAATACGTTTTACTGATCTTCTTATAATCTAGGTCGTTGTTGGGAATTTTTCAATAAAAGGTGTGTATTGTCGAATTGAGCGCTTTGTGTTGTTTTACGTTTGGCCCTGTTGTTTTGCTGTAAAAAATGCTTGATAGCACCATTTAGTCTATATGCTGAGTTTTTCTGTAAAAAAAATGCTTCTTCTACTTCGTGTCGATGATCCAAATAATATTAAAGTGAGAATTTATAAGGTCTATATCTATATTATATATCTGGTGAAATGGGGATTCGCAGGAAGCGCCCATTGCCAGTGCGGTGCTCCGATACAAAATGTGCAACATCTTCTCTCATGCCCTAACTGCCCAAATACCTGCACACTTCAGGATCTTTACGATGCCTCCCCTCGTGGAGTGGCAGGGGCAAGACACTGGGAAAAGACCTTATAAAAAATGCTTGAAAACACCATTTAGTTATGCTTAGCCCGAATCATAATTCTGGGCGGCTGTGAAGTAAGCTACAAGGTGCGGATAACCCAATCCTCGCGCAGCTGTGAGTGAGCTTCCGTCAGGATTGGGTTATCTGCAGCTTGTAGCTAACACCACAGCTGCTAAGATGTTTGATTCTGCCTAAACAGATATTTGTAATCGTCCAGCCCCCCGACCGCCTAAGCAATAGCAATCGTTTATGACTTCATTTTAGTCATTTGGCACCGCCTATGTGACGTTAGCCATCAATTGCTTTGCGCGGATTGCGAAAGCAAACTTTGATGGCTAACGTCACATAGGCGGTGCCAAATGAGTCATAAACGATTGCTATTGCTTAGGCGGGGGCTGTAATCACTTAAAGCTTGAAAGGGTGGAAGTCTTCTTCGCCTGTGAGCTATAGGACGCGTCCACTGCTGGACAAAGGCTTCATCTATATTTTGGCAATGTAACAAAAAATAGCAAAGATTAAATGAGTCAAAAGTGATATCACTATCTATATATGGCAAAAAGTCTACCTAAGCGTGACGTCTCGTAGAATTTTAACGGGCTATATCTTTATAATTTTTTTTTATATAACAAACGTGTCTAACATTTTCTGATAATCTATCTGACGCACTAATTATATTTTTAGTCGTCTAGCGGCTCTAGCTTATATATAGACCACCCCAATTACGATGGCCTATTATACCTATAATATGACATTACCCTATAACATAGATATTTGGTAAATCGGTATATTATGATGCCTTATTGTACCCACTCTGGAGTCGATATTCTAATGTACAATGTACATATACGTAGTATTTTTCTTTGCTAAAGAAGTGTAGAAGTTTGATATAAGCACGCATTTTTTATTTGCACGTAGAATAAATGAACATCCACAGTACGGAGACTAGTGTGTGAAAAAGGACTATACGTCTAAAAAGCGTGTTAAAAACAACTGTAAGTATATGGATTTAAAGCTTAAATTCTTTTGCATGATTATAATTACTGTCGCTTATGCATTTGCTTTTTCATGGAAATTATGATAGAAAAATTTAATTCAATCTTTTAATGTGCTTTATTTTTGACCGACGAACCACCGGAGGAGGTATACAATTCAACGCGTATATTTTTTTTTATATTTATAACCACGCATAACTTTTATCGTAGTGGTCCGATTTCAATAATTCTTTTTTATTGGAAAGAGTATACTTCGAAATTGGTCCCATTGAATTTTTATCGAAATCGGCTTAGCCATTTTTGATAAATCAACAATAATGTGAAAAATGCTACATCGATCCGTGCTAAATATATGCGAATTCTGTACACGGGTGAAGTCGGTCATGCTAATTTTTGCAAAAAATTTTTGCTTGTATATCCTATGGGACTAATATTGTAATATTCTGTCAACTAAATTGTTTGTTAAATGTTAATATTCTGTTAACTAAATTGCATGTGGTCTTGCTTATGTGTTCCTGTCCAGACAAATACATTTAAATTATGTTTTAGGCCACATCAAACTTATTGGCGTCTCTGTACATGAGGCGAGGCATTGCGCAGTAGTAATTTTTTCATATGCCAGCGACGCAAGGAATGGGTATTTGTTATGGTTTCTTGCACAGCTTGTAGCTATCTTCGCAGACGCCATTAAGTTTAAATCGGCCCATAAATCAATCTCAAGCGCCAGGCACTGTATTGAATTGCAGTTCATCAGCTTGATTGCCACTTTACAAAAAATATGAACTTTATTTTTTTTTTAACTGCACAATTTCTTTCTTCAACTCTTCTTTCTATATTTATCGTGTCTAAAATAATAGCGACACCGTCATGGGAAGCGTTTTCAACAAAACTGGGGCTATATAATTAAATCATTAGAACGCGGCTGCACATATGCGTAAACGGTTACGAGGCTAAGTAAAAGCAAGAGCAAACATCGAACATCTGGGTTTGAGCGAAAGAGAGAGCATATTATGTGATCGTCTTCGAAGGTTGGATATAATTCTAAAATTTCAAAAATTGCTCTTCTGTTACCCTACATTTGTATATTGTATAGTACAAGCAAAGTAAAAGGCAACGTCTCTTATTACAAATTGCCATAACAAGGCTCCACTGCTCTTTGCAACCCAATATTTCTTTAACTTGCTCGTCTTAATAAATTGTTAAAACGAGACAAGTTTTTTAGAACCATGTATCTACTCGTACTTTACTGTTATATGATTACTATAATTTCTTTGTGAATTGCACTTGTTAAAATCTTCCGACTTTAATAACAAATATGGGAAAAAAGTGCTATATTTGTTATAATCTTATCCAAATGATAGATCCAAGACTTTAGTAGGAAATTAGGGATTAAGAGGGAATGCCTTGTCCCTTTCCCATAAAGCATAACATAGTATTGCGAATGTATGACACTTATTAGTGATGAGTACACTTAGCAGGGGCGTCAAAGTCTGCTATAGTGCGCTCCTTTTTTTTTCTTTTAATAGATACTTAAGTCTTAATGACAATACTACACTACTACTACATAGAAAGCAATTGGATCATCCACAGACCCTAAAGTGCGCTCCTTGTCTAGCAAGAAAATAAATATGCCTGTAACTTCTTTATTTCTGAGTTGATTTTATTTTTGTTTTCGTTAATCGGCTCTGTTTATTTAAGTTTCAAATTAGTAATATATAAAGTCGTTTTCCCGTGACGGTGTTGAGAAGCATTTGCAACAGAATTCATAATGAATGGACGTTTTTTACAGGTACGGTGCTTATCTGTGATGGTCTTGCATGGATTAACTAACACGTCCGTCTCCGTGGTGTCAGCAATCTGCATCCTATGCTATAAATGTTACTTGTCAGGCCACATTTTAATCTCATCTTTAGCTCTGACAGTGTTGTCGATTTTGGTTTAGAATACCTAGCGCGAGGGTAACTCTTAAGACTCCGCAAAATGATCATTTTCTCTGTATGGCTGATAAAGCGCGTACTTACGATAACTTTTGGATCCAACAAAAGGTTATTTTCTCTATATGGCTGTTTCGAAGGATTCATGACACTTCCATGACACAATAGTATTTTTATAATAGATCCAACCGTTTATTTTCTTTTTGACAGCACCAATAGAACGTAACTGCGTCATGTTACGCAAAAGTTCACTTTTAAATGCGAGGTTTTAAAAATATGACAACTGCCTAAGTTTGCTCCTTGATCCCGTATAATAATCATCTTTGACAAATAGAGTCCATAAGTGTGTAGCCATAGAACGTAAATTTTTAAAAAGTTTGTTATTTTATGTAATTTATACCTGTTTTTCGTCAGATAGCTTGCAAGTTGCAATTCTATTGATTTTCAAAGACAATATAAAAAAATATTGATTGAGGCAATAAAGTGCTATAACTGAATAACATGGTAATTTTGTATTGCTCGCCTAGGTTAATGCATACTTAAATGGTCATATTACAGGGGCTGTGTTTTTGAGTTACTATTCTTTCCGTATACGTCACTTGTATAGAGTATTCGCAACTTCCATAGACAACATAGAGATGCTCCATACAATCTGTCAAAGTTCTGTATACGTTCCTAGGCGTTCGAATTTGAAAAATAGAGCCCCTGAACGGGTCAATCTATAATTTATTTCCTCTTAGAGGGGATTTAATGGTGGAAAGACAATTTATCCCTTCGCCATGCTACCCGTTCTGGACTTGATACGTTCTGGGGCTCTATAATGAAATCAGTGCAGTCTTTAAGTTATTATCAGAATAGACTCGCATATTAAGTTCCCGAGCCTGTGAGGTGGGATGGGTAAAGATTGTTCTTATCCCACCTATTTGGAAATTCTAACATCATCCTAAATACAATAGCATGGTCCAAATTAGAAAAATAACATCGGGTAAAGTTTTTTGAGACTTAATAGGTAAATGCCTTCTATACTTCTGATGCCATATCCTCAACACTGTCAGCTAATGAATCTGTGGCTCTGAACTAATCATAGAACGAGACAAGTAGATAAAATATGAGAATCGTTATAGGTACTTTCTATAGGTACCTAGTATGTATCGTACGTTTCTTTACACTAGGTAATAGTTATCAAATAGGTTCAGACTTACACATGACAGGAACATGTTGCCAAAAAGCTCGTTGTTTAATATGCGGCTTAATTTACTCATAAACAACTTTTACTTTTGCGCTTGCCTTGAGATCGGGAAAAACATCAGCTGTTTCAAATCCTTTTTAAATTAAAAAACCAGCCCCCAGTCAAAATGGTCTATAATGATTAGTATGTACGCGAGGTTTTAGCTTAGTTATAGGCCGCGCCACACAAGTTGGCGGATGTGAAGTTAGCTACAAGCTGCACAATATCCAATCCTGACTGAAGCTCACATAAAACCTCACATTGATGGCTATTGCGCAGCTTGTTGCGGCTTCACATCCGTCAATTTGTTTGGCGTCGGCCTATACTTACTTCTGTTATATGTAAGCCTGTGAAATGTTGACTTACCTTACACTTCTCTTGTCTCGTTTTAGAAAATTCTCTTCTAAATGTTTGTACAAATCGATGTACTCGTAAAGCTCGAAACATACTATCGGACGCGGCTTACGGACGCGACTGACAGCCGCGACCTAGACTATGAAAGTACACTGAGCCGTGCACACTATCGGACATAAGTCGCGGACGTCACCTTCGGACGACCTTGAGCGTTCGGACGTTCGAGAGCGATCTGGCACACCGGATGTCTTAGACCATGCACATTGCTAAGTCACGGCTATCAGTCGCATCCGATAATATGTTTCTGGCTTAACAGTTCTGATGTTCTAATTTCGAAAACATTGAATTTTCTGCTGTACGGGTTATTCAAAAAGGGAGCCGGAAAAGGAAGTGATTTATACCACAAATATCCAAAAATGACCACAACATTTACATGTTGCCAATCCGGAATTCGAAAAATAAATCAGATATTTCATACATTTCGTCAATTCTGATAATCTAAACCACCCTTATTCGGCTTTAGTTCGCCTTATTTGAATAACCCTATGACAAAAATATTTCAAAAAATGATGTTCACTGTATACAAACTACAACTTTGCTGCTTAAACCACAGTTTATACCCTGTCCTTTATAAACTATTAGAAACTTCACTACTATTTATGTATAAGGTAAATAAAATAAGTAAGTAAAATTGACACCAAAATAATGCCTTTGAACTATTTGAGAATTTTTAAAGACAATTTTGAATAAAATATATCTCACCTATGTCACTCAATAGTTTCTGAGCATAACTAAAATTACATGTATTAAAAGAACTATCTACCGAATTATATCACCAAAATTGGCAATCTGTAGCGTGATTGCGTTTAAAATTAAAGTTTAAGGTACAAAATGCTAGTTACCAGCGCACCTAATAAAAATGATTATACAGGTGTATTTCAATCCTTTACTTCACTTCCTAACGTAATAATAACAGTTATTTTACGACTCTCCTGAAATACATTCTTAAAAAAATCAGTTTTCAGAATAAGGAAAAATCGTTCGTTTTTCATAGGAGTTTGAATAAGGATGAGGAAGTTGGTCGCGAGCGAATTAATGTATAATAAATAAATAACCAGTGAAAAGCGCCTTCATTTACGTCATTTCGCAAATGAGGACTAAGTATCGCCACATATGAGTACTAGACCTCAGTAACCAACGCCGTCGTAGACCTTCATACAATTTTACATGAGTCGACGTTATCTTTGCCAAAGTCATAAGCCAGTGGTGTGAAATTTCATACAAAAGTTCCAAAGAACTCATTGGCACGGGACCATGATTTAAACTCTACCTCGATCGATTGAACGACCTCACGATTGTGAGGCGGGTGTTACTCCTGGATCAGAACTAGTATGAAAGCTTCTATAATAGGTAGTATAGGTGTTACACGGTTCAGCATCTTCAGCGCGAATACGCAACACGTCCCGGCGTTGACCATAACACTCGTAAAATAATTGATAACGGCGTTTTTGCTGTGGTCAAATGTTCGTGTGAGCTCAGGGGTTAGTCCAAGTTTACACGAAATTGAAACTACAGATGTTTCCGTACGGCTCTATACATCTTTGTACAGCGCCCCTGGCGGAAACGGAAAGAACTAACCAAAATGTATGGAGCCACACGCGAACGCGAAAGTTTAAGTAAACTGTTAAAACTAGGACTAAGGGCTCTGGCCTAAGTTGCATGTGGTGGTCTATGGACACATAAATAAAGCAATATGTCTGTGATGCTTTGGCCAGTGTCTGCACATAATTATATAACTATGTGATAGGACTAAAACTTAAAGTATTATTAGCGCTTCCAGTTTCCTATTTTTCGAAGCTTAGCTTTGATTTGTTTGTTCACTGTTCGATGTGCCAAAATGTTGCTAATTATTTCATGTTTATTATGCGATGCGCTTTATATGACGATTTAATAGTGCATACAGTAAGAGTTTGTACAAGATTTTTACTAACTCTATAGAGTTATTGTGATTTTCTATGGGATTTGTACAGCGTCTTATCCTTTTCACCATTTCCGAACTAATTGTGGTATGTATACCTACACCACAAAGTTAAAACTCTACCGAGTAAGTAAAAAAATCGGCCAAACTTATACTGGCAACGAACGTATAATCAAACGTGCAATGTGACAGATGTACTCTACATGCTACATACTTGACGAGTACGGATAATATTTCTTTTGTACCTAACTTATTTCTTTTATACCTAATTAATTCCTTTTATACCTAATTAATTCCTTTTGTACCTAATTAATTCCTTTTGTACCTAACTAATTCCTTTTGTACCTAATTAATTCCTTTTATACCTAATTAATTCCTTTTGTACCTAATTAATTCCTTTTGTACCTAACTAATTCCTTTTGTACCTAATTAATTCGTTTGTACCTTTTCGAGCTGTTGGTTTACATTCACGGCTGTTACGGTGTCTGATACATTGCATGTTACAGTTTGAGTTCGGTGCTGATATCTCAGTGCACCTTAGTGATAAAGGCTCTCTGCTAAAGAGCCTAAGGCTGAAAAAAAAACTACTTAAAAACTTTTGCAATGGAGTCCTACGAATCGCTAAACGCTTGGTTGTCTAGCGAATGAGGTACCACTGAATTTATATTTTATGTAAGTGATTTTGAAATCTACATATTTTTACGAACGAAATATTAAATGGTGCTTTTTATTTATATTTAGAGATTTTAATTTGTTGTTAAAATGAAATTAAGAAGAGAAAATAAACAACGATTAATACATAAGTAGGTAATTTAAACCTATCCACTGATATTTTTTCTATAGTAAGACTAGTTTAAAATAACAGTTTTCAACGGACTTATATCCAAAAACGCTGCTATATGCGTACTTAAAAAAATGTGTACTCAATGGAAGTTCACACTAAATAAATATGTTTTTAATTTGATTTTTCTATCATCGTGATATTATATGAAGCAAATCGATGCTATAAAATAACCAGTTTTTTATTTTCAAAACGATAATGAAATTTCAAAAATAATAGAAAAGTTTCCCCGATCATAATTTGTTCAAGTTTGTGGACTTTATTTTTCAGTGTGTATATTATTTAATATTGTTTTAGTATGCTTAAAAAGTAAAGTTTTCTCTAGGCTAGGTGGTTTTGTAAAGCTTATTTATATAATAGTATGTTAGCACGCGTAAGTTATGTCGTGATTGTAATTTATTTTGTTTTGTCTGTATTCATTTTATAATTTAATTAATATATTTCAAATGAATACAAAGGTTAAGTCTTTCTAAGTCAATTAAAGATGATTAACAAAATCATTGGCGACTACTTAGCTTTTTTCTCGAATAATTTCTTAGAGGATAAGTTGAAAGAGTCAATAAGCATCTTAGAATATATTTTATTAAGTATGGTGCTATAACAATGTTTTCTCACTACTCGATCTGAAATAAAACCTTTGATAAGCGTTAGTAAATACTGTAGAATTAAAACTAAGCGCTTTCACAGATAGGCATTTTTTTCGCGCGACTTTAGCGCTGTACAGCGAATCCCTTCACGTTGCAGCGGCTGCAGCGCGGCTAAGTCGCGACGCCGTCACTTGCGACTGCCGCGCTTCGCAGTCGCACGTGTTGTACTTGAGGTGACTAGCTTCTTTCCAATATGGATTCCAACGGAGGCACATTATTACTGCTGCTCGTGCGACTCTGCGGTGTATCTGCCACCGCTAACTCGGAGCGCTGCAGTCTCACTTCTGTCGCGGAGTCGCGCTATTGCAGCTCGACTTAAAAGCGCTACAGTCGCGCGACAAAAACGCCTATATGTGAAAGTGCTCTTATAGAGGCTGGCTGGGACATGCGTCTTAGTCGTGATCTCAGTCACAGTCTCCAAAGCAATCCCCTAATACTATGTGAATTCCTAGACCAGGAACATAATCTAGAATATCATTGTATCTTATAACATTTTGTTCAAAATTAATATCTTTAAAATGGCTGTAATGGTATCTAGTAGTTAAAATAGAGCCGTTTTCAAAATTATTTTATATTATAAGTTATTTCCGAGAAACGCGTATTTCCTTTTTTTGAACCGAGGTCGGTCGCACTTTATTAGTTGATCATTACGACCAATTTTTCTGATGAAATCCAACCTGAAGTTGCCGAAAAGTCAGGTCTTTCTTCATCAAAGGTTTCATTTTTTATGAAACCGCCTTCGAGTAAATATCTACAGAGCCGCAGTCTGAGTGAAAGAAGTAAAAAAAATGTCCGAGCGCCGTCATACATACCGACAGATATTTACATTAAATAATTCGCAATGACCCGTTTTCGAATGTCGACGTTATGTCACCTAATTAGTGCTTGTAACAGAGCAATTTGGCATCGCGCGGCGTTGTAGTCGGCTTGCAATCGCCTTATGACTAACTAAAAAGCCTGCCCACTACGTAGCTTCGGCAGAGTTTTGGCTCGGACACTTTTTTGCACGATTGTGTCTCTATAGATATTTGCTCGAAGATTTCAGGATTGAGTAAAATTTTAATTTAATTTCGTAATGATGGGTACAGTGATATCCTAGAATAATTAGGTCCATCGTATCGTTTACAGATACACACTGTCTTATTTTTACCAATGATATTAAATTCTACAGTACTTGCTTTTGACTAATTGTAATTTACGTACTTAAAACGCCCTTACCAGTTCCAGAAACGACGTCCAAAAATGTTATATTTATTAAGTTAATTACACGGTTGTATTTATTTATATTTGTAATTTATTATGTATATGTCGGTTTATACAGCACGCAGTATTTGCAAAATTGAAATTAAATAAATGTATTATTTGCTTTTTTAAAGATCTCGTTTCATTTTGTACTTCGTTGACGTCTTCCCATTAGTTTTTATACGGCTCTCATAAGTAAAATTTGCGCGAGAGTTTATTTTAAGGTCTCCTATTTTTTTACTGCGCCTGTGCATGACCCTCGCTGTTCGCACTGGTCTAGGTACAGAAGTATACAGGACACGCAATCTTGGTTTTAGTTATTTGGCGCAAATTATAAAAAAATAAAGCAAGAGCGAGTGATTGCTAGACCCTCGTTTGTAAACTTGAAAGTGCACGAATGCGCGCCCAGTGAAAGTTGGACAAGTGACGCCCTTTCTACAGGGTTATCCAAAACCAGAACTGATAAGCCGAAGGGAGGTGATTGGTCCAACCCAAAATTAGAGAAAAAAAATCAGTTGATACATACTTTTTGTCGATTCCGAGCTCAGTCCGAGTTGCATTTTTTTCTCCACTTTAGAGTTGGCCCTATAGTAGGTAAAAGTTGTTTATAATGATGGTCTTAGTCACTCGCTTTTGGTTTAGTACAGGACAAGCAGATATAAACATGTTTGGTGCTATAGTAGAAACATCGCATTGACCTTTCTTCTATGCAAGAGTAAGAAAGATTTTTGGAAAAACCTTAATCTCAGACCAAAATCAATAAAAAAATCAAGACGGAATGTTGTGAACAAACAAGTGAGGCCGGTAAAACTACTCCTCGCCGTGTAGAGACACAGTAACACGTACAACGAAACTACGCCTTGGCTCGTCAGTCGAACTAAAGCGGCGCAACATCGACGCACTCACTACATGTATAATAATTATTTTTTGCAAAAAATGGCATGACCGACTTCACCCGTGTACAGAATTTGCGAAAATATCGCTCGGATCGATGTAACATATTTCACAATATTGTTGATTTATCAAAAATGGCTCAGCCGATTTCGATAAAATTTTAATGGACCAATTTCGAAGTACACTCTTTCCAATAAAAAAAGAATTATTGAAATCGGACTACTATGAAAAAAGTTATGCGTAGTTATACATAAAAAAATATATACGCGTCGAATTGTATACCTCCTCCGGTGGTTCGTCGGTCAAAAAACCGGTTCCACTTGTCTGTTAACGACGTTCTGTCTTGATTTTTTTATTTGGTATGAGCCCTTAATACAGATATTATTCATAGCTGAGAACTATATCTATTAGTATCGGTAAATTCGTTCGGGAACTGTGATACCACAGACAGATACAGACGGGGATCAATAAAACCAAACATTTTTTGCATTCACGTTATTCCTCTATTGCATATTTATGAAACATTAAATATCACAAATATAGATCGAAGACCTTGAGGTGTATTGCGACCTAGGTCAAACTAGCTTAGCCAGTACAGGTCACAAGAATCATATTTACAACCAGTTCTAAATTTCCTGGTCAATCACTTTTTTGAATTACTTGTCTCTAAATTCATTGAATAAATGAATATTAAACACACTAAACAATATTTCGGTATTTTCAACTGCATCATAATTAAAAATTCGTATGCAAAGTGATTTATTAATTTCGATACCAGACACTTATTTAGATATGTAAATATTAAATGTCTGGTCATTGCATTAAAATAAAGTTAACAAAATTATGTGTATTAAGAATATTATTGTTGAGAAAGGATTCTATTTTAATTTCATCTAAATAGATGTGGCAGGCAAAAGATGTTATATGGTGTTATTTGACTCTGACTATGGTGTTCTAATCATTAATGGATTTTCTGAAAATAATTTTGTAATATGTAATTATAACTATAAAAAATAATATAGTACGTGCAGCACCTTGTATGAAATGTTTACCCGTACTTCATGATACTATTTGATAATTTTATTTTTACACTGCCACCTAATTAAAAATGATACTTCACGGTTGATATTAAGCTAGATTAAAGCTAAGTATTCACTGAGTAATAGTGTATCGAATACACCGTTTCTGAAACATCACGTAGATGTTTCAAAAAACCTGTAAAGATTTGTGTATTGTGGAATAAATGAAATGATTACAGAAACATACCGATTAATACGTAGTGCTTACAAAAAATGTCTCTGAAACATTGTTTTTTGTTTCAGAAACACGTAGATTTTGTTTCTGATACAGAGTTCATAAACAATTGTTGCTCATTAAATACATGGCTTAAGCAACTGCTTCATTAGGCGCCCATATCAAATTAATAACATGAATCAACATCTGCATACATATTATATTACTCGACCGTCCATAAAGTCTCAAATTACAATACAAGGAGTGTTATATGTTTAAGGATATATTTTGAAATTGAGACTGTACGCTCACCAAACTAATATTTAATACTTTCTGTATTATTTGATATTTAATAACTAGAATAAAGCTAGGCATATCTAAATCAATTGACGTAATATTGAACAGTGATGGACTTTTGCAGCTCGCTAACTTTCAGCAGTTTTTTATTGATGTAAATGACTTTGGTGCGGGCTTCGGTAATCATGAGGCCGTCGTCGTAGAAGTAGCCGTCAGAGAAGGTGGTCTCGAGCCAGAGGAAGAGCACGATGGAGTCAGATATGACCTCGATGTCGTAGGATATAGTGCCGTCGGCTCGCTTCTTGGGGTACTTTGAGACAGTTACCTGTGACAAGTGAAAATAACCCAAAATAAAATGTAGAACGAAATATAAATTCGAGAAACGGTAGGTTTCCTTTGAGTTTAACTTGGCTCGTATTGGCGACATACAGAAAATAAGACAAATAATTGTATCAATTTCCTGCATTGCTTTTTTTCGCTCAAGTCATGTAAGAGGGGAGTTCGAAGAGTTTGAAGACTTGAAAAATGAATCCATATGACTTTGACTAATGTTGACTTTGGGGAACGAATAATTAATAGGACAGTAAGATTTCGATACTGTGCACTTATTTTAGACACCCATAAGATCTCCAAGAGAAAGAGGACTCTGTTTCAATTTTGTCATTTGCCATTGTTTTAGCATCCAGAGTCAAAGTTTTTTTTCCGGATTTCCTCGGACTTAATCTGTGTTATTTTTAGTGTAAAGTGTTATTTTACCCAAACCAGATCCAAGATCTAGACCTATGTTGCTCAACAAACTATTTAATAAACTGGAATGAAATGTTGGATTTATTGTCAATGACTCACCGTAACGTTAGGAGTTTTGTATCCTTTTATTGACTTCAGCGGCTTCGGGAATATATAATTATACGGTGAACACGGCACTCCCTCCGCTTTCAAAGAAAATCTTAAGAACACCTCTTCCTGATTATAATCGTTCCACAGATCCAGCTGTATATCTTGTTTGACTGCGCTCAAAGGGCCAGCGTTTGCCGGAAACGACATATTTTTGATAGGAAACATGCTGTCCCATTTGAAGACATCAACTTTGATGGTTCCGTCGGTGATGGGGACGAAACGGTCGTTTAGGAGATAGACGTTGACCACTCCTGACGACAGGAGTCTAGGAGAAACTAGTACAGGAGCGAAGAAAGTCATCGCGAAATAGTGTATCACCTTCCAGTTGCCTGTGTATTCTGTAAGTGAATTAAAGTTTACTTCAGTGAAAGGCTCAGATGCTGCGACAATTTTCAAATTATAAGTTCATTGTTTTTGGGGACCCTAACGTGGTTGTGCACATTTTCAATTAGAATATATAACAGGATTAACAGGTGGTACTAACGCGTAATTTTTCATGTCACAAATCTACCATGATTTCCGCCACATTTGGCAGTCTTTATCAAGAACAGGTACTAGATGGCGCCTCATAAATAAAACCACGCGTGAATAACACCTGTGTTATATTCTATTTATAATTATAATAATTGTACATAATTTCATTAATTGATAGTTATCAAGATAGAGATCGCTGACCGCATATTTTATTGCGATTAGTTTTGAGGCACTTATAAATAATTAAATTATGCTTATTTTGTTGTTTATGGGAGATTATTTGTGGGGGTTATTTTTATAATCCTATATTTATTCACCTATACTAGACCACGAAGGCGCTTGCCACACGTCATTCAGTTGCCAATATAAAGCGCCCATTGTGTACCAATCCGATTGACTTTGACGATAGAACTCTGATTCTGCTTTCATTGCCATCGCTTGAGAAATCTGTGAATGTAAATCAACGTTAGATTCATAAAATGCTACCGGATTGTTCAACGATGATCTAAAAAGAGCACTGCATTACGATTACGATTGATACTATTCGTCAGAATGAAATTGACTGAGCACATTTTTGGGGGAGATCTGTGCTTCTACTCGTAGCTAGAGAGAGGAAAGATCTAATAGATAATAAAACTAGCTAGAGAGAGGAAAGGTTACTCACAAAGACAAAAACTGACATAGTGACACATGATTCAACGGCTATTGCTGCGGTGACCACTGACATTTGTAAGCTTGCAGGCCTTGCAGCGATTCCGGGAAAAATACTGTACTTACCAATTTTGACCTCATACGTTGCCCCTGTCTATTGGTAAAATGTAAACGCGCCAGTTGTCGATCAACCTATCAATCATGTTTGAAGGACAATAATAGTACGAAAAATACTCACCTGACTGTGGAACACATACTTTTCAAAGTATTTCGGGTCGTCTTTCTCCAATTTCAAATGTTTCATCATTTGATTCTCTATAAAAGTATATCCATTCAGCAAATGCTGCCTATGTTTGGAGTATTCGCTGTCTATACTCAAGTCTTCTGGGTTTTTAGTTGAGGTCTTTATAGTCATCACTGTAGGGAGAGATTGGAATCCATATTCTGAGGCGAATCTTGTAAATGGGTAGATGTTTTGGTCCCAGTTGTCTGCGATATAGTTGTAATAGTGCGAATCTCCGTAATGCGAGTCGTAAGGGTTTTCGGCGATGTAACCTTCTTTGACAGACTGTTTTCCGTTGGTTGGACTGGATTCTAAGTATTGTCTTCCAGGGTCTAAACCTGAGGATTAGAATGAGATTATACTGTATGGAGTATAAAATTAAATATGCTGCGATATATATTTTTAGTAATTAAATATACTCGTACATACGAGTATTTATCATTTAACTCTTCGTTATGAACCACTTTTACAATGGGATCTACACTGAAATGAAACTGCTGCTAATCATCAACTGTTGAAGCAGTAAGCAGTAGGCATCGACGTAGCCAAGTTTATCCGGGAAGTAGAACGAATTATGGTATAGCACTAGTATTTTGGGTAGAAGTTAAAAACGAAGAGACTGGCGCATGATAGCCAGACGTAGAAGATGATCCACCGACAAGAGCCGCGCTTTTAAATTCTGAATGAATGAATTAGTATTTTAAAGTAGGACATTTCCGCCCAATACCCCTTTCCCCTGGCTATGGCGCCTGTTTTCAACACGTACCTTCTACTATAGGCTTGATGGTGTCGACGTACAGCTTGATGTACTCCTGCTTGTACCGCTCCATGTCGTCGCTGGTTTCGTACCAGTTGAATCGCAGAGCTGCCTCGTTCTCGTTGTTGCCGGCCCACAGCGCGATGGAGGGGTGGTGTTGGAGATTTATCACGTTTTGTTCTATCTCTAGCTTCACGGAACTGTGGTAGGAAAAAAACATTTTTATCAAATAATTTAAAATTAATTGAAATAACGTTATAGACACCAAGCTAATCATTTTTTGACAAAAACGTACCAACCGCCAGTGTCTTTTCAAGTATGCCCGTAATTTTTTAAGTATTCTCGATTTCTCCAGGATTTCATTATCATATCCTGGCTTTACAACTGTGGGAACTGCAAAGCCTTTTCACACTCAAAGCAAATTTTGTAGGACTTTAATACAAACGGGTTACGGGTCGGTAACGAAGGGATTGACTTATATCGAAGAGTTTGTTTCTGGAGGGTTTGTGTGGGTTATATATTTAAGAGGATAGGAATGACTTACGTCAAAAAGTCAGGGTCGACCGGGTACATGGAGCAGGCGAACATCAAGTCTTGCCAGATGAGGAGGCCGAGCTCGTCGCACTGCGTGTAGAAATAGTCGTGTTCGTAGATCCCGCCGCCCCACACGCGGAGCATTGTCATGTGCGTGTCCTTTGCTGAATTCAGCAGGTTGTCCACTGAAAATGAGACCGTTAAAATATGTACAGATTAGACATAAAAGCAGTAAAATTAGAAATTAAAGTAGTGATCAAATTACAATCGACTGAGCTGATTTTTAACCTTCCAAAAGGACATACTATAGGTACTATGTTCGTGTGTATGTTCATCGATATTTTCGGCAATTGTGAAAGGATTTAAACAAATCTTTTTGATTTCGAAAATGATTCCCGAATTATGGTTCCATTTAAATTTTATCCAAATTAGCCGATTTGGATAAAATTTAAATGGATCCATAATTCGGGCCGTTTTTGAAAAATGAACAATAATGTAAACATTACTACATGGAATGCACTATTCGAATTCTGTACACGGTAGAAGTCGGTTATACCATTTTTGGCGAAAAATAATTATACTTAGGGATGTTTACTGGGTATGAAAATCATTATTATAATTAGTCCGTCATTATTGAAAAATATTGGACACGTATTTTTTCTTTTGTCAATCAAACAATTAGTGACTAAGATAAACCTTGGCAAAGTTTGAGAGTGGGGGCTCGTGACGGCACTAGCCGGTACATTTCATAGGGGTTAGTGACGTCACGCGGAACTTTAACAGGCTATATCTTCATCAATTTGTGTTAAATTGACAAAAGAAAAAATACGTCTAATATTTTTTGACAATCTATTTGACGGACTAATTATATTTTTTTAGTAAACATCCCTAAATACTATCGCTATTCTAAAAGTTGAAGGAGTTACATTTTATTTTTATTTTATTGACATTCTATTTAATTTTTTTTATTATTAATACTTTCGTTTTTATTTTATTTTTTATTTTTTAGATGAATTGTTATTTTTAACATTGACTTGTTTTTGACTTATGCTTATTATTATTGATTATTTAATTTATTGTTGTATTGATCACTGTTACTGACTTTCCAATACTTATGACATTTGTTTTTTAATTAATGTAATTTTCTATCATCCTATTGTACTCGATTTTTGACGTATACTGTTGTATGAATAAAGGAATATGAATATATTCTACCGTTCTATATACGTACCTAATATTCACACATTTCCACACCACGTATGAGGTACATACCAAGTATTCTTTCGATTTTTCTAATTCGGCTTTCGTGTTAGGCCTAATCCACGAACGGTGTCTTCTAATGGTGTACCCAAGACATCCACCAAAATTCAGCTCTTTCAAAGTTTTTGTGATGTACATGTGAAATGTATATTTAGAGCAGACTTTGAGAATAAATAATTTTAGAATTTCACAGAAAAATAAGCGAACCTTGAATATAATTTCCATTCGAAAAATGAACTAGTTCATCCTGGTTTTTATACAATTTAAAAACACTAGTACTTTATATTTGTCTATTCTATATTTAGAGAGGCTATTAAACTTTATAGCTTCATGTTTATTGAATCTAGTTTATATTATATTATTCTAAGAAATTATGTATGCAAAAGAAGAATTTTGTATGCATCTTGAATATTGAAAAGTTCCTTAAATATACAAGATTATTTTTTGCAGAAAATAGCATGACCGACATCACCGTACAGAATTCGCGAGTATTTCGCACTGATCGACGTAGCATTTTTCTTATTATTGTCGATTTATCATAAATGGCCCCGCCGATTCTAATAAAATTTAAATGTGACCAATTTCGAAGTATTCTCTTTCCAATAAAAAAAGAATTATTGAAATCGGACTACTATGAAAAAAGTTATGCTATACATAAAAAAAATATACGCGTCGAATTGAGTACTTCCTCCGGTTCGTTGGTCAAAAATGACAAACGCCTCATCAATATCCAGCGTGTTCTTTTACAAAATAAATGGGTTTGCCGGAGGAGTATAAGTTCATCACTCTGAACACATTTGCTACAGGACCAACTGCAAAATCGAGAAAGTAAAAAAATCTGCTGCTTTTTACATTTTGTCGAGAAACGATGAACTTTTGGTTTGGAATAATTAACTGTTTTGTTTGCCAATTTCGCAGCTGGTTCAAAAAGTTCTCACAAACTTTGAGCATACCTCGGATGGACTTCACAGTCGGGCCCAGTAAGACCATGTCGTCAGCGTAACTGATGTTGTTTACACAGACACTCCCGACGCGACACCCGACACGCATGCTGCTGAGCCCGGCTATGAGACCGTTCACGTAGAGGTTGAAGATCCTCGGAGAGGACAGCCCTCCCTGTCTTACCCCGCATTCCAACCCATACGAGTCCAGCCTTGGCCAAAAGTATTAGGCAACCTGTATTTTCACTCTATCTTCTAAACGAATGTCACTCCTTTTTGGCATTTTTACACAAAATTAGGCGTCAATTTAATGAAAGCTTGTTTACTTGTTAGAGTCCAGAACACAAGTGACCTTGAAGTGAAGTGAAACATTGACTGATAAGACCGAAAGAAAACCGAATCCTTTGTTTTCGGTCACCAGGTGTTTTATGACCTTAACAAAGAGCCGCTTGATATTCTAAGAAGTTATTTATGACCCCGATAAGTCATTTAAGATAAGCACTCAGTTATTGGTTAATTAGTAAACATACATTTTGATTTTTTAAAGGTGCCTAATACTTTTGGCCAAGGCTGTATATTGCGCAGCTTGTAGCTAACTTCATGTCCGCCAACTTGTGTAACGCGACCTATACTTACCTATTTTTGTGTCGCCACCACGCTCGGGCAAGATGTGTGCTGGAATCCAATTCGATCCCTTCATGAAAAGGGGGTATCCATTTACTTTGAAGTAAAATGTCAGTCCCTTGCCTGCCGATGTGTCATCTAAAGATAAAAAAAATATTAATGGTGTGGACCTGGAAGTTCTTAGGTACGTGATATAATGTTTTGGAAATAAGTACATAATTATGTCAAAGAGTCATCTTTGTGATAAGCATTTCAAAAATCTGAAGTGAACGCAGGATTTGAACCTATTAATTTGGCGCTTGCCTATGGGGCGGTCAAGAGGTAGTGACACCCGCCTTACAATCGTGAGGTCGTGGGTTCAAATCCCCGGTCCCGTACCAATGAGTTCTTTGGAATTTATGTACGGAATTTCACATCACTGGCTTTTCGGTGAAGGAAAACATCGTGAGGCAACCTGCACACGTCCGTAGAAGAAATTCGATGGCGTATGTGAATCCAATCACCCTTCGTGGGTAGGCCTACGTCCTGTAGTGGACTATTAAAAAGGCTGGTACAGTACAGTACAGTATGGGGCGGGCTGGCTCAGTTGGTAGAGCGTCGGGCAAGTAATCCGAAGGGGCAGGTTCAAATCCTTCGTTCAGATTTTTGAAATTCTTATCACAAAGATAACTCTTTGAGATAGAATCTAGTGTGGAAAGCACTCAAAATAAAAATCATGACAAGTACATCCGAGTAAAAAAATAGGCGTGGTGGTCTAGTGGTAGTGCCTTACAATTGTGAGGTCGTGGGTGCAAATCCCGGTCCCGTACCAATGAGTTCTTTGGAATTTATGTACGGAATTTAACACCGCTGGCTTTTCGGTGAAGGAAAATATCGTGAGGCAACCTGCATATGTCAGTAGAAGAAATTCCATGGCGTATGTGAATCCACCAGCCCGCACTGGGCCAGAGTGGTGGATATGGCCCAAACACCCTTCGTGGGTAGGCCTACGTCCTGCAGTGGACTATTAAAAAGGCTAGTACAGTACAGTACATACGAGTATGTGATAGTCGTTGTCATCATTCGTCGTTTCAGCTATTGGACTGTCGTATAACAACTGCTGAACATTAGTCTCCCCTATAGATCACCAATGACACCGTTTGGAAGCGGCTAGTATCCAGCGCAATCTTGTGGTCTTCATGATGTTTATTTATCATTACGAACAACTTTTACTGCCTCTTTATCTCTACACTTTGCAAAACAACACCTTTTATACCAAACCTTTTTAATAGGTACTTATTGTCGAAAATAAACTTAAATAGCTCCTGCTCTACTGGTGCTGTTTTGATATAGGTAGAAATTATGCAATACTGTATTTTTTATCCATTCAAATCAATTAGTAATAAGATAAAGTCGTCCACAAAATGTTTATTTATAGCTAAAATCGAGGTATTTTATATGCAAAATTTAACTAATCTGTTTTATGCGCTTCCATTACCATATTAAAAAAATGTTGAGCTCTGTCAGGATACATGTTTACAACAATATGAAAATCTGTGGTTTCACACAGTTTCTTTTCTTTTCTGTGTTTTCAATCAAGTTATTTGATACTTATGTGTCCAAATTATAAGTAATATTTTAAATATAAATAATATTTTGGACAAAAAGTATCAAATAACTCGTAAAAATTGTACCCTGACAGAGCTCGTCAATTTTTTTTGTATGGTAATGAAAGCGGATAAAAAACAACATGATTTTGCTAATCAATTGATATCATCCTATCCTACTAATATTATAAACGCGAAAGTTTGTGAGGATGGATGTATGGATGATTGTTATTCTTTCACGCAAAAACTACTAACGGTTTGAGATGAAACTTTGCATGAATTTAGCTTATATATCAGAATAACACATAGGCTATAAATTATAATGATATTGCGTCAAAAATCAAAATATCATGCGGGCGAAGCCGCGGTTAAAAACTAGTCCTTCATACTAATATTAAAAATCCAAAAAGTTTGTTGGTTTGTTCTTCTTTCACGCAGCAACGGAGCAACGGATTGACTTGATTTTTGGCATGGAAATAGTTCAAAGGCGGAAAGTGACATAGGGTATATTTTATCCCGAAAAAATAAAAGGCTCCTGTGGGATAGCACAAAAGTCAAAATACCACGCGGGCGGAGCTGTTCCTGTGGGATAGCACAAAAGTCAAAATACCACGCGGGCGGAGCTGTTGGCAAAAGCAAAATCTGCTAAACTACACAACCGATTGCAATGCGCGGTTTTCACTATATTTTAGAATATTCTTCCAGGAGGTTTATAGCTATAATTAATTCTTAGCCGGGGGAAACCGGGACGGGCAGCTAGTAATAAATATAATTCAACTTATCTAATACATCAACAGATGTATTAGATAAGTTGACCACCTACAAGGTAGAAAAATGAGCTGATTGAAACCGCTGGAAGAAGCTGCTTCTCTATTGGAAACATAGGCCTATGTCCCGCAGCTGAGTTGAAAGCAGGGTTCGCCGATATATATCAGCGGAAATATATCATGATAAATAAATAAATAAATATTTTGGGACATCTTACAGACGGCCTCTGAGGCCCAAACTAAGCAAAGCTTGTGATATGGCTGCCAGAGACTGATATACTACATATACTTATTTTTAAATACATACTTATAAAGATAGTAAATAAATAACACCCAGACACAGAGCAAACACTTATGTTCATCACATAAATATTTGCCCTGGGTGGGGATCGAAACCACGCCTCTTTAATCCAGAAGTTAGGGTCACTAACCACTTAGCCACCGAGGCAGTCACGATATATTATATCAATTGATTTTTATCTTGATATATACCTATATCAATTAATTTTTTCCTGTCTAGTGAACTGAATACGTAGCGAAAAACTACAATTCAGCATAATTTGGATTGTTTCCTAAAATAGCAACCTCATTTAAAGTTGGGGAAATTCCCGTTAACTTTTTTGGTTTTTTATAAATACAAATTATTATTAAAATTAGTTAATTTATCCCACAAACAAATTAAGATTATTAAAAGAATAGGTTCTTGATTTTTTAAGTGTTTACTAAAAAATATTTCCCAAATATACACTAATTCTATTATTACTATTTTTAATTAAACATGTGGTAATTTAACTCTCACTTAAAGCCCAATTACAGAGGCGCCAGCGTAAATTTAATAGCAACGTAAAAAGCGTTCTCTCTATCGAATGCCTAAAGTGAAAAAGAAACAGAACTAAGTATGCTATTATTATTATATACTACGGGACTAATCGCGCACTAAAATTACGAGATAAATAAACCTATCAGTCTACCCGTGACCACGGTCGAGGCAACTCGGCCGAAACGTTGGGGTAAGGAGGTATTTATTTATCTCGTAATTTTAGTGCGCGATTAGTCCCGTAGTATATAATAATAATGTGTTCAAATCGCGAAAGTTTAAAAACAACAGAACTATGCTATTTAGCTATTTTAATTGCGATGGCGCCTCTGTAATCGGGGTTTTACTACAAAAAATCCTCTTACGTTTTTAAGTGTTTAATCCGATTACAGAATGAAATTAGCTTCTTTTTCTTAGCCTGGATATCCGATACATATCGGATAAAAAAATCGGATATTTTATTTTTATCATAAATTCGGGTATTTTCTAATTCTGGTTGAAAGTAATAATGATGGATTATACTCACTGCCTAGTGACGAAGCGTCATCCTCAATTAATTCAATAGTCCTGAATCCAATCTTGATCTGCTTGTGCGATATTTCGCCGATGTGCCCTTTTGTGGACAAATATACATCCAGGAGATATAGGGACTGATTTCCATAGCCATTGGGCCACCACAAACTGACTACATTCTGAAAAAAAACAGAGTCATACCTAGAATTATGAATAATAAGTTATATGAGTTAAATACGACTACGTTACGACTTGAAATCTTAAAGTCTTTCTGACCGGCCTCAAGAAAAACGACAATAATAAAACGTTGACAAAATTAGGTCCAAATATTATAAGGTTACCGAACCCGTACCCACAGCTCGCTACAAAAAAATGTGATAAGTATGATGACTCGGTAAAAAAAATCATTATTATAATTAAGTAGTCCGTGAGTTAGATCATTAAAAAATATTAGACACGTATTTTTTCTTTTGTCAATCAAACAGCAAATGACAAAGATAAACCTTGCCAAAGTTTGGGAGTGGGGGTCGTGACGTCACCTCTCTTACAGGTCTATACATTTGTATGGAACTTGTGACGTCACGCAGCCTTTGACTGGCTACATCTTTATTAATTTATGTTTAATTGACAAAAGATAAAATATAGTGGGTGTACCGGTTGTGGCCACTGACCCGGTTGTGGCCATTAAGTGTCAAAATTATTGAATAAATGATAATTATAAACAATGTAATACCATAAATTTTGTTTGTGTGAATCTAAATGTTTCAAAATTTCTTTTAAAATATTAATTTAACATAGAATTGTCTTTTTAATCCTTAAAATTCAAAGTGGCCACAAATGGTACTAAGGTGGCCACAACCGGTGCGTCTACCCTACCTGTCTAATATTTTTTTCAAGTCTATCTGACGGACTAATTATATTTTTTTAGTCACTGGCACCACATTTCCTTGAACGCAAAATCGGCTAGCTGACTCATCACAATATAGCGCCATGAAGTACCAAGCAATCGATACACATTTTAATTATTTTCGGAACTATACACATATTTCAACGCCCGGCAGCAGAGCCGACAGTGTAGCAACCTTACAGACATGCCACACGGGCGTTGACGCCGCGTAATTGCACCGCGGCGTCTCCGCCGCGGTGCAGCGGCGGTGCTGAGCGTCGTCGCGGCGTCACCGCGGCGAATAGTGTTGCCGGTAGCGATTTAGACATTAAATCTAGAGTATTCGAGTATTCTATGAATTTTTAGCGGGAAAAAAGGTTTTGAATTCATCAATCCGTTCAATCTTAAACTGAAGATGAGAAAAAAACCCTCGTGTACGTTAGAAATCAGATCGTGTAATTTGTCACGACGAATGTCACAGTAACAGCTTTCCAAGTGACAGCTGTCAAACTTCAAAGTGATTATCTCGGTTATTATCTATTCTAGACTACTGTTGTTTTCATAAAAGTGATAGAACTCGACAAGATCTACATTTTGGATGACAGCTGTCAAACTTAAAAGTGATTTATCTCGGTTATTATCGATTCTAGACTATTGCTCTCTTCACAAAAGTAATAGAACTCGACAAAATCTACATTTTGGATGACAGCTGTCAAACTTAAAAGTGATTTATCTCGGTAATTATCGATTCTAGACTACTGCTCTCTTCACAAAAGTAATAGAGCTCGACGAGATCTATATTTCGGATGACAGGTGTCAAACTTAAAAGTGATTTATCTCGGTTATTATTGATTCTAGACCATTGATGACTTCACGAAAGTGATAGATCTTAACGAGATCTACATTTCAGATGACAGCTGTCAAACGTAAAAGTGATTTATCTCGGTTATTATCAATTCTAGACTACTGCTCTCTTCACAAAAGTAATAGAGCTTAACGAAATCTACATTTCGGATGACAGCTGTCAAACTTAAAAGTGATTTATCTCGGTAATTATTGATTCTAGACTACTGCTCTCTTGTCAAAAGTAATAGAGCTCGACGAGATCTATATTTCGGATGACAGCTGTCAAACTTAAAAGTGATTTATCTCGGTAATTATTGATTCTAGACTACTGCTCTCTTCACAAAAAAAATAAAGCTCGACGAAATCTACATTTCGGATCACTTTGAAGTTTGACAGCTGTCATCCGAAATGTAGATTTCGTTGACCTCTATCACTTTTGTGAAGACAGCAGTAGTCTAGAATCGATAATAACCGAGATAAATCACGTTGAAGTTTGACAGCTGTCATCCGAAATATAGATCTCGTTGACTTATATCACTTTTGTGAAGACAGTAGTAGTCTAGAATCAATAATTACCGAGATAAATCACTTTTAAGTTTGACAGCTGTCATCCAAAATGTAGATTTTGTTGACCTCTATCACTTCTGTGAAGACAGCAGTAGTCTAGAATCGATAATAACCGAGATAAATCATGTTGAAGTTTGACAGCTGTCATCCGAAATATAGATCTCGTTGACCTCTATCACTTTTGTGAAGACAGCAGTAGTGTAGAATCGATAATAACCTAGATAAATCACTTTGAAGTTTGACAGCTGTCATCCGAAATGTAGATCTAGTTGAGCTCTATCACTTTTGTGAAGAGAGCAGTAGTCTTAAATTGATAATAACCTAGACAAATCACTTTTAAGTTTGACAGCTGTCATCAGAAATGTAGATCTCGTTGAGCTCTATCACTTTTGTGAAGACAGCAGTAGTCTAGAATCGATAATAATCGAGATAAACTCACTTTGAAGTTTGACAGCTGTCATCCGAAATGTAGATCTCGTCGAGCTTTATTACTTTTGTAAAGAGAGCAGTAGTCTAGAATCGATAATAACCGAGATAAATTACTTTTAAGTTTGACAGATGTCATCTGAAATGTAGATCTCGTTGAGTTCTATCACTTTTGTGAAGTCATTAATGGTCTAGAATCAATAATAACCGAGATAAACTCACTTTTAAGTTTGACAGCTGTCATCCAAAATGTAGATCTTGTCGAGTTCTATTACTTTTGTGAAGACAGCAGTAGTCTAGAATCGATAATGACCGAGATAAATCACTTTAAAGTTTGACAGCTGTCACTTGGACAGCTGTTACTGTGCCACTCGTCGTGACAAATCACACAAGTCCATACTCGATGGGCTTATGAGATATTTTTCATGTCACTTTGCACAAATCAATGCATCTATTTCAGATTTTATCGATCGGCCACATTATTTCTCTAATATATCAAACGAAGAACAAAACACTTTCTTTCTGCGGTTGGCTCACACAAAATCAGACTGTATATGAGAGATTTTACTTATCTTCAGCCGGTTATCCCTAAAACCTTTTTTTCCGCTAACTGCCTAGATGTCATCAGTGTCTAAGGCCACACTGGGCGCCGCGGTGTCGCCGCGACGACGCTCAGCACCGCCGCTGCACCGCCGCGGTGCAATTACGCGGCGTCAACGCCCGTGTGGCATGTGCCTTAGAGTATTAATAAGTAACTATTCTCTAAGGTAGCAACCCTTAATTAGCGCGCCAGTCTATAAGACGCAGGTGGAGCAGTGGCATTAAGTATAGCATTGTGTTATTTACCTCACTAACGGTCATATTCAATTCAGCTTCGGCTGTACCATCGCTCCTTGTGCTAATTTCCAAATCCATCCCAGCTTTCAGAGATTGCTCTCCATCGACAGCCAGCGAGGCACTAAGATACCCCCTTAGGCGTTTCACTTCCATACTAGACTCCAGATACGCCTTGATTCTAACATCCCATTGGCTGTCGCGCTTCTCGATGTGTGTCGTCACCGACCTTATTATAGCTCCTTTATAGAACTCTATGTAGACTGGTTTCCTGAAAGAAAGTTGCGGTATAGTAAGTATACTGAGCACCACACAAATTGAAGGATGGGAAGTTATGCGCAGCGTTCTGCGCAAAAGCCGAAATATGCGTACGCGCGGGAGCTAGAGAAACGAAACGCCGGGGCACACCCGCCCGCCAACCTCATGCCTCCCGCGCGCTCCCTACACCTGAGCTCACTAATTCGCCATTTGTATAGGCATTATGCACACATGCGCAATAATTAGCGAATCACGGCGAAGTGTCATCTGCGGTTAACTTCCCATCCTTCAATTTGTGTGGCGCTCAGAATACTTGTACCGCAGAGGGTAAAGGTATGATTCCGAACGCCGCTGCAGGCAGCAGTGCTGCCGCAGCACTACTTTTCCTCATATTGCTGCCGCGACAATGCTGCTTAGTTCGGAATGTATTCTCATACAAATACATAGAGATTATATGGGGACCAGTAGTGCTGCGGCAACACTGCTGCGGTGTTACTACTGTCTGCAGCGGAGTTGGGAATCATACCTTTATGCGCGTTTCTCTATGAAATCAAATACGTAATAAAGAGATTCGATTACTTGACAAACCAAATCTACCGACATAGCCCATCGGATTAGCAAATTCAAAAGTGGCAGTGAGCAGGGAACAGACTGTAGGTAAAACGGATGACCGATGAAACCGTAAAGTTCTTGAATGGAGATAAAGAAGGCAGGCACAGCGTAGTATGTTCGCCCACAGGGTGGAACGATGATCAGATCAAAACCGCGTGAACACGTTATTGGACGCAAGCCAATTCCAACCGGTCTTGTTGGAAATCCATAGGAGTGGCCTATTTCCAGCAATGGACGGCCGGAATTAAGAATTTTAGGATATTCTAAAAATACATTTTATACATGGAAAAAAAACGACTTGTTTTGATACGATTCATATCTGAACAATATTTTATTTGCTAAACATTTTGATTAAGTTGGTTTTAAATATTCAAATGAAGCAACAATAAATTGTTGCATTTTGCCAACACGGATTCCTACGTATAAACAACTGAAAGATATGTACCTATCTCAATGAAGTTATTTTTATGCCATTCAAAATATGATAATTCGCATAAATATAACACTTTAATGTTGAAATAAAATTAATCTTTAGAAAATGTTTTAAAGCAGCTCGAGTGTAGGTATTCCATACCAAAAATCGATTATTGATGTTGTTGCAGAAAGTTGGGCGAATTTTTAATGCACAGGCTATCCGAAAACTCAATATTGCCCGGCATGCGGCAATACTAGAATGCCCCGTACACATACCTATGGTTCTAAAAATATTGTCAAAGGCCTACAAAAAGGAATGTAGGCCCAGTCCCAAGATTTCGATAAGATTTAAATGGGACTCATTTCGAAGTATACTCTTTCCTACTTTTTAAAAAGTTATGCATAATATAGTGGTTATACATAAAAATATATGTATATATCTAACGGGACAATAGCTTTAAGTTTATTTTTAAATAGTGCCACTTAGTATAATTTCGAAGGACTAGGAATGATGGCAGGTAATAGTATGGCAACATTCCTGGGGTAACGCTTGTAACAAACGCTGCTGATTGGTTCCAAGGAGGTTTTCAAGTGATATCGCATGATCGGCCGATGGGCGGGAAAATGCGATGATGACTTGACAAATGTCACTTGAGAGTTGTAAGGAGAGCTGGTTCGGAGAGGTGAACTGTGTTTAGAATGGCTCGAGTTGTGATTCTTGATAAAACAGTGGCAGCGTGCGTTATGCTGCAGAACGCCATGTCCTTCGCTTAAAGTTTTCTGTATAATTGTAATCATACGTAATCTTCTGTGAAATAAACTGATTGTTCGTGACGTCGCTATTTATCTCCTCGCCCGCTTAACCCACGCCACGCCACACTGAAGCATTGTTGGGTCAGATAGTATAAAATCATTACCACATTGAATCACCATAACTGATGCGGATCCTTTTATGGATTCGACATATATATTATATATGTATACGCGTCGAATTGAGTACCTCCTCCGTTTCGACGGTCAAAAGTACTTTACCAAAGTCCAACAGAAGGGAACGCAGGGCCCCAGTCCCACGAGAAGGAAGCCTGCATCTTCCTCAGTTGGTTGGCGTGACACTCTCCGTTGTACGAGTCCGGCACGCACTTTGGCGGCGTGAAGTGTTTGGCAGAACGCTCCGCCGCCGCCTCCACTGGTGACGCGAAACGGACCTTCAGCTCATTCCGCCCTATCTGGAATAATAATTATTACTATAATTATATTTTACTTTTAAGTAGAGACAGGTATGATAATTACACCGCTCTTATTACTAATTTTGTTTCGAAAATGATACTCTTTTTTTTATGTAGAATAGGCATTTGGCTACCAACTCGCCTGATGGAAAGCGAAGTTGTAGCCGATGAAGAAAGTATGTAGACCTAGAAGATACTTATTCACTCTTGACTTGCAGATATCCAAATTGTTTTTATTAGAAAACAATGTCGAAGGAAGGGCATTCCAATCCCTAGCGGTCCGCATTATGAAGGAAGAAGCGAATCGCTTAGTACGAGCAGGTGGTACGTCGACTATGTATAGAGATGGTATTTATGCGACTTCCGGCTTGTTCTGTTGTGAAAATGTTAGGGAATCAGGTCGTGGAGTTCGAGCGCACACTCACCGAAATGGAGCCTATAGAAAATCGCCAAACACTACTTTACGTCAGTGTTCTAGGCTTTTCAGCTTGGAAGCGACAAGCTTACTATCTCCGATTATCCTGCACGATTAGCATATGATAGACTTTTTATCCCGCACTGTTATAGATTTTCCACGCTCTAACGGCGTATAGAGCCAAGCTTCTAACTGTACTCGGCCAACTCTGCAAACTAATCAAAACATAGTATAAATGATTAAATATCTATTTTAGCTTGAGCTACTGAAATAGTAAATTTAGCGGCCCGTTTAAAATAAATCATTTTATGCATTTGCATATAGACAAATAAATCCATGTTATGCATAATATAAACGTATAAACTGACATATTTCTCAGTTGCAATTTAAATATAAATTCATATTAATTCTTGCGCAATATCTACCTACTGTTTCAGGTTTTTTCTAGTCGATGCGGATGCTACAATCACTACCATAGAATTCTATTAATATTCATATAATACCTACTACCTAGTTCACTAAAGTTCATCATGATTTTTTTCAATAGTCATAACATTCCTTTATGTCAATAGGCTGGTCTATACTGCGTCTGCTACCTCCTTATCCCGTATACTAGTCGCTTTTTATATCATTACTAGCTGCCCGGCCACGCGTTGCTGTGGCTAAATAAATTAAAATTGCGACTATAATTTGAGATTTAAACTATCCTATCTCTCAAGTTGGATCGAACTGCACATGGTGTGCTAATTTTATTATAATCGGTTAAGTGGTTTAGGAGTCCATTGAGGACAAACATTGTGACACGAGATTTATATATATTAGAAGAAGATAGTCGCTTTTTATGTCATTATATTGATTAAATATTAAATTTTGCATAATGAGGAACTATTGAATACTCTGTATATTTTTATATAGAGAAGGTAGATGTTATGTCGTACATGGAGCTGAAGACACTGGCGAAGAACCGTCAGACGTGGATGTTGCCCTACAGACAAGAGCCCTGCTCTTAAATTTTAAATGAATGAATGAGGAACTATTATAAGCCTTACACAATGCGCATCTAAACATTTTTACAGATATTCCAAATCCAAATTGCTCGTGCGCCCAAGAATAGGAGGATCTAGGAAGAATTATGTGGTAACCAAACTACGTAGGAGCATCGCTTTTCTGTGAAGTTACTGAATTTGCTCATATTAGTGTTGTTGGTATATTATTGGAATCTGCTTAAAAAGTTTTAGACGACCTACTTAATTTATATTTGATAACTCGAAAAATTTTTTTCATATTCGTCTTAGGGTCTTATTGGAGTCCCATAATTAAGTTAAAGTATTATTTCCAGAATTAAACTTTTCTATGATACTCGTGAGAACGCGAAGAATCTAACGAATATTCATAGTTTCGTACACTTTGAAAACGGAATACAGTAGACTCCTTTTTAGGCAGTTGTGTAAGAATAATAACTATTTTCACAATAAGCATGATAAACGGGTAAAATAAATATTAACATAAATAATCATTAGTTGGATTAAAAAAAAATATTTGCCACGTATTTTTTATTTTGTCAATAAAACGAAAAATAGCAAAGATAAAGCTAGTCAAAGTTCGAGGGTTTTTGATAAAAAGTCTACCATAGCGTGACATCACACGGGCTTTATTTCCGTCCTTTTTTGTCAGGAAATAAAAAATAAGTGTCTATCATTTGATAATAGACCGACGAACCACCGGAGAAGGTATACAATTCGACGCGTATATATTTTTTATGTATAACCACGCATAACTTTTTTTGTAGTAGTCCGATTTCAATAATAATTTTTTTATTGGAAAGAGTATACTTTGAAATTGGTCCCATTTAAATTTTATCGAAATCGGCTGTGCTATTTTTGATAAATCAACAATAATGTGAAAAATGCTACATCGATCCGTGCGAAATTTTCGCGAATTCTGTACACGGGTGAAGTCGGTCATACTAATTTTTGCATAAAATAATCTTGTAAAATCTAACTGATTGACATTAATATGGCCAAAAAAATGCCGAGTCGATGCTGACGGACTAATTACATTTTAGTCGTCTAGCCAGCCTATTATTGTAGACTATAGGTGACAGACCTAAGACACATTTTGAAGGCAAACATGGTGTATGTAATGTATTCCATATCATAACCTTTACACAACACGTTTGTGTCTTAAATATAAACATTATAGTTTACATAGCTACAAATTCTCGTAAATGGAATGGAATGACTAATTTTTTATAATTAAGTAGGCCTAAGTATCACCGTTGCTGTATCGATGTTAAAATACTGGATAGGCCGAAAAATGTGGTTTTTCTTTTGTGTATAGGCGAGTACGAACTGTTTTAAATAATTACGTGATTTGCATAATTAGTTCTACAATTCACACGCATTATGGAAGCTGGAGTCAATAACGTTAATTTGATAAAATTATGACAAAAAGAACCACGTGGAATCCACTTTTTCGTGAATGGTAAAACAATAAAATTTCTATTCAGCGTAAGACGCGAACAATGAAAATTTATGTTGACAACAGTGACGGTACGTCCACTGTAATTAGGTTTAGAGTTCTGTCTTAGGCTTGGCGATTGCAAACTCTATCTGCACAAAGCACTCTCGATTTTCTACCTACTTTAAAAATCGGCAACGTGAAGACGAGAATGCCATTAGAGCTGCCTTTTAGTTCATCTTACTTCTAAACTTAGCACGACATTATCACTTAATCATAACTATGCCCTCTTACTTCCAAACTTAGCATGAAGCTTAATAAGCCCGATTACAGAGGCGCCAGCGTAAATTTAATAGCAACGTAAAAAGCGTTCTCTCTATTGCATGCCTAAAGTGAAAAAGAAACAGAACTATGCTATTTAGCCAATATAATTACGATGGCGCCTCTGTAATCGGGCTTAACATCATTTATTCATGGCTACGCCCTCTTACCTCCGAACTTACGACATTATCACTTAATCATGGCTACGCCCTCTTACCTCCGAACTTACGACATTATCACTTAATCATGGCTATGCAAATTCTTTTTCGGAGGTGTTCGTAAACATCTAAGTTCTGACATCACCTAACTAAACCCTACATCTGGGTGCATAACTGCTCACCCCGATCCGTACTTCTGACATAAGCTATATCTGTAAGTAGATGCATTTCAACCCGCTGTAATTTCATTGTGGGTAAAGCTAAAAGGTCTGAATGTTTAATAACCAAGAAAACATCACATTTGGAGCATCAAAGGGAGTTTCAAGATGGACAATCAAAGTGCGCATCAAATGATCCATGATGCTCCTCATGGTTCCCTTGATGCCCCATTTGTGAGGGAAGCTAAACCATATAATACTTAAATGTTACCTTGAGTTTGTCTTTAATATCGAAGACATATCTGACGAACATATTGTCGGTGGTGCCGACGGGGCTGTCATTGAGCTCTATGAACGCGACGGTATCCACCCCTTCGAGAACCAGGTGGGCTACTTCAGTGTCCAAATCCATTGGTGCAACTGAATGAGAAAATAAAGTAAGTAAGTTCGTATAGGCCGGGTGGCTAGCCCTGGTGTCAGAGTTTTTAGGCCGCCTGAAGGCCTCTGACATGGCTAAACGGTTAAAACAACCAAAAAAAACTGCGTTTAAATCTGATATAAAAGAGTTTAAATCAATCATCATTAATAGGTCGGCCAAAATATTGTAGAGCTTGCTTAAATGTACATAGGTACTACAACCACCAGGTTGCCACCAGGTATAGATTTAATCATATATCAGAAAACATTGCCCTCTGGTACACGGGTATAGTCAGGTTACAGTTCAGAGAGGAAGAGTTTTAGGAAATAAGTAAATGAAACCATCAGGATTACAAAGCGTAAGAGCAACGAGCACAAAGATTTGAGACACTTGACTTATGCTAGATCTTTTTCCTGAAACAGTATGTCTAGCGCATCTATGTCATTTCGGAGGTGTCATTTGAGACCCTGGCTACATCCGTGGTGAGTTATAAAGCCAGCTTATAATTACCGATGAACCAGCCAATGTAGGTGCATCTATCGTAGTGCGTATGCTACCCAACGCTACAGGCTTTTTCCAGGTCCATATAGATCTCTCCAGAGACCATAGCTGGGTATATCTTTATCGCTTGGTAATTCTATGAGATCTCCAATGAAAGTTGAAGGCGGCTTGCATTCAGTGCTCCTCTCGATGACGTACGACATACCTCAGTGCATCAAGTCGAAAGATTTTCAACATGTGTGTCGACCCGATGTGACACAGCACTGAAACGCGGTTTCTCACTATGTTCCTTATGAGGAAGCGTAAAATTACCAGACATTGGTTATGGTAGGTACCTATACAACTAACTTGTTATCATAATTACCGAGGAACCGCCCAGTGTAGGTCCATGTGTCGTACGCCACCCAGCGTTGCAGACGGTCGTTGAACCTCATCACGATATCTCCGATGACGCCCGCTTTCTCCAAGTCCGTGTAGATCCCTCCAGGGACCGTCGCTGGTATTGAAATCGCTGAAACAAAAAATGTTTTCATCTACCGTGAACCTTACGCAACGCCGTGAAAAGCCTGCAACATCCATAACTTTAAAGTGTATAAAAATCGCGCGTCAGTCTTTATTATCGAACTAAAAAAGAAACCTAAGGCATTTTGGTATTAATTTAATAATTTTTAACTAATAATGTAACATAAATATTACACATGTATATTCTTATAAATTTATCTTTATTGTTTAATAGATTACTTGTAAAAAATAATAATAGAATTTCTAAACGTCAAACTTATCAATTTAGCGCCATTACTTATTTAATAACTTGCTATTTTTCTTCTTTCTATTTGTATAGGAATCCATAAAATTTCAATCAACACTCTAATTTGCATTAACACAAGTTACTCATATCAACGGTTTGCATCTATAAAACATACAAGATGTTGCTTTCCAAGTACAGTACAGTAATTAAAAGAAGTAGCTTCATTATCAATAACTTTTGCTAGCGCTCATAGCGTAGTTTGATTAGGTTTTCGTTAGTGATCATCAAAGTTAAACAACGTTCAGCACGGTCAGTCTTCGGATGGGTGACCGCGGGTGGCATTTACATCTGAGCGCTACCGTGGCTCGGATGACTCGTTAAATTGTTAGCCCCGGTTCTAACCGTTTAGCCACGTCAGAGGCCTTCACCAGGGCTAGCCACTTACTTATTAAATGTTCTTTGACTTTACTTAATAACTTTTACTATAGGGTCAAACCTGAAATTTCGACAAAACAATCAGATGTATAGTGTATACTTGTGTATTACATTTTGTTCATTTTAATAGTCTATGTTTTTTTTTTGTACAGAACAGCTGTTTCATCGAATCAACCAAATAAAATATATGGAACAGCTGATTTATTTCTTCACTACTTCAAGATTATTAGATTAGGTAAAAGTTGTTCCTCACGATGAATGTTCCTCTGAAAGTGCACATTTTGCAAAATGAGAGCCTGTTTCTTTGCTACGATTAATATAACAAACAATCCATTAAACAGCCATTTTTTTGGGAGCTAGAGAAAACTCGTTCGATGCCTTGAAAACGTTTAGCATAAAATCTATACGTACTCGTACTTGAGATCATTGGGTACGCTCATTACTGTCATTAGACAAGCAGTTCACGACAATTTAACTATTAGAACTCATCTAGAGTTGCAAGACAGTTGTACCTACACGCGGAACGGAGTTCATCGATCTGTAGGTATTATTTATCGATACTCGCATACACTATTTACTGACCACATGGTGATTAGTTTTCTCATATCTGGTTTCAATTAAACGCATAATTATAACTTGTAGATATTTAACAGTGAGAATTATGTAAACAGCTTTGATGCTAAACAAAACTCTGACAGAGACTTCAAAATCTTGTCTTTTTGACGTGATAAAGTCTTATAAATTCATGAACGCCGGCTGCACTCACGAAAACTTGTCACGTTCCACGTCTTTTTTGCCTGTGACATTGTTGGATACGGAGCTCTACTGATTATGAGAAAGGTAAAGCCATTATCCAATATACATATTGTATATCGGTTAAATGTGGGTTAACAGACAACATAATCTTGGAAAACTCAAAAGTTACGTTATTTTCACCATCTGAACCAATTTTGAATATTAGATTGGAATTGGAACCTAGGCCACCGGATCAGAAATCCACAGCTAAACAATATTCAACGTGATTAAATCATCAAAGTGGAACGTGTCAGCAAGCGCAAATAAATAAAATGAACGCCGGCATTTAGAAAGAGATAATAATTAGAAAAAAACCGGACAAGTGCGAGTCAGGCTCGCACATCGAGGGTTCCGTACGAATCCAGAAAATCTCTTTGAGTACTATACCATCGACACAAAAAGTGTTTTTTCTTTTCACTTTTCTCGTCATACATCGAAAATTACACATTGTTAATATAATTAAAAACCTGTTTTAGCATGTGCTAATGAAGTTTTTTTATATGATACCTTACATGATACGATTTACTCACTTTGAATTTTGAACCCATATTATGTGAATTTTGAGGCCCTGTTTTTTGTGATTTAAATAAAAATGTAGTTTTCAGATATATTCCTATATGTGTACTGTGAGACAATGCTTTTCGCCAAATTTCATAGTTCTATGTCAACGGGAAGTACCCTGTAGGTTTTGATTTTTGTTTTGTGATCGTTATGAGTAACATTTTTAAACGATAACTGAGAATTTTTTTTAATCAAATGCAAGAGACCCTACATATACGTATACAGTTTAAATTTCAACTCGATATCTTTACGCGTTCCCGAGATATAGAGTCTTGACATACACACAGACGGACAACAAAGTGATCCTATAAGGGTTCCGTTTTTTCCTTTTGAGGTACGGAACATATATTTTTAACAAAAAATTCGGTTTTGTGAGCGTTAACTCTACCCAAGTACATATATATCTGTCCAAAGCCCAATGTGAATGTGCACTATTCGCTATTACTATAATTAATTGTTGTCAAATACAACCAAAGCATTTATACTAATCTATTCGTATATCTTTAATTACTCGATAAAAATATATTAAGATGCAGGTATCTTATATAAGTTAATACATATAAATCGATATTAAATCAAAGATGTTCTGCCAACAAAATTATATTAAAATGCATACAAATCGATACTTTAAATGTATAGATTACATCCAGGATGTCACATTAAAAGCGTAAATATTATTTTCCAATATCTCAGAACTAACTAATAAGCGGCATAATAAAACGACAAATTAAATGCAATATTGTTGGCTTGGAAGTCGATATATTTAAATGTCGATACATCTCATGATAGGTAGGTATGTATCTAAAGTTTATTAACGAAAATGTAAATAAGAATACAAAAGCTTAACAAAGATCAGCGACTCTAGTAGAGAAATTAAGAGAGTGGTTAATCTTTTGGAAGCTTAAATTATTTTATTCTTGTAATTTGAAAAGACCCCTGTTTAAGCGCGAAATCGATCAGACTACTAATTTTACTTGTAAGGGCTCCCAAGAGACCGGCCTAGCCGAGTTGGGACCCACTTTTAATTTTACAGTAAGTATAGTTGGGTAGGTATAATATTGATATACTGTACTGTACTGTACCAGCCTTTTTAATAGTCCACTGCAGGACGTAGGTCTACCCACGAAGGGTGATAGGGCCATATCCACCACTCTGGCCCAGTATAGGCTGGTGGATTCACATACATACTGCATCGAATTTCTCATACGGACGTATGCAGGTTGCCTCACGATGTTTTCCTTCACCGAAAAGCCAGTATTGTGAAATTCTGTACACAAATTCCATAGAACTCATTGGTACGGGACCGGGGATTTGAAACCACGACCTCGCGATTGTAAGGCGGGTGTCACTACCTCTTGACCACCACGGCTATATAATAATATAATTATACAATATTCATACAGTGAATTTTATTGAAATTGTTAATTTAACTCATGTTTTTAATAAATAAAATTTTATTTTCTTTCTTTCTTTCTCTTCTATTAGATTAGAGTGTATAAACTCTATCAGACTCTCATATCTGTAGTTTCAAATCGGTTCTTATTTTTCTTTGATTTGAAAGTTGGTTAAAAATTCAGTGATAGCTACTACTACATATAATCCTTACTTCAAATCTTTGCCGTCTGATTCTAAATTAACGACTTTTTTATTGCATAAGTGGCGGCATGGAGGTACTAATTCTTCGTCGAACGTGGTATGAATGACCTTGAAAATATTGTTTGTTTATAATTATTATTATTGAATTTACACCGAATATACCTAATTAAATAAAAGGAAAAAGATATATTATTCTGTTGAAGTCTGCTGAAGTGAATACCGTGCTCAGAGAATAAAAATGGAACCATATAGTTTACGCGTAGTATTATTATAAATATTTTATACCTATCGCGTGCTATCTCATTTTCCCCCTGTCGGTCTACCTATTTCTCTCTCTCTCCCTTTCTCTTTCACACACACACACACTCTTTCTTTCTTTATGTATTTATGGCACTAGAGCTATTACAACTTGAGAGATAGCGCTGTTGTCGCTTGAGGCAATTCTCAACCACAAAAATGTATGGAAAATCTTGCCCAGAGCTGTCAAAACTGTCAAATATGAATTGGACTTTGACACTACTGAGAGAAAAATCACAGTAACTAGCTACTAAATCGAGATATTTTTCATGACTCTTTCTAACTCATGTCATACATATCAAATGATTGCATATCTTTATTTCTTTTCTCGATCGACCACATTATCCCTCTGGTAGATACTATCGGTGTTTGAATTCTCATGACTACCTACAGATTACAAATATAGCATTTAAAACTATTTTTAATAAATTTATCAATTTATATTAAATTATAAAAATGTGATTTTCGATATTCTCATATCACAAATTATCTCAAAACTAACACTAAACATTCGTTTGTGATTAGTGTTAACATCCCTATTGGAAATACGAACGTTCCGTAACAAATATTCAAAAGGATAGTGAAAACCGTGTTGTGTAGTTTAGAAGATCTAAGCGTATACAAATACACGCAGATAGACACAAAAAGAACGACATTGCTTTATAATATGTATTGATGATGATGGCAAAAAACTAAAGTTAAAGGTAAACTCACATCCATTCTTGTTCTGCACAGTCCATTCGACGCGTTTCTTAGCCGATGCGAGGTCTAGCTTGCCGTCGACTTCATTGGTCGCCATCAGGGCCAAATATAGGCACAGGAGCGTCCACGGAGCCATAATACATGCGGGGCTCTGCAAAATGAACACGACATTTGATACCGGTATTGACGCGGTCACGTGACGCCGCTGCATGGCTCGGCCGTCTGTTTTCTGTCTACATGGTAGGTGCTAGTGATGTGACATTGTTATCGATAGTCATTGTTGTAGGTAATAGTTTTTTTTTGCTTTAGTAGGTATTAGGCATTTTTTCTGGTGTGTGGACTTTATGATTATAGGTCGCGTTATGTTAATGTATGAAGCAAGAATTATTATTGACTTTTGACGAATGTATACTTTAATCACACTATCGCATTAAGGTTCCTCTAATGATGGTTGTTGAGTGTTGACAAAAAAATTAAATGAAATGTTTCACTACTTTTAAGTTAGGTAGGTTCCTATACAGGGTTATTTCTAATCAATTAGCATCCTTTTAGGGGTTTATTCTGTGCATCAAAACTAACAACTTTTGTTCTACGACTTTTGTCAAAACTCAAAAAAAAATTTGTTGTTCCATAGAAAAATTTAGTTCACCCGCGACAAAATGTATGGAACAGCTGTTTTTTTTTTAGTTTTTACGAAAGTCGTAGAACAAAATTTGTTAGTTTTGAAGTACAGAATAAGCCCCTAAAAGGATGCTAATTGATTAGAAATAACCCTGTATACGAGTAAAAAAGTGTTATATTTCCTATAACATGCAAGTTTTCGAACTGATTTTATGAGCTATAAATCTATAAGTAGATATAGCTATAATAGATAGGTTATATTCTAGATCAATAGTTTAGTTTATATTTTGTATTGTTGTTTTATCCATATTAATAAATGTGGTGAGGATTTATTTAAAAAACTAGTTTTTCTCGCATCTTTCCTCGCGTAATATTTTGTTTTGTGCTATCCCAAGGGAACTTATATCCGGGACAAAAAGTAGCCTATGTCACTTTTCGCCTTTCAAACTATGTCCATGCCAAAAATCAAGTCAATCCGTTGCTCCGTTGCTGCGTGAAAGAGGAACAAACCAACATACTTTTAGGATTCATAATATTAGTAAGGATATCCGAAAAATAGTCATTGGAAATAAACCCATTAATTTTTCGATATTTAATAGCATGGGCATAATAGATGCTTGAAATTATTTACCATTACAATATCAAAAAAAGCTTAACTTTCACTGAATTTAAATTTTCCTGTACATTTTACCGTTGACGCCAACTTTATCTCCCAGCTGTGTATTTGATTCTTTTTAGGGTTCCGAACCTCAAACGAAAAAACGGAACCCTTATAGCATCACTTTGTTGTCCGTCTGTCCGTCTGTGTGTATGTCAAGACTCTTTATCTCGAGAACGCTTAAAGATATCGAGTTGAAATTTAAACTGTATACGTATATCTATGATCTTTTGCAGTTGTGTAAAAGAAAAACTTCTCAGTTATCGTTTAAAAAAGTTAGAGCCGTTTATGTCGTAAAAAACCGCATATTTCGCACTTACAAAAATCAAAACCTACAAGGTACTTCCCGTTGACATAGAACCATAAAATTTGGCGAGAAGCATTGTCTCAGAGTACACATATAGGAATAAATCTGAAAACTTTACATTTTTATTTAAATTACAAGAAATAGGGCCTCAAAATTCACAAAATATGGGTTCAAAATTCAAAGCGAGTAAATCGTATCCTGTAAGGTATCATAAAAAAGAACTTCATTAGCATATGCTAAAACAGGTTTTTAATTATTTTAACAACGTGTGTGTACGGAACCCTCGATGTGCGAGCCTAACTCGCTCTTGTCCGGGTTTTTTGTTAGTAACTTATTTAGCCTTATATAGGTACCTACATTACATTAGCCAAACGAAACTCGTATGACTTTGTAACACAATTGTATAACTTGCCTGGTAAAGATAAATTAGTTAATAAGCATAACATTTATTCTTTTGAAGTTAAAGTTGAAAATAGTTAAAATGATGATCACTTCATAGTAGGTAGAGCACGTAACTAAGAATACATTAAAACGTGTAACAAAATTAAATGGGCGAGACATTTTTATGTTAAGTAATATTGGACACACGAGTATGTTGCATAAGAGTAGGTAAGTAAACCAATCATGTTATATTATATTTGAATAATAAATTTAGCCTATGTTTGTATATCTAATAACTCTCTGTGTGGCATTGTACAAATCAAATTAATGCATCCACAGTATTCTACAGGTTAAGTAAGTCTCTACTCTACTACAGATCTACTATTTGTATTGATCACGCTAGAATCCACCATTGGTCAAATTAAAACTATATCACACTGAGATACCCATCCATAAATATATTGCTACACTAAGCCCGATTCTGTTTAGCCGTACTAAAAATATCATAGCAGGTACCTAAGCACATAAGCACACAAAATTAAACGACATTTACAAGGTCAAATAAATAAATTTAAGTAATAATTTTAAAAGAATCCAGCTAAAATTCATTACATCACTATTTCATTAGGTACCACAAGCAAAACTTTTTTGCACTAGCCACAATTTTCCAATTAGTCTAGTACCTACCTAGTTCAAAAAGACTATAGATGCTTACTTAGTTATAACTAAACCTTTGCATTAGTCAAAAAGTTATTCAAAAACTCTAGATCACCTTGAGAATAACTCCACTGTTGTAAACTTAAAAAAAAATATCCCACTTAAAAAAACGATGTTTAAAACGAACTTAGGTATTTTCCAAAAGATAGTGCGGTCTTAGATAAATTTTAATACTGCTACAGTGCTAAGACAAATGATGTCATATGAATTTTGAACCGGTTGATAAAAAATAAGTTGGCATTGTTGCTAGGCCTAACGTTTAACAAGATCAAGGACCCACAAGCGAGTGTGGGACGTCTAAACTTACGTATAATACGCGCTAATAATTGATGGACAACCTTCCTTTGGAAAAGATAATAATCAGGGGGTTCCGGTATCATAGAACGTTTTCGTCTGTCTCTGGACAAACCAAAGATAAAAAAAAGTACCTCGCGTTTGTTGTTAGTTCGTCATAAGGTGAGGTTATTTTATGTTAGTCTTGTAATTTGGTTAATCTGTTAATTTGTACCTAGTAAATATCAAAAATCTTTGTAAATCGACGATTGTAAGCGCATTTCTATATGTCCAAAGAATAAACAAATTTTGATTTTTAAAGATGGTTTGTGAGGCAGATTTGCCGCTCTACAAAGCAAGCTGTAACCGTCATTACCTCTTGCCAAAGGTCCATTATTTTATTGTTTTAGTCCAGCCTAAAGTAAAGATAGCAAAACTTGGAAAATCTTTTTTATCTTAATTTTCTCGTATTGATGAAAGTGTTGGTCAATATGCATGCGAGGCCTTACAAGCGGTTACACGTAAATGATAGCAAATAGATGTATTTAGCAATATCCTAATGTTTCACATTCGGTCCGAAAAAGCAGCTGTTTTGATAGAACACATTGGATACCGTTTCCAATCAGGTCTCTATGGAAATGTCCTGCAAACGTCGCACAACTGAGACAAAGGCAATAAACAAACACTTAAGCACATGTCATGAATAGCATTTCAAAAGTTTATATGAATACCTGCATACTTTCTTGCACGAAGTTTATCTATGTAACAACGTTTTTCTTTTGATTTCTGGGTAAAAATATTATAGACCTAAGAATCAACCGCATAGGCCGGCTGCTGCACCAAAAATAAATGTGCAAAGAGCCTCCTTTTGAAAAAAATAAAATAAACCTAACACGATACCGGTTCTAAAAACGTAGTAGGCAATTGGTTTTGAATAAACGATAAGTATTAATGTCATTGTAATTAATTATACTTATTGATTCGGCCATTTAGGCACTATTCATAATAGACTAGATGAATTAGGTATTCAGAGCAATGCAGATATTATTTCCTTTACGTGTCACAACTCGTAGAATTGATTATAAATGTTTTGTTTTAACATTAGATTAGAATAATGAATGCCTACTTGAATAAGGTATGTTTTAGCTGACCACACATGTTGCTAACAAAGTTTCTTCTTATCTTTTGCATTTACCTACCCACTTGTAGTTAAAATGCTTTATGTGTAGGTAGTAGGTATATACCGATACCTTATTTTCCAGTTTTTTTTCTATCTTCGGTCACCACTACCGTATACAGCATACACAATTTAATACATTTGCACAAAGCGGTATTTTGTGGCCCATCTCTCCGCTGGGAGCACAGAGAGATTGTGGTGCTAGGAGTAAATATTTTCTTTGCCCACTTTCTAAGCCTAAGTTTTTTTGAAGGTGGGTTCACTATGTATAGGCGGTGGCAAGAAATCGTAATTGGTCGCTATTTAGCTACTTCGGAAAAGAATGGAATATGTCGCTACTTTAGTAATCAGACTCCATATACAGGGTTATTCCTAATCAATTAGCATCCTTTTAGGGGCTAAAGCTGGAAACATACTATCGGACGCGGCTTACGGACGCGACTGACAACCGCGACTTAGCAGTGTGCACGTCTTAAAACACCGGGCGCGCCAGATCACTCTCGGACGTCCGAACGCTCAAGGTCAGCCCAAGGTGACGTCCGCGACTGATGTCCGATAGTTTGCACGGCTCAGTGTAGATTAATTATCTAGATACCTATAAGTTGCGACTGACAGTCGCGTCCGTCAGCCGCGTCCGATAGTATGTTTCCAGCTTTATTCTGTACATCAAAACTACTATTGATATTTTTTTTAGTTTTTACAAAAGTCGCAGAACAAAAGTTGTTAGTTTTGATGTACATAATAAGGCCCTAAAAGGATGCTAATTGATTAGGAATAACCCTGTATATGGAGTCTGATTTCTAAAGTAGCGACATATTACATTCTTTTCTGAAGTAGCTAAATAGCGACCAATTACGATTTCTTGTCGCCGCAATGTCCCTTCTTGCTGCCTTTGCCTAAATTGGCTCTGTTGGCTACGTTGCCAGAGTTTTGTGAAATGTATGCGGTGACACAAGTATTGAACCCAAAAACCGTACCAGTCTTATTTCCAGTGTCATTGGGAATTAATAAATAGCATTACAACAACACAGCTGGTGCAGTGTGATGAAACATTATTTTTGAGCGCAAAGGACATGTCCACAAAATGTATGAAGGCTGGTATAATAATAATCAAAAATTCGAACCACAACACTAGTTACATTTCAATAAAGGTTATATATTCATATTTTTCTGAGTCTATTACATCAATTAAAACCAAAAAAGAGCCCTCCGATTTTTTAAAAATTAATTTTGAATTTATTAGGATAAATAAATATATTTGGCTTAATAGGTAGTTTATCTCTAGCAACCCTGATTAAGTAACCTCCAAATTGTTAAATAGAAGCATTTTTACCAATTAGACACACTTTTAAAGTGGTTTTTTGTCACATTGTACCTACTAACTGGTCACACTGGTAGGTTATAATTTTTAATTTTAGCAAATTAATTGATGAACGTGAAAGAATCAGCTACGAATGCAAGTTAAATAACGATTATAAGCACTTTATCATTGCTAAACTAGAAAAAGTAATAAGCTGTATTGTTATTTTTCATACAATTTATTTTTCACATTTAAAAAAAAAGGGAGGGGTGAAAAAATCTAAATTAAATATTTTTGGGAAGCCCATAAAACAAGCTTTCAAATGATGTATAATATATCATCTTGGTTCGATTTTTCTCTGAATAATATACCATATATGTGGACGTCACCTTTCTCAAGTTAGGCATAGCCCGGAAACGCAAATTTCCTTTTAACGACATATTTTATACATAAGAACTGTTTTATACCTGATACATAAAGCGGAGCTATTAAAACACACCTAAATTAAATCATGTAAATGAAGACTAGTGTTCAGTCTGATAGCAATAATTATGGCTATGAATGAGTATCTATTTGGAGACCGCATATTATTATAAACAAAGAGAAATAGAGATAAGCAACAAAATACAATAATTATCTCCTAAAAACTAGCACTTAATTTATGTTTTACACATTATTAATTTGTTCAAAACTCTCGTAACACTAAATCAAGAACCGGTAAATCGACTATTTGAAGCACACAAAGATTAACTGCTCTTGTGTTGATCAAGGTTTGAAACAAAATGCCGTCATAGCACTTAGAACTGCATTGATTAGTAGGTATGTAGTATTAATACGCAATATTATATTTTTGCATAAACTTATATTTCATATTTCGTGTATCTCAGAGACAACTAAAGCTCAGTGCAGACGGGCGGTGGTGGCAGCCGCGCCGCGCGCTCCCGCTGCATCCATCGTAGCCAACTACCACACGTGTGCGCCGCGTTTTAAGAAAATGTATGAAAAATCGTGTGCCATCGATGGCTGCAGTCGGTGGCCCGTCTGCGCCAAGCCTAAGATACTATTTGGATTAGGTACTTTTTGTTTTTTTTTTCATTACGGCTTTAATTTACCTCTGACGCAAAAAATAGACATCGTTATAGAAGATAAGTACCTATTAGCTCAGGTATTCAAAGAGTTAAACAAACCCAAACCCCGAAATAGCGCAAAAAATAATCTGTTTCATTAAAAAATGTTAATTGACTCGAATATCGTGGTGTTGCAGCTCGATAGAATTCGAGATAGGTATAACACGATTAATTAGTTCGTAATCTAGATGTTTTACATGAGATAGATAGCACACAATGTAGAGATATATGTATAATTTAGTATATAAGCTGTTATTATTCGAATAAAGGAGATACATTCAGAGAGAGACTTCTTATGGTGATCCTATTGCCACCCTGGCAAAGTGGGACCTCTGATTTATTTACTATTTCGGGATAGGTCCCATTGTAAAAGTAGGTCATAATAATTATGTGTATACACAACTTTTTAAATCACTGCTCTTTATAAAAACAACATTCTGTGTTTAGGTAGATATTTGTAATCGAGTCGATGTAAATTTAAAAACATTTATTTTTAATCGGAGATGTCATAGATATAGGTATAAAATGTGAATCCAAGCATCGATAATATTATAAAATATGATACACTGCATTTAATATTTCAGAAGAATTTAAATGATGTAGGAAAATTACTGGGGAATAAATTCCGATGAGGTGTCCGTCCAAAAGAATCTATAAATAGACTAGAATCGGCTACATAGATGACTAGATTGTTTCGCCGAAATTGGCACAACCGGCTTCAATAGTTGCAATCTAGGTACGTAGGTAGGTACAAAATTCGGATAGATCGCACGAATCGATGTAAATCGTTATTTTAACCTGATAATGATTTGTTGGCTTTTCAATAACCTAAGTACCTACTTAAATAAATATCGTTTCAACCAAAACAAAAAAAAAATACCTAGGCGATGTTTCAACCATAGGAAATACAGCCGTCGCCAAAATTATTAGGCACCTTTAAAAAATCAAAATGCATGTTTACTACTTAACCAATAACTGAGTGCTTATCTTAAATGACTTACCAGGGTCATAATTATAACTTCTTAGTTTATCAAGCGGCTCTTTGTTAAGGTCATAAAACATATGGTCACCGAAAACAAAGGATTCGGTTTTCTTTCGGTCTCAGTCAATGTTTGGTCACTTGTGTTCTGGACTCTAACAAGTAAACATGCTTTCTTTTCTGTAGATGTGATTAAATTGATACCTAAGTTTTGTTAAAAATGCCAAAGGAGTGAAATGAGTATAGAAGATAGAGTGAAAATACAGGGTGCCTAATACTTTTGGCCAAGGCTGTAAACTGCTGAATAGTGAATATAGGTTTTCCCAATAGATCTCCAAAAAGATCGGTTGGAAGCGGGTTGCATCCTGTGGTCTCTATGAGGTCATCCGTGCACCTTATGGGTGGACGTCCTACGCTGCGCTTTCCAGTACATGATCTCCCCGAGATGTTTTCGGCCCCATCGGTCACCATTTCAACTTGCCAATCCGTTAGGCCGTGTCGGCAACTTTGGTTCTTCTACGGATCTCCTCATTTCTGATACAATCTCGTAGAAAGCCTCCGGTATTTTTCATAGTAGTCCGATTTCAATCATTCTTTTTTTATTGGAAAGATTATACTTCGAAATTGGTCCCATTTAAATTTTATCGAAATTGACTGAGCCATTTTTGGTAAATCAATAATAATGTGAAAAATGTTACATCGATCCGTGCATAATATTTGCGTTCTAGCGATGCGCCCCAGCTTCACAAAGGTGTATTATACATATAAACATTTATCTTGAATTACTCTATCTATTTAAACAAACTGCATCAAAATCCGTTGCATAGTTTTAAAGATATAAGCATACATGGGGACAGACAGCGGGAAGCGACTTTGTTTTATACTATGTAATGATTCTGTACACGGGTGACGCTATTTTTTGCAAAAAATCATTATTTCTGAAATCTAAGGGCTAACGAGAAGTAAACTTACAAAGCACACTATGAATAACTTTGTTAGTTCAGAGTTCCGTACGAAAACCGCGACGCGACTGCTTGCCTCGCCGCTACTCGCGTGATCTTGCCTCACGTGTACCCGCCACTGAAATATGTCAGTGAAACGGTCGGCAGGATAACAATAAAAAGCTATCAATAGCAAAAACAGAAATGATAATAAAAGGACATGTCCACAAAATGTATGGAGGCTGGTATAATAATAATCAAAAATTCTAACTACAACACTCGTTACATTTCGAGAAATTTCATATTTTTCTGAGTCTATTACATCAGTTAAAACCATAAAAGAGCCCTCCGTTTTTTTTAAATTAATTTAGAATCTAGTATAAATAAATATATTTGGCTCAATAAGTAGTTTATCTCTATCAACCCTGGTTAAGTAACCTCTATTATTGTTAAATGGAAGCATTATTACCGATTAAACACAGTTTTTGTCACATTGTACCTACTAACTGGTCACACTGGTAGGTTATAATTTTTAATTTTAGCAAATTAAGAGATGAATGTGTAAGAATCAGCTACGAATGCAAGTAAAATCACGATAGAAGCCTTTATTATTGCTAAACTAGAAAATATACAAAGCTGTTTTATTATTATTTTTCATACAATTTATTTTTCAAATTTAAAAAAAATGGAGGGATTAAAAATCAAAATTAAATGTTTTTGAGAAGCCCATATATCAAGCTTTCAAATGATGTATATATCATCTTGGTTCGATTTTTCTCTGAATAAAATACCACCTGTGGACGTCACCTTTACTGATTTTTCCGCACCGGCGGCAGGCTCTTGATTCTAATTATAACCAACTCTTACGTTTATCCTTAGTAAATCATCCATCCATCCATCCATCAGCCGTAAGACGTCCACTGCTGGACATAGGCCTCCCCTATTGATTTCCAATAAGGCCGGTTGGAAGCGGCCTGCATCCAGCGCGTTCCTGCGATCTTTATTATATCGTCAGTCCACCTAGTCGGTGGACGTCCTACGCTGCGCTTGCTGTTCCGTGGTCTCCATTCGAGAACTGAATCCGTAGTAAAGGTTGGTTATAATAATGATTACCCTGAAATCTCGAAAAAAATCTTTTTTTTTATATATATAACTATAGGAGCAGCTCATTTGGAGCTCTCTTTGGCGGTACATGATAATAATTAATTAGGTAGATAAGTCAGAAGCACCATGTCTCGAAAGCTGTAACATTCATTAGACAAAGGACATGTCCACAAAATGTATGGAGGCTGGTATAATAATAATCAAAAATTCTAACCACAACACTCGTTACATTTTGAGAAAGTTCATATTTTCCTGAGTGTATTACAACAGTTAAAAACAAAAATGACCCCGCCGATTTTTTTGAAACTAATTTTGAATTAAAATATATAATTAATAAAAAATATAATTTGAATAGAAAAAATAATTATATTTCGCTCAATAGGTAGTTTATCTCTAGCAGCCCTGATTAAGTAACCTCCAAATAGTTAAATAAAAGCATTTTTACCCATTAGACACACTTTTTGAGTGTTTTTTTTTGTCACATTGTACCTGTTAACTGGTCACACTGGTAGGTTATAATTTTTAATTTTAGCAAATTAAGAGATGAATGTGGCAGAATCAGCTACGAATGCAAGTAAAATAACGATAGGAGCACTTTATTATTGCTAAACTAGAAAAAATAATAACCTGTATTGTTATTTTTCATACAAATTATTCATCGCATTTAAAAAAAATTGGAGGGGTGAGAAAATCTAAATTAAATATTTTTGGGAAGCCCATATAACAAGCTTTCAAATGATGTGTATACCATCTTGGTTCGATTTTTCTCTGAATAATATACCACTTGTGGACGTCACCTTTGGAAAACAATAGGTTTAAGTACCTAGTCTATTTTGTGAATATCAAGAAACTTCGTACACTGCCGACCACAAGTTGCTGATACATTAATAAATTTGAATAGTTCCCTTGAAATATTATACCAACTGTGGGAAATTCAATATCCGCTTATTCCTATTAGCGGCTTAGCAGTCACCCGCCACTTAGTAGAGCATTGACCTAAGAAAGTCAATACTAATGATTTTGTATACTATGAAAAAGAAAAGCTAGAAATTTTATATTGTTTTTGATGAAAACGTTTCAACAGCCCTAACCTACAATCGATCGAAACCCGAAATTAGCGAGCGAAAGTAACGAATTTGCTATTCCATTTCTGTGGGCGCTTCTTTATAAATATTGTGAGTTGTGGTCCAAGTTTTTAAGATGATTTTATAATTTATTTTGAGTAACATTGTGATGGCATGGGTTCTGTTGTGTTACGTCAGGAATTCAGGCAGATTTGGTTACCTATTTTGTCTTTTGTAGAAGAGCGAAAGAAAATTTTTGTTAGATAGAATGTTTTTGTTTTGTTAGCTTACTTTATTTTATTATGGATTTAAACAGTCAACACTACTTAACTTCGTATAAAAGATATCAGAATTTTCTTGTAAGTCTCATACGCATACTCCGTCTTGAATATGATAGAAAAGAGTTAGAGAACAATAAAAGCAATCCGCGAGAGCTTTGGAAATCAATTAAATCTTTTTGTAACTTATCTACTGTTAAATTATAAGATTATTCCATATTAATTTACACAAAAATTGAAAATGTAAGTTAGGAACTTGAGACTTCACGGACTAGCAACACTACAGAACGAAGGGGAGAAAAACAACATGGAAGGGTGTCGGGGCTAGAAAAACAAAAGTATTAAGGAAATAGACGAAAAGGACATAAAAATACAGGAAAGGTAGTTGAAAACGTGAGGGAAGTCACAAAGTTAAGTATGCATTAATTACTTTACAAATAGGGGTTTATACTAGAGGTTAAATGTTGAGAGAAACCTGTGAGGCCTTAGGACGCTAAGTAATAGGTATTTTGAATGTACATACTAGGGCATGCAAAAACCGGGTGGTTTTGAAAAACCGGGTTTTTAGGTTTTTGATTTAAAAAACCGGGTAAATCGGGTTTTTCGAGTTTTTCGGGTTTTTTTTGGTAAGTATATGAAAATACTAAAAATAATGGTTTGTTTGTTAGTTTATGACCCTGTACTGTCCCATTGTTGGGCAAAGGCCTCCCTTCGAGATTTCCAGTTGCGTCGGTCTTGTCCTGATGCCTGCCAATTTGGATTAAATGTATTCGCGCTATCTAATAGAGAGTGCAGACTCTCTATTAGATAGGCCTCTACGAGGCCGCACCGAGTTGGGACCCCATTCGGAGGTGATTTTATCCCAGAGGTCTTCTGGCATGCGACTGACTTACTCGGCCCACTGCGACTTCAGTTTAGCGGCAGTGAAAGCCAAATCTTTGATTTGAGTTCTGGAACGCAGTTCGGTGTTTTGTACTCGGTCTATTAGCCGGTCACCGAGAATACTGCGCTCCATCGCTCTTTGGCAAACCTTGAGTTTGGACTTTTAGACTTTAGTTAAAGACAAAAAACAATGTTTGTACACCATAAGTCAAAATGGAAAGATTACATACATCTTGCGCTTTAGTGTGATCGGAAGGTGTCTCTTCATATGCTTTTTCAAGGCCCAATAGCTCTTTCAAGCTTTCTCTTTTATTCTAGGTCTTGTCTCGTCTGGAAGGTGACTATTTGCCCAAGATAGATGTAATCGTTAACGTATATGTCTTCGTCATCGACAGTTACCCGACATTTGATGCCATTGGTCATCACTTTGGTCTTTAACAAGTTCATCCGCAATCCAACCTAGAGGCTTGCAGTGGTTAGATTTTGTGGCATTGATTGCAGCTCTCTGGCTGAGGAAGAGAAGATAACGATATCGTCTACAAAATGAAGATTTGTTAACCTTTTTTTATCGATATCAACACCACTTCTATCCCAGCTTGCCGCCAGCTTTCCGAAAACTTCTTCCAGGACGCCCGTGAATATTTCCGGGGACAGTGGGTCTCCCTGTTTAACATATTTCTCAATTGTAAATGCTGGGCCAGAAGATTGTAATTTTGTTGCAGCGGTACTTTGAGAATAGATGAGGCGGAGAAAATTAACGTGTGTGATGATATCAAATGCTTTTCAACCGAAGAAACAGAGGAGGTACTCAACTCGACGCGTATATGTATAAATATGTTGTGTATAACCAAACCAATAACCTATATAACCAATAGCGAGGCCAGAGATCCAAGACCCAGCTTACCTGACAGTTCACCAAAGATATCCCGGACATCAGCCTGTACGAGATTAGAATGGCCCTGAATTAGTTTAAGAATAACAAGGCGCCGGATGATGACGGTATCACATCAGAGCTGCTGAGAGCGGGTGGAACACCGGTACTAAAAGTCTCCCTAAGCTTTTCAACACCGTCGTCCTCGAGCGCATCACGCCAGAAGCATGGAGCAGAAGCGTGGTGGTGTTGTTTTTCAAGAAAGGTGACAACACCTTATTGAAGAACTATAGACCCATCTCACTTCTGAGCCATGTTTATAAGCTGTTTTCAAGGGTCATTACGAACCGTCTCGAGCGTAGGCTTTATGAGCCTTCCAAACAAGCCGCATTCATACGCTGCGGCAGGTTATACAGAAGACCGAAGAGTATAATTTGCCACTTTGCTTAGCGTTTGCGGACTATGAGAAAGCCTTTGATTCGGTCGAGGCATGGGCTGTGCTCGAGTCTCTCCAACGATGCCGTATTGACTATCGGTACATCGAAGTGTTGCAGTCTTGTATAATAACGCCACTATGTCGGTCTGAGTACAGGAAGAAAGCTCCAAGGCGATCCCTTTAAAAAGAGGCATAAGTCGTAATTTCTTCGAAACTGTTTACGGCTACTTTTGAGAAGCGTTCAAGCTCCTAGAATGGAAAAGATTGCATCAATGTCAATGGCAAATACCTCACTCACATTCGGTTTGCCGACGATATATTAGTCATGGCAAAATCGATAGAAGAGCTCAGCACGATTCTGGAAGGCCTCAATCGGGTTTCTCAACAGTCTTAAGATGAACATGGTCAAGTCGAAAGTCAAATGTGATTCCCATGCTGTACTCTCTTCGATTTATATTGGGAACTCGGTTCTTGAAGTCGTTGACTCGTACGTCTACTTAGGACAAGTAGTCCAGTTAGGTAGGTCCGACTTCAAGAAAGAGGTCAATCGCCGAATCCAACTCGGCTGGGCAGCATTCGGAAAATTGCGTAGCCTCTTCTCATCCGACATATCTCAGTGCCTCAAGTCGAAAGTTTTAAACCAGTGTATGTTGCACGTGATGACTTATGGCACATAAACGTGGTCTCTCACTATGGGCCTTATTAGTAAGCTCCAAGCAACCCAACGAGCTATGGAAAGGGCTATGTTCGGAGTCTCTCTGCGAGATTGAATCAGAAATGAGGAGATCCGTAGAAGAACCAAAGTTACCGACATAGCCCAACGGATTGGCAAGTTGAAATGGTAATGAGCTGGGCACATAGCGCGGAGGACTGATGACCGATGGGGTCGAAAAGTTCTCGAGTGGAGACCACGTACCGGCTAGCGCAGCGTAGGACGTCCACCCATAAGGTGGACGGATGACCTTATTAAGACCGCAGGATCGCGCTGGATGCAAGCCGCTTCCAACCGGTCTTATTTGGGGAGGCCTATGTCCAGCAGTGGACTTCTTATGGCTGATGGATGGATGGATGGATGATATTTCTTTTGTTTGTTAATTTCAACAATCGAGCTTCCCTTTATGTATAATTTACAAATATTAGACATACGTGCAAAATATATCACGCTTAGTTTTACTACTTAGCGTAGCAGAGACTGTCAGACTAATGTAACAATACAAAAAGGCGGCGGATGATAGCATTTCGGTCAAGACGAGACAAAACGCGTCCCATTACGCTTATAACGCTACAGCGCTCTGCCTATATGACGATACTCACTAATTCACTATGTAAAGCGAGAGAAAGAGAGAATGAGGACTTTCGCACTTGAATTTCATCCTTAGCACGTAGTTATATAATAGTCATTGGTCAATGGTACATTAGGCGTAATTTTATACATAGAAAAAAGTGTTAGAGCAACTAGATGACAATAATGTAATACGAATAATGTATTACGAAGGAGTTAATATGTGAATTTTAAAAGATCGTAGAAAAACCGAAAAACCCGAAAAAACCGGGTTTATAACTAGAAAAAACCGAGTTTCAAATGCGGTCGGTTACCCGGTTTTTTCGGTTTTCGGTTAACCGGGTTGCATGCCCTAGTACATACTCGACGATTGATTATGTTACTCCATCCTCAGATCAAGTAAAAAGGCATTCCGTCACTAATGTTATTCTGTAGAATACATATGACTTGTAATAATGATGGTACTGTACTTGTTAATCTGTATAAAATGTAACCTGTTAAAGTTTCAGGTTGCCTATTGTGTTAAAATGTATGTTGAAGGTAACAAAATAAATGCTGTAACTAATGACTTATATCTGTGTTTACAATTGTGTTTTTCCTAACGAATTTAGTAAGTCTAGCCTCCTAAAACATCATCATAACCTGGGTTATCTTTGGAGTGTTGGGTTCTAGTCATAGATTTAATCTCTAAACTAACAGGGATCAGTAGACTGTCGCTCAGTATCATTTAATCTACTACCACTCTATCATAAAGGAAATTACTAGGCTTGGAGTAGGTACTCTTCTCAGATTTCACCTCATGAGAGAGATCACTACTGTAGCTGGGTCATCATATAGGGAATTGCCAGGATATACATGTACCACCCTAATACTCCTGTTCTAACACTACGCAAAAACAAACACAAACCGAATTATTAAACCAAATTCTTCAGGCCCAGGCTAGTGCGGGAACCGCTGTTTATTGTATAAAGCTCATAAACATATGTTTTCTCTTAATAAAACTTTTCATGCACTTATGTACCTTATGTTTATGTTAATAAATAGAGTTTAATTTTTTTTTACTGATGTCAAATTATCTTATTTTTGTGTATTTCTGTGAAATTCTTTGTATGGATCTTAGTTATCTGAAAATCAAGATTTATTTATTTATAAACTCTCTGGAATCGCACTATGCTATACCGGCCTTTTAATAGTTAACTGTTAAACATAGGCCTACATACAAAAAGGCGATCTGCTGAATCTCTGAATGTATGCTGATCTGACTTCAAGCCGAAAAGGTTTTGCTATTCGATTTCTGTAGGCGATAATGAAAAACACTATATCAAAAAAAAAATTAAGCAAATACATCAATGAAATACATATTTGGGTCTTACTTATAAAAATTTCGCTAACCGTTGCTTAGCCACTGCTTAATTAAGCGGCTCTTAAATACTTAAGCAATGCTTAACGTTTTTTCACTCATAAACGTTAATTATGCTTTGCTTAGATAAGCAAGGAAAGATACTCAAAACGTCTTTGGTTAGCACAGATTAAAATCAAAATAATCGACTAAAAGACAAAATTGAACGAATACCTACAGTCGTCAAAATTATTACATTTGTATCACAGATATCTGTGTTTTGTATCTATCTCGTTACTGACAATGACAGCAGTGTCGGAGTAGGTACTGTCAAAAGTTTTCAAATCGGGCTTAATTATAGAAGAAAACCGCGCAAACCTTTGTTTTCGTTTGTTATACCTAATAGTGAAAAAATTATACCGATTTTTAGCTATAAATTTTGTACTAGGGAGGGGAAGCTATGGAAATGAAAATCGAAACAAGGAGCTCGCAATGTCACTCTTATAGATTATGACAATACAGGATAATACTATAGAGAACATGGGAGTCTATATATATAAGTTACTCTATGATGGTAGTAGTACTCTTCAGAATAATTCTTTGGATTACATCACTACATATTATGAATCAAAGTCGCTATCCGTGTATCTGTCTGTGTATTTTCTTATATCTTCCAAAGTACCCAACGGATTCGGATGCGGTTTTTTTTAATAGATAGAGTAATTCAAGAGGAAGGTTTATATGTATTATACACCTGTGCGTAGCTGGGTTCGGGTCGCTAGTCTTCAGAATAATTCTTTGAATTACATTATGTTTGTCGAATCCATAAAAGGATCCGCATCAGTTATGGTGATTCAATGTGGTAATGATTTTATAACATCTGACCCAACAATACTTCAGTGTGGCGTGGCGTGGGTTAAGCGGGCGAGGAGATAAATTGCGACGTCACGAACAATCAGTTTATTTCACAGAAGATTACGTATGACTACAATTGTAGAGAAAACTTAAGCGAAGGACATGGCGTTCCGCAGCGTAACTCACGCTGCCAGCCACCATTTTATCAAGAATACAACCCGAGCCGTTCTAAACACAGTTCACCATAACCTCTCCGAACCAGCTCTCCTTTCAACTCTCAAGTGACCTCTGTCAAGTCATCATCGCATTTTCCCGCCCATCGGCCGATCATGCGACATCAATCGAAACCTCCTTGGAACTCATCAGCAGCGTTTGTTACAAGCGTTACACCAGGAATGTTGCCACTTCCATTCCTAGTCCTTCGAAATTATACTAAGTGGCACTATTTAAAAATAAACTTAAAGCTAATGTCCCGTTACGGCCATCTTGACATTCGCACGTCCCGGGCGATTATCATCAGTATCTGTAACAAAAGAGCAATGTGAATGTTTGTTTATCCACCAACCCGCACCGGGCCAGCGTGGCAAACATGGACCAATCAACTGTCGTGGGCAGGCATATGTTCAGCATCGGACTATCAAAAAGGCACAGAATATTCGTTTACCGCTCGTCCATTCCTGACGTGATGTTACTTTTTGACGTGTTCGAAATGATAACTAGCTATGAAGGTAAATAAGAGATGACTAGACAAGGTTTCTTTACATTAGCATAGGGTTCGAAAAACAGCGCTCATTAGGAATATTATTCGCCAAAATCACCAAATCGCACACCCAAGACTGGACAACAGTGTCCTCCAAACCGCACTCACCCACCACCCAGTAAATGCGCGAATCAGGCCACTGTCACTTTAACTCAAATCCATCTGGTATGAGACCGGATAACAGCGTCCCTTCGATCTACGCAAGAACCGGACAACTGCATCCCTTCGACTCAGCCCAGTGCAACTTTCGTACAACCCATCTACGCAAGAACCAGACAACTGCATCCTGTCGACTCAGCTTAGATACAGTTTTTGAACAGCCCACCAACAAAAATTAAATGAGTTCAGTTTTTCTTACCCTCGCTTTTCATATTACAGAGAATTTAAGAATCACATAAAACATTTCCTTGACCTACCTCCGAAAGTAAAATCTGTGGAAGCATTGTACCAAGAAGTTTGTTGAATCAACAATAAACTTCTTGCATGGTACTGCGATCTCCTTGCGGAAACTGAAAGTTGACTGGCCGAATGTTGAAAAAGCCTATTATATGTGAAGATCGTATTTCTGGCAAATGCACAATAATTCGATGCCAAAACTAAGAAGAAGAAGGATCGCATTTACGTAATAAGACATTGGTTACATAATAACACTGCGTAATGTTATCCAGCAATGATTCTATAATGTTTAGCATGAATGTTGGAACGCACGATAAGCATGAACTAATTGTGAAACAGTGACGGATGCACGTAATGACATGTAAGAGTGAAAGAGAGAAATAGTGTGATTAAAGTAATTGTATTGGAAGACGTCGATGATAATTGATAACAGGCTATCATAAAATTTAACAATGGGTCGCATTATTCTAAAGTATGTACGAAAGGACTTTGTCTACTTTATTTTTGTGTAAGGTTCTTTATATTCTCTTAAAAGTGACCAATATTCCTGATATGATCTTACGTCCGTGATACGGGCGACGCGACGTTCACTTTAAATCCAATCATTGCGCGCGGTACTAGGAAACTCATCAACTAAGTCAGATTTAGTCAAAAACATGCAGAACTACTATCTATCTAAAATTGGACGAGCTCACCCGGGGTTTTGTCAGACTGCTTCTCGCAGATTGGTATTTAGTTGCAGGTGACCCTGCCTTCCCAGCTTCCCTGGACCCTGGACCCGCTTCTCCAATCAGGCTGGAACGATTTGTTCTGGTTAACAGTACACGAAGCACATTCTATTCTTCTTGTTCTTTCGGTATAAATTGTCTTGTAGCATAGCGGTCTTCTATGTTAACATTCGCCATATTTTTTTTGTGATTTGCTTGATAATATTGCTCTGATTCATAGTTGATAATTTTTGATGCATTCGGGAGGATTTTTCTGATGATCCTGCCTCTCCTCTGGTCTGGCCCTTCCATCCCACTTCTGATGTCGAATCCATAAAAGGATCCGCATCAGTTATGGTGATTCAATGTGGTAATGATTTTATAACATCTGACCCAACAATACTTCAGTGTGGCGTGGCGTGGGTTAAGCGGGCGAGGAGATAAGTTGCGACGTCACGAACAATCAGTTTATTTCACAGAAGATTACGTATGACTACAATTGTAGAGAAAACTTAAGCGAAGGACATGGCGTCCTGCAGCCAGCCACCATTTTATCAAGAATACAACCCGAGCCGTTCTAAACACAGTTCACCATAACCTCTCCGAACCAGCTCTCCTTTCAACTCTCAAGTGACCTCTGTCAAGTCATCATCGCATTTTCCCGCCCATCGGCCGATCATGCGACATCAATCGAAACCTCCTTGGAACTCATCAGCAGCGTTTGTTACAAGCGTTACACCAGGAATGTTGCCACTTCCATTCCTAGTCCTTCGAAATTATACTAAGTGGCACTATTTAAAAATAAACTTAAAGCTAATGTCCCGTTGCGGCCATCTTGACATTCGCACGTCCCGGGCGATTATCATCAGTATCTGTAACAAAAGAGCAATGTGAATGTTTGTTTATCCACCAACCCGCACCGGGCCAGCGTGGCAAACATGGACCAATCAACTGTCGTGGGCAGGCATATGTTCAGCATCGGACTATCAAAAAGGCACAGAATATTCGTTTACCGCTCGTCCATTCCTGACGTGATGTTACTTTTTGACGTGTTCGAAATGATAACTAGCTATGAAGGTAAATAAGAGATGACTAGACAAGGTTTCTTAACATTAGCATAGGGTTCGAAAAACAGCGCTCATTAGGAATATTATTCGCCAAAATCACCAAATCGCACACCCAAGACTGGACAACAGTGTCCTCCAAACCGCACTCACCCACCACCCAGTAAATGCGCGAATCAGGCCACTGTCACTTTAACTCAAGTCCATCTGGTATGAGACCGGATAACAGCGTGGCTCTATTTAAAAATAAACTTAAAGCTAATGTACCGTTATGTTAATGTCCCGTTTTTGAACATACAAAAAAAAATCTCTTTGGACATACAAAAAAATCCTCCTTAAACAAACAGATACTTCTGACTTGCCGAAAAAAATTAGATCCTTTTTGAACATACAGAAAAGAACTTAAGCCGGAAACATACTATCGGACGCGCCTGACGGACGCGACTGACATCCGCGACTTAGCAATGTGCACAGTCTTACAACATCCGGTGTGCCAGATCGCTCTCGGACGTCCGAACGCTCAAGGTCGTCCGAAGGTGACGTCCGCGACTTATGTCCGAGAGTGTGCACGGTTCAGTGTACTTTCATAGTCTAGGTCGCGGCTGTCAGTCGCGTCCGTAAGCCGCGTCCGATAGTAGGTATGTTTCGAGCTTTAGGGAAATATAATATATATTATAATAACGTAATGATTAATTACTCTATGGTATTTGAAGATGTGATTCTTGGAATAATTGGGATATTTATTAATCACGTGTACCTACGTAAAGCTTCAGTGATTTATCATGACATTTCTTTGTGATTTATAACTTCTACACATTATTTCTTCGATTTATATAATAAGTGACTATTATCATAACAAATAATGGAGAGGATTACACTCCATGAAGAACTGAGGTTAATAGAACGTAGTGAAAATGAAGTCAGTAACGCATGGAAAGGTAAGTTGGAGCCAATTTCTCTGTAACAGAACTAGAGTACAATACCTCCGTAAATAAGAGCCTTCTAGGTAGCTGTGATATTGTACACTCAGACAAAAAAAAATGTCAAGACAGAATGTTGTGAACAAAACAAGTGAGGCCGTCAAAACTACGCCTCCCCGTGTACATGTACAGACATAATTACTCACACATACACGTAAAAGGAAACTACGCCATGGTTCTTAAATAAAGAATTAATTATTTTTGCCTTGGCTTCGTCAATCGAACTATGGCTACGTAGTATTAATCTTCTTTGCTATGGCTACGCAACACCGACGCACTCACCACATGTATAAAAAACCGGCCTCACTTGTCTGTTCACGACGTTCCGTCTTGATTTTTTTATTTGGTCTGAGATTATACATAACAGCATTACATTTTTTTGATGGATTCTCGAAAGTGCCTTATTAAATAAAGCTAGCAACAACTCGAATGAATCGTATTTTTCCCAGGCGCACACTTGCTCCTGTTCTTCCTGGCGTTCGTTTTCGGTTCGTTCTGCACATTTTGCTTCCACATGCTGATGTACCTCTTCGATGAGAAGTGCGTGCTGTTCCCCAGGTTCCTCACGCTCAACTCGCTCCACAATGTCATCTACGAGTTTATACCGGAGGAGAAGAAGTCTGATCGTTTGTATTGATTCCTACTTTTGCCCCTTTCTTCTATCGTACGGCTAGGCAGACGCGACCAAAGCGCCACCCTTTTATGGTGGACATTCCGCGCGTTAGAACCAAACGTTTCGAATCCTCATTCCTCATATGAACAGCCAGAATGTGGAACGCTTTGCCTGGGTCTATCTTCCCGCTAAAGTACAACGTAGGTGCCTTCAAATCCCGAGTAAATAGGAATCTTCTAGGTAAACGTGCTACACCCTAGACCGCATATCTGCTCAACATCAGGCAATATGTAGTCAAACGCAAACCTATACGGAATAAAAAAAACTACTTCCATAAATTCATTTGTTAGAATCGCGTGTCCGACCTGGACGAGATTAGCACAGGACGGTGATGAAGATGGCGTACAAGAAGAGAGGCCTATGCTCAGCATTGGGCAATTAGGTACAGACTGATAATATTACCTTGGAACTGATGGCCGATACGCGCACAAAGTTCTTGAATGAAGACCATATACCTGTCGACGTTTCACGATTAGATTTCGCTTATGATGATTTTGTTTACCGGGAAAAAAACTTCTCTTTTTAAAAGGAAACTTAAATAATATAGTTGAATGTAAATAGCTATGGAAACTTATAATAAACTAGCTGCCCATCCCGGGTTCGCTCCGGTACGGACATATTTTAAAAGTATAATAAACAAATGCGATTATAAATTGAGATATACAGGGTTATTTCTAATCAATTAGCATCCTTTTAGGGGCTTATTCTGTACATCAAAACTAACAACTTTTGATCTGCGACATTTGTCAGAACTCAAATAAAAATTGTTGTTGTCCATAGAAAAATATCGTCCACCCTCGACAAAATATATGGAACAGCTGAGTTTTTTTTCGAGTTTTGAGAAATGTAGCTGAGATAAAGTTGTTAGTTTTGATGTACAGAATAAGCCCCTAAAAATGCTAATTGATTAGAAATAACCCTGTATAATTAATTAACTGATCTATCTCTATCTCTCAAGTTGTATCAAACTGCACTTAGTGTACAAAATTTGGTCAAAATCAGTTAAGTAGTTTAGGAGTTCATCGCGGACACACTACGCGACGCGGAATTTATATAATATATTAAGAAGAATTAAGATGTTACCTATGCCCTTGCTCTATTTAGCTGTATGGATTTCCTTGTATGGAACACTTATTTTTTGGGACATCGTGGATTACTGAGTACAAGGATAGGTACCCAAGGCATTAAAAACTTCCTATTTAGTTAGAAGATACCTAATCTAGTAGTTAAGTCTCAAGTATTTTCCTTTATTAGCTGACTTTTCCTTCCCAAATTCTTATTGGTGTTGTAATCATAAACTTAACATTGCAGCCCTTCCGGTGGACTTCTTGAACACTCATTTCGTGCATAAGAGCGTGTGCTACCTGCCAGCCTACGTGCCGCTCGTGTCCGGAATATTCGGCCTGGTGTGGACCACCATGTTCCTCATGTGCTCGTCGGGCAGCAGGTCTCTCTCTGGGTAAGTTGTACCACACTTCGTACATAACACAAACTTCTTCTTATACAGGGTTATCTGCTTATCCTGTACAAAGCCGAAAAGGGGTTATTAAAACCATCAATACGAACAACTCTTACTATGTTGCCAATCTGGAATTCGTTATAATCAGCTGTTACATACACTTGATAATTCCGAGTACCATTTTTTTTCTAGAATTTAGTGTTGGCCCCATAGTAAAAAATATTCATAATGATGGTCTTGATCACCTTAGTTAGTACCTACACCAAGTTCTGGATAACCCTGTGTGAGTGAGTGACGCATCCCTTGCGCATGCCCATGACACGCCCACACCATCCAGAATTTTCAATTACTTATCCTATCCTACTAATATTATAAACGCGAAAGTTTGTGAGGATGGATGGATGGATGGATGGATGGATGGATGGATGGATGTATGGATGTTTGTTACTCTTTCACGCAAAAACTACTGAACGGATTGAGATGAAATTTTGCAATAATATAGCTTATACATCCTACTAATATTATAAACGCGAGTTTGTGAGGATGGATGGATGGATGGATGGATGGATGGATGGATGGATGGATGTATGGATGTTTGTTACTCTTTCACGCAAAAACTACTGAACGGATTGAGATGAAACTTTGCAATAATATAGCTTATACATCAGAATAACACATAGGCTACAATTCATAAAGATATTTTGTGAATTGTCCAAAATATAACGATAAAAGTTGAGTAAGTAGGAAAATTCTGCCATCTGCGAGATACTCTAGCGTGCGCTGCAAGAATGTCAAAATAAACAACTGTCGATCGAATATCTGTCAAATCAATCGATGAGCAGTCCTTGGATATCATCATACTGATAATATATTATCCTTACTAATATTATAAATGCGAAAGTAACTCTGTCTGTCTGTATATCTGTCTATCTGTGGCGCTTTCACGCCAAAACTAATAAACCGATCTCAATGAAATTTGGTACACAGATAGTCTAGAGCCTGAGAAAGGACATAGGCTACATTTTATCCCGATCCTACTAATATTATAAACGCGAAAGTTTGTGAGGATGGATGGATGGATGGATGGATGGATGGATGTATGGATGTTTGTTACTCTTTCACGCAAAAACTACTGAACGGATTGAGATGAAACTTTGCAATAATATAGCTTATACATCAGAATAACACATAGGCTACAATTCATAAAGATATTTTGTGAATTGTCCAAAATATAACGATAAATGTTGAGTAAGTAGGAAAATTCTGCCATCTGCGAGCTACTCTAGCGTGCGCTGCAAGAATGTCAAAATAAACAACTGTCGATCGAATATCTGTCAAATCAATCGATGAGCAGTCCTTGGATATCATCATACTGATAATATATTATCCTTACTAATATTATAAATGCGAAAGTAACTCTGTCTGTCTGTATATCTGTCTATCTGTGGCGCTTTCACGCCAAAACTAATAAACCGATCTCAATGAAATTTGGTACACAGATAGTCTAGAGCCTGAGAAAGGACATAGGCTACATTTTATCCCGAAAATTGCATAATTCCCGTAGGATAGGATAAAATCTTGCGTTAGCGAAACTGTCTCCTATCACAACGACGCTAAAAGGCCCAATTTTGAAGACACCATCGTAATTATAACAGTTAATTAGACTACTTCTGTTTCTTTTTCACTTTCGGCATTCGATAGAGAGAACACTTTTTACGTTGCTATTAAATTTACGATGGCGCGTTCATAATTGGGTTGATTGGGCCTAACAAAGATTCACAAAACGTAATTAGATGACAGGTGACATACATTGACTGCAGACTTTTATAAATGTCTCGCTTAGCATATCAAAGGGACAAATTGTCTTTCCACCATTATAGCTCCTCGAAGAGGAAATAAAGTATGAATTGACAATGAAAACTGACATTAAAATTGGACAAAATAGATTTCCCTTTGCCATGCTACATATTACAATGGCGTTTAATACTGGGCCGTCATTTCGTCTGACATAAAAATATTTTTAAATATACCACCATTAGAGGTTAAACATATTTCTTTATTTATTTATTTATTTATTTCTTGTAATCAACAGCGTTAAAATTAATAATAATCTTACTAATATAAAAACACAAATAAGGCCAAAACAGATTACAATAATTTAGAGTATTATAATTTTACAAACAACATCCCAATGAAATCCCAATAAAATCCCAATAATAGTGCATGTGTGTGTGTGTGTGTATGTGTGTGTGTGTGTGTGTGTGTGTATGTGTGTGTGTGTGTGTGTGTGTATGTGTGTGTGTGTGTGTGTGAGTAACACTGCAATACACGAGATCTCTTGAGAGCCAAGGTTTGCAGTGCTACTCTTGTGACTGAATATGCGTTTGTGTGTGTGAACGTGATTGTGCTTTGTATATCGTCACATCAAGATTATCTTAAGAAGTTTAAGATAACTTTAAAATTACTCACCGGACATATGTAGCTTTTTTATCTCTTTTTTTAATGAGGCTTTCGTTAAGCAGAATAGGTCTATCCCAGAATAGTACATATTATAAGTAAGAGCGGCGCGACAAAGGACAGAATTTTGAGCATAATTGGTATGTACAGTTGGAACGTGGAACAGAGGAGTTTTAAATCTTGTGCGGCGAATCGGTACCCTTATCGAGATACTGGACAAGAGTTCACTGCTATCAATTTTTCCTGTCATTATGTCGTGCAGGAGTACGACATCATACTGCTGACGTCGCTGCTCCAACGTACCTATGGCATAGTGTTTACAAGCCTCCGCGTACGTGTCAAAAGACCTAAAATCCTTAAAACTTAAAAATTTCAAAAACTTTTTTTGAATCGATTCCAATTTCTGGATATGGACTTTATAACATGGTGACCAAATACTGCACGCATATTCTAAAATACTTCTCACGTATGTAAAGTATAATACTTTAATACAGTCAATACTTTTGAAGGAGTTACATACTCTCTTAATAAAACCCAACTGCCTGTAAGCTTTGTCTACTATCGAGTCGATGTGCTCAATCATCGTCATCTTCGAGTCCAATCTGATACCTAGGTCCCGAATGGTGTTAATCTTTTTAATTGGAATGTTATTAAGGTAATAGATATTATGTATGGGTTTAAGTTTTCTAGTATACGTTACTTGTAGGCATTTAGCTATATTCACGGAGATTCTATTTAATATATAGAAGTGCGAGAGATTGTTTAAATCACTTTGGATCTTAGAACAGTCATCACTAGATTTAATTTTTAGAAAAACTTTTTTGTCATCTGCAAACATGAGATGTTTGGAATCTACTATATAATTGTTTATGTCAAAAAGATACGCTATATATAACAATGGACCTAGAATTGATCCTTGGGGAACTCCAGATCTGATAAAAACGAAGTCGCTACGCGCACTACCTATTGCTACAGCCTGTTTTCTCTTGGTGACGTACGAGCTGAGCCATCTGTGGAGATCTCCGCGGATTCCCAGCTCATAAAGCTTGTGGAGCAGGATGATGTGATCCACTTTGTCGAAAGCTTTCTCAAAATCAGTGTATATGACATCAACCTGCGACCCCTCATCCATACTTCGATATATATAATTCGTAAAGGAAGCCAGATTCGTAACAGTAGAGCGCCTATTCATGAAGCCATGCTGATTATTAGAAATAGCTTTAAATATTGTTGTGCATATGGTTTGATAAATAATCTTTTCAAAGATTTTGCTGAAACTATTTAATATAGATATGGGCCGGTAGTTTTCAACACGGCTTCTCAAACCGCCCTTGTGTACAGGCACGATCCTTGCCTCTTTCCATATCTCAGGAAATACACCGAAAACATTGACTGATAATTTAAATATTATGCAGAGCGGTTTTGACAATGTCTTTGCACACTTTTTTATGAAAACTGGAGGGATACCGTCGGTACCGGGTCCTTTCTTATCATCAATGGAACTTAACAATTTGAGTATGGTACATTCCGGTATGCTAAACGTGTGTACAGTATCCTGTGGTTCTGGATAGGATTGCAAGTAGACGTCATAAGTGGATGCGGGCTTCTGAAAAACGCTTTCAAAGAAATCATTAAATCCTGTACATATTTCTGATTCATTGTTTAAGATTTTATTACCCCATGTTAGAGTACTTGGATATCCTGAATTTCCAGCTCTCAAAGATTTCAAATACGACCACAAATGCCTTGGATCCTTTTTAAGATATATTCTACCTTTATGGTACAGAATCCATGCTAATATACGAAAAAACGAATCGACTTGATTTTTAAAAGTAGTATGGCATGAGTATCAATATCTTGACACTAAGGTTATTAACCTTGATTATGAGTTGTGACCTTGACACGAACATAAATTTCTGTTGGTTGGGTTAGGATTGAACAGTGATAAAAGTGCAGCCCGGTTCAGTTGCGGCACTCCTCATGAGGCACGCAACTTGCCGGCCAGCCTCTCAGCTGCTATATTTAAAAACCCCAGAAAAGCGGCCCAACCTCGAGTGCAAACTTCTAAAAAAGACCTACCTGCCTAGGGGGAAAAGACCGAAAAGAATCGGGAGACCTCGAGCGCCGCCTTCTCAGCTGTCTCAGAAAAAACCCATCTCAGGTAGAGCCGCTTCTCTGGCTCTACCTGGGATTCCCGCGCCGCCCATAAGCCTCGGCTACTAAGTTCTCTTGCCACGACAAGCCGGGAACCTATGGGCGGGTACACTCTAACCTTATCTTAATCAGCAGAAGCATTTATAAGTATAAGGTATTTTGATATCGGGTTAGGTTTGAACAGTGACAACAAGGTGAAAGGTACTTGATTTTTTTATAGAGCAAGTGCCTTTATTAACTACCACTAAATACAGACTTATAATGTAAAACTTCGTAAACTACTACTACATAACAAGCAATTGGATCATCCACAGACCCTTGAAGGTCTAAAGATATTCTAAATGCTCAAGCCCACTGCCAGTTAGCAGCGTGCCCAACATGCTGGCAGCATTGCCAATCAGCTTAGCAATGCTGCTTATACGTTGAGCCAAATAAACACCAGCATTTTGGTCACGCGGCGGGTACACCAGACGCTCAGAAAGACTTTTGAAAACAAGATGAGCTCCCGGCCAACACGCGCACAATGTCTCAATTTCAAACGGCTCAAATATGTAACCACTGCCGAGGTTAGCATATTTGCGCCGTTTGTGCTGCTCCGCTGACGGCGCCAAAGTATCGACGCAAGTCGCGTCCCATACTAAGGGCCGTCTACACTTCCATGGGACCAGCTTCATATCGTCAGACCTTTTGCCATCATCACCACGCGCAAACCCATTCGGTTTGAGTACGGCTGCGATATTGGCGGTCGCAAAAGCCCTGCGTATGACATCGTTCACAATGGCATGGCAACCAATTCGACCAGCGCTTCTTGACCAAGAAAGACGGTGGTGACCAAGCTGGTCAACTAGGGAACTTGAATAGGTGAGAGCGCTCAGCTATGTGCGGCGCGGCAGCAAGGTGGGTCGACTATCTCGACGATATCATAAATACCGTCGTGGTCACGACCGGCAAAGAGCCGAGGCAGATGGCACTGCAAGAGAGAGGCCTATACCCAACAGTGGGTCAAAGAAAGCTGCGAATGATAACGATGACGAAACAAATTAGTTGAGATTGGCTGTTTTTTGGGTTTGAAATGATTATTTGCTACACTATTTGTGTACCGTTTCACATTGAATTGGGGCTAATATTTTGTGGCGCACTTACTGTTTTAGTTACCATATTTTTTTGACAAGATAAACTTAAATTAAATTATATCGCGGGCGAAGCCGCGGGTTTAAGCTAGTATTAAATATTGTTAACACTAAAATTTTCTAGAATTAAAAAGTAGAGCGTTTTTTACATACCATCTATCTATCATCTTAAATATTCATCATACTATCAGCTTAAATACTACTTGTTTCGGGGATCTCCAAACTTGAACCATTGGGTCATATTCCCTTTATTGTCTAACGTACAGAATCTATGTGTAGACACTGCCTCTGTACAGTGTACATATTGCCTAATCTGTACCTAGAGGCTAAGAAGATATAATAATATAGAGGTATACGTCATACACTCTCAAATTACATTTGAATGTTTTTAAAAATTGACTGTCCCACATAAGATTTCGTGAATTCGATGCAATGTAGAGCCATTTACTACTTATGTGGGACAATATAACTCGGTGAGATTATGAGTTACGATAAGTTTGTAATATGACTAATATGGCTCATAAAATGAAGTCATAATTGAAGTGGTTTCATTATTTTAAATCTATATTTTTATAACTTAGTAAACGCAATTTACGCCGACACCACCCTATTCCGATGGACGACCTACACCAAGTTTCGGCAATATTTCCATTTTTCTTCATCCAGTTTAACGCCCATTATAAAATTTATCAAGGATGTTCTTCACAATATTGGCTATATTAGACAATAAATAAAAACAAATCTATATGGTCTAGCTTTGTGAAAATTGAAGTAAAAATTTAATCCCATTTTTTTAAATGAAAAATAAAAAAAACTCTCTTTCAAAGTTACGATTGAAAAGATCATAAAATGAAGTTATAAATTCAGTGGTTTCATTATAATAATTGGTAATCAATCGGTTTTGAAGTACTGGGTGCCCAACGGCTTGACAAAATTTCAAAGTCCCGTAATTCCTTAACCATTCATTATATTACAAAAGTATTTGGTATACTTATCAAGGACATGTAGGTAAAGGTAGAACATAGGTACTCAAATATTACCGAAATCGAAAACATCGTTTTTTTACCCGTCCGTTTCTCGTGGAATGCCCATATACCACACAAAACTTAAATAGAATGATATTTATGTATATAGTAGACGAAATATAATACGTCTACTATATACATACATATCTTTCTATTTTTATCTAAGTTTTGTGTTTGCCTAGTTAGTTTATGTAGTTCTTAAAGTCATGAAAATTGTAAGCAAGCTTTGTGATATTATTGCAAATTTTAATGCCATCTTAGCACTTAACGACTCAAAAGCCATTTATTTAGTAATACCTGCACGTTTTCGCAACCACAGAAATTCTGTGAGCTTAAACAAAACATGACGCATGTGCATAGGTTGACTGCCAGTTAATTGAGCGAAACCAGTTAAAATCGCGATTTTGTAAGCGACCTTAAATTGCTTGATATGTAAATATTTTTCTGATTCTTCGGAACGTGAACAGTGCGATTGTAATTTTAATGCTAAACTTAAACTAATAATTATCATTGTATTTAAAGAATAGGTATTTACCAATTTATCGTCGAGCGAGGTGGTCAATAGGTGGAACTAAACATTTTGTTAAGAGAAACAAAGCGATGGCTCTAGACCTAAGTTGTAACGATAAGTTGGTCGTACTTATACAAATGTTATTACTCTTAGCGAAGGTTGTATGTACTCTATTTAACTACTTACTTAAATATCTTCTTTAACCATTTTGTTAATTACATGCTTGACCTCAGGTCACGGGCGGCCGTCACATATGACCGACACATGCGAAATTGGCGGTCATCGATACGTTTTAGCGAACAAACGATAGCTACTAAATAATTAAAACCAAAAAGGAAACATTCTCCGCATCTGTAGTGCAACGATAACAGCGAGGGGCAAACCCAGTCGCTACTGCGCACTGTAACAAGAGTTACACATGCATCCTACTAATATCATAAACGCGAAAGTTTGTATGTTTGGTTGTTTGTTAAGTTTGACAGCTGTCACTTTGACACTTGTCATGCAACTAGTATGAATTTTAAAACATGACAGATGTCGCTATGACAGCTATCACTTTGACGTCAGTCATTTTTGAAACTAAAAAAAAGTATGTAATTATAATACATTTGGTTTGGGTTTTTTGGCGGGAATGCGTAAATGTCATGTCGCCTCATTGTATTATTTTGCTAATCTTGTGTTTTTATCAGTGATAATTATTGAAAAATTGTGGTATTTCGTTGATTATGAGCTGATTTACGTGCATGAGTGTAGGCAAGTGATATAATGTGACGTATCATGTCGTTCCGTGTTGTTACCAAAACTCAGACGCCTCTAGAAAAGTCTCCACTGCTCTATTGAGTTATGACTTGGACTATGTTTAGACTTGACCGCGACTTTATAGGACTATGACATGACTACGACAGCGACTATTTTGATAACATATTAAATATTATTAAAACTTAATACTTGACACTGGTAAATGCACAGCAATGCGACGCCAAACAAAATAAATAAGAAATAATAGTAAAAATACGTTTGGTTTTCTTATTATTTTATTTATTTTATTTTATTTACTACATAGAGTCAAAGACTTACAGTCACATGCAGACCAAACGTTTTTGACTTAAATATTACAAAATAACTTAAATATACACATAATTCAGATAAATTATCTTAGTAACTAACTTATGAATTTTATACTTAAGAATAATGACATATCTCAGTTAGGCAACTCATGCAGTTTTGAGTAATATTTTTCTGCTTTGAGAAAAATACATCGATATCAGGCTGACGAGCAATCAGTTCGTTAAGTAACGTGAGTGCGTGATGCGTGGGCGCATACCGAGCGGTGTCGGTGCGCGCGGGCGCGAATGGCGCCAGCAGCGCCGGCAGTCGCGCGCGCCTCTTCCACCGCGCGCGGGTCTCTACGTCCGGGACGAACAACCCGAAACGGGATAATGCTGTGGGATTATTTATACTGCCGTTCAGGAGTAGGTAGTAATGGACGACCAGTGCACATTTTCGTCTTAGTTCCAGCGTGTTTAGTCCTACCATCCCACTCACAAATAGGGAAGGATATGACCAGGTGGGGTAGTAGCCATATATTTTCTTATATAGAAAGCGTGCGAACTTTCTTTGGAGTCGCTCAAGCAATAAAGTATATTTTTTTTCATGAGGGTCCCATACTAACGCATTAAATTCAAGCTTACTGCGCACTAGAGCGTAGTAGAGAGACAATATGGCCTCCTTGTCCTTGAATCTGACCGACTGCCTCATTACAAACCCTAGGGATTTGTATACTCTTTTACACAACTCCACAATGTGAGTATTGAATGTTAGGTGTGTGTCGAGTGTAAGGCCTAGATCACGCACTTCCGTGACGCGCTCCAGCGGAACCTGACTCAAGTTATAGTTGTAGTCGTAGGGCGAGCGAGTCCTGTTAAAAGTTATTATTTTACATTTAGAAATATTAAAATCTAATTTGTTCCGCTCACTCCATCTAGCAACACTATCGATGTCGCGCTGGAGCGCCTCACAGTCCGAGAGGCTTTCTATACCCAAGAACAATTTCAGATCGTCTGCAAACATTAAGCATTTGGCCGTTCTGACAACATTCGGCAAATCGTTAATCATTATCGAGAACTGGGTCGGTCCGGTTGTACTACCTTGGCTTACCCCAGATAGAGTCGTATAGGTATCAGATCGGTATCCAAAATAGCAAACATACTGTAAACGATCGGAAAAAGAGTTTGCAAAAAATTTTAGTAACTTAGGACAAAACCCTATCTCGGCAAATTTCTTTAACAGGATATCGGCATCGACCCGGTCGAATGCCTTTTTGAAATCGAAGTATGCGGCATCTACTTGCTTGCCATGGTCCATACTATCCGTCACATAATCCACAAAGTTCACAAGATTAGTAGTTGTAGACTTCCCAGCACGGAAACCGTGCTGGCAGTCGCTCAACAGAGGCTTAACTTGCAAGGAAATGCGACGATTCAGAATAGATTCGAAAACTTTACCGAATGCTGAGAGAACGGCAATAGGCCTATAGTTCTCGATTTTAGATTTGACCTCGCTCTTAGGTATGGGAGTCACCCGAGAAACTTTCCATGCAGTTGGGTAAACTGAGGTCCTTAGAGACAAGTTATAAATATGGAGAAGTGGTATTTCATATGCCCCTATGCAGTCTTTTATAATAAATGACGGTATACCATCCGGACCAACTGACGAATACGCTTTTAGTTTCTTAATAGCATAATTGAGATCAGCGGACGTTAATTGATCTATAACTATGCGTGTCGAGCAGAGCGGATCGGTGGAGGCGTCCCGCTCGGCGGCCTCGGCTGACAAGTTAGGTGCGTCGCTCAAGAACACAGACTCAAAGTATCTAGCAAATGCATTCGCAGCGTCCCCTCCAGTGACTAATTGACCCTCATACTCAAATTCTTCGCTGGTATTCCTACCACCTTGTTGGTCTTTCACAAATTTCCAAAAGTTTTTCGGATCTTTAGAAATATCAAGCTCTGTTTTTCGAATATAGGATTCATATCCTTTTTTGATAAGTTGCTTTGAATGCTGCCTATAAAATTTAAACATTTCAAGATTAAATTCCTCATTAAATTCGCGATACTTTTTGAGATGAAAAAATTTTTTTTTTAAATTTAAAATAATTTCCGAATTAAACCAGGTTGGATACTGAAATTTTGAACTAAACGAGGATCTCTTTTTTAAAGGAACGTGATTATAAAGAGATGCTCTTGCTTTACGCTTTGACTTCATGATCTTTAACTACGGGTAAAATGGGGCTAAAACCCTGAAACTATGTCACTGCACAATATTAGCAGGACTACGGGTACGAATTTTTTTCCCGAAGTTCTACTATAGTGCTTGGCAGGACCACGGGAAAAGATTTTTGCCCGTGGTCCTGCTAGTAGTACATCTGGTAAGACCACTGGCAACAAACGGAAAATTCGTCGTTTCAAGCCACAAAGTCGCTAAAACAGTCGTCAGTGGGAACCATAAAATTGTGTCAGAGTTTTAAACGACCTGTAATTTCAGTCTGCATCGACCTTGGCGCATTATCGTCCCAGTGCTTGTGTTCTCGACGGCGATGAGCTTACTCTGCATCTACTCTTCCGTGGTCACCCACGCTGGGCTTCGTCATCTCTGCAAGAAACTCGGGGAGATCACTGGAAGTACCACGTATGGAGTTTAGCTATACGGATAAGTCTGGAATTGCAGCAATCGTCGAAAAGTTCTTACTAAAATAGCTGACGTCTACCGTTTCATGGACAAGTCAGCACCAGGCCCGCATCGCCAGATTTTCATGAAAATGGATGTCATGATAATGGAAATGACATCCATTTTATCGAAAGTCTTAATTGTTGGCATGCATGCATATGGCATAGCTATTTTTTTTCGAGGTTTTTAATTGTTTTTTGTTTGAGAAACATCCAGTAGGTATATAAAATCAAACTATCTTTGTAGCATGTTTGTACCTATAGTTGTCTTGGCATTATTTTAACTGTTGCTAGTTGTTCATACCTACACCGTGAACGTGGCTACTCCAACCATAGGAGCGCGGAATCCCAGGCACACCAAGCGACGCAAAAACATCACTACACTGGACACAACTTGATGAGTCGCCTCTGCTCTCCTCACCGCCATCGAAATTCAGACTTTCTCTCACTTTATTGATATTTAGTATTAAAGTACCTACCTGTTATCTTTATCACCTGTTAGTCTTGTATTCCCTTTGACTGTTGCCAGTTGTTCAAACAACGTGAACGTGCGTGAACCCTGGCGTACGAGTAAACGTGCGTGAACCCTGGCAAAGTCGAGGCGTTGACGATCACGTTAACCTCGATGCATACAGCCTGCTGGGTCGTCTCTATTGCCCTTGCTACTACCAGGACTTAGACTTTTCCTCTCTCTATTGATATATGATTGATACATACTAGGTATTATTGTACTACCTATCCAGCTATCATTATTCTCTGTTAGCTTTGCATTTCTGACTGTTGCCAGTTGTTCGTATACCGTGAACGTGGCTACCCTGGCGTACGAGCGGCAAATCCGAGGCGTGTACCAAGCAACACGCCTGACAATCACTTCAGCATGGATGCACACAGCCTGCTGGGTCGCCTCCGCTGTCCTCGCCGCCACTAGGATCTTCCTTGCAGTTGACTTTCGGCTCGTCAAGATCAGAGCTGATCTCATCGGAGACATGGATAGAATACTGGTAAGTGTTTAATCTCGTAAATGTATCCATCTATTCGTCCTGTATGACATCCACTGCTGAATATGGGCCACTATAAGGGCCCCTTTCCTAAATAATTTAAGTGTGTTATGAGTTGTGTGGTGGCCTAGTGAAAGATGGCTAGCCTTACCAGCATGTGGCCTGGGTTCAAACCTGGTCCTGTTCCATAGAGTTTTTTAGACGGATTTGCTTTACTGGCTTTTCGGTGAAAAAAAATATTGTGAATCAATTATAGGACTTCCTTATGCTATTACAGGAACTAAATGAAGAGCATTTGCATACAGTCCTGCCACAAGACAGTACGACTTCTGCTGGCACTGCTGGCAGTCAGATTTACTCATATTTAAAGAGCGACATTCGTGAGGACCTTAGCCAGTACGGTCAACTTATAGATGTTGGAAGCGACGTTTTGTTCGTTTCTGAACAACCTGTTCTCCTATCGGATCATGCTCTACTCCCTGAAGAATCGAGGAAATCAGCTAGAAATAGCGCATACGAATCGGTACGAAAAGATCATCGATTCATCGTTGACTTAATGTACGATTTTCTTGATTCCTTGGAATCTGTAATTAGCACAAGTTCGAGCTCGAGATCATCTGTTAGCAATACTGGGGTAATTGCAAGACAGTTTGCACAACAAGATATGTCGTCTAAAATGAAGAGTTCCCACTATTTACATCTAGATGATCTTACTGATAGTGATGAGGAAGAACGAACATTCAAAGCAATTCAGTCACGGCTGCTAAAGAAACTAAAAACACGACTAATTGAATTGCCTCTACAGGGAAGTGACGACTCAGAACAGATACCTAGTACTTCTAAAAAAGCCGACAGGTCTTCTTTTGAATCTGTAATGAACCTTTCGCCAGAATTACAAACAAACATAAGAGGTCGACCCAAAAAAGATCCTGCAGTCGAAGGGTCTGAAGGAAAATCAAATATTCACAAATCGAATTTGAAAACTGTTAAAGATGCCTCTATGCAAACTGATGCGAAAAAGAAAACGCATAAAGTAACAATTGCTGATAATAACTCCGAAAATATAGAGAAATCGGAATCCTCTGATTCCAATAAAGACGAACATGTTCAAACGGAACCTAAGCAAAAACAAGATTAGTAATTATTAATAATTACAGAAATATTTTTCCGTTTATTTTAATTTAGATAATATATTATTTCTCACTGTAGCCTGTCTTAGTGGAGGTTTGTGATTAATGTAGTGGTATTGTAAAATGCCTATGTAAAATTAAACATGATAGTTAATTTTTTTACCTACTTATTAATACCTATTAATATATATATATATAATTAATATAATATATAATAATTTATTTAATATAATAATTTAATATAATATATATATATATATATTAATATATTTACCTACTTGTAGTAGTAAATTACTACTACATATCGCAGATGCACCTGCCGGGCTAGCATGTGTGCCACGAAATATTCCTTTCGTAGTGTCAAAACGAGACAGCGTTATGGCAAAGTATATATCTGTCACTTTTTTACACGTCGGAAAGAGTTCTTTTCGTGGCTTTTCGTATAGGGCTGCCAACTTTTCCAGCCGCCAAAACCGGACAAAAATCTGATCATTCCATAAACTAACTACTCAAGGTCATACTAAGTCAACATTGAAAAAAAAACAGGTCATAATAAATTATAGTTGAACAATTGGACATCATCACCATCAATTCTGCCTTCACTATTTCGAAACTTGCAGCTCGTCTCTTCCAGCCAAACGATTATATTTCATGACGTTAAGGCGCTTTGCACGCGTTAAATATGCATTCTAAAAACGCATTTAAAGGTGGAACCGCAAATATTGTCTATTTTACTGTACTATTATTAGAAGATTTGAGGGCCTTAGTTTTGTTGAAAAATTCAACCCACATTAGATTTCTTTGGATTTGTTTCCTGACCTGACTCAATTGGTCCATGCTACTACTAGTATGGGACGCAACTTGCGTCGATACTTTGGCACCGTCACATCTTCCTGAGACTCAGAGTAGGGCTGGAGCGGCGGCCAATTCGGCTGAGCAGCACAAGCGGCGCAAATATGCTAACCTCGGGAGTGGTTACATATTTGAGCCATTTGGAGTTGAGACTTTGGGTCCGTGGGGGCCGGGAGCTCATCTTGTTTTCAAAAGTCTTTCTGAGCGTCTGGTGGACGCGACGCGTGACCAAAATGCTGGTGTTTATTTGGCTCAACGTATAAGCATTGCCATTCAGCGTGGCAATGCTGCCAGCATGCTGGGCACGCTGCCAACTGGCAGTGGGCTTGAGCACTTGGATTATCTTTAGACCTTCAAGGGTCTGTGGATGATCCAATTGCTTTCTATGTAGTAGTAGTGTAGTATTGTCATTCTATGCTTCATATAATAAAAAACTACTAGTATACATGGCCCAGGTTGTTCCGTTTTTGTTGTTGTTTTTTAGCATCTGAAATAGGTACTGCAGATAGCAAAATCGCGTTCAAAATTTTATGTGACCGGACAAATTGCGTCTGGTCGGAAGTTAGCGACCTGACCCCAACAGTTCCTTCTAAAACTCAACCGTCCGGTTGAAAACCGGCCGGTTGGAAACCATGGGTCGCATGCTAGACTAACTGGTGAGGATATCATGACTTGAGTATGACTCGCCAATTCTTTTTGTTAAGTATGTATTTTTTGATACTTAATTGCAATTTAGCCGCCAAAACGGATGGGAACCGGAGCGATGTTATCTGCTTATTTGAATAAAGTCAACGAAAATCCATAAGTTTCAAAAGCAACGTTCATTTTTTTTCTGAAATTATATTCAATAACATACCTATTCAGGGAACATTGGAAAGATTACATTTGATTAGGTACTACTAATAATTGTGGAAATGAAATGTAACCATTTTGATTTCTAGGGGTAGTGCCACTGAATTTCTCCACTGTAGAAACCAAATAACGTTAGATAGAATGTTTTGGTATGTGTTATAGCACCAGAATCGTCATTAGATGAGTCCGCATCTAGTCGTTGGCCTTTAACAAAAGTCAAGGTCATAATACTACCACAGAGCAAGTTCAAATAATGTTGAAACATGGTGTAGAAATAATGTTTGACGTTTGGTAAATGAACTTGACCTTGCCCCAAATAGTTTAACTGTCACTTCTTTGCCTTGCACTATGCTTATCGCTATGGGTTTTGCTTCCGCTTCATAAATAAAAAAAATAACAAGGGCCAAAAACAGTACTTACATTTTCAAAATATAATTTTAGTTAGTAAAATCATAGCACATTCATATCAAAAAACTTAACAATAACTCATTTAATCAACATTCTTAAAAGAAACCACCCTCGGTGGTGCTAAAGGCGAAATCCAATTCTAAAGGGATGATATGAGGATAGTGTGTCGATACGATAGCCTAAGTTCAACACAAAGAGTGTTGCTTGGACAATATAAATAAATGATTTATCTATTAATCTTGTTTAATTTGATCCAAACTCCACCGTCCGCGGCGTACACTAAAGATGTGGGTTTGATTTTCATCGGCACCGATGTCCTCTCATCTAGTTGGAGCTCGTACTCGTGCAGCATTTTTATTAATGCCAGCTTTGATTGGATGTATCCTTGACGAATACCTGGAAAATTGTTGAAATATATTATAAGAAGACATTATAGCCACTGGATTTTACCCTCGTGGTGAAATTTAACCTCTGCTTTCGATGCAGGGGATTACAAGTTTCGGGGAATCCCAGGCGGGAAAATAATTGACTGATGAATTTAAATGACTGATCTAGGTCTGAGTGGTTAGTTTTCCTTGTCTTTATGTAAGTTCCATGACACCCTTGATACAGGAAATCCTAGAGAGAGGGATAGAATGAGCTTGAAACGTTATTAAATAGGTACTTTATGCTCTCGAATATCAAGTTACGCATTTTTCTTTGGCAAAAAATGTTGAGAAGCAGCCTAGCCCTGCTATATTACTACTATATTGAGCTATACGAGATATATACATATAGGCTGAATCATATTTAATGGCATCTGTGAATCATCTCTACTTCTCTCGCAGCTGACATAACAAATTAAAATACCACTGTACGTACCTAAGCATTTCCTGGGGCCTTCTCCAAACGGCATCCAATGGCAGGGGTGCATCTTAGCCTTATTTTCTAGCGTGAATCGTTCGGGGTCGAACTTCTCTGGGTCCGGGAATATTTCAGGATCCATGTGTATGGCGTGGATGGGCACAAATACCAACGTGCCTTTTTCTATGACTAGATCGGTATTGGGTAGCTTGTAGTCTTTGTTGCACCGTCGGAATAGTGACCGCATGGAAGGATGCATTCGCATGGTCTCTGAAAGAAAAAATGTGCTGTCAAATAAAAATAATTATTTTGTGTCAAAAATGGCTTCAATCGTGTACTGTACAGAATTCGAATAGTTCGCAATCGAATAATGTATCATTGATGTAGTGATTTTCACATTATTGTTAATTTTCGTAAAATCATCTGTTTTTGATACAATTTGAATGGGACCAACGATGACCTACCAAAAAAAATAATTATTAAAATCGGTGCATAATTGGAGTAATTGCATAACATAAATACAAAAAAACACATTAGCCACTTTTGAAGTTGGTTCAAAAAATAGTGCTAATTTTATGCCGCAAACGTGTATTTGCTTACTCTGCTGCTGTTTGCTAGTTTTTGCAATCGTTTCACAAAATATTTATTTGGCATAACTCGCTTATTTGGTAAGTAAATTTTAGCAATTTGTTTGTGTACATAGTTTTCACTATATATTGCAACAGAATAAATAAAAACAAACATATTAAGCAATTTAGTGCATGGAGAAAAGACTTTTTTACAGTTCCATTTAAAAAAAAAACGGGATCATTAGTGGGTCACTATTTGTAAATTAGATTTAATATAGGTATTTATACACGTGTTTTTGCAATAATTGTATTGCAACTTGCAACGAGGAATGCAAACGAAAGAATAGAATTATGAAAAATATAATAATACTAAGTACACAATACCGGCGGGGACAATTGAAACCACGTGATGTACGCTCGATAACGACATATTAACAATTCGTATTTTGTTTTCAATTTTCTTCTTAAAATATTTTGCCACTTATAGTTCCTACGTTCAATCGTCCATCAATCCATACTTGTCTAACACTCTGACTACTTCTTCCCTTGTATGTCCGGGTTGAGTGCCAGTTGGTATGCTGCGAACTGCCCTGCGGTAGCCGAGGTCTCGTGACCAGCTAACATACAATGTAGCATAGCTTTTGCTGCCACATCGTTCATCGAGAATGAAAAATATAACTTACCATCCAGAACCATGTTCAAATAAACCATCTCATTTTGCGCCTCGTACGTGCACTCTCCGCCATACTTGTCGAGCACCCTGACTACTTCTTCCCTTGCTTTGGCTTGGATATCTGGGTTGAGTGCCAGTTGATATGCTGCGAACTGTCCTGTGGTGGCCGAGGTCTCGTAACCAGCTATCATGTAAAGCATAGCGTTCGCTGCCACATCGTTCATCGAAAATGGAAAATCTTGTATGTACTTGACGTTGCCTGAAAAGTAATTTCCAAGTTAATGCCATTTTCCAAGGTCCATTTGTCCATTTTGTGGTGAAGACACTGGAGAAGGACCGCGAGACATGGAAGTTGCTCTACCGATAAGAGCCGCATACTTTGATTTTGAATGAACTACCAATATTTAAAAAAGGTTCAATCCGAACACTTAGAGCACTTGATTTGTTCGTATTTTTGGTTGTTTATTTGATTGCTTTTTCAGTGTGCACAACAAAGAGTCTATCTATCAACCTCACATGATGTTGTATCGTTGTCATATTTTGGGGAAGTAATAGAAATTCCGGAAACTGACTTCAAAAAAGGAGGGAGTTCTAGTTCGTCTGTCTGTCTTTTTTTGTATGTTCGTCGATATTTTTGCCAATTATGAACCGATTTTAAAAATGTTTTTAATTCCAAAGGATATACCTAAGTACTCATAAGATGGTCCCATTTAAATTTTATCGAAATCGGCCTATTCGATATATTCGACCTAACTCTAATTTTCGAACTTTGTGCACGATTGAAGTCGGCTATGTCATTTTTTGCGAAAATTATTTTTTGTAATTACACTGGTCTATATTGAGTAGTGGTATAGTAGTCAAAAGGTAGGTGCACTACAGAATTCGAATAGTTCGCACGGATCGATGTAGGAACTTTCACATTATTGTTAATTTATCAAAAACGGCTCAGCCAATGTCGATAAAAAAATTCATATGATATTGTGGGACCACCTTTGAAATATGATAAAAAATATTATTGAAATCGGACCACTCTGTACAAAGTTGTGCGTGGTCAAACATAAAAAATATTTATACGCGTCGACTTGTTTCATCGTTTCGTCGGTCAAAAAGCCCGGTAAAGTACGCGCTAGGAATTTCATCCCCTACTTTTACAAGCAGAAAATATGCAATTTATATACCTTTTTCGTCCACGACTTGACCATCTTTCAATTCGATGAGTGTTTGTAAAAAGTCATTTCTCCTAAATGAGTTGGCCTGACGATGTTCCACGGTCTTCTTTACTATGTTGTAGTAGAAGTTCTCTATTGAAGTACTAATTCTTCTTATTTTGAGAGAGTGGAACACATCGGGAGCGAAAAATGCGAAAGCTCTGATTGCTCTCCTGAAAGTGTTGGTAAATATTTAAATATGTTTTCCGATTTTGATTAAAAACAACGAAAATTACTAAATATTACAAACGTCACATTTTAGAGATATGAGAGAGAAAAACTTACCAATAAAATGACCTATGATCAAAATACTCGTGTCCTAAAACATGAAAGTCCGATTTAGGATTATTAAAACCGTTACACTCGACACCAAAACCTATGTTCCCAATAATTTCCATCGCGTATTTTGAATAGAAGTCAGAGAAGTCGACCACTTCTCCATTGGAGTGTAGCACAGATGCGTAGGTCAGAGCTTTATTTGCGATATCTTCAACGATCGGGTACATTGTCTTCAGCTTTCCTGGCGTGAACGTGGGAGTCATCTTCAGCCGCAAACTCTTCCATCTTTTTCCGAATAAATTGAACAAATTCTCTGCTAATCTGTCTCCGACTCCACCGGCATAAGTCCCCCGTGATTGAAAATTATCAAAATCCTTAATCAAGACGTGCTTTGCTATTTCCAAATCATTTATCAATAGCACAGGACAGTGGAAAGAGTACATTCCCACATAAGGCAAATGTTTATATTTGTAGTAGTTGTCTATATAGGGCTGAAAGAATTGCTCTTTCTTCTTTATCACATTTTTGATATGCCCAAAAGGTATGACAGGTTTAGGTCCGGAAACTCCTCTTCTTGTCCAGTAAGTGAATTTATGTTGAAACCACAAACGTACAAATATTATTATACATATCACTGTAAATATTCTTTCGTATGTAAACATTGGAGTTATCAAGTAATTCATGTTCACTTAAAGTTAGATCTTGAGATTTGGCTAATATATTTTCGCGGTTAGAACGATTGTCAAATTTGAATATTCGCAAATTCTGCGCACACGCAAGTGCGTTGACAGCCAGTGAACGCGTTGGTGCATACTACACGCCAACCGCAAGCTCGCAGGTTATTTCAAAACAACACGCAAGTCAGATGCATGGTCTTGAAATTGGCCTTATAACATATTGACCTGTTACGCTCATACCTGGTGTTAATTAATTGATGATTAGAGTGGAACTTGATAATCAAGTCTGGCAAATAGCATTCTGAACAGTCGGAACAGGACAATCGAAAGCTCATTTCCTATTCAATCTAAACATTGTTATCGCAGCTGAAATAGTTTAGTATTTTTTTAATGTTTATCGTCATTATTGGCAGATTGTTCGGGGCCGTTGCGGGGTACAATCTTCTTCCTATTTTGCCAACCATCCCTGTCTATTCCATCTAGGTCATTAAGGTGGTGTTCCGAAAGTTGACGCAAAATTAACACAATCTCTTGAACATTCGCCATTAACAATTGCATGATGGAAATATTGTTAAAAATTTACAACACTAGTTCCATTCAAAATGGATCACGAAAACATTATACTTTATTGCTTTAATTTTTTTTTTCTGGCTATTGTAAACTAATATCCAGTCTTCACCGTTGGTCGAAATGCGAGTAAAATTCTCTCTACATATTGCGTATAGATTCAAAGAATGTAGTTGTTTGGAAATTGTTTACCTTATTCCACTACTTACAGAGTCAGTGGACGTCCTATTGGGTCACATTAAAGAAATGTGTGTCAATCTGCGGTTTTGCCTTACTTTCATTTTCATTGCTCTTGCTCGTAGTTAAATTACGGTTACATAATTATAATGCAGTAGGAAGTAGTCGCAGGGCACGTATAATTGTTACCTTCTGTCTATTGACCTTCTCAATCAATATTACAACGGTGCTGACATTCTGCATCATTGGTATGATATAACTCCCAGTACTTTGGTCCTAACCTTTCATCTTTAGGTAATGGATCATTCATGGTCATCCAGCTTCTTGGTGTGTTCAAGTTTAACATCAATGTGTCGAAACGTTGCCTTGCAACTATTATGTAACTGAAGTATTTTCTTGCGAAGGAGACTAACTGGTTTTAATTTAATTACTATTTCTTTATACGCGTGTGCAAAGTTGAGCCTACATTCATTTATTCTGGCGCCGATAAAGTAAAGAAATGAAAACTGATAGGTAATACATAATGTGATCATTGCTTTCTCGGTGTGAAGATAAAAATAGAATGAACAAGGATTATTTTTAGAATATTTCTTTTTAAAACAAACTTTTCTGTTCAAGTACTCGCCAATCAAACGAGTCGAAACTCTATGGGGTTGCGTTATTTCATTACATATGACAACATTCCAGCTCCATTATCAGACCCTGGTTACCATTGAAAATCAATTTACTCGTCAAGACGATTGGTAACCTGGAAATAAATCATTTAATTTGCAAGATTTGATGACAGACAGATTTCGGACTGGTGAAACTAAATAAAAACTTTTTTTATTATTATTATAAATGACAATACTACACTACTACTACATAGAAAGCAATTGGATCATCCACAAACCCTTGAAGGTCTAAAGATAATCCAAGTGCTCAAGCCCACTGCCAGTTGGCAGCATTGCCACGCTGAATGGCAATGCTTATACGTTGAGCCAAATAAAAACCAGCATTTTGGTCACGCGTCGCGTCCACCAGACGTTCAGAAAGACTTTTGAAAACGAGATGAGCTCCCGGCCCCCACGGACCCAAAGTCTCAACTCCAAATGGCTCAAATACGTAACCACTACAGAGGTTAGCATATTTGCGCCGCTTGTGCTGCTCAGCCGAATTGGCCGCCGCTCCAGCCCTACTCTGAGTCTCAGGAAGATGTGACGGTGCCAAAGTATCGACGCAAGTTGCGTCCCATACTAAGGGCCGTCCACACTTCCATGGGACTAGCGTCATGCCGTCAGGCCTTTTGCCATCACCACACGCCAACCCACTCGGTTCGAGTACGGCTGCGATATTGGCGGTGACAAAAGCCCTGCGTATGACATCATTAAGGCTGGCGTGGCGTCCAATCCTACCAGCGCTTCTTGAATAAAAACTATTTTTATGATGTATGGTTGAAAGCTAGAAAAACAAAATTGGCTAAGAAATATAATTGTGAAGTCAATGACATAGCTATGTACATTTTTAATATTTTTAATTTTCTTCATAACTCGAAAAGTTACAATACTATAGTGCTAAAAATAGTTCTGAGATAAAGTTTTTAATACGTTCTATAAATTCTCTGGTATAAGTACTTTTGAAATTAAAGGGGGTGACACTCTTTTTTCAATTTTGGCGGCTTATATCTCACAAATGGTATATGTGACAAAAAATGTTTTATGAAACCTATTCCCTTTTAAGATACCCCACATGAGGGGGTGGAGTTGAAAAAAAAGTTTCATCCCCACTTTACATGTATGGGAGCTACCCCTTAAATGTTAATGTTATGAAATTTTAAAGTATTTAAAATTGAGATGCTTGCAAAAAAAAAAACAATTTAAAATATCATTTGGTTCATAAATGTGGTAGTTATATCGCTTTGTAACATTACGGACGTGGACTTACGGACGGACACAAAGAAGTTATAAGGGTTCCTCGTTTTACTACGGAACCCTAAAAAGGAGCATCTACAAGCAGCAAAGGAAGAGTTATTTAGATTTCAAGGTCTTGAAGCCATAATCCGCGTAAAAAGACAAATTCGACTTTAAGGCGGAGGGATTCTAAGCAGCAACGGAATGTAAATAAGAAAAAATGTGTTGCAGATATGAACGTATTTATTGTTTTTAAAATCACTTAAATACTAGAGGTATAAGATTTAGTCAAGAACACCTTATATAAAATAATGCCTTAAACTTAAACTAATCTGTAGCATCAATGTTTGCTTTGACAACTTCTCTTCTCAATTTCACTAAATGCTGTAAATGTTCAGATGGGGATCTCACAGAAGAATATTTTCTCTCTTCTCTCCTATTTCTGTAATTATTCAAATAATGCTCATAATCACGAGCCGTTTTTTCCAAGTCGTTACATGACTCCGCAATTTTTCTATCCAAATCTTCAAATGTATCTCGAACATTTTCACTTCGTTTTCGTAAATATTCATTGCTGGTACTTCTCGGTCGATTTCTATAGTTATTAAAGACTTCAGTACTGTCACTGGAACTGTCATTGTTTCCTAATTTTTCAGTCCCTGAATGTGCATTCATTTCTACGTCATTCTCAAGCCCTAAAAACTCTCTGTAAAACTTTGACCTTAAAGTTTTAGCCCTTGAGCTACTTTTATAAACAGGAACATAATTAGATCTTCTCAAAGAACCAAATGTTTTATTTGCGGTGTTGCCATTCTTCCAAATAAATGAATCCGTATCAAGTTTGCTTGATTCTGTAGAATCTGAACACATAGTATCGTTAATATCGTTCTCATTCTCTTCTCTAGCTACATCAACATTAGAAACCAACTCATACTTAGATTGAATTGTGCTTTCATTACTACTCGAATTCCAGTCAGTTTGCGAAGCCACGTTAATAGCTTGAGCTGCATCGATATCTTTGAAAGTAACTATTCTTTTAGTGTCTCTCTCTTTTGGAGGTGAAAGAATTATATTGTAAGGATACATATTTTCGTTTCTACCAAGTATAATATTCTTAATGTCGACTTGATTGTTTTGTTTCATAGGATTTACGGAGACTCTCGGCAGAGAACAATCATCAGTATCGGGAAACTCTTCACTTTGCTTTGTTGATTCCAAAGAATCCGTACTATTAGACATGCAAGAGACGGTAACAGGTTGAGGTCTATTGACTTCAATACATAATTCTTGTTTATTTTCTTTATCTTCTATGGTATTTACGTCGCAATGATTTGTGAGCAAATCTGGAGTTGTCATTGCTATTTTCGGTCTAAGAAATTCATCGGAAACACAGATGTTATCATCTGAACTTTGTGATCCTGAGTCGACTTGATATGTTTGAGAAATATTTATCCTAATCACAGGTGCTGTATTATCTTCTGAGCAGGGCCCGTCTTCATTGTTTAAGTATTTAGATATATTCGTTGCTCGTTTTTTTCTTCTTGGGGGAGGTACTACTGGAGTTTGAGTTTGTCTTTCACATTTTACCAATCTATCTGTCATCATACAAGAATTTTTGTAAACGATTTTTTTATTATCTGTACTTGTAGAACTATCGCTTAAATTTAATGTACCATACGTTGATCCTACGGCTATTTCTTTGCAACGCGGTGTCATAGGCAAAGTTTCAGTCCCAACATCACGATGAAATGCATACGAATTAGGATTTTGGTTTTTAACAATGTACGATTCTAAATCAGTTTGAACATCTACGCTTTGATCTTTTACTCTTATTACTGACCTTCGAGTTTGAGTAAATGCTGGTATACCAATCCTCCTCTTATGCCTTAATGCCTTTTGGCTTAGTTCCATCAGACGTTGTCGAGCATTGGTACAAATGCGCAATTCACTGAGTGGTTCCATGATTTTCTTATCAACTACCGTTTCAACTTTAGACACTGCAGCTTCCTCTTTTTTCTTTAGCTTAGTGTATAATCTCTCTGTCACTGATGCTACTATTTCAGCTCTTTGACTGTCATGAAGAATTGTGATATTTGGAATTTTTGGCTTGTTAATATTTTCATTTGGTGGGGCTGTGTTCGGACTAGACAATAATGACGTGGCAGAATCTGGACTTACAACTAGAGCTTCATCTAATTGTAAAACTTCTTGAGATTTGTATTGTCTTCGTTTGTGCCTTAATGGTGCCACTACTTTTAGATCTGTACTGCTGCTCGTTCTCTCCAACGTAGGAACGAATAATTTGTCAACTTCTTTATTAATTTCGTCTACGATTTTGATGTTTTTGTCTATTGTGTTGATGACATCCGAACTCCCACTAGCGACTGAAGATGCAGTCGATTCAGAATTAGGGTCTGGTTTCGGACGTGCCAAGTTCATTATGTTACCTATTTTTACGTCTGGATTCAGAACACTCCTTTGCAAATTGGCATCATCTTGAAGGTTCCAATGATGGTCATCGTATAAAATCTTTCCAGTTTCAGGAATCTGTAAAAAAACGGTTAAATGGTTAAAACTTAAATTGTTTCTATGGTGATTAGTTTATTCTATAATTTAAGTCTTAAAAGAGATAAAACAAATTTTAAACCAAGTGACGTGTACCCTAAAAATATGTCAACAAATCCTAAGTAACTTGAAACTAGCCACGCGCGGTATGGAATAATACCAGGTTACGCAACATGCCCCATATTAGGATTTCTATTTTGGCTACTTACGTATGTGATATAGTTTCTGGCAAGTTCAGAAATGAGCTGGTTGAACTGCGCTTGCAGGACGGCTTTGGAAGTAGTGCTGGATCCGAGATTTATGTTCTTGGGGGTTGGGAGTTGCCGAGCTCGTTCTGCCCAGCGCAGGGTGGACGCCGATTCTCCGTAGCAGGCAAAACTTGGGGACACAGCTGGCAAATAAAACATAGGGCAGTATATAGTTGCTACTTGTAATCTTTGGAAGTAGCGTTGGCGCTGAAGTTGATATATATCAAGAAGAATATATTCTTCGGGGTAAGTAGTTGCCGCGCGCGCTCCGCCCAGCGCAGGTTGAACGCCGACCCTCCATAGCACGCGAAATTCGGGGACACAGATAGCAAATAATTATCATGGTATTTTGATCATAGGACCAGCCGCCCGGGCTGTACGAACTTGTGTGTGTTTAAAATATGAATTAGTCGGAATTATTCTTAGATAATATGTTTCATCACAATCGGTTCGGCCATTTCAATGTTTTCAGCATATTTGTTAGCTGCGGTAGAAATCCTATTGCTTTGGGGGTTTTCTTGTTAACAATAGTACCTGTCGTAAAAAGAAAAGGGGTACTTAAGAGCATGTTGTTTTACTAGCTATAATAAATGTGCGGGCGCCGCCTGTGAAGCAATCCTTCAGCAGCCAGGTGAGCGCCGAATCTCGGTACGGGACGAACCTGCCGCGTCCGCTGCCGCAACTTACTGTAAGCATAAGTACAATGTTAAAATCGAGTTTTTAACCAGGTATTAGAAGATAATAATAGACCCAATTAAGGCGCCATCATTAATTTAATAGCAATGTAAAAAATGTCGTCTATTCCCACTAGTTCAGTTGTCCAGTTCAGTTGACTGAACTAGTGAGATTTTTTTTCTCGTTTGTTCAATTGAAAATAAGACTAGCTGTTGCACCTTGTTACATTTATTATTATTAATTTAATTTACACGAACATTTTCCAAAATGGTTAAGGTTAAGGTTAGACACAATAATTTCGCCATTATTTTAGTAACTGCATTTGTACATGACGAATGAATTCGTCGTTTTAGATTTGAATTTCTGTCCCCTTTTTGTAATTTTTTTTGGAAGTACTGCAAAATACGCTGCGTCTTGTTTTATATTATTAAGAAATTGAACAATTGTTGCTGGTCTTGTTTTAAATATGCCGTTGATCGCACGATGCCAAGAATCTGCATTATTAGTTCTGTGGCGCCTCCCGAATGCATGCCACGAATCTTACATGTCGATTTTAAGTGGCCAGCACTCTAGTGGTGAGAAGTAAAGAGTTTACATACATAAGAATGTCACTACCAGTGTACAGTAAATAAAAAAAAATTAAAATGTTTGTTTGTGTATATGTAGGTAACCTAGGTACCTACCTAATTATTTTTTTCTATTTCTGAACTGAACAAACGAGAAAAGAAATCTCACTAGTCCAGTTGACTGAACAAACGAGAAAAGAAATCTCACTAGTTCAGTCAACTGAACTGGACAACTGAACTAGTGGGAATAGAGGAAAAATGTCCTCTCTATCGAATGCCAGTGAAAAAGGAACATAAATATGCTAATTAGCTATTATAATGGTGCCTTCACAATTGGGCCTCGTGATTCCATAAACTTAGGTACTTAATTATCTTCTTAGACCTGTATCCTGAGTGTGAGTTTTGTCGTTAACATGACGCGCTCTTTGGCGAGCGCGTAAGCACGTAATTTTAATTAATTTGTTGTGTTTCAAAAACGCGCCGCTAGTGGCGCTGTACATTTCTTCATACAAATTACAAGCTTACGCGCTCGCCGAAGAGCGCGTCATGTTTACGACAAAACTCACACTCAGCATACTGGTCAAATATCTCGAGTCACTTACAGTGTCTGTTATTTATCGAGCCCCTCCGATACGGCTTGACATTTTTATCATTATTTTGTGTATATTTAGATAAGTCTGAACTTTTTCAACCCCCTAGATAAATTGTTTAATTTGACCATTCGCGATATGGACCAATCGCGTTTTGAACGATCGTGATTATGACAGTTATGACCATTTGCGATTGTGACTACTCACGGCGGAACTTCTTTAAAGTGCGTGCACGTTGCAAAGGAACACCTTGTACATTAGGAAAAGAAATACATCCATCCATCAGCCAAAGGACGTCCACTGCTAAACATAGGCCTCCCCTATGGATCTCCAATAAGATCGAATGGAAGCGGCTTGCATCCAGTGCGATCCTGCGGTCTTAATGAGGTCATCCGTCCACCTTGTGGGTGGACGTCCTACGCTGCGCTTGCCGACACGTAGTCTCCACTTGAAAACTTTTTCACTCCACCGGTCATCAGTCCTCCGCGCTATGTGCCCTGCTCATTGCCATTTCAACTTGCTAATCCGTTGGGCTATGTCGGTAACTTTGATTCTTCTACGGATCTCCTGATTCGATCCCGTATAGACTCCGAGCATAGCCTCTCCATAGCTCGTAGGAAAAGAAATAGTAAAATTTTATTTTCCTACCGACTAATAACGGTATTAGACCGGTGAAATCAAGTTGTACAGTTCTTCAGTCTACTCTTCAAAGTGTATTAAGCAGAAAATCAATAGACACGCTACTGCTCCTAAAGAATTTTAACATCAACACCTAAGTTCCACCAAAACGGAACAAAGTTAGACCTATTAAAGTTAACTTTTCTCAACCCGGATATACTAAACGATAAAGTTTCTTGTTAATTGACCTGTGACACAGCCGGGTATCAGACTATTGGCTTGATCATGCCAACTGGTGATTAAAGGGCTGTTGATTCCGATGTCATTAGAAGTTTTTGTGTTCTTTGCGTCAATCCGTATGCAATTTAACTGATTATTGTAATTATGGACACACGTGGAAAGGATAAAAGATTTCCATACATCCATCAGCTGGACATAGGGCTCCCCTATGGATCTCCAATAAGACCGGTTAGAAGCGGTTTGCATCCAGCCAAAGCATCCAGCACGATCCCGCGGTCTTAATGAGGTCATCCGTTCACCTTGTGGGTGGACGTCCTACGCTACGTTTGCCGGTACGTGGTCTCCACTCGAGAACGTTTCGACCCCATCGGTCATCAGTCCTCCGCGCTATGTGCCCCGCCCACTGCCATTTCAACTTGCCTATCCGTTATAATGGATTTAATATCATCTTAGTCACAGTGATATTTTTTTTGTTTTTAACTTTTTAATTTAATCAATCTCTCAGAGGAAGACATAATACATATTGCCGAACGAATAAAAATTCTGGAATCGAGCTCTAGCATAACACTCTGAGTGACACCAAATCATGTTTTTTTTAATAGTTAACAAACAAATAATAAATAAACAAATAACTCTTTATTGTACACACAAAATAAATTAACAATAAATACATTAGTAAAATTCTTAAGATAGTGCAACACTAGGCGGCCTTATCGCTGGAAGCGATCTCTTCCAGGCAACCCATGTACGGAAAGGAATGTGCTAAAAATAATTGACGGGGAGTACAATAAATACTAAAAAAAAAAGTTAAGTTATTTTTGGAGTTGGTGAAAAGAGACTGAAGTTAATGAAAATCTGTATTTTTTTTTTCATCAAAATCGGTTCTCCTAGTAGCAAGTTATACCTACAGGCAACACATGGTGCGTGGAGTCCCTCCGCGCAGAAGAAGTGAAACTTCGTAATGTGGAAACGAAAATAGGACGGGGTAGAAATTAATTTTTAGTGCAATCATATTGTTTCTTTAATACAAACTTTAATAACATTACTTAATATCACAATTGATCACATCAATGCTTTCATACCCCCTGCATGGTAGCGTTAAGCGTTTAACGCAACATTGTTGGAAGTCGCATTAGAAGTTACACTTCAAAAAGTACAGTCGAATAATGATACAAAATCTAGATAAGTATTCTAGAAGTAAGTCTAGACGTAACCTATTCAGTAAAAAACATTTCCTTACCCAAAGCTGATATAACGTTACTAAGAGCCACCAAGGACTTGTTGATGTTGGCGCCTTCCTTTTGCCTGCCGCCGCCGCAGCCTTCCCAACTCGCCTTCTCGCTGATGATAAATAAGATATATTTTAGGAATAGCCTATTGTACTTCGATACAAAAAAACACCAAAAAGCCGAACACAAAAGACTGGGCACAGAGAGCACCCGTCGTAAAAACTACAGCTTAAGGCATAGTTACTCTGACGCTTAGGTGTAAACAACTCGCCGTAATTACCGCGCGCGCCTACCGCGTGACAATAGGATAAAGCATCTATCAATCCGCACTGGGTCAGAGTGACATTTATGGTGGGTATGCCCATGTTCACGGGCAATGAATATTCATTACATTATTCATTTTGAAAGGCTCTTCGATAAAGTCTATAACGAAGAATCGAAATCGAAAATAATCTTTTTAAACCAAGTGTCATATAGCCATGGTATTATTTCCCACACCTAATGAAGAAATGTAATAGTAAAATTGGTTGTAAATATTTTGAGATCCTAGAGTCAAAATCTCTCCGGTTCCATGATTATGTTTCAATCGATTTTCTAACAAAAATGAAGAGTGTAGCATAGCAGTTGTTGGATATTACAATACCGGCACAGTAATAGCCCACTGCTGAACTTAGGCCTCGTCGGATTTGGGCCTATTAAACTACCTACTTTAGCTCTTAGATACCTATACCAAATTCTATAGATCTTCTAAAATCTCTTCGCAAGACATACCTACCTACCAATATATGTACCTATGTGTAGGTATAGTTCCTCAGCATTTTTGTTTTGACTTTGCATGTAGATGCAACCTACCTACTGCTTACGTTTAATTTACATTCATTCAAATTACCTTTGATTTTATAGCTTGCAGTGTTGCTAACAAACGCGTAAATATTATTCAACGTTGCACAAACATGACGGCATGCATTGCTAAGGATTCCATAGACTTAACCTACATTAAGGGCGTTTACGTCTATCAATTGGCTTTAGCAGGCTTTGAGATTATCGAAACCAGTAATTTGCTCAACTATGTCTTTATGTGTATTTTTTAACAACAATAAAGTAAACATTGCTTTTTATGTAGTAGTAGTTTTAGATTATATAAGTCTTGTATTTAGTGGTAATTACTAAAGGCACTTGCTCTACAAAAAAAAGTGAAATCAATTTTAAAAAGTGGCTCAGCCCCGCTATCTACATGTGATGGATAGAAGTGAAAATTTTAAAATACACAAATACTTACATAGCTCTTCTTTAATTTCTTCTTTTATGTTTGTATAATCAGTTTTTATCTTAATAAAAAATAACTCGTTCTATGTACATGTCTCACTGTCACTATGCTATCTAAATTGGTTCTTTGTATGGTTCTGTGCCAATCGTATCCACACTCTAGATTTTAGAATTTGGAATATACAGGGTTATCCAGAATTAGTGTACTAAGACGAAAGGAGGTGATTTAGAACGTCAATATGAACAACTTTCATTATGGGCCCAACCCGTAATTAAAGAAAAAAACCGGACCAGTGCGAGTCAGGCTCGCACATCGAGGGTTCCGTACAAATCCAGAAAATTTCACAAGTAAGTTGTTAAAATCTCTATACTATAACCATCAACAAAAAAGTTTTTTTTTTCACTTTTCTCGTCATACGAGTACATCGAAAATTACACACTGTTAAAATAATTAAAATACTTTTTTAGCATGTGCTAATAAAGTTCTTTTATATGATACCCTACATGATACGATTTACTCACTTTGAATTTTCGACCCATAGTATTTTGTGAATCTAGGTCCTATTTTTTTGTGATGTAAATAAAAATGTACAGTTTTCAAATTTATTCTTATATGTGTACTCTGAGACGATGCTTCTCGCCAAATTTAATAGTTCTATGTCAACGGGAAGTACCCTGTAAGTTTTATTTTTTTGTGAGTGTCGAAATATGCGGTTTTTTACGATATAAACGGCTCTAACTTTTTTAAACGATAACTGAGAAGTTTTTCTTTTACACAACTGCAAGAGACCGTAGATATACGTATACAGTTTAAATTTCAACTCGATATCTTTTTGCGTTCCCTAGATAAAGTCTTGACATACACACAGACCGACAACAAAGTTATCCTATAAGGGTTCCGTTTTTTCCGTTTGAGGTACGGAACCCTAAAAAACAGGTGTTCCGTACATTTTGTCGGTTCCAAGTTGCACTTTTGAATGAACAGCAGATTCCTCGAATTTCGGATTGGTCGCATAGTAAAAGTTGTTCTTAATGATGATCTGAATCTCCCCATGTCGGCTTAGTAAAGGGCAAGCAGATAATCTTGTATGTTTTGTCTCCTATTTACCTAAGAACCAATTGTGCCCGACCCGGACATTACATAACTTGACTCTACCCCTTGAGCTATCCCCCCTGGTAGGGATAAGTGTGGGTATCCCTTTAAAGAATCTTTGATACTTTTCTTTTTAAAACCAAGTGCCATATAGTCATACTATTGATGGTAATTTTTCCCACACCTAATGAAGAAATAGTGCTTTTTGTATAAATGCTATTATACTTTGAGATCCTAGACTCAAAAACTCTCTGATTTCGTGATTTTGCTTCAATCAATTTTTTGACAAAAATGAAGATTGTACCCGATTCGAACATTACAAAACTTTACTCTACTTACAAAATTTGACTCTCTGAGAATAGACAAACAAATTTCTAGGTAATTACCAATTTTAATAATCCTAAAAAAACTGCACTAGGTATTTGAAGAATTTTTCCAGCTTGCTGCCGGCAAAAATCGGCATGCTAAGTAATCTTAGCTATTGTTTATCCCGATACTGATACTATGATAAAACTAGCTGCGCCCCGCTGCGTTACCCGCGTTAGCCCAATACAAGGTCTAAGCTACCTCCATACCAAATTTCATCTAAATCGGTTCAGTCGTTTGTTCGTGAAAGAGTAACAAACATCCTTACATACTCACAAACTTGCGCGTTTATAATTTTAGTAGGATTATAATAAAACATGTGCGTTTTGATCGAATTTTGTCACTAAAGGTATCGTATTACGAGTACTTTATCTTCTTTGCTATAGGTAGGTACTAAGTAAGTATCTCCACTTCAATCTTCATACACCCCTCAGCATTTAGTGAATATCATAGAGTTATAGTATACCATTTGAGTGCATTTTGAAAACAGATTAACTGTCAAATATTTAACCGCTCAATATGAGCAAATACAAATAAGTTTATGTAAGCAAGCAAATATTCGACGCGAAATTGAAATGGCACCAATTTGCAATACAATTTGTGTTGCGTTCATGACCGTAGAAAAACTTGGGTCATTTTAACCTTGCATTTTGTTATCTTACTCAAAGACACAAGGATACCTAAGGAAAGGTTACTTTCATAAATACTTATGTGTGAATTTTAGCAAATAGATTACTCAGGGACAGTGTAATCATCTAAGGAACACACACAAAGGCAAGCTCTGGCCTCTGACTCATAGTAGGATATAAATATCCATTATATTCTAAATGGTCAGAGGCCATTAATTATTCATACATAAATTGCAATAATTGCAATTTTATTGGTGCTTACACCCGAGCTAACTATTCTGCTTTACATCTCGATTGTGAGGTAAGTAGAAAAAAACCGGCATTACAAGATTTACAAGAATAAAACATTTTATTGAAATTGAGAGGTATATAGGACAAGATCAATTTATACATCGTCAAATCTCACCTTTTATTCACTTACGAAGTTACGAGTTCTCTCACTCTACATAATGCTGACGATAACGTTTCATCGACCTTTAATAGTAGATTACTTACCGCCCTATGGCTTTTCTAGCTACCTTAGAGCGCTAATTAGTCACCTACAAGCCTCATTTGGAGGTAATAAGAACCTACTTACCGAACATGAGAGATGTAAAATAGATTATTCTTCTTTTTCTTAGTTTTGGCGTCGCATTATTGTGCATTGCCAGTGTCAAGTAATAAGTTTTAGATAATATTTTATCAAAATAGTCACTGTCGTAGTCTCGTCATAGTCTAATAAAGTCGCGGTCAAGTCCAATCATAGTCCAAGTCATACCTCAGTAAAGCAGTGGAGACTTTACTAAATGCATCTATGGAGTTTTGGTAACAACACGGAACAAAATGATACGTCACATTATATCACTTGCCTACACTCATGCACGTAAATCAGCTCATAATCAACGAAGTACCACCATTTTTCACTAATTATCACTGATAAAAACACAACTTTAACAAAATAATACAATGAGGCGACATGATTTTTCCGCGTTCCCGCCAAAACTCCAGATAGATTATTAGATATAGATATACCTACCTATAGCCCGATCTCAGTCGACTCAGAGGTTTTACCACGTAGGCCAATAAAAATCCTTTTAAAAAATCCCGAAAAACAACTGAAGAATACCAGCTACCTTGAAGATATTTAATGTAGCGCTCGTATAGTTTGACTAAGTGTTCGTTAGCGATCATCGAAGTTAAGCAACGTTCAGCACGGATAGGTGACCGGATTTACAGCTGAGGGCTACCGTGGTTTGGATGACACGGTAAATTGTAGATCCCGGTTGTTTTAACCGTTTAGTCATGACAGAGGCCTTCAGGCGACTTTGAAACTCTGACACCAAGGGCAGCCTTACGAACTTACATTGGCATTATTAATATTTAAGGGCTGCAAGAGGTATTTACCTGCCAGCAAGATCAGCGAGATGCAAGGTAGCGTCGTGAGTGGCCACCTCCAGTAGCGCGTGGGAGCGGGATGACGTGGGGTTACGGCGGGTGGCGGCCGTGCGTCGTCTGCGAGTGCCTTCACTCACCAGCGCCAGGAGAGTTTCAACGTCGTGGACAGCCACGCGCCGGAGATCTGCCACCAGAGATAAGTACTGTACTGTAGAACTGTAGGCTGAATAAAAGGGTTAGAAGCTTTAAGACTACATCTTGATATGACTACACAGCAGGTATGACTAGTTCGCGTCAAGAGTATGCTGTTTGATTCGACCTATATCAGCCTTGAACAGACTGTTTCGGCCACAAACACAACCAATGTTTACAACTGGTTGCCTATGAGGAGTTTTTTGAAGTGAAAACTGCTCTAGCTGCGTTGTGCACTTATTGCGATGGGTAAAATATGTTAAAACTCGCGTCAGGACACGTGACATGATCGAAAATTCGTAACACGGAGGGAGAGTAGACTGCCGGCGCGGCGTAGGAGAGAAAGTTTCAAGCTCACAAATAATTATAAAATAACGCTTAATTATGATACGTATGTTATACTTTGTATGTTATACTATTTGCGACACCCTAACGACAGGGTATAATGTGTACTGTGCTACTATTATATAAGTGTAAATAATTGTAACTGGACATATTTGGCAATTGTATACCCAAATAAATAAATAAACAACTTTTTTTCTGGAATCAAACTGGACCCGAAATTGCGAAAAATATGCCTCCGCTGATCGCCTTGGGAACAAGTGACTAGACGATGCTACGTCGCCAACGAGCAAGTCATGTAGATAGGTACTCGCTTGTTGTAAGATCTCTATAGGATATTAAAAACTAGATAATAAAAAACCATCATAGCATTGTCTTACTCTGAACCTTAGTCTTCACTGACGCTAAGGTCCCTGCGATGGTTCCTTCGCGACATCGAATGGCATAAGTTGGGGCCGCGTCTCCCATGAGTAGGTAAGTATTGTACAGGCCAAATCATACGACTTGGCGGCTGTGATGTTAGCTACAAGCTGCAGATAGCCCAATCCTGACCGAAGCTCACTTTACAGCCGCGCGAGAATTGGGTTATCCGCAGCTTGTATCTAACATCACAGCAGTCAAGTTATATGATTCAACCTAAACTCACTCGTTGGAGATCTCTGGGATACTACAGAGTACAGACATGAGGAAGAAGGAAAACATCGTGAGGAAACCTGCATACGTCCGTAGAAGAAATTCGATGGCGTATGTGAATCCACCAACCCACACCGGGCCAGTGTGGTGGATTTGACCCAATCACCCTGCGTGGATAGGCCTACATCCTGCAGTGAACTATTAAAAGGCTGATACAGTACAGTACAGACATGAGAAGCAATGACGCTATTTGAGGTATAAATATGCAATTGTAGATAATGTGAGCGGCGCAAGTGCTGCATTCGTGGCGGTGTTCATGCCGTAATTTGATGATGGCTCTCATTCCAATGTTATAATATGCCCTGCGGGGCGGTCAGTTCAAGAGGTCAATAGTGGATGAGGATACAATACATCATGGTTTTACTTTGAACGTAGGGTCCTTTAGTAGGGTGCTCTCTGACGCGAAGGTCCTTGCGAGCGTTGCCACGCCTCCGCGGTAGCGAGTGGCAAGTCGGGGCCGCCTCGCCCACCAGCAAATCGTGTACTCGCTCGTTGTAGATCTCCAGGAAACTGGGAATACAGACCGATAACATTATGTTGGAGAAAACAAGACATACGAGTACTTAGGTAGGTATAGAGCGCCGTGACGTGACCATTCTGGTCTTTGTCTTTTTTAACTGACTTCTGAAGATCATGTGCAATGCCCATGTTGTACGCTACCTCAATATCTGTTGAACACTCGGAAAATTTGTTATAATATCTCTGCGGGGGACTCTCTGTGAGATCAAATCAGGAATGAGGAGTTTACTATATAGACGGACCTAAGTTACCGACATAGCCCAGCAGATCAGCAAGTTACAGTGGCAGTAGGCAGGGCACATAATTCGGAGATCTTCCGTTGGACCGCAAAGTTCTTGAATAGAGAACTCGTATCGGCAAGCGCAGCACAGAAAGTTGACCTAATCAAGATTGCAGGAACACACTGGATGCAAGACATTTCCAACCGGTGGTGTACGGAAATCCTTAAAGGAGGCCTGTGTTCATCGGTGCACGGATGATAAAGATGATGATGAAATTTGAAGCTATTCATCAACCCGTTAAAGCTACAAATGAGCAAAACTCACATGAGCAAGTTACTAACGTTGTTTTAACTACCATTCGTCACGATCGTTGTAGCTAAATTAGATTTTAATAAATTCATTCTTTCGACACATTTACAATTTTATTTCGACAAACACACACAGATATAAGATTATTTTTTGCAAAAATTAGCATGACCGACTTCACCCGTGTACAGAATTCGCGAATGCCCCCTGGAAATGGTCAAAAATAACAATCATTAAGTATTTAAGTACTTTCAGAATTATTAAGAACAATATTACAACAAAATACAAAATTCGAATATTTCGCTCGAATTATTTACATAATTGTTGATTTCTTCAAAAATGGCTCATCCGATTTCTGTAAAATTTAAATGGGTCCACCTCGGGAGTAGGTTATACACCAGGTACTCGTATACACCTTTTCGAACTAAGAAGTATTTTTCGATTCGGTTCACAATCGGCGAAATTATCGATGAACACACACAAAAAAAATACGTACAGACGAACATAGAACCTCCTTCTTTTTGGAAGTCGGTTAAAATTTCGGTACATTACATCCATTTCCAACCATAAATAAAGTCATATTATTTCACGAAACATTTACGCGCTCACGCAATGTATACGTATGTGATTTATTTTGTAATTTATTTATGTGTATTTTGTATTATTTGCCTTAATAATATTTTCAGATTGAGGTAAAATTTGTTTTTCCTAATAGATCTTAGAGGTACCTAACAATATAGAAAAGGTGTGTGGTTAGTGTCAGTAGTACAATTGATTTGTTCCATTGCTGCATTGATGATACAAATTACACAACTTTGTATCCTTAGTACCATTTATGGTACTAGTGACAATTATTTAGGATCAGTAGTACCATAGACAAACCTTTTGTCTATGGTAGTACCATCATAAAAATTGATGTATTGAAGCAAAAGTAAATTAGCACAAGCGGAATGTTATTTTCATTTCAAGGATTCGTTGACCAGTAAAGCGAAGAAGCTAAACTTTAAAACAAAAAACAGAAAAAATAACAACGACACAAATTAAAACAAAATTAATTGGTTGTGCATTGTGCTACCACTTCTGCCTGAACGAGATATTGAGGGAGGCTGGAATTATGTGCTTGCAGAAAGTCAAGTTATTGGCACGCATGAAAACCACAGACCACTCTTGTCTTATTTTCAAAACCATTGAATGCTGAAAAAAGCTTGTAAGGCTTCTGTAATAGAGCCCGTAAAAAACAATCAGTTTTCGTTTTATCCTCGTAAGTCGTAACGTAGGAACGAATAGAACACGTGAATTCTCGTGAAAGTGGCTCTATATTACCGCAGACAGCGCAATATTTAGAACTCTAGTCAAATAATAAAACCATCCAAAAACTAAACGGCCCCACTAAATGATATTTTGGGATACAGTTGTATTTTGAACCCAATCTGAAGGGAATAGGACTGATAAATGCACCTGTAAGGCGTGAAAAGTTATTCGTACAAGTTTGATTCCAACTTTAGTTATTTATTGTTTTAGCATGTATTACTTAATAGTGTTGCAGTTTAGGATGTTATGTTGACAAGTAAGTTCGTATAGGCTGGGTGGCTAGCCGTCAGAGTTTTTAAGCCCACTCAAGGCCGTGGCCAAGGCCTTACTAAACGGTTAAAAGAACCGAAGCCTACAATTTAACTTGTCATCCGAGCCACGGTACCGGAAGAAACACTTAGTCAAGCTTTGAGCGCTACGTTATGTTATATTATATCATCAATTTATTGATTACGAAGTCCTACAAATACGCTAAAACCTTGATGAATCCTTTTAATAACGGATGAGTAGAATTAAGTATTTAAGTGATTTATACTTTTAAAACAAGAAAAAAATTTGTAATGTTTATCAACCAAATTAAATTATTTTTCTATAATATCAATTACTATACTAGTTATGTTACGTCCACCCACAAGGTGGACGGAGAACTCATTAAGACCGCAGGATCGCGCTGGATGCAAGCCGCTTCCAACCGGTCTTATTGGAGATCCATGGGGGAGGCCTATGTCCAGCAGTGGACGTCCTTCGGCTGATGGATGGATGGATGGATACTAGTTATTAGTAATAGGTTTCCGATTATACTTTTTTTATACGAAACATTTTTAAGACTTATAATTATGTATTGATAGTGATACTATGGTTTAAATAACCCACTTACCAATTTCACAAAAATTTTGGAACAACTAAACAATAAAAGACTAATTACAATTTTCGCTAGGCGGGCGGCAACGCGACACGTGTGGGCGGCGCGAGCTAGGGCGGCGGAACTATCGTAGCTCGTAGCGGTCTACGGACGAAGCTTTACTGAATAATACTGAAGGCGCGTGAAATGTGCTGAAGCCCTACTACATTTAGGACAGGATTAGGTAACGGGTCGTCTATGAATTATATGACCATGTTTTTGTGAGGTGATTTTTTTACTTAACATGGTATTTGCTGGAACCATCTTTATTATTACAAAATTAATAATAGGCGTCCCATAATGTCCTAAAGCAATCGTGAGGCGCCAATTTGACCACACAGAAGCAATAAGCTGTTATCTACCTCTAAATATTATCCAATTCGAGTAATTTTTTCATGTAATGAGCACTTCAATCGCTAGGATTAAACGTCTTAGTTCTTACGGTTGTATGACCTTAAAGTTATAAGACTCTAAAAATTCATATTTTTACGCAAAAACTTGTCTGAAAAGTATACATAAAGTTTTTTCTGAATAAAATAAGACGTACCTACGAGCGTACAATAATTCTTACTCAAGCGATTGAAACTAAAAACATAAGATCTTGGGGGCAACAACAATACAATTATTACAACTTGAGGAGCGATTAACAATACCCTCGCAATACAATTTAAGGGGCGAAAGAGATTTTTCCCGGAAAGTAAATTTTATCAAAAATGTACCGAAATTTCTCTCGGTGTTCTACAAAAAAACGCAAAAACAGTGTTCGATTCACGATCCTCTCAATTTCGCACGAAACACTTTGGTTAGAAAACAACGATATAAATAAATAGCTACGCGTAACGTCAATAATAATAGGCATGATGACTAAAAAAAACCGGACAAGTGCGAGTCAGGTTCGCACACCGAGGGTTCCGTACAAATCCAGAAAATTTCACAAAATTGGGAAGTAAGTTGTTAAAATCTCTATACTATATATAACCATCGACAAAAAAAGGTTTTTTTTAACTTTTGCAGATGCACAACAATGCGACGCCAAAACATAAAAGAAGAAGAAGAATGACTGCTCAAGATATGTCATGTTCCTGACAATATGGAGACTGCGATTTATTTGTCAGAACCGTTATAATTTATTAAAATACTCGATAATCCGAATTTTCCGGATATATGTTGTCGACTCGAAATCATTATTTTTTTATGTTTTATCATTTAGGAAAGGTTTCAATCGGGTCTACCGTACCCCTTGACGAAATTATTAATTTTTTTATGTTTTATCATTTAGGAAAGGTTTCAATCGGGTCTACCGTACCCCTTGACGAAATTATTAATATAGATGTGTACTCTGAGACAATGCTTCTCGCCAAATTTCAAAATTCTATGTCAACGGGAAGTACCAATGACAATGTTTATCTCTGCCGTTTATTGTCTGATTGATAAAAGAAAAAATACGTGTCCAATATTTTTCGATAATCTAACTCACGGACTAATTAAATAATATTTTTTACTCAGTCATCATGCCTATTACATAATTATTATTCACAACACAAAAATTCACTAATTCATATGCACTCATACAACACTAAGTTCTGCTATATTTTGATGCATATAAATTAAATATCTCGCTCAAGGAAACACCTGGGGCCTTATTGTGTAAGCGCTATGTCTGACGTTCGGCTTCGCTTTTTCTCCTGCTCGCGCCAGTTACCCACGCCACGAACGCGAGCGGAAGGAAAAGCGAAGCCGAACGTCACCCTTTTTTTACCCGGCAAAAAGACAACTCTACCCTAGATATCTATGTATCGACCATAATTCTCCAGTTGTTGACAACTTGATCAACAACTGGAAAACCTCTTGTTGCAAAGAGTGGAAACAAGTCTTCAAGTGATAGGACACATCGTTAAGTTCTTGGCAATATAATCGTTATCTTTAGGATAGCTAACCAGTTGAACACTATCTATAGACTCCTTACTTTATTACCACGCATTATTAAGGTGGCCATACACGGTCAGTTAAACTGATCAGTTTTTCGCGTCACTCCAAATGGGGCTCATTCAGTAAATTAATAGGTAGGAATTTGTGGTACACGATTTGAACCACTACCTGAAGCTGAGCTCACACGATGCTATGATCGCATCTGTTCATCAGATCAGTGCAGCGGGGGCCTAATGTTGATAACTATTGCTGGTAAGCTTAATTGAAGAAACTAAATGACACCACTATCTTATTCGAAAAATATAGATGCTACAAAAAGTTGATGAGAATCAAAGTTGTAGGAAATCAAATTTCAAACAACTATGGATCCGTTAATTTCTCATTAAAGAAAAAAATAACAAAAGTTATTAAAGAAACAGTATGGCACGCCTATCTTATTGAAGAAAATATCATTCCTATAAAAAGTTCATAGGAATCAAAGTTGTAGGAAATCAAATTACAAACAACTTTGGTTCCAATAATTTCTCATGAAAGAAAGAAATAACAAAAGTTATTGAAGAAACAAAATGGCACACCTATCTTATTCAAAACAATATCAATCCTAGAAAAAGTTGATGGGAATCAAAGTTGTAGGAAATCAAATTTCAAACAACTTTGGTTCCGATAATTTCTCATGAAAAATTGAAATAACAAGTTATGGAAGAAACAAAATAGAACCACTAATTTATTAAAAAAAATATCGATCCTGGAAAAAGTTGATGGGAATCAAAATTGTAGGAAATCAAATTTCAAACAACTTTGGTTGCGATAATTTCTCATGAAAAATTGAAATAACACAAGTTATCGAAGAAACATCATGGCACCACTGGTTTATTAAAAAAATATCGATCCTATAAAAAGTTGATGAGAATCAAAGTTGTAGGAAATCAAATTTCAAGCAACTTCGGCTTCGATGATTTCTCATGAAAAATTGAAATAACAAGTTATGGAAGAAACAAAATAGAACCACTAATTTATTAAAAAAAATATCGATCATGGAAAAAGTTGATGGGAATCAAAATTGTAGGAAATCAAATTTCAAACAACTTTGGTTGCGATAATTTCTCATGAAAAATTGAAATAACACAAGTTATCGAAGAAACATCATGGCACCACTGGTTTATTAAAAAAATATCGATCCTATAAAAAGTTGATGAGAATCAAAGTTGTAGGAAATCAAATTTCAAGCAACTTCGGCTTCGATGATTTCTCATGAAAAATTGAAATAACAAGTTATGGAAGAAACATAATAGAACCACTAACTTATTAAAAAAAATATCGATCCTGGAAAAAGTTGATGGGAATCAAAATTGTAGGAAATCAAATTTCAAACAACTTTGGTTCCGATAATTTCTCATGAAAAATTAAAATAACACAAGTTATCGAAGAAACATCATGGCACCACTGGTTTATTAAAAAAACATCGATCCTATAAAAAGTTGATGAGAATCAAAGTTGTAGGAAATCAAATTTCAAGCAACTTCGGCTTCAATAATTTCTCATGAAAAATTGAAATAACACAAGTTATCGAAGAAACATCATGGCACCACCGGCTTATTAAAAAAATATAAATCCTAGAAAAAGTTGATAGGAATCAAAGTTGTGGAAAATCAAATTTCAAACAACTTTGGTTCCAATAATTTCTCATGAAAAATTGAATTAACGCAAAAAAAATTTCGATTCTGGAAAACGTTGATAGGAATCAAAGTTATAGGAAATCAAATTTCAAACAACTTGTGTTCCGATGATTTCTCATGAAAAATTGAAATAACACAAGTTATCGAAGAAACATCATGGCATCACCGGCTTATTAAAAAAAATCGATCCTAGAAAAAGTTGATAGGAATCAAAGTTGTGGAAAATTAAATTTCAAACAACTTTGGTTCCAATAATTTCTCATGAAAAATTGAAACACTTAACACTATTTATCGAAGTAATATCATGGCTCCACTGTCTTCAAATATGGAACCACCAATTCCCACCTTTTCATTAACTGAATGAGCACCCAGTTGGAGTGACGCGAAAAACTGATCAGTTTAACTGACCGTGTGTGCCCACCTTTAGCTAGGAAAGATAGCTACCCTACTGTCATGCTACGATTTCCTCACAGTTCTGCTTTCAATTTATTGGCACCTTGACTTACTACCATTCTACCGACACAATTTCCCCATGACATCATTAGTGATGCAATAATCTACATAAGCCTAGGCATTGAGCTAGGGTATCGGATATTAGCGAAGATAAAAGCCATCCGACAGGTGTAGCTGGATTGAAAGGGTGTACTAAGGGTGATCGAAAGGGTGTAGGGCTGCAGGGCACGTAAAAGCATTTATCTAATAACCTTTGCTGGGCAGCCGGATAAAGATAGGTATCAGGTATACAGATTATATATTGGTAAATAAACATTACAAGTCAAAAAATTAATATTAATTATTACTTAATATTAGCTGTAGGTTTATATACCTATAAATACCTATATACTTAGATCATTTTTAAATTCTTTTATGCTGTAATAAGCCTTACTCATAAGTAGGATTTTTAGCTTTAGGTATATACAAGTAAAGCATGTTTTCAAAAATCCTTCCTATCCTACAAACACTTACGAAAAAAAAAACAGAAACTGTGTTTGTTGGTTTGCTTATAACTCTTTCACGCAGTAACGGAGAATCGGATCAATTTGATTATTTTCCATGGATTTATGTAGTTCAAAGGTTGTAGAGTCTAATAGGCTGGTCTAACACTACATTTACTCATCCATAAGATTAGCGCATGCCTGCAAGTTTTTCAAAACTGGGCAAGATTCCATTGGAAAAAAATGCTTTCTATGGTTCCGTACCCAAAGGGTAAAAACGGCACCCTGTTACTAAGACTCCGCTGTCCGTCTGTCTGTCACCAGGCTGTATCTCATGAACCATGATAGCTAGAGAGCTGAAATTTTCACAGTTGACGTACCTACCTATTTCTGTTGCGGCTATAACAACAAAATAAATGCTATATAAAAACAGATAAAAACAAACATTTAAGGGGAGCTCCCATACAGAACATACCTAAACTTGTATCCATTTTTCGCTCGATATTAATAACTTTGTTACCATTATTTGACTACTGCTGCAAAACTACATAATACTTAACAACCAGACCAGATTTGTCTAAACCCATTTTCAAACAACTACAACTAAATCGTGTTGCAAGGTAGGTACATAGGTACTTTTCAAATAATTCTTTGTCCCCAAACTAAATCCTTAGTCCGCCCTCACTTGCGTGATTGTTCAACCTTGGCGCCAGGAAACCGTTGAGCCATCTATTGCCATTCAAAGTTAATCGAAACACCCCACAATATATTATTACACAAGTGTTGCGAACATAACCATAAAAACTTTGCCACGAAAACAAAGGGAAACTGATAAGGGTTTCTTTTCAAATTAACTTCGTTTGGGGATTCGCTGGAAGTTTTTGAGGTTCCTTAGAACTTAAGTTACTTAGTTATTATTCGAAGGAAGAAAATTGTTTGCAAATTATTAACAATAGCTGTTCTTAATTACCTACTTACGTACGAGTAGAAACCGGTTTCCAACCTCGGTTTCGAATGTATCTGAAGAGTAAAATGTAGGTACAATTTCATAAAATAAAGCAATGGCTTTATTTTATGAAATTGTATTTATATTTGTCTATTTTAACGGGCACATGAATGCATGTGCCCTTTAAAATAGACAAAACCAAAGTAAATTAATTTTTGAAATGGATATCATTGAATTGAATGGAAATCAGCTTTCCATTCAATTCAATGATATCCTTACTAATATTATAAATCCGAAACTGTGTTTGCTGGTTTTATTATTGTGGAGAATCAAACTAATAAGTCCATTTTCATGTGTATTTGGTCACTATAAAATATGATACATTAGTTTCTTAAAATAATTATTACAGTTCGTATTGACTAAGAATATGTGCCTTCGCCACGAGGCGCAAATCGAGAATGCCCTCACCTAAAGATTAATATTTTTACATCTCTTCAGTTTCTTTTCTCGTTTCCTGATTGGCTGTTTTAAAACTACGCCGGAAGCAGTTCTTATTGGTTAAAATGCGGCTGGTTGTAAAATCGGCCAATCATAAACCAGATAAGTGTTACCCTTACAAGTACTACAAAATATCATTCGACATATTTATTTAAAAACCAGATTAAAGTTTTATGCAACGATTAAAAATCATGACATTCGGCCATCCGGCTCATGTGCTACCTCCTGGTGCACCCTGAATAATAGTATTTAAAAAACAACGTAATAATACGACTTTACAAATAAATAGATTACTATTACTTCTTATCTACAGCATTGAAATAAACATATCTTTAATTTTAACTCATGACATTTGGCTTATTATCACACAGTCATAAATGGAATTTTACCTTTCAGAAAACTGCATTACAGACCATGGGTAATAGTCATTTTTGAAAATATTGCTATTGATTAGTGTATGTACGCCATAAGATTGCTTTACAAAATAAAACAAAAAATAAAGATTGTCTCATTCAAAAATGCATTACTAAACTTATTAAACACATAAAAATAGATAATTTACTATTTACGTGTACCATACACAACACTAAAGAAGATATAACAATCAAAATATTTACAAAAATACAAGTTCAACTAGCAGCTAAGAGTATTACGTCAATTCTTATATCCGAGCACATTTTTTTGTAATATTTTTATGTGCTAATAGATCAACACAACAATTGTTATAGATACAAAGTGACAAGAATATCTTATTAACAAAAAACAAAACATATAAAAGAAAATACACAAACTTGATTAAAAAGTGCGAGCAGCACGACTGAATTTGAACAAATATAAATGACTTATAATTACAGTATAATAGTTACATATTCCCGTGCCCTGTAATGCAAAAAAGAGACATATTTGTTCGATAAGCAACTTAAATTTAGAAAATAAACTGGAAAATCTAGATTTTATTTGAAATCGTTACAGATACAAAATACAAATACAATTTTTTTATTGAGGTAAAAACGACCTAAATCAATGAATGAATCAATCAAACATGTGCTTCACAATATTAAAATGAAAAAATAAATTAACAGCAAAAAGTTATACAATACGCAATCAAAAATACAATCAAAAAAATAATACTAAAAACAGAATAAACATGAATCACTTATAAGCATTATACTCATGCAATATCAATAGTAAAATGTCAAATAAAAAATCAGCAGATACAATGTCAAAAATTAGGTTCAATGTCACAACAGAACAAGCATGAGCTAATTAAAATTATACAATGTCAATAATAGAATCATAAAATGTCAAAAACAGATATCATGTGCTTTATTCATTCATCATTACGGAGTAATTATGTCATATGAACTTTGTGCTTACAATCTGTGATGAAATATTCAAAAACCACAGAAAGTTTTCATATTACTTACTAGCGTTTCTGAAGCTATTCTTGTTCAAACAAAATGCAATATTTATCTTAGTTTTAATGGGCTCATCTTATGGCATCTGACCTAGTCACGTGTCCTAATCATAATGTAATATGCTGATTTTAAGTTTCTACATCTAATTTAATCGGAATGATCTTTAGAGTATTCTGGCTTGTCTGTTTCTTGTGGACAAATGACTATGTAGGATGCGCATTTTTTTAAAAACTTTGTTCATTATCTAGAAAGTATTTTAGTATAGAACACACAATTTACACTCAATTTCAGGATGTGACATAAAACGGTCGCTTCATATTATTATATACGCATAATTGCACAACACTGGGGATGTAATTTCGAACTTAAACTTTACTTCACTGCATTTTTTTTAAAGCTTTTATTTTTCACTTCAATTTCACTTTATTTTTGATTTGCACTATCTGGACCATAGATGTTCCACAGGTTATGTCAACTGGAATGAGTTTACTTGAAGCCTCTATTCGGCTGCAAAATTCAGAGCACTTGTGACTTCTTCGCCATAAATCTCATGCCATAGACTTCCGACGCGACGTAGTAGTGATGACAAAGCTAGCAAATGCTACATATGTAGCACCAACTGCGGTCAATCATCTGGGGTGACTTACGTAATTTGCCAAAGAACTCTTGTGGAGACAACAGGGTGAATGTCCTTTGCACTGTAGCTGGGTCTTCTTATCATTTACTCGTAGCATAATTCCGGGAAAGGCAGAGAAATACTCATTAGTAAACATATAATTATTTCACGGGTGACCGTGAATCGTAATCAAATCAAATAATTATACAACAGCGTTTGATTGATGTTAATCGTAAGCCAACTAAACGCTGTTGTATTAATGTACTTGTAAATAATATTCTACTAGCCATGACATTGCATCTTGGCTAACTGCAACAAAAAATTGCATTTCGTTTAAGTACCAAAATGTTGCTGAAAATTTGATGAAAATATTTATAAACAAACATACAAGATACGCGCGAAAAACAACACCCATCCTTGGCAGTTGGGTAAATAAAAAAGCAATTCAGGCGTGGTGTAGGTACTTAGTCTATGTTTGTGACCTGAGCGCGTATGGTTCAGTTGTAGTTCAACCACAATTACTATAACCTCTCTTGAATATTTTGGTCAGTCTTGATGATTCTAATCTCTAACTTGTGAGCTGTACAAACATGATTATACATAATTTAATTATTTGTTTGAACGTATCCTGGGATATGTTATGAATGTATCTTTGTGAAGCCAAGTTCGACTACAGTACAGGTTTATCCTCTTTCTGAGGCTATAAAATCGCAATCTAATGTCAGTCTATGATACACTCGACGGTAGATATCATAGATGCTGTTACCCTCATTGTTACATTACTAATCATAGTTTCCTGTGAACGTCATCTAAAAGGTTCTGTCTCAATAATAGACTTATCTATTACACATAAAAGGTTTTAAAATTGTAAAAATAAACTTCATGAAAGTTCTTCTATTTAATTTTCGGTGGCATTAAACACCATCAAAATTAGAATCGACCGGATAAGTCTGATAGGTGATATAGAGTTAATCGGGTCAGCTAGTTGATGTATACAAATTATAGATCGTGTCTAGCTTGCACATACTTTGTATTTTTGTTGTCAAGCTCAAGAAAGCCAATAATCAAATTAACAGTTATTGTAAGCTGGCCGTTTCTATAACACTAATTTCTTTTTCGTATCTATAGAGAATTTCCCAATTCAATGAGGAATTAACCTTTCAAATATTTCGTTGAAATTATTCAAAGAACATTTAAGGCTAAATAATTAACTTATAATAAATCGCTGAATTAGGTCACTCATGGTAAGTTAACGATATTTCATAACCATATTATGAACCAGTCGGAGCCATATTTTGTTGCGACTAATTTTATCGACGCACGTTGCTCGATATACTTGTAGACCGACATAGCCCGCTTACGGTATGTAAGTAACTAAGTACGTTACAAATGTAAGCGTCTCCGGGCTATCTAATTGGTCCGAATTTCTTATAATTTCATATCTGGTGTAGCATGCCCACCCTCAGCATAAGTACTTATAGCTGAAAGCATTCACGGGCTTCTACTTGGAACACTGGTGTAGCATGCTCGCCTATGGCGTAAATAGCTATAAGCGTCTCCGAGCTTCTACTTAGTTTACTGGTGGCATACATAGCCTAAATCATATAGCACAGTCAAAAATATATGGCTCCACATCAATAGTTACACATGTAATATTCACGTTATAATATTTTAAATCGTGATTCGAGTTCAGGGGTACTTAGTAAACATTAAAAGACATTAAAAAGGAAGTGCACTTAGGGTATTCACGTAACAAATAGGCATTCCAAAGCAAATTTTGTGTTTAATAACAAACTTGGCCATTGCTTTACTTCATAAAGAAACTGAATCAAAATGAATAAACGATACAGAATAAGTATACAACAACCACAGACCCGTGCAGACTTATTCGGAAATACGTTTTTACTTGAAGTACTGAAGTCAAACCATGGACTAGCAAAAACGTTATTATAAAATGAAGTTTATCACTAGACCATGGACCAACTAAAGTACCAAAGATAAACCTGGGAGACCCCTAGTTTCTTCGGTACTAAAAGAATTCTAGGTTACAATTTGATTTTAATTATTTCAATCGGAATTCTTACTATAAATTAGAATTTAGAAATATAAAAATAATGAAGTTCCAAAACGACAACAACAAAGCCTAGCTTTTTTCTTGCCTGGATTTTGGCTTCACATACACTCACATTTGCTAACAAAGAAATTGGTAAAATAATGAATTAAGTTTTTGTATTCGATGGATACTTAAAGAAAGAAGGATGGATACTTGAATACTTATACTTATAAACAACAATTTGCATATATTTATGCATTAGGACGCAGTTATTAAAGCATTTGAAGTGTTTTCTAAAAAGTTTTAAACATGCGAGAACGAATGAATGATTGTAAATCATTTTTTTTTTCTATGGCTCCCGCTTAAACCATGGGCTGTCATTGGTTTATCTGATCCTAGGTTAGATCTTGATTTATAATATGGACGTGTTTTAATCATTGTATTAACTCTAATACTGTAACAACCGTAGATATGCTAGGCGTGGTTTAAGCCTGGCACCAATGAACTTTTTGTAATAAGACTGGTAATGTCTCCATACCTATGCCAAAAACTATTGAGTAAAGACGCTCCCCTAAAATGAGATATTTCAAAAATGTACAATGACCTTGTAGCGTACTTTAATATTAGCTAGAAAATTATTTTGCTATTATGTATTTTCATTAATAGCGGCCAAAGTTTACGTAGAGAAATAATTTCTGATAGTATTATTATGACATTGTTCTAAAAATTTAGCGGCTATACGAATCAATATAAATTCAGAAAGTACTTTTATACAAAGTAATATGACTATTGAATGTATTTTTTTTTTGTGTCTGCCATTTCTTACCCTTTATATTTTTTTATTATTTTGGAGCAAAGGTGATATAAAAGTCTGGGTCTCCGGTAAAACATTTTCCTACCAAACGGAAACAAATTTGGTACAACTGCGGTCTACGCAACATTTTTAATGTCTGGTCAACGATCCGCGTAAAGTATGGCAGAACTATAGTACTTTCGAAGGTACGCGTCTTTATAAAGAACTACTTATTATACATAAGCCTTAGTCATAGTCCAGGCACGGCACACATATCTGAATAAACCTACTGTGATTGTGGGTTTATACACAGTCAGGGGCTATACATATGTATTATCGATAATGATAGAATTCACATCACAATATTGCGTACCCGCACAATAAAACAAATGCGCAGTTCGATGATCACCCCAGTAGCAGCACTGTCGATAATAAGTGTCTCGACTACCAGGAATCAATTAGGTTAATGGCCTCGGAGTTCACATGTTCTTCCAATCAATTGCGGTGCCTATTGTTATTTTGCGGGTAGGCAATCAGAATAGAATAAGCTCACAGTTTTGATATACTTGGTAGCAACGTTGTCGACCAATCAAATGCCAAGCCTATTATTATTCTGCAGGTAGGTAGGAAGAATAAAATAAGCACACAGTTTTGATATACTTGGTAGCAGCATTGTCGAGAAGTGTCTCGGCCAAGATACTACCAGTAATCGATCAGGTTAACACGGCCTAGGAGTTCCTGGCCACATGTTACACCAATCAAATGCCATGCCTATGATTATTCTGCAGGTAGGTAGGAAGAATAAAATAAGCACACAGTTTTGATATACTTGGTAGCAGCATTGTTGAGAAGTGTCTCAGCCAAGATACTACCAGTAATGGATTAGGTTAACACGGCCTAGGAGTTCCTGGCCACATGTTACACCAATCAAATGCAATGTCTATTATTATTCTGCAGGTAGGTAGGAAGAATAAAATAAGCACACAGTTTAGATATACTTGGTAGCAGCATTGTTGAGAAGTGTCTCAGCCAAGATACTACCAGTAATCGATCAGGTTAACACGGCCTAGGATAGGGGTTCCTGGCCACATGTTACGCCACTCAAATGCGATGCATATTTTATTGATCTGCAGGTAGGTAATGAGAATAGAATAAGCGCAGTTTTATGACCGTTTTGTGACAATGCCGAAGGATGAATTTTGATCTAATCAAGACAATCACTCACAATCGGTTTGGTCCACTTTGTCGGTACCGATGTTGCTTCCAAGACAGCGATATGAAATATTTATAAATATAAATGTACATACCATATTGTGGGTCTGCAGGTTACATTTGCACTTCTGATATGTGGAGAATCAAACTAATAAGTCCATTTTCATGTGTATTTGGTCACTATAAAATATGATACATTAGTTTCTTAAAATAATTATTACAGTTCGTATTGACTAAGAATATGTGCCTTCGCCACGAGGCGCAAATCGAGAATGCCCTCACCTAAAGATTAATATTTTTACATCTCTTCAGTTTCTTTTCTCGTTTCCTGATTGGCTGTTTTAAAACTACGCCGGAAGCAGTTCTTATTGGTTAAAATGCGGCTGGTTGTAAAATCGGCCAATCATAAACCAGATAAGTGTTACCCTTACAAGTACTACAAAATATCATTCGACATATTTATTTAAAAACCAGATTAAAGTTTTATGCAACGATTAAAAATCATGACATTATTATTAAATAATATAAATAAATATATATAAATATTTTTGGGACATCTTACCTACACACGGCCTCTGACCCCAAACTAAGCAAAGCTTGTGATATGGCTGCTAGAGACTGATATACTAGACTAGCTTAAAACCCGCGGCTTCGCCCGCGTTGTCTTAGTACATAGGTACTTACTTAAAATGAAAAGAGCCCGCGGTTTGATCTACGTTGTCTTTGTACATGCTTATAATAATATCTAATAGTCCGCAATTTGGCCCGCGTTGTCTTAATACTTGCTTAAAATTACTTGCAAGGATAATGCCCACGGTTTGGTCAAAATTGTAACAGTATTTGCCTATAATGATAATAGATCACGGTTTGGCCCGCGTATTGTTAGTACTTGCTTAAGATGGTTATTTATAGCACGCAGCATGGACTGCGATGTCTTAATACTTGCTTAAAATTATAAAAACTCGCCGTTTGGCCTGCATTGTCGTATTACTTACAATGATAATAGCCCATGGTCTGGCCCGTATTGTCTTAGTACTTGCTCAAAATGATAAAAGCCCGCGGTTTAGCTCGCGTTGTGTTAATAATTAGGTACTTACAAAGATAATAACCCACAGTTTGGCCCACGTTGTTTTAATACTTACTTAATTAAAATAACAGCCCGCGGTTCAACCCGCGTTATCTTGGCATTTGCTTATAATAATATCAAATAGTTCGCGGTCTGGCCCGTGTTGTCTTAATAAATCCTTAAAATTATAATAGCATGCCGTTAGCCTGCGTTTTTGTATTGCTTGTAATGATAATAGCCCACGGTCTGGCCCGCGTTATTTTCGTAACTGCTTAAAATGATAAAAACCCACAGTTAGGCCCGCGTTTTCTTGGCACTTACTTAAAATAATAGTAGCTCGTGGTTAAGCCCGCATTAGGCTCGATTATGAAGGCGCCATCGTAATTATAATAGCTAATTATCATAATTATATCTGTTTCATTTTCACTTTAAGCATTCGATAGAGAGAACACTTTTTATGTTGTTGTTGGGCCTATTATTGTATTACTTGCAAAATAATGCCTACGGTTTAGCCTGAATTGTCTCAGTATTTGGTTATTTAATTTACTTGTATCTAAAGCTTATTACAGAGTACATACGTGAACTTTTGGATGATAAATTGCCGAATTTCTGAAATTAACTCAATAATAAATAAATATATAAAATAAATATTGGAGGACATCTCACACACGGTCTCTGATCCCAAACTAAGCAAAGTTTGTGATTTGGCTGGCAGAGACTGATATATTACATATACATGTATTTCAATGTATGTACTGTATTGTATACACCACCAACCATACTCCTATTTTTAGAATAATTCCAGTCCATCCAAAGGTTGCCTGGTAGAAATCGCCAAAGGCGATAAGGCCGCCATTGTACAGCATATTGTATAGTTTCTGTACTGTGTTTCTGTGTACAATAAAGATATATTTATTTATTTATTTATACATGTAGGTTGAGTGGCAGATAATGCTGTTTAGCGTTAAGTCCTTCTTTTGTACAAATAGTGTGCAATAAAGTGTTAAATAAATAAATAAAAATACATTAATAACACTCAGACACAGAGCAAACACATATGAACAGCACATAAATATTTGCCCTGGGAATCAAACCCACGCCTCTTTGACCCAGGAGTCAGGGTCAACCACTGAGCCACCGAGGGAGCCAATAATAATAATTTTATGAGTAACTATGTAAGAAATTTCACTTTTCTTTGCTGGAAAACATTGAGGCAACCTGTACGTACGTAGAAAAAATCAATGTCGTATGTGAATTCAGCAACCCATGCTTGGCCGGCGTGATGGATATGGCCCAATTACCCTTCGCGGATAGGCCTATTTTCAGTCATCCATCAGCCGCAGGACGTCCACTGCTGGACATAGGCCTTCCCTATGGATCTCCAATAAGACCGGTTGGAAGCGGCTTGTATCCAGCGCGATCCTGCGGCCTTAATGAGGTCATCCGTCCACCTTGTGGGTGGACGTCCTACGCTGCGCTTACCGGTACATGGTCTCCACTCGAGAACTTTTCGACCCCAACGGTCATCAGCCCTCCGCGCTAAGTGCCCTGCCCATTGCCATTTCAACTTGCCAATCCGTTGGGCTATGTCGGTAACTTTGGTTCTTCTACGGATCTCCTCATTAATGATTCGATCTCGCAGAGAGACTCCAAGCATAGCCCTCTCCATAGCTCGTTGGGCTACTTGGAGCTTACTAATAAGGCCTATAGTGAGAGACCACGTTTCTGTGCCATAAGTCATCACTGGCAACACACACTGGTCGAAAACTTTCGACTTGAGGCACTGAGGTATGTCGGACGAGAAGACACTACGCACTTTTCCGAACGCTGCCAGCCGAGTTGAATTCGTCAATTGGCCTCTTTGTTGAAGTTGGACCTACCTAACTGGACTACTTGTCCTAGGTAGACGTACGAGTCAACGACTTCAAGAACTGAGTTTCCAACAGAAATCGGGGTAGGTAAAACATGGGAATTACACATGACTTTCGTCTTGTCCATGTTCATCTTAAGACCCACCTGTTTCTATTATCCGTAGTGCTATCCTTAGTACCTATTTTCAGTAGTGCACTATTAATTAAGGCCGGTACAGGTATTCGACATGTTTCATTAAGTCATTAGAAATTTAATTTTCCAGGCAAATGAAAAAATGACACACAAGTCGTAATTCTAGTCAGGCATATTCTAGGATGCTATTATACTCATAATTTGATTAACTTTTACAATGGTACCAACCCCAAAAGCACGTGAATAAAATCAGCTGTTCAACACAAAAAGTTCATCGACCCGCGACAAAATGTATGGAAAATGTAGGTAATTTTCGCTTGTCAGGGTTGATCCCATAGTAAAATACCTATATTGATCCATATGTGCGCTAAGCTTAAGACTATTGGCTCACAAAATAAAGAAAAATCGTAAACGTTTGGGGACCCATTTTGCCCCATTTAAAGATAAACAATCATTATCATAATCCTAGATACTACATTATTTAAAAAAGCGCATTGAAGTTTTCGGACGTATCTGACCCCTAAGGATTTTTTTAAGGAAAATTTAGAAAACAGGTACAGCCATATTTTTTATTTAGTCTCAAAAGCATCTATACAAAGTTTCATGTCAATCGGTACAGGGAATAAGAAGTTACATGCAAACAAAAAGGGCCCGTTTTACCCCGTAAGTTAGAGTTGGGTACGTTTTTCATCCTTAGTGCTTCATTATGTCGTACGATGTACGTATATTCCAAATTTCAAGCTCGTATCTACAGCGGTTTGGGCTGTAGCCTAAACTTATTAATTTTGCGTATCCCTAAGGAACCTTATAGATTTTCCTGGATTTTATAAGTTACTCTATTAAAACATGCTGAGTGCTTCCTTCATACCAATTTTCAACCATAACCGTTCAGCTGGTTCGATGTAATTGACGCTTTTTTCACCAACTTTGGGACCTTATTTGACCCCTTAGATGAGGAAAATTCGGAGAAACAGGAAAAAACGTGACTTTTATTTTGTTTGGAAAGCATGTCTACAAAGTTTCAAGTCAATCGGTACAGGGAATAAAAAGTTACATACAAACGAAAAGGGCCCATATTACCCCCTTAGAGGTCGAAAGTTCAAAATTTTCGTCTTTAGTGCTCCATTACGTCGTTCAATGTACCTATATCCCAAATTTCAAGCTCATATCTTCAGCGGTTTGGGCTGTAGCCTAAACTTATTAATTTTGCGTATCCCTAAGGAACCTTATAGATTTTCCTGGATTCTATTAGTTACTCTATTAAAACATGCTGAGTGCTTCCTTCATACCAATTTTCAACCATAACCGTTCAGCTGGTTCGATGTAATTGACGCTTTTTTCACCAACTTTGGGACCTTATTTGACCCCTTAGATGAGGAAAATTCGGAGAAGCAGGAAAAAACGTGACTTTTATTTTGTTTGGAAAGCATGTATACAAAGTTTCAAGTAAATCGGTACAGGGAATAAAAAGTTACATACAAACGAAAAGGGCCCATTTTACCCCCTTAGAGGTTGAAAGTTCAAAATTTTCGTCCTTTGTGCTTCATTACGTCGTTCAATGTACCTATATCCCAAATTTCAAGCTCATATCTTCAGCGGTTTGGGCTGTAGCCTACACTTATTAATTTTGCGTATCCCTAAGGAACCTTATAGATTTTCCTGGATTTTATAAGTTACTCTATTAAAACATGCTGAGTGCTTCCTTCATACCAATTTTCAACCATAACCGTTCAGCTGGTTCGATGTAATTGACGCTTTTTTCACCAACTTTGGGACCTTATTTGACCCCTTAGATGAGGAAAATTCGGAAAAACAGGAAAAAACGTAACTTTTATTCTGTTTGAAAAGCATGTATACAAAGTTTTAAGTCAATCGGTACAGGGAATAAAAAGTTACATACAAACGAAAAGGGCCCATTTTACCCCCTTAGAGGTCGAAAGTTCAAAATTTTCGTCCTTAGTGCTCCATTGCGTCGTTCAATGTACCTATATTCCAAATTTCAAGCTCATATCTTAAGCGGTTTGGGCTGTAGGCTGTCTGTCAGTCAGTCACTCAGGGAAGCCTTTTATATAATAGATATACTACATATACATATTTTTAAATGCATACTTAGATAGATAGTAACTAAATAACACCCAGACACAGAGCAAACACTCATGTTCATCACATAAATATTTGCCCTGCGTGGGGATCGAACCCACGCCTATTTGATCCAGAAGTTAGGGTCACTAACCACTGAGCCACTGAGGCAGTCAATTCTTATTCATATTAATTATTCTTTAACGCATCAACAGAAAGAGCTTGGCTTAATTTTTACATGGACAGGATACCTACTTAAAATACACGTAGCTTAGAGGTATAAAAGTGTCATAGGCTACTTATTATCCCGGAAAAATAAAATAATCCAATGGCATACCAAAAAAAAAAGAAAATATCAAGGGGGCGAAGTTACGGGCAAAGGCTAGTCCAAGGCTATATCCGTCTTCTAAGTACGAGTATATTAAATTCCTAACACACTCTTAAATCACTTGTTAAGACTTTTATATCAAGAATGGAGTCCGCCATGTTTCACTGACTTTTCTTTTTTGAGGACACTCGTGTGATGTCAGGGAAAAATGGCGGACTCCATTCTTGATTTCAAAACCAATATTGTGGTTAGATCAGTATATTCGTTTAAGGTTTTATTTATCGAAGACACAGAACAGCGAACTACTTATCGAAGATGCAAAAGCGTATTTCAAAGTTTTCATTGGCACATAGCGTGGTTTACGAAAAACTCATTTTCTATTGAAAATGGAATCGCGTGCGCCAAAACTATGGCGTAGTGGTTTCTCCACACGAAATGCATAAACGACACCAACAATCTGCACATGAAAATTCAATGCATTCGTTCTTTCACCTGTTTATATTTACCTGTAACTGTCTATACGTAAGTTGATAGTGACATATCTAAATACTTATGTACCTACTGTAGTGAAATTATTTTTTACGTGCTTCACACACTAGGTGTATAAACATTTAAAAAAAAATGGTTTAAAGCAGTTCTCACAAATGGCGCTTCCAACAACGTAGTAGTTGGTAAAAATGATAAACATTCACTAATTCGGCGCCTTCGCAGAGAGCGTTTTAGCTTCATTGGCCAAAGGGTTTTCTGTCAGTAGTACCATTGATTAGTTCCATTGATGGTACTACTGACGTATGTATACTTCGCTAGTACCATTAAGGTACTAGCGACGTAGAATTTAAATATCCTCTACGTCGCTAGTACCATTGATCAGTACCAATGATGGTACTATTCACAAACCTATACGTGACTAGTACCATTAATGCCTCCAAGTCCAGAAAATAGAATTTGCCAAAAGGTTGAGTTCCTATAAAGTTGCAAAGGTACATCAAAACTTAGAATACTAAATAGTTGAACGTATTTCAATGAAAAATGACAAGTAATTCGAAGTAAAATTCAACGAGCAGAATGTGAGGCTTGTACAAATGACACTCGTAAAATTTTCCAAAAACATTTAGCACATAAATAATTGATAAATATGATTATGTGCCCTGCCTACTACTGTTTCAATTTGCTAATCTACTGGGCTATCGGTAACTTTGAATTATATGCGGATCTCGTTCCTAATTTAATGTTGCATGGGCATGCAATGGGACTCCGAGCAAAGCCCTTTATAGAAGTACTGATAATTATTTATCAGTAGATTATATTGAATCATATTGCGGGATAAACTTAGTTTGCTGGTGTGAAGATGATGGTACTTTCATGGTTGATGGTTTCATGTGAAAAACGGCCAAGTGCAAGTCGGACTCGCGCACAAAGATATATTTTATTTTAATTTATGTAATTACACAACTAAATATTCTGTGAATAATTCAAACGTCTATTTGTTGCCGTTATTAAAATCGAGCGAAAAACGGCTAAAAATTCAGGTTTGTTTTATGTGAGCCCCCCTTAAATATTTATTTTATTCTGTTTTTAGTATTTTTTGTTATAGCGGCAACAGAAATACATAATTTGTTAAAATTTTAGTTTTCTAGCTATACGGTTCATGAGAATGACACGGACAGACAAATCCTGCTGAACCGATTGTGCCGACCCGAACAAATCTAAATGATAAAATGGCCCGCCCCACTAAAACGATTGTACTTTCTGCTCCTCTTTCTTTCTGCTTCTTCTCCTTTCTGCTCTTTGTTTATTATTTTTTTACCTTGTTTACCCATAATTACCTAAGTCTTCTTTTATTGAAATAAGTTCCACTTTGTAGTATTTACAGTTTTGATGTTTGCAACCTTATAGGTACTAAACCTTTGGACAAATTCTATTTTCCGGACCTGGAAGCATTAATGGTACTAGTCACATATAAGTATGTGCATAGTACCATCAGTGGTATTGATCAATGGTACTAGCGACGTAGAGAATATAAATTCTACGTCCCTAGTACCTTAATGGTACTAGCGAAGTATACATACGTCAGTAGTACCATCAATGGAACTAATCAATGGTACTACTGACAGAAAACCGGCCAAAGCATCTGGGCCGGAGTCCCAGAGGATGCAGGTTCGAATCCTGCGAACGCGTCAATTTTTGAAATGTTTATCACAAAAAGAAAATACCTACTGTAGTGTTTGTACCACCGAGCTATTACAACTAGGGAGATAGCCCTGTTGTCGCTTGAGGCAATTCTCAACCACAAAAATGTATGGAAAATCTTGCCCATGGCTGTCGAAACTGTCAAATCACGGTAACTAGCTGCTGAATCGAGGTATTTCTCATGTTTTTTTTCTAACTCATGTCATATTAAATTTTGGACTATGTGGTCGTCCATGTCAAGATGATGATAATGGTAGGATAACATCTCGCAAAGGAGTACTACACCGGGCAAGGTGTTGGGCCCGGGGATAGCTATCCGACAGTGTAATCTTAGGTCCCGTCTTGTTATTTTTCGGCCGCCGCTGAGAATTTCGTTTGCGCGATGCAGCCCTCGGCTTGTGATTGGCTGACGCTAGTTTCTCGAGGCGCGTGTGTGGTGGCGCCACATGTAGCGAAGTTAGTCGCTACAAAATCATTATCTCTCTGGTATCTCTGTGGTTTGTACGATAGATAGATGTCCTGATGATATACCTACCTACCTACACAAGCTATGCCTACAGGTACGTCGTACCGATTGGTTCCTGAACAGATCTCTATGAGCTTTGAAAAACCCTAAACTACCTAACCTGTCTGTAGTTTCAGAAAAAATCACGTAGCTACATCACATTTGATAGGTGCAAAAAGATATCTAAGCGAAATTAAAGGGCGCATGATGCCGATGATGATATGACGTGATTTTTCCTTGAGACAACCAACCATGCAATACAACCACCCTAAATTAGACTCTACCTGATAGTATTTTTAAGGCTATAGCGCAATGGTATCAAATGCCTAGCTCATCACTCACCTGACAGTGACGAGAGCGGGCGCGAGCTGCGCCAGCGCGCGACACAGGCGCGGCACGAGCCCCGGCTGGTGCTCCGACCCCGCCATGGTATGAGTCTTGCCCGTGGCGCTCTGTCCGTACGCCATCACGCATGCAGATTGCCCTCGGTTAATACTTTCTAGTACCTCACGCCCGATGCTTTCAAACACCTGGACAAAAGATCGAGATGTGGGTTCGAAATTCATTCATCATTCCGTTTTCCACTTGCTTTTTGTATAATGGAAAATTTTGGTTCTGTTGCGGTTTTTTTATTAAGTCCGTGTTAGATGATTAGATCTTCATCTCGCTTCATACATGCTATGTAGGTCACAAGAAAACGACGTGACGCTTCTCTATGATAATAAATTACGACACCCTGTATCCGTAGTATTAAGTTAGTTCAGTAGACATATTTAATTTCATCGAGACGTTTCCCTCTAATAATAGATTACGACACCTTTATTATCAATAGTATTAAGTTAGTTTAGTAACACATTTAATTTTATCTAAGTACCTTATTGATAAGAAGCGCCATAGCGCCGTAAAACATTTGCAATGCCCGGAAAGGGCGACTAAGTTTGTAAGTGCAATTTTTAATATAATATAAGACCTCTGTTACACTTAGTAGCAAATAAATGAATATGAATACATTGTGGTTATGGTTAAATGCATATTATCCATACTTGAATATGGAATCGTGCTAGAACTGAGATGCAATTTAGGTACGCATATCAGTTTCAGTGACAAACATATAAGGTGTGGCATCTGTTAAGTTACCTAAAGACAATCATGTCGCGTTATAAGTTATCGCTTATTTTATCGCCTATTTCTATCACAATAAGCCCGATTACAGAGGCGCCATCGTAATTGTAATAGCTAAATAGCATAGTTCTGTTTCTTTTTCACTTTAGGCATTCGATAGAGAGAACGCTTATTACGTTGCTATTAAATTTACGCTGGCGCCTCTGTAATCGAGCCTAGTAAAGACCGTCTACCTTCTCCTGCGAAGCATATGCTGGGTGAGCGGGAAGGCAGGAGCTATCAAAGGTGTAGTCGGCGTAGTAGCGACGTGTCCTCTCCCGACTGTCGCCAGCGCCTGACGCGCTTACCTAAGATAGGAAAATTACATAGTTACTTAACTAAAACTATTTTAGCCTAAGGTATTGACAAGTTGAAATATCAGTGATCTGGCCACGTAATGGCCGGATGAGGGTGTTTTTTTTTTGTTTAATCCCTTTCAGCCATATGACATCTGGACATAAGGCTCCCTCGCGATCTGAGGTCATCAGCGGTTCTCCTTGTAGGTGGACGTTCGATGCTTCACTTGACGCAGCCTAACGCACTCAAGCGTTTAACGTGGTCGCCACTCGAGAACACCTCAACCACGTCAGTCAACAGTTCAGGTTCAGAAGGTACCTACTAAAAAAACCGTGGTGGTCAAGAGGCAGTGACACCCGCCTTACAATTGTGAGGTCGTGGCTTCGAAACCCCGGTCCCGTACCAGATAGATAGATAATTTTTTATTGCCACACCAAAACTTAAATAAACTAGGAAAACTTAGACCTAGTCTAACTTATAGTAAGTGTTACAATCGGCGGCCTTATCGCTAAAAAGCAATTTCTTCCAGGCAACCGTTACTTGTAAAGGATTAATTTAAAGGTTTAGGCGATGGGGTGTGTATGAAAGTGATATATGTATATACTTACTTAAACAACATACATTCTAATAAATTCTAATAATAACTCATACAAAATATAAAATAAACTAATAAATAATAAAATATCGGAAAACTATAAATGACTCCATTTAAACAGCTTATACTGATGACGAAAATAAGCGAAAATAAATAATTATGAGTTACCAATGAGTTCTTTGGAATGTATGTACGGAATTTCACACCACTGGCTTTTCGGTGAAGGAAAACATCGTGAGGCAACCTGCGTACGTCCTTAGAATAAATTCGATGGCGTATGTGTATGCAACCCGCACTGGGCCAGCGTGGTGGATATGGTCCAAACACCCTTCGTGGGTAGGCTTACGTCCTGCAGTGGACTATTAAAAAGGCTGGTACAGTACAGTACAGGTACCTACTCCGTAGTATTTGACCTGCCCACTGCATTATTTGTATCATATTTAGAAATACTATAAGTAGAACAAGCATGTAGGCCGAATAATACAAGTCGGCCGGATGTGTAAAAGTTCACTACAAGCTGCACAATATCTAATATGTACTGACTGAAGCTCACATAAAGGCTCCTTTACACACAGGCGGTACGAGCGGTATAGCAGACGGGCGGGCATCTGTATTGTACTGGTTATATAAGAAGGGCTCACACAGGTCCGGTCGCGGTACTGCCGTACCGCCCTTTACCGCTCGTACCGCTCGTACCGCCTGTGTTTGATGGAGCCTTCAAGCTGCGCGCTGATTGGATATTCCGCAGCTTGTAGCTAATTTCACTTCAGCCGACTTGTATGATTCGGCCTAAAATTACCTACTTACTTTCATATTCGTGATTGTGACGGTATGTTCATCCACTACGTCCACGACCTGAATTTTGTCCTTTTCTGATTTCAGTTCCCTGAAAAAATAAAAATTAATACTTTGTTGACCACAGAGCTAGTACAACTAGAGAGATAGCGCTGTTGTCGTTTAAGGCAATTCTTAACCACAAAAATTTAAGGAAAATCTGGCTCAGCGCTGTCAAAACTGTCAAATATGTATTGGAATTTGACACTACTGATCCAAAAAACACCATTTCTTTTCTCGATGGACCACGTTATCCCCCTGGTATATATGCTGGTATCTGTGTAGTTGACCCGCTAAACGTTGCTTTGGCATAATAATGTCAAAATTTCATAAAAAAATTGCGATTATAAATTGAAATAATTATAAACTGTGAAGTACCCATAAGCGTATTCGTATGTGGTGTACTTTAATATAATAGAAAAAGAGTTTAAATGTCTATGGCAATGTAATAGTAGAAAGTGACGATTGTCTGTGGTTATATTCAAACTCTGAAAAATACAAAATTGTTTCATGATTTTTTGTAAAACATATTTCCACAATTTAACTTAATAAAACAGTAAGTTTAGCTAACAAATTACTTTTCTTAAGATGGTAGCAGAGAAATATAATTATAGAAAAGTGTAAAGCCTTAATACTATCAAACAAAATGTCTGGTCATAAAATCGAACCTCTCTCGAAAGAAAACTACGACACATGGGTAATACAGGCTGAAGCTATTCTTATCAAGCAAAAGCTATGGAAATACATCGAAGCTCCCCCAAACGCTGAATCTGCGGAAGATAAAGAAGGAGACAGACAAGCAAGGTCAGAACTTATCCTTATAATCGCTCCTTCTGAACTGAAACAAATTAAGAATTGCACTACTGCAAAAGCTGTGTGGGACAGGCTAAAAGAAACGTATGCCAGTAAAGGACCTGCAAGAAAAGCGAATTTGCTTAAACAGCTTATTCTAACGAAACTAGAAGGACACGACGTACGAGACCATCTCGACAAGTTTATGGACATTGTTGATAAACTGGCGGACATGGACGTGCATATAAACGAGGACCTGCTGACAATCATGATGTTATACAGCTTATCTGACGATTATGATAACTTTAGAGTTGCAATTGAATCAAGGGATACCTTACCAAAGCCTGAAGCGCTAAAAGTAAAAATTGTTGAGGAATCTGCAGCTAGACATAGTCAAAAATCTGCCACAGTTATACCTGAATCAGAAGAAGCTTTATATACATCATGCAAAATTTGTAAACAAAGAGGCAACATATTTAAACGCAAAAGTCACAAGATCTGTACCAACTGTTGGAAGAAAAATATAGACAAGACTAGTGGCAAGGATAATGACTCAACCAAAAATAATTTTATCACACATTGTCTTCTCACAAAAACTAAAAAGACCACAGATATCAAATGGGTGTTAGACAGCGGATGCACATCGCCTCAGCAAAATTTATTTGAAAACATAAAGCACACATCACGAAAACTGAACTTTGCGACAGACGAAATAAAGGCAGAAATAAAAGGAATGGGTACAGTCTCATTTACAACAAAAAATGGTGATGGCACTGCGCTTACACATCTACAAGACACTCTGTACGTACCCAGTTTGTCCGTTAACCTGCTGTCTGTCAGCAAGATGACAGAGAAGGGCTGCTCCGTTACTTTCACTAAAGACAAAGCGACAATAAACAATCCAATAGCTGGAATAACAATCACTGCGCACAAACAAGATGACGGTCTTTACTATGTAAAACCTCGGCACGAAATCAACAACCTAGCCAAAAATAATGACAACAAAACTTCACCTAGTACCGAAAAGGGAAATACGTCATCAAGCATCAATGATTGGCATAGGAAGCTGGGTCATATGAACGCTAAAGATCTAAAATTAGCATTGAAGAACGAAATCGTAGTTGGATTAAACTTCGATACATCTGAAATTTTGTCTGAATGTGAACCTTGTATTCAAGCCAAACTGCATAGAGTACCAGCTCCTAAGAATACGACTCAACGAACAACAGAATGTCTAAAAATCATACATAGTGATGTATGTGGGCCTATCGGAACACCTACAGTTGCCGGGAATAAATACTTCGTCACATTTATTGACGACTACAGCAGATATTGCCGAGTATACATGATTAAAAACAAGAATGAAGTCTTAGACAAATTTAAGGAATTCAAAGAGTTAGCTGAAACGCACACAGGAAACAAAATCAAATTTCTGCAGACTGACAATGGTACTGAATACGTAAATAAAGACTTTGATGTTTTTTTAAAGAAATATGGTATACAGTGAAGACTAACTGCACCATATACCCCAAACCAAAATGGAGTTGCCGAACGTAAAAACCGTACTCTTGTCGAAAAAGCAAGAGCTATGATGATAGACGCACGAGCACCAGAGAAAATGTGGGGTGAGGCAATCTTCACTGCAAATTATCTATCAAATAGGAGCATCAATAGTGCCATTCAGAACCAAACACCGTTTGAACGCTGGGTTGGACGAAAACCATGTATCAACCATCTGCACATATTCGGATCTAAGACTTATGTTCTGCTAAAAGGGAAACATGGCCACAAATTTGCAACAAAGGCAATTCCTGGTATGTTCGCTGGGTATTCTGAAACATCTAAAGCATTCAGAATCTATGTACCAACCAAAAACAGTATAATGACATCAAAAGATGTGAGAGTTATGAATAAGAAACTCTATGATAATCACGTAAAAGACGAACTCTCCAACCTCTTCGATGATAACAAGAATCTAAATTCACAAACAATGAAAACAACAACACAGAAACAAGTGATTGTTAATTTCGACGATGACAAGTCAGATCCTGGCTCTTACACAAACATAGTTGACGATGAAATGCTGCAAGAACATTTTACTGACAGAAGAGAAATTATTCAGCAAACAGAACCAAGAAATAATGAAAGTGATTACGAATCTTTATCTGACTCTTCCGTTGCTGTCAATGAAAATCCTTTGGACATTCCTGATGTTGAAGAAGTTGTACCGGTGGCAACGAGATCTTTAAGAGATCGATCTAATATCACAGCTCCTAAGCGCTTCGATGATTTTATTTTGGCAGCCGCTGAAGAAGTCGAAAATTTGCACAAGCCTATAGAACCTTTGACCAACAAGGAAGCAATAAATTCGTCTGAGAAGGAAAAGTGGCAAGAAGCCATGCATAATGAAATAACTTCATTGAAAGAAAATCAAACTTGGGATTTAGTTGATTTACCAAAAGGACGAAAAGCCTTGCCCTGCAAATGGGTCTTTAAAATAAAAATGAACCCTGATGGTTCTGTCGAACGATACAAAGCTAGAATAGTGATAAAAGGCTATGCACAGCAGCCGGGAGTAGACTATGACAAAACATTCAGTCCAGTTGTTCGTCTCAGCACGGTACGAGCCCTGCTAGCTGTAGCTGCTAGGGAAGATTTAGAGCTGAGGCAGTTTGATGTGTCAACAGCCTTTTTAAATGGAATAGTGAAGGAAGACGAGCCTTAGAAGGTTGGAAAGGTGGTATATCTGTGGGTGGTAAGAAAATCAGTAACTTGAGATATGCAGACGACACTACCCTCTTTGCAGCGACCGAACAAGAACTGGCTGAACTCCTTGGTAGAGTAGAGAAGGAGAGTGAATTGGTTGGCCTTAGTATCAACAAAGCAAAGACTAAAGTGATGGTAGTAGACAGGCAGGGTACGCTAATTCGCTCCAATGAACTCCAGGACATAGAATTTGTGGATCAGTTTGTTTACCTCGGCGCTCTTTTAAACAGTGAGGGGGACAGTGGAAAAGAGATCACTAGGAGAGTCCAAATGTCTAAGGCAGCAATGACAAAACTCACGAGGATATGGAAAGACCGCAATATATCCCGAAAAACTAAAGTGAGGTTAGTGCGCTCATTGGTTTTCTCAATCTTTTCTTACGGTGCCGAATCCTGGACGATAAAACAGAAAGAAAGAATGAAAATCGACGCTTTTGAAATGTGGTGCTGGAGGCGTATGTTGCGAATCCCATGGACCGCACGTCGAACGAACGTGTCGATACTCAAGGAGCTCGGAATAACCACTAGATTATCCACTACATGTTTCCAGCGGATACTCACGTATTTCGGACACGTCGCACGCAGAAACCCGGATTGTCTGGAAAAACTAATGGTGGTTGGGCAGGTCGACGGGAAAAGACCACGCGGGCGTTCTCCTACCCGTTGGTCTGACCAAATAAAAACACTTACTGGCCTGCCTATAACTAAAGCCATTAAGATCGCCGAGGACAGAACCACATGGAAGAGCATGGTGCAGCAAGTGGCGAACATTCCATAGTAGACACGACCTTCAGCAATGAAGATACCGATTAAGAAGAAGAGTGAAGGAAGAGATTTATATGAAACAACCGGAAGGGTTTCAAGATGGCACGAAACAAGTCTGCAAACTTAAACGCAGCTTGTATGGACTAAAACAAGCTCCAATCTGTTGGAACACATGTATTGCTGAGTTCTTAGAAAAATCTGGTTTCCAGCAGAGTGGAGAGGACCCATGTCTATACATCAAAGTCAGTGGACAATCTAAAGTTTTTGTGGCTCTCTATGTTGACGATGGGCTTGTGGCTTACAATACGGCATGCGCAGGTGATGAACTTATCGCAGAACTCAAAGCAAGATTCAAAATAACCACAAAGCCTGCCTCATACTATCTCGGCATGGAAATAATTGTACACAAAGACAAGACCATTACTTTACCACAAAGAGCTTACACAAAGAAAGTATTGGAGAAGTATAGAATGTCCAATTGCAAATCAGCACCAACGCCAATGGTCAAAGAAAATGATATGGAAGAGGAAGTGAATCCGGATGAAAATTTTCCCTATAGACAAGCTGTGGGTGCCTTGGCGTATCTGTCTGTAGGCACAAGGCCTGATATTTCTTATGCTGTAGGGGTGGCCTCACGAAATCTTGGAGCTCCAACTAAAAAGGATATAATGCTTGTGAAACGCATCTTCCGCTACCTGAAAGGAACTCAGGAGAATGGTCTGACCTTTGTGAAAATCTCTCCATCAAGCTTAATATGTTACAGTGACGCAGATCATGGTGGAGACCAAAGTTCAGGAAAATCAACTACTGGAATGGTGTGCCTATTCTCTGGAGCTGCTATTAGCTGGAGAAGCCAAAAACAAGCAACAGTCTCAATATCTTCAACAGAAGCAGAGATAATAGCAGCCAGTGAAAGTGCGCAAGAAATATTATGGTTAAATCGTCTTGTGAGCAGCCTAACTAAAACTGAACCACCAACTTTATATCTGGACAATGAGTCAGCTGTAAAACTTGCTCACAATCCTAAATATGAATACCATAAGCGCACCAAGCACATTAAGCTCAAACACTTCTTCGTAAAAGAATGCGTTACTAATGGCGACTTCACAGTTAAGCAAGTATCTTCAGAACTACAGCTGGCCGATATGTTAACAAAACCGCTGTTCGGTCCAAGACTGAAATATTTAAGTTCCAGAATGGGACTTAAGAATTTACCATAAATTCTTTTAAAACTTCCGAGGATGTGAAGTACCCATAAGCGTATTCGTATGTGGTGTACTTTAATATAATAGAAAAAGAGTTTAAATGTCTATGGCAATGTAATAGTAGAAAGTGACGATTGTCTGTGGTTATATTCAAACTCTGAAAAATACAAAATTGTTTCATGATTTTTTGTAAAACATATTTCCACAATTTAACTTAATAAAACAGTAAGTTTAGCTAACAAATTACTTTTCTTAAGATAAACCATCCTATCTCTCAAGTTGGATCAAATTGCACATATAGTAGGTGCCCCGGTCGTGACCACTGACCCGGTTGTGGCAATTTTGGTGCAACAAAATTATTGCATTTATTATGGTAAATATAAACAATGTACTTAACAACTTAAATATTGTTTGTGTGAATATAAAATTATCTTTTTTTTTTAAATTTTGAACACTAAATTGACTAGTTAATTAATCGTTAGAATTCAAAGTGGCCACAAATGATACTAAGATAGCCACAACCGGGGCACCTGCTCTACCTAAGTTATCATACAAGACCTAAAAATAAAATTGTCAATTGTCTAATAGAGTTTATCGCGCAATCAGTTTAAGATGGCATTGTGTTGGACTCACCTTTCCGTAAATGGTCTTACTCGTATAGCCAATTTGACGTTAGACATATTAACGGCCCACTCAAATTACTAATTGTTAAATTCTACCCGCAAAAGATATTCAAATTATGAATGAACTCTTGGTGTAATCTATGAGTTGTAAACGTACGCACTGTGCTAGCACCGACACTGGACAAGGCTATTTTCGGTTCGGTAGTTCCTGCTCTTCCTGTATGCATTTTGGGGTCGTTAACAAGACCAAAATAGAACTTAACTGTGTCTAGAAACAAAATTATGTGTAAACGGGGCGAGTGAAGTGAGCAGCTTTATGAATATTGTTGCGTCACTGAGATTATATTACTTTCTATGCTTTGCTACGTCGCATTCAATACTAAATATAATTAAATTACAATTTATTATTCAAATATTTCCACTTCCGAAATCCCGCTCTACCTAAGTGCTTTAACTTTCTTCTAAACATTTTGGCGTCGCATTATACACTCCAGACAAAACCTTGATTCATTTTTAGTATGTTGGTTATAGTAATACCTATCCTTATCAATATTATAAATACATAAGTGTGTTTGATGATTTGTTACTCTTTCGCGCAGCAACAGAGCATTGACTTGATTGCGGCCACAGACTACTATAGATTGATTGCGGCATAGGTTAAAGAGTGACATTACTTATAATCTTGGAAAATAAAAGGTTCATTGCAAAAATTTCAAAATATCAATATCATGCGGTCGAAGCCGTTGAAATAAGCTAATGATGATATGATAAATTGTCCACTACTCCAATAATGACCTATTTTCTTGTATTTATTTAAATTCTCTTGTAGGAATTAGCTACCCTATTCTGCTTGAACTTAGATCAGGGGCATAGCTACCGCAGAATCAGCCGTAAACAATTTATTTATTTGTCACTATTACGAGTACAACTACCATTACAGAAATTCCAATGCGATAGTGTAAGTATAGGTACAATGGTCAAATCTTGCTTTATGCATTACACAATGACCCCGGGCTACATGGGCTCCTAACGTGTGTAAGCAAAAAATAGTAGGTAAAAAATACCGAATCCACAATGTCACCTAGTCTCGTGCTTCCTGGGGAAAAAAACATATTCAAAAAATGTCAAAATATGAAGTGAAAACTGTATAAGTGCCTTTACAGTTTTCACTTCAGCACCTAGCTAGAGCATGGCAAAAGGGCAAATTATCTTTCCGCTACCTAATCTCAGAGCAAATAAAAAAAAACAGAGGGAACGTCGTTGAACAGTCAAGTGAAGCCGGTTTTTTATACATGTGTGAGTGCGTCGCTGTTGCGCCGCCATAGTTTGGCTGACAAGCCAAGGCGTAGTTTCATAGTTACCTGGATGTCTGTCTGTACACGGCGAGGCGTAATTTTGGTTGGCTTCACTTGTTTGTTCACAACATTCTCTCTTGATTTTTTTATTTGCTCTGAGTACCTAATTTATTCCCTCGGAGTGGGAACAAAGTATAAATTGACAACTGACATTAAAAGCGGATAAAACTGTTTTATCCCTTTGCCATACTAAAGGTGCAGAAATAATGACAATGGTAAAAAAGCGATCTCTTTTTTGGGTTAAGCATAAGCGGGCGTACAAAAGTTGTTTATAGAGGCAAACATTTTAGCTAACTGAAATCGTCTTCAGCTTTAGGTAGATCATTTCATTTAATAAGTCAATTTGCAGGAAAAAAAATTTATTAACCCTTCATTTGGGCCGCCCAACTAATTATGATACAGGGCCCCTCCAAGGCCGTTACGCCACTGACTTAGATCATGAATAAAGGTCGATTCACACATACGGCGGGCGAGGGACGCGGTGCGGGGCGGGCCCCGCGCCCGACCCGCGCGCGCACGCTTTCTGTGTGTTGTCGTCCATTGAAATAGGTACTAAAAGACACGCCGTATTCCCGCCCCGCACCGCGCCCGACCCGCGCCCGCCGTATGTGTGAATCGGCCTTTAATCATCATCTTCATCTACGGCCTTCTTTATCCCACACTGCTGGGTGTAGGCGTCTCTCTTGATGTGTGTATTTTCCCCGGCCCTATATCAATCGAGTCGCCCTCTAGGATGCGACCCACGAGAACGATCTTATTTCGAGTAAAATAGAAATATTCCGATACTTCTACCTCCCCTAACATGACAACACACTTATTTCGTCAGTTTTTACTCTGTGGTGTAGAATTCTCGCGAATGATTTATGTACCTGTGGCACTTTCGTCGACAAACTCTAACATGTGCACGCGAATTTAGCCGTATTTTGACATTTCACCGCGAATATCTTTTCGTCAAACTTTTTGAGGACGAAATACTACGAGATAGGCAAAACTAACTAAATAAACAACCAGCGTTGCTGAATTGTGAAGGATTTGTTAAATTACGGGGTATTATCTCCATTGGAGATTGTTGTGGGGATAGATATTTTATTGTATCGATTTAGGGATGATTTATATTAGGACGGGGCGGGTGCCGGACGGGCCGGGGACGGGCTGGACGGGGCCCGTACGACGCATGTTCCATACATTTTGTGTAAAAGCTCGGACGGGCCCCGTCCGGGCGTCGTACGTGCCACAACAAAAATGTATGAAACAAGCGTCGTATATGCGTTATACGGGCTTCGTACGGGCCCCGTTCGGCCTATCACCGGCCCGTCCCGTGCATGCCCCGTCCTAATATAAATCATCCCTTAGCGAGGTAGTTTTTTTAAAACAGGTTCCGAGCTGAGACTCCTTCTAGATTGCAATTTAGCGAGGTATCAGTTTAGATTGGAAATTGGGATATTTTTTCTCCCCGGTATAGAGAATTTTACTTTGGGTTTTCGGTAATTAGGAAAATTGGTATTGGTAACGCTGTAAATATCAAACCATGGATTTATCATATAAACAGGATTGAGTACTGGCAAAGAAAAACGTGCCGACAAGGATACCACATCAGATGATTGTGTCTCTTTTCCAAGTAGGATGACCAAAACATCTCGATCATCTTGGGATATAATTTTTCTTTGGAATGTTACTGCACGCAGGAATCGCAGTTATTTTACCCCTAACTCGTCGTCCTGCGTCATCGTCGTCGCTTTAGCAATAAGACGCCTACTGCTGGGCATAGGCCTTCCTTGAAGATCTCTATAAAACCAATCCCTATAAAAACAATGGTCTAGGATTAATATATACGGAGATAATTCAGTTTCAAGTTTGACAGCTGTTATCGGAAATGTAGATCTTGAAGAGTTCTTTCACCTTTGTTAAGACAGCAATGGTCTAGAATTGATAATGACGGAGATAAACTACTTTTAAGTTTGACAGCTGTCATCGGAAATGTAGATCTCGATGAGTTCCTTCACTTTTGTGACGACAGTAATGGTCTGGAATCCATATTTACGGTATTGAACAACGTTTAAATTTCATAGATGCAATCTTGACACATATCACGCAACCCGTGTCAGTACTTAACCACGAAAAATTTTTTCACAAAAACTTTTTCACGGAAAACTTTGTCACAAATAGACCTTATCACGAAAAATCTTAATCACGAAAACTTGTCTACGAATAGACTTCCGTAGTTAACAGAATTTTAAGGCTTCCGTAGTAAACAAGGCATCCATTTTGAAATAAAAAATAGCGGCCTCACTTTTTTGAAAAAGTTGTCATGGGTGTAGTTTTCGAGGTTTTTGGGGGTGTATATTTCAAAATTGGCATCCATTTTGAAGTAATGTTCGCCATCTTCAATTCCATAATGAATGCCAATTTTGAAATATAAACCCACGAATTCTCAAAAAATAACACTTATGACGACTTTTTCAAAAAAGCAACATCTGCTATCTCTAATTCCAAAATAGATGTCATTTTTGAAATCTACACCCCCAAAAACCTCGAAAACTACAACCCATGATGATTTTTCAAAAAAATGACGTCAACCACCTTTAATTCCAAAATGGACGCTAGTTTTGAAATCTACACCCCCAAAAACCTACTGAACGACACCCATGACGACTTTTTCAAAATAATGACGTCCGCCATCTTTAATTTCAAAATGGATGCCATTTTTGAAATCTACACCCCCAAAAACCTATTAAACGACACCCATGACGACTTTTTCAAAATAGTGACGTCCGCCATCTTTAATTTCAAAATGGATGCCATTTTTGAAATCTACACCCCCGAAAACCTATTAAACGACACCCATGACGACTTTTTCAAAATAGTGACGTCCGCCATGTTTAATTTCAAAATGGATGCCATTTTTGAAATCTACACCCCCAAAAACCTCAAAAGCGACACCCATCGCGACTTTTAGCAAAAAGTGACGTCTGTCGTTATTAATTCCAAAATGGATGCCAATTTTGAAATCTACAACCCATTAAAATTAAAAATGACAACCACGACTATACACCAATTGTACACCCAGCATGTTTAAAAAATATGTCCAGCATAGTCACCCTACTACACTTCTTTGTATACACCATAGTACGCCATTTGCAATCGACGGTGATACTCTAGTCAAAAATAAAAAATAACCATTAATTGTAAAGACGTAGGTATATTAATACAAAATAAATATCAAACTCTGTTTATTGGCATCTATTCGCAATTTTAAATAAAATCTTAACAAACTACATTATTAAAAAAACTAAGAAATGGTTAAGACAGTCGCGGCTTTACAGGTAATAATTCTACCATATATAAATGTCGTTCCGAAATGGCAATAGTGCGAGCGGGACAACTTCATCACTTTGGGAAGTCTCACTCGGCACAGCGTCTCTCTTATGCCATTTCAAAGGAATATATGTTTTGTTGCAACGCATTAAGGTTGAATTTTCCTAAACTAACTTTGAGCCAAATTTCGTCTGTGCGCAGTCCAGATAGTATACAAAGTCCTTGTATCAAACTTACAACAGCGCACCGAGCTCTTGAGTGATACTCTCACAGACTACTAATGGTACTACGTATCAGACAGGAATCTTCAAACAACCAATAGCGGGCTGATATTTTAGAGTTTGACATTTATTTATTTTTTAAAACATGGCTACCAAAATGGCGACATTACTTTTTTGGCTCCATAAATATTTATTAATTCCTGTACCTATGCATAATATTCAATCCTTCAATAAGTTTATATATTATTTTACTATATATTTATTGATATAGATATATAGAAGTTAATTTATAAATAAAACTAAAAATACTTCTTCATGTTTATTTATCATTCACATCAATTTCTTTGGACATTTTTAGGTTCACTTTCGTAAAATAAGGTTTTTCAGTTTTGCACAGTTATTATTGACAGTAGACACACTTGAGTCCTATTTAACTATTATGGAATATGTTGTATCCTAATTATGCTTCGCTTGCAGTTGTAGTACGATACAATATTTTACAGGATGCAAAAATACACTCAAAGACCAATGTATGAACTCCAACGCATAAAACACAAATTAATTTGTGGTTTTGTAGCAGTTCATTTCAAGGTTTCAGTCATAATATAAACTATGATGATCATTGATAATCGTATAAGTACCTTTGTGATAATCACAGAGGTATCTCTGTGAGGAATGGTTTTCCTTCTTTATTGTTATCTGTTGTATTTCTGTTCTCAAATTTTTAATAAAATGTAACCTTCTTCAATGGAAAATCTGACAAGAGTTCATATTTTTCATATGTCTTTTTAACTCATGTTGTATTAAAATTAAATCAATGGATCTCTTTTAGATTATCTCGATAGACCACAGACCACAATATTATCCCTTTGGAATCACTGGGGTGCATTTATGCACTCCACCTGACGGATGCCCTAAACGGGTGACATAGACTTAGCCTGTTTTTTTTTTATCATAAACTGGAGTGCGTAAACGCACCCCTGTGTTTTGAATGAACTATATCAGTGTTGCTTCATTGCAAAATTAAATATCCAAATTATTTAATCACAGGGCGACACTAGTTTTTCGTGACATTTCTATGACACGAATTTACTTCACACGAATTGGTATTTCGGACGAAATAATTGCTTCGGGTCGCATGCTAAGCCGGCAGATTCGACATACGATTTCGACTACATTATCGTCGACCAATCTCGAATTTAGGTATAAAATAATAATTTATCGCAAAAATGGCAAAACCGACTTCTATAGTGTACAATTGGAATAGTGCGCTCGAACTGATTTTTATTTTTTTCATATTATTGTTGATTTTTCAAAAACGGCTCAGCAGATTTCTATAAAATTTAAACGGGACCACCTCGGGAGTATATAGATAGGTAGGTACCCTTTCTTACCCTTTCGAACTAATAAAAAATATTTTTTGGAGTGAAACTTCCAATGCGACTTCCAACAAGGTTACGTTTAACGCTACCATGGAGGGGGTATGAAAGCACTGTTGTGTTAAACGTTCAACGCTGCTGTCTCTACCCCTTCCTATTTTCATTTCCACATCACGAAGTTTCATTTCTTCCGCGCGAAGGGACTCCACGCACTATTTTATTGATTCAGTTCACAATTTGCGAAAATATCGATTAACATACCGAGAAAAATATGTACAGACGGACATCCAACCTCCTCCTTTTTGGAAGTACATATTATACTTAGAGTATTAATAATACTCTAAGATATTATAACTTTCTATAAAGTATGAATATTGTGATATTTCGCTTTGGCAAACACAAAATTCAAGTAATGCCAAAAATAAATGTACGTACTAAAAACTAAAAAGAAAAACGATAAATGCATTCGCTGTCTTTGTCAATTTTATAAATGTTGTCAAAATAGTTCCGAATTGTCCTACTCCTACGTGCTAAATGACGCATGAAGCGTTTTTAGATTAAATCCAAAAAGCGACAATTTTCCTTGTTAATCGTGCTGGTTTCTATATGCGCTCGAAAAGCTAAGGGTAATTTATTATGAGTTTTTCGGTCAACATTCCTGACTGACGTTATCAAAAGAAAAGAAAGTTCTGCTGTTACTGTGCCGAATTCTTCAAAGTTGTGTATTTTTAGTGTAATCGTAATGTATATTTACTGCTAACCGAATACAAAACATTGTTTTTAGTGTTTTAAAGCTCACGGGCTTTAAAAGGTAAGCCATATCTAGCGTCAAAGCCACCTCAATTTATGTTAGTATAATGTCGGCGACGTATACATTTGTTGCTTTTTTGCTTTGCTCTTTCATTAGAGCCGCGCGTAATATGCAAAAGGTAGGTATAAATAGGATATTGTGTACACTCTGTAGTGTACAATGTATTGCAAATATAAATAGTAATGTACGTCATACTTAGGGGCCCACTAATTTCACCACTTACATCACAATGATAGACTCGTCTAATTTGTACATCATTTTAACAGTAGCGGACGGTTGAAACATTATAATATTAGTATTTAGAGTAGAGCCTAAAAAGATTTTCCCCCTTTGAAGATACCACTTGACTAACAACACATCAGCTATGAATAATATCCTCCGTGACCTTTCACCAGAGCAAAGGCAATTACAATAACAATGCACCTATTTTTATGAGAACTTAGTGCCTTTTCTCACTTTGTCAGTATATGTTTTCCTTTTGAAGATGTTGGTGCGCAACATAGCGAGGTCACTGTGGAGAAATACACATCTGCAGAAGCGGTTTTTGGCATCGGATCCAGCAGCACCGCAGCCTGTAGACAAGGATGGATTGGATCCACTCCAGGTAATATCTCAAATTAATGAAGATTCATGATTCATTCATATTTAGCAACATTCTGCACAGTCAATATTTGGATGGGTGACTGTGGATGGCATTTTCAAACTGAGCGCTAGCGTGGCTAGGATGACACGTCAATTGTTTGTCTTCTTGTTTTAACCATTAGGACATGTCAGACCTGTTTAGGCCTAAAGGCGACCTAAAAGCTGACGCCATAGGGCTCGCTACCTGACCTATACAAACTTACTTATATGAAGATTACAGGGGGAAACAAAAATTTTATTGATTTCAGGGCGATAATGCCATTCAAATACCATGCTAATGGCGATGTTGATTGAAATAGATAAAATTTTGACATTCCTTGTTTTCCTGTAGTCTTCATATTCGAAAATTACATTTAGAATGTTGTTTACTTTAGTTTCTTTAAAATTTAATAATTTTTTTAATTCACTTGAAACATGTTATTGTCAAATAAGTTTTTGATTTAGTGTCAATAAGCTATAAAATCTGTATCTAGCATACCAATTTTCCATATACCTACCTACTGTTAAAATTCATAAATGAAATTATTGTTTTATCTTTATACATTAAGTACAACAAAATGTGATGTGAGTAGTTTGTGTAAATACATATTCACATCTTAAATTTACCTTAGCTTATCAAGATTAAGAACAAGTTTATAATTAACAAGATCATTATCATTAATTATCCTTCAACTGCTTAATGTTCTCATACTTTTGAATAACCATTATATTATCTTGAGAGCTGTGAATTTTAACCGTAATAAAATGGATTTTCAGGCTGAAGCTCTAGACAAAGATATATGTCTCCTTGTGGACGAAAAAGACAATTTTCTCGGGACAGCAACAAAGAGGGAGTGTCACAAGGTTGGCCCCGATGGAAATGTTTTACTGCACCGTGCCTTCAGCGTCTTCCTTTTCAACAAGCGTGGAGACATGCTGATGCAGAGAAGATCCAGCAATAAAGTAAATATTTTCATATTCTAGTTATTTTTTAAACAATGGACATGTCTGGATAAAAAAATATCATCAGTCCATTAAATTCTCATTAAATTATGAACAAAATTCCATTACATTAGATTTCCATTAGATTCATTAAAGACCATTAGATTATCTAAAATTTGACACATATTTTTCTTTTGTCAACCAAATAAAAAATTACTATGTCTCCGTTACAGTTCAGAAGCCATGTCACTTCTATGTATTGTTATATAGAAGTGACCGTTTGTTGCCTCGGTGACATTTATAACTGACCGCTACCGTGGCTCGGATGACACGTTGAATATGTACTCATAAAACTGATGAGGCATGAGCTTTACATCGTAAAATGTTTTAATTCCACATTTTCATATTAATTGGGCTTAATTATGACGGCGCCATCATAGTTATATTATATTAGCAATTTAGAATATATCTATTTCTTTTACACTTTAGGCATTCAATAGAAAACTTTTAACGTTGCTATTAAAGGACATGTCCACAAAATGTATGGAGGCTGATATAATAATAATCAAAAATTCTAACCACAACACTTGTTACATTTTGAGAAAGTTGATATTTTTCTGAGTCTATTACAACAGTTTAAACAAAAAAGAGCCCTCCGATTTTTTTAAAATTAATTTTAAATATATTAGGATAAATAAATATATTTGGCTCAATAAGTAGTTTATCTCTATCAACCCTGATTAAGTAACCTACAAATTGTTAAATAAAAGCATTTTTACCAATTAGACACACTTTTAAAGTGTTTGTTTGTCTCATTGTACCTACTAACTGGTCACACTGGTAAGTTATTGGTACTGGTAGGTACTGGTAGATATTTAATTTTAGCAAATTAAGCGATGAATGTGGAAGAATCAGCTATGAATGCAAGTAAAATAACGATAGAAGCACTTTATCATTGCTAAACTAGAAAAAGTAATAAGCTGTATTTTTCATTCAATTTATTTTTCGCGTTTAAAAAAAATTGGAGGGGTGAAAAAATCTAAATTAAATATTTTTGGGAAGCCCATAAAACAAGCTTTCAAATGATGTATAATATATCATCTTGGTTCGATATTTCACTGAATAATATACCACTTGTGGACGTCACCTTTACGATGGCGCCTTCATAATCAGGCCTATTGTAGTACTAAATTGTCTCATTGTCCAAGCAAATGAACCAGTTGTAAAACAAAATTTTCTTCCATCTGCCTGAATGTTTGTTAGGTCGAATGTTGCTTCTCGCGTACACAGATCGCATTTTTCAATGAATTCTTGGAGAAACTTAGTACTCAGGTTCTTCACATATGTACCATTTTACAAATTTTGAATTTTCGGCGGCGATATTTGGTATTTCCCTCTAAAGGGGAGGAAATTAGCTGTTAATATTTCGATAATATTTAGCAAGATCGCTTAGTAACCAGATCTCCACAAGATTTGCGAATATGAATGGCGATGGTGAACACGATGTGGGATTCTATGTATCTAGTAGCTAACTTCACAGACTCCATTTTCACAAAAAAAAACGGACAAGTGCGAGTCAGGCTCGCACGTCGAGGGTTCCGTCCTTTCATAGTTCTAAGTCAACGGGAAGTACCCTGTAGGTTTTGATTTTTGTGAGTGTCGAAAAATGCGGTTTTTTTACGACATAAACAGCTCTAACTTTTTTAAACGATAACTGAGAAGTTTTTCTTTTACACAACTGCGAGAGACCATAGATATACGTATACAGTTTAAATTTCAACTCGATATCTTTACGCGTTCCCAAGATAAAGAGTCTTGACATACACACAGACGGACAACAAAGTGATCTTACAAGGGTTCCGTTTTTTCCGTTGAGGTACTGAACCCTAAAAATTGTGTACTGTTTTGGCAAACTGCTAAATTCGGTGTAAATTTCCAGGTGACATATCCAGACTACTACACAAACGCTTGCTGTAGCCACCCGCTGTACGTAGACGATAAGGCCGAGGATGTGATCACGGCTGCGAGGCGCAGGCTCAACCACGAACTGGGAATACCTCTCGATGCGGTAAATACTTCCATCCATCCATCAGCCATAGGACGTCCACTGCTGGACATAGGCCTCCCCTATGGATCTCCAATAAGACCGATTGGAAGCGGCTTGCATCCGGCGCAATCCTCTTAATGAGATCTTCCGTCAACCTTGTGGGTGGACGTCCTACGCTGCGCCGGTACGTTGTCTCCACTTGAGAACTTCGACCCCATCGGTTATTAGTCCTCCGCTCTATGTGCCCTGCCCGCGCCATTACAAATCCCCTTGCATTTCAGCCTAGTACCGCTCCAGCTTTTGTAGTTGAGATTTGCACTTTAAACCTCAGAACGATATGGCCGAGTTGCATTTTTGACCTAACTGGGTATTGTAGTAACATTAATCGAATCTTGTCACTACAATTCCCTGAAAAACATTTGACAGGATTTGCATTAAATCGAAGTTAATTCTAAAAGTCATCTATACCCAATTACTTAAACTTGACAGGAATGTTAAGTCTATTTTTTTGATCCGTAAAATGGTGAATTCGTTTGTCCGACGACGGCTTTTCTATAAAGGCGATTAATTTTTGGCACTTCGCCGGCCGCTGCCGCGGCACGCTCGCTTCGCTCGCTCAGCTCGTGCGTTGTTTGTCATTTTCTAACATAACCTAACCTATTTTTTGTTCTACATCTATAATAGATCCAACCGTTTATTTTCTTTTTGACAACACCAATAGAACGTAACTGCGTCATGTTACGCAAAAGTTCACTTTTAAATGCGAGGTTTTAAAAATATGACAACTGCCTAAGTTTGCTCCTTGATCCCGTATAGTAATCATCTTTGACAAATTGAGTCCATAAGTGCAGTAGTTTTATAATAAATTACATAAAATAACAAACGTTTTTAAAAATTTACGTTCTATGGCTACACACGTTAGCCGTAGAACGTAAATTTTTAAAAACTATTATAATTTTGACTATTAATTTAACTATTATATTTGGATCTATTATAATCTACAAAAGCTATTCGCTTCTGGTTTCGCCGACCGGAAATAGAGAGTATATTAACCGGCGCCTAAATTAGTATAGTATTATGAGATGGACGTTTCTTCCTTTAATACCTCTTTGAATTCTTCTTGCGATCAATGTTGTCTGAACTTTAATTTTTTTATTCAGTGTCGCACTTGCTTCTGATGAAAGTAACTAATATAGTATGTGAATTATTTATATAGTTTAAAATAGATACTCTGATAAATACTTATTAGCCCTTAAAGTTCGGCCGTTCTGAGAATGCGTTCCTGACACCTATCAGTTAGTCACGACTAGTGATGGGCACAACATAACACTGAGTGCGTTACCGTTCCTCCAAAATGAACCGCCGCATTATTTTTAAGATTATTTTCGTTTTTAAATTGGCGGATTCATTTATAAAAGTTATCTTATAGTCCATTATTTTCAAATTCTTAAAAAGAAAAACAAAACGTATTATTTTATAAAGTATAACTGTATAAGAACAGATTAAGATACTATTATTGCCTGTTATTGTTAGCACAGCACTACAAATATAAAGCGCTGACATAACCTTGTGATAGCGCAGTATAGATTTAGAAAAATATTGTTTACCAAGTTATTTGACACTCAGTTTGGCACAAAATTATAACATTCATTGATTATTGGTATAATAATGTTGTTTTAATGCTCATCAATTGTTAAAACGGTAAACAACCAGCAAAAATATTTTTATTGTAACTGCAACGCCATTACAAAGTTACGTCGTCAGTTCAATCGCGACGTGTCAAGAACGCATTCTCGGAACGGCCGTAGTATAGTTTATAAAATATTACAGTTACTCTATATGGGTTATATGTTTTTACTAGCCCAATGATAAATTGAGGCATGATTTGGCCATACCCACCTAGCTGACACTTGATAGATGACACTACCTGATATGTTAAAATAAATCGGAAATGCTATTGATTTTAAAATTAAGATAATGTTAGTTGACAATCCGGGCATCTGGAACCTAAGTGTTTGTTGTAATCTTTGAATCTTAGACAAACGCAATGCGGATAGCATCTTGAAATTCTGAGAGAGCAGATTGAAAGGCTAAGATTGTTTCTACTGTGCCTGATAATAGGTCTTTATTGACTTTATGGTTAGTTTATTGTTCATCTTTAAACACAATGATGTGCGAGGATAATGTATTGTAATGCTGTTACTTCTACAAATTTATTTGCATAACGTTTTGGGAGTCAAATGTGATTCTTATATATGTGCTAAGGTAGCTAACTATTCTGAGTCTTGATAAAGATCGCCGTAAGTGTAAGGTTAAGACGAATACTTAGAACCCGATGACTGATATGTATGTCACATTTAAATGTAAATGTTAGAGATAACATGAAGAATCCGTGCCATAGAGAATATAGGCAAATGGGTGTAAAACTATCTAGAATTTTAGCAGTTTCAAAACGTTATTCTAACGTCCATGCAAAATTTCAGCTTGTTTCAGCAATTTTTATACGCTTCGGCCGTTTAGGAAACAGGGTTAGGAAACTGGTTTCCTAAATGGCTTTTTTTATACTTTCAGGTAACTGGTTTCCTAAAAAGATTTTTTTATACTTCTATGTCACTGGTTTCCAAGAAGTACTATGTTAATGTTATTTTAGCCAGTTATGAAACTATGTTAGAACTGTATTCCAGGCATATATTGACATTGAGTATTGTTTGTACTTTGTTAAAATCTTAATTGTACCATCTTTTTACTCACAATTTATTATCATTACCACACTGAAAATGTATCTATGTATTTACTAGTTAGATGTTACAATTATGAACTAAAATATATTTACAATCCTAAAACAAATAAAATAATCGGCCAAGTGCGAGTTGGACTCGCGCACGAAAGGTTCCGTACCTAGGGTGAATATCTAAATTGCATAGGTCGAATCAAACTTAATGGCGTCTGTAAACAGAGGCTAGTCGTTGCGCAGTAGCCAATATGTCAGTGGCGGTGAGGAGTAGGGTTTTACGCAGGTTGTAGCTAACTTCACAGACGCCATTCAATCAAAGTTTTATTGACATAAAATAAGGTACATTAAAAATAATGAAACCTTTAGTTCCCGAACTAGTCAAGGACAGTACTACGGGAACCAGTGTTAACTTTGATTCGACTCTCAAACTCCCAAATTATTTTTGACTTAAGATAGCTGTGGTCAATGTAAACTTCTCACCATCTTACCCCAAAAGTTTTACGCACGCGTTAGACAATGTTTAACAGTACAAATTCCACGGTTTAAAGCGCGTATAAATCATATTTTTGTAGTAAGACGGTCACAGTTTATTAATATGTCCCTCAATGTTAACTTTCCAGGCCAACATGACCCTCTCACAGATCACTAAAATGCCTCGTTATTGTGACCTTTCCAGCTGGACCCCAAAGAGTTCACGTACCTGACGCGCGTGCACTACCACGACCCGGGCGACGGGATGTGGGGCGAGCACGAGATAGACCACATACTGTTCCTCCAAACCGACGCTAAAGTCAAGCCCAATTCCGACGAGATATCCGAGTACTGTTTCGTGCCTAAAGCTGAATTCAATTCGTAAGTATTAAGTACTTTTTAAGCTGGATACTCACTTAGCAGTGTAGCATGTAACGTATCAGATACGGTATCAAGTGAGTACGTAAGCACGAGCCTGCTGCGAGCCGCTCGCGCGTGGAGCGCTGTAAGCTCGCAGCGACCGAGTGACCGAGTGGCGGTATCACTGCGAACACAAAGATGGCTCGCAGTGTGCTCGTGGACGGCGACACGACCGCTTGTGTTGTGAGTACGTAGGCGCGAGCTTCAAACGCACTTAAGTATTCATTATGGAGTGGACTGAAGAAAAAATATTAATTGAGGTTTACAAAAATACTCCAGTATTGTGGAACCCTAAAGATAAAATTATTAAAAAAAAATATAAATGTGGATGCTTGGGAAAATATTGAACAAGCTATGGGTACGTCGGGCGAAAACAGTAAAATAAGATTATCACATTATTGCCTTGCTACAGGAGAGAGAAAATGAATATTGTGAATGAAATTTGAGACATGTTGTCGATTGCGTCGTCGCGAGCACTGCGGATCCGGCAGCTCGTAGCTAGATACGCGGTGGACCGTGGACGAGCCGTACCCACTTGCAGGTTGATACCGTATCTGATACATTACATGCAACACTGCTAATAACCCGGTCAATTTAGACATTCGAAGTTACATAAAGTCCCAACAAGCTGAATTTCTGTGAAATTGTTCAAAACATAACTATAAACAATGTCTAGAAGTTCCCCATCATTCCCCTGTAAGGAAATTTTTTTATTCAAGGTCAAAGGTCAAAAAAATGAGTTTTTTGCGATTTTCAGCAAAACAGTAAGTTTTATCATAAAAATACCTGAGACAAAATTGTAGATCATAAAATTATCTATAAAAAATGTATCAATCTTTTTTTCTTACGAGCCACCGTTTCTGAGATATAACGATTCAAAAAGTTATAAAAGTTGTCATAATATGCACACGTTTCCACGCCACCTATGAGATAGTGTACTTAGCGCGTTTTTTAACGTGGTTTCCCCAGTAGGCCTACTCCACGGGACAGTTGTGATCCTGTTTAATGTAAAACATATGCATAATAACGGAAATTTTCAAAGATTGGGAAAGATAAAAGCGATGTAAATTAAAAAAAAATATTGAAGTTTATTCGTCTTATTCGTAAGTTTCAAATTCTTGTTCTTCTTCTCCTGCTTCTTCATCATCTTCATTTTGGATGCAAGTAAATTGCGTCAATAGCGAAGTATCGCATGATACTTCGTCGGAGTCAAACGAATCCTCCATTGTTTGTGATTCAATATTAAAGCACGACCGGCCTTGACAAATTGTGCATGCCAAAGAACAAGACAGTCCGACTTTTTTGCAACCACATTTAGCACTGCATCCCTTTTTGCAGTTGCAAAAAATAGTGTTCAGCAGTTTTTCCGGCGCGGGTGGAAGTAAAGTTTGAACTGGCTCTAATATATTGTTGACCAACTTCCAACCCCAGTCTGTAGGGTCTAGCTGATAACCAAGCCACACTTGAACTTGGTTATATACTCGAAAAAGATGTTGGTGAGCAGCAACTGAGGTTGGAGGAAGACAAGCTAATTGAACTTGTTTTTTATTTTTAGTATTTTTAACGAAACATGCATATCGATGCTTATCTAAACAGGTAGTTTTTTTAGGAGCTCCGTACATAGAAAGAAGAAAGCGGATGCCGTTGGTAATAACTTCTTGTTGAGTTGAATTACTCTTTTTAAAAACTTCAGCACATTGAATTAAATCTTGTTTTTCAAACATTTTGAAAACTGCTGTTTTACCCCTCCTGTAAAATGCAGATGTCGTATCACAGCCAGTTATTGCGTGTAAAAATAGTACATGATCTTGAAACTTTACAAAAGTAAATAAACTTTTTGATGAATATATATCTGATTGATGCTGAGCTTTTCCTCAACGACCAAACAGTTACTTTTTTGCCAAAGCCATAACCACATCACAATTATTAATAGTATTAGTTATTTTCGATTCAAGCGAGCAAAAGTAATACACAACAATTAAATTATCTGTCATCACAAGATAACCAAGCTGAAACTAAGGTATATTGAAATATAATGGCAGAATAAAAATATATAATATATAGCAAAATCTACGCCCATCAATTTATTTAAATTACATGAACTTGTTCGTTAAACTTATGTATATTTTATATTGTAAGTATAAGTTACAATGACCGATAGAAAAATATTTAAACATTTAATATATAATATATATATATATATATATATTATATAAAATATAACAACTCTAGATGTATATACGTGGCGTACTCATGCATATTATGACGATAACAACTTTTATAACTTTTTGAATCGTTATATCTCAGAAACGGTGGCTCGTAAGAAAAAAAGGATTGAAACATTTTTTATAGATAATTTTATGATTTACAATTTTGTCTCAGGTATTTTTATGATAAAACTTACCGTTTTGCTGAAAATCGCGAAAACCTCATTTTTTTGACCTTTGACCTTGAATAAAATTTTTTCCTTACAGGGGAATGATGGGGAACTTCTAGACATTGTTTATAATTATATTTTGAACAATTTCACTGAAATTCAGCTTGTTGGGACTTTATGTAACTTCACTCTCATTTTTTGGTCTAAATTGACCGGGTTATAAGTGAGTACCCAGCTTTAGACGCATTGCAATGACAAGGTTGAGACAACAACTTTTGCTATGGGGCCAACTCAACATTCGAGAAAAATAATATAAATATAGTTTTAAAGAAACTAAAAAACACGCTTAGGAGTCATCATTTTTTTATATATATTTTTTTATAAATGCATTGTCATCGGTCTTTGATAGGTGTGCAAAGTTTGAAGAAAATCTGATCGCTCAAAGTAGGTCAAAATCGAGCTCAAAGGGGTTGGTTACAAGCAAGCAAACATCTGTATGTTTGCTTGCTTGTAACCAATAAACTAATAAAAGCAGAAAAAGGATAGTCACTACAAAATATTCAATGATTTCACCAGCAGTACCCACAAAATAGAAACTTGTTCTCACGGAAACTTTCTCACTGGTCCTTATAGGTACCTACCAACCCTGGAAGGTCCGATAACGCCCTGGTTCAACATGATCCGTCGCCACCGACTCAAGCTCTGGTGGGACAACCTGCACCGGCTAAAGGACCTCGCTGAACCCGACAAGATTCATAAATTCAAAAATGAAGAAAAGTAATCTTATCCTGGCAGCCATATAATGCAGATGAACGAATGTTAACTGTGAAATTATACATTATGAAAACCTTCGATACCAGATTTCTTTTATCATAGTTGAAAACACGATATACAGGGTGACTGTTAAACATTTACCAACCTTTTAGGGGCTTATCGACTGCCTCGGTGGCTCAGTGGTTAGTGACCCTGACTTCTGGATCAAAGAGGCGTGGGTTCGATTCCCACCAGGGTAAGCATTTTTGTGATGAACATAGGTGTTTGCTCTGTGTCTGGGTGTTATTTAGGTACTATCTATATAAGTATGTATTTAAAATATGTATATGTAGTATATCAGTCTCTGGCAGCCATACCACAAGCTCTGCTTAGTTTGGGGTCAGAGACCGTGTGTGAGATGTCCCCCAATATTTATTATTATTCTGTACATCAAAACTAAAAACTTTTGTTCAACCACATGTATCAAATCTCAAAATTAAAATACTGTTCCATAGAAAAATATCGTTCACTCTCGACATATATATGGAACAGCTGTTTTTTTCTTTTTAGTTTTGACAAAAGTAGCAGAACAAAAGTTGTTAGTTTTGATGTACAGAATAAGCCCCTAAAAGGTTGCTAAAGGATTACCAGTCACCCTGTATAGAAAAACTTGAACATTAACAGTAATAGGTTTAGGTAAATCATTTGAATGCTACGATGCCACTGACAAGTCAAACTTGAACATTTAGTATAGGTATTAGATATAGACCGAACCAAACAAATTGGCGGTTGTGAGGTTAGGTACAATCTGCGGATAACCCAATCTTGAGTGAAGCTCACTCACAGCTGCGCGAGGATAGGGTTATTCGCTACTTCAAAATCAAAATCAAAAATTGCTTTATTCTTTAGACATATGGAAATGCGCTTAGAATCGTCTTTTTACAAAAGTTTTCGATAACATAATTACTAATTACAGTTTAATTAATTAGGTACATAAAATAATCTAAAGAAACAATATAATAGGTATCTGCAATAGCATCGTCATAAAAAGATCAAAAATAATTAAAATTATATAAAATTAAGACAGCATTCAGTCAAATTACAAAATTTAAATAATACTAACCTAAAAAAGATTGTATCTGCAATAGCATTGTCAAAAGATAACTTACTTAACGTACTTGTAGCTTACTTCACAGCCGCAAAGCTGTATGATTCGAACGATATCAAGGGTTAAAATGTAGCAGAGGCTAGACCTGAGGCAAACAACTATCGATGCCTATATTTAATCAATTTTATATATTTTAACAGTTACATTCACATAAATGTGACCGATCATGTTTATGAAAATATTTTATGATAGTTTAACAATTTGGTTGTATTATTTTGTATTTATATACATTGAGTATGATTATTTCTGAGGCGGTAAAAATTACAAAGTAACAGGTAACAGAGTAGAAGTTTTTAATTTTCAAATAATCAATTTTAGAGCAATGTTTCATTTAGAAAGGGTGTATGAAAAACAAATAGGCTATCCCATACAAAATTGCAACAGCAAAATTGGGGCTAGTAAAATTTGTTCATAATGCTGGTCTAAATCAATCCCTATCAACGTAGTACACCTTTTCTGAATAACCTTGTGCGATATGAACCAGTTTGTGTCGATTTTCTTGCAAACAATTTCTAAAATTGTATGAAAATGAACTACTTCTATTTTGTGTACTGTCACAATCAAATTTTACAGCTGGGATATGAAGTCGCCCAGTAGTTTATTCCAAATTATGTTTAAAGGCTGAAAATATATGGATGGCAGTTATAGTCCAATAGAAATAGCATAATAATATGCAATAGAGACAAGAATACTGATGTGTAAAACTTTACTTTTTGTTAAAAGTAGGGCTTTTGCAAAGAAATCCTATTTGGAATATTAATATTATGATCCTTGGGCCCCGGTCATCCAAAAATTAATGAATATCTACTTAATAGGTGAAAAGCTAAGATATTAATGTATTTTAATTTAACCATATTATGTATAATAACTATTTGTTTATCATAATTGTTTCATTTTTTTTCTTTGTTATGGATATTGTAAGTACGGGTGCTTTAGGTAAATAAATAATACACTTTGAAATAAATGTTTTATTAAAAAACAATAAATATAAAACTCGTACTGGGTTCATCATATTTCAATAATCCATCATCAATTCATCAACTTGGTACTAATTTAAAGGACTTTTTTATTATACATTTTTAAACTCGCGTTTGACCACACCCTGTGATATTAAGCAGAGTTGCGGTCTAGGATGGAGCATGCTTATCTAGATAGATCCTATTTACTCTATATCGTCGAGGCATCTGCAAGCTTCAGTTGTTACTTGGGCGGGAAGACACCCAGGTTCAGAGTAGTGAAAACGCTTCGTACGCACATCATAGGAAATGTCCACTGTATACAGGGTCATACGTATTGAACGCAAAACCTTTGAATGGCGGGTCTTGTAAATCTAGACAAAACTTTTATACTACGACTTTTGGAAATTCGCAAAAAAAAGGTTTTATGACCCTGTATACGGGTTGTACGGGTGGCGCTTTCGTAGTCTCTGTTATCGTATTAGTCTGTTACCTTCATAGATTTAATAAGCTAGCTTCTACAAAGACTTATTCATCAATCGGTTTCAGAAGCTCTTCAGAACTGCCGGCTTCCGAGCCCGACGTGTAAACACATCTCCGTTTCCCTGTCCTCAGTCTTGTAGACACCCATTGCTGAGTGCGAGTGATCTGTCGACGTTTTCTGTAAACCTTCCGACGGACAGTTTTTGGCATCTCAGTGTCTGTGAGGGACCGTAGTAGGTATGTTCGACAAGTTATTTGGTTGCCGACGTGGAGCCCGTTCCTATAAGCCGTATGTAGATACCGGACTGTGACAACTTGTAGAATCTGTGTGGAGAAGCGCTAATGATAACTTCAAAGCTTCGAGCAAATATCTAGCCATAGTCCCTAAGTGAAAAAATCCGAGCACCGTCATACATACAGACTTAGATATTTACATTAAATAATTCACACTGAGCCGTTTTCTTGAATCTCGACGTTGTCACCTAATTAGTGCTTGTAATCGAGCACTTTGGCATCGCGCGGCTTTGTAGTCGGCTTGCAATCTCTTTACGACTAACTAAAAAACCTGCCCACTACCACAGAATAGGCCCTATTACACAGGGCAGGTCGCTGCCCACTACGTAGCTTGGACAGAGTTTTGGTTCGGACACTTTTTGCACGATTGTGACTATAGATATTTGCTCAAAGCTTCAAAGTTACAAATTACAGAGCGCGCAAGATAACTGCGGGAATGAAATCGGGCATTGGCAATCCTTGCGGGGAAACATCTTGCGCGCACTCTCAAAAGCAAAAGCTTTTAGTAGAGTGCGCGCTTGACTCTACTTCTAATATATACAGGGTTATTTCTAATCAATTAGCATCCTCTTAGGAGCTTATTCTGTACATCAAAACTAACAACTTTTGTTCCGCGACTTATGTCAAAACTCAAAAAAAATATTGTTAAAAAATAATGTCGTTAACGCACGACAAGATGTATGGAACAGCTGATTTTTTATTCGTGTTTTGACAGAAGTTTCAGAACAAAAGTTATTAATTTTGATGTAAATAATAAGCCCCTAAAAGGATACTAATTGATTAGAAATAACCCTGTAGGTAGGTATATGCATAAATAAGAGTCATTCTTACCATTGCCACAATCAGAAGCGCCATAACCGCATTGAATCGCCATGACACCGCCATCATTTCTTTTATTAGCTTCTCCTCACAGCCATCTTTCGAAATCGTTAGATGCTGCTGAAAGTTCTTTGGTAGATAAAGTAAATTCACGCAGCAATCACCAATCAAATTAATACAGCAATAACCCATTGAGACAAAAAAACGGAAGAAATACTCAAATTGTTGCGCTGATGGAGACATTAATCCGAAGCTTGAACGCATTATTCTTAATTAGAACTAACATTATCCCGACGTTTAGTTTAAGGCGCCATAGTATCAGCGTAATTTTTCATACGAGAGGGTGAAGACCAATACGCCCCCGGTTTCGCCCGATTTTTGCATTCAAAAATCAATATATAATTGATATTACTACTTTTTCCTAAATTTTATGGATAAAAGCTATAGTTGAATTCGTGTGCATAAATAACAGATTCAAAAAAATTGTAAACGTGTAGAAAAGTGCCCAAAAATGCAATAAAGTTGCTTAAGAATCATAAATTTGTTCTAAAAAGTCTCTTCTAAAAATTTCTATCGAGCGAAGTTTTTTGAATTGTATTTCCGAGTTATCGATTACCGTGTAGTTTTGAGAATATTGTGTATTTTATTTTTATTCGACTACTTCAAGGTTTAATGGAGAAAAGTCAGTTTAACTAGGGCTCTATACAGGTATTTTGAGATTGGATGGCGGCTTAATTAAAACCGAGTTGCATCAGCCGCCGTGGCCACACGCTAAACTATGCGGTAGCAAGATTTTATCTCTATTTTTTATTACTCGATCAATGAAATTAATAAAGTTATGCGAAGGTATAGCAGAATGACAGCTAAGAAGACTTACGGAAGGGTCGTATTTATAAATAGTTCCTGGTTTAGTAACTTGGTGATGAATGCAAGGATAGAGCGCGTCTATCGAGCAGCAGCTATATGGCACGTTGTCGGCAACGAACTTTTTATTATCTGCCCTGAAAAACACCACGCTCATACATGTTTTGCTCATTTTTCATACCACGGTGGGGGGAGGGGAGTCAAAAGAGGTAAAAATTGGGTCACGGAGTATGGATACGTTCTATTCTAATTAGGCTGAACCTAATAACATTAGAAATGTAATCTTTTCCCTCGTAATCATTTCTTCTGTGTGTGAACTTTACATTTTTTCAGCTCCTAACAAGTAATTGACGTAGGTAGGTAACGAAATGTATTGTAGGTACCTACAACCCGGTCACTATATCTGTGCACCTGACCTCGTGACGTCATATCGGCTAATATTATTTATATAGCTATTATTATAAAACTGAATCTAATATAAAGCTAAAATAAAGCTATAATATCAAAATTATCGGGACGTGTATCGGCAACGAAGATGCTAACCGTACTGTCGCAACGGGGAGTGCGCGGTGAGGTGACAGGGGAAGCGGGAGAGGCGCCGCATTCCAGCGAGGTGCACTGATATTCTGACCGGGTTGTACAAAAAAATCTCTCCATACAAAATATTTGTTGACTTTCGATAAAACGTATAGAGCAGTCGATTTTGTTGCTATTTCCGAACTGATCCCATAGTAAAAGTTGGTCATAATGATGGGTACAATGATTTGCTAGAATATATCCGTCGCCTAGATCACAGACTAGGCACAAAGTCCTCAGTCCAGGCAAAGAAGATATAATAATATGGTCCAGGTTTGTGTAGTTTACACTTTCGCGTTCGCGTGTGGCTCTGTTAGGTCTTCCTCGTTTCCGCCAGGGGGCGCTGTACAAAAATGTTAGTTACAATAATAATTTACGTGTAAACCTGGACTAACCCCTCTGGCTTGCTAGACTCTTCGGAAACGTCTAGTGTATCTACCTACTAACAGATGGTTGCACATGGCGATGATGATACTAACGTTGCCTTGTCACTCTCCACAGTCATAAACCACGGTATATAGAACCACTCCTGGTAGCTGACACGACCACAGCAATGGAAGCGCGTCTGCAGCCTGTCGATCGCCACTTTCGATGGCAGGTGCGACGCATAACGCAGCATAGCTTTTGTTATTCCTCCTTTTATTTTAGCTGATGATGGTTTAAATAAAAATTCATTATTAACATTATCAGAGAGGCAGGCTGTGTCCAGCAGTCCTGCTCCTACGGCTTATGGTTGTATGGTTTATTATTCTCAGCCGTAGGACGCCCACTGCGGACATAGGCCACCCTAATGATTTACAATCAAAAGTTCGGTCTAGTTGGAAGCGAGTCTTGCATCCAATGCAAGTCGTCCCTTCCGGCAACATAGTTCGATCGCACTGTTCGATCAATCGCACTAAGAATCAGGACGGTGGTCGTCGAAATAATTATTTTTGGGTTCCGTATCTCAAAAGGAAAAAACGGAACCCTTATAGGATCACTTTGTTGTCCGTCTGTGTGTATTTTGATAAAATCGTAGCGAAAGTAATAATTTTTGTTGGGGATGTAATAGAGGGACCGATTAAAACTATAGAAAAAGAAAATACTGAATATTTGTAAGTATAAAAGTGAGGCAAATACCTCGAATTATCGTCGACTGAAGTCCGGAATAAAACATGATCGCAAGGAAAATGATGATCAGAATAATCAGGGCCCAAACGTAGTAGAAAAGCCCGTTAGTAACATCGTATTCTCCTTTTGGTAAGCCCGCTTTGAATAGTTGGTAGAGCCCATACAACTGAGATAGAAAAATATTGACCTCAGTAAAATTTACCTAAACCTAGTTAGGTATATCTAGTACCTACCTAAACCGGTTACGCCGTAGAGAATAAATATAAATACTCTAACGTAACCCAAGTAAGTATCTAAAACTTGCGCGAAAATGGAATACAGTAGAACTCCAATTATCCGAACTCCGACTATACGAATCGCCGATTATCCGAATCACAAAAAATGCTGCCCGAAAACGGTTGAAGGCCGCAAAACAGCTTACATTGACGGAGATGTTTAAAAAACAATGATTTTTATTTCTAAACTTGTACATAAGTACATTTTATTTATATTTAAAACATGTGAAAATTTCATGTTTCTTTCATTTAATTCAATAAAAAAATAGTGCAATATCAAAACGTAGCTTTTATTCTCTCCAATGGCAATTTTTTTTTAAAAATCCGATTATCCGAATATTTCATTATCCGAATGGGTCCCGGTCCCCATTAATTCGGATAATTGGAGTTCTACTGTAGTTCTACCTTATTGTTAGGACGCAAGTAGGAGGTCTACAAGGATTCGCAGGACTAAATTAATTTGTTAGAGGGGGTTTTCTTCTTGTCGTGTCAGCGGCCCAAGTTGGTCTGACACTTAAGTCCAGTATGTGGCTACAGCAGCAGCTTTTGACAGTTCATGGAGGTCTTCTATATAGTATATACTGAGCGCCACATAAATCGACGGATGGGAAGTTATGAAGCCGAAATATGAGCATACGCGGGAGCCAAAGAAACGAGACGCCGGGACACACCCGCCCGCCAACCTCATACCTACCGCGCACTACGACACGCGGCGTCGGAATTGTGCACACATGCGCAATAATTATCAATTCATGGCGAAGTGTCATCTGCGGCTAACATCTCATCTGCCGATTTTGTGTGGCGCTCAGTATACCTACAGGTATTTCCCTCTATAATCTAAGACAGGTATGGAGATATTGCGGGCAGGTGAGCAGCTGTTCTATCGTTGAGTAGGTATCAATGTTGCCCTATTCGTACACGCTGTGTCTGCAACGACCTACCAGGAGACCTTTAATATAATTGACCATTCGAACGTATACGTACGTAAATGGTAACGTTCCCACGTTACCATATTTTACGTATAATGTAACTACGTTCGAAGTGCGGGAGCGAGCATTGAAATTCTATGGTTGTGCGAGCGGGAGGGCGAATAACGGTTCGTATACATTCTAGCCGTTCGAAAATTCAATTCGTAGGTCTCGGGTCAAAGGTCAGAACCTTGAGACCTACAAATTAAATTGAACGAGAAGGTGAGGATGTTTATTTCACTACTACCTCAGAGCAAATAAAAATATTTTTTATTTGGTCTGAGACTACTACACTCTAATTTTAGGAATGTGGGGCGATCTATATATTACCTACTTGCACAAGTAGGTACAATATTCTAATGTACCTATTTATAACTTACTAATGTAAATAGGTACTAAATCCACAAAGCTCAGACCAAAAAAAAATATGTTTTATTTGGTCTGAACCACAAAGAAGGAATATCCTTACTTCTATGACTACGGCTATCATAGCAGCACATGTTATAAGAACTGGTATAGCGTTTCCATCAGGCCAGCAGACTAAATCCAGCAGAGTTCCTTCCTCGCTGCGTATGCTCTCAGATGTATTGATCAGCCAAATCAAATAAAATATAATAATGGGCATACAAGCCATAAGTAACATTCGTATATTATTAAAGGACACCCACGTTAAATACATGTTTTATCCAATGTATTATACTTCAATGGTTTTATCTGTTAAAAAAATGTAATTATGAGCGGAACAAAGAGGATCCAAAACCATTTTCTTTGAGAGGAGCCGAAAGTAATTTTAAGCAAGGAGGTAGTACTTCCTCCTATGGACTAGGTACCTCCTTGCTTGAAGTCATAAAAACAATTTGTATCTAACATTGAAGTATCATGTATCTAACGTCTATAACATTTGATTTATTTCAATAGACGTTTTTACAAATGTCATTCGATGTTTGTGCGCTGCCTATGGTGGATCTTTCCGAATCTCAATTTTGTCGTAGTAAGTACTAACACTGAAAACACGAATAAATAATCAACTGTCCCATACAGAAAGTTCGTCGGATTTCGATGAAATGTTGTTTTCGCGATTTTAGAGATAATCTTCTAGTAAAAATCATCTTACTTGTAATAAAATAAATATTTTACAAATATAGGTACCTGTACAAAAACACCTATAGCTATATCACAGAATAGGCCCTATTACACAAGCTATATTTATATATATTTTAGTTCGGAACAGAACCTGGAGATGGCGCTCGCGCTAACGGAGTTGGCATGAAAAACGCCAGATGTCTCTATTCCCTAATAGTATTCTTCCTCTATGGTATAGACGTAGATGGCGAGGCCAATGAATGAAGCATTGAACAATATATGCAGTTTGTTCATTCATTTCTAAGGATATTTTCATTTGATTCCCGTTCTGCCTATGAAAAGTATTTTTTGTATGGGAGTGAGTCGGCGGCAAAGTCGAGAAAATGTGAAAAGGGCTCATTATTTTGTTTTGTGGTTTAAATTCTATTTTATTTTATTTATTACTAGAAGCTAGAACAAGACGCTTCCAAAGTGTATTTCAAGTTACTATGAATGAAGATATTTCATTTAAATTATGGGTGGTGAAGTTTTGTGTAAAAGTGGCTTATCCAAAGTTCAACCACTACACTTTCCTAGTTTTTCTCGCTGTAAAGTATAGAATCTGGTGGATGAAAACACATTCCGGTGTAAAGGGTATGGATAAATACGACATCAAAACTATCCCATCTTATGTATCCAAGTTACTCGTAAAAGACAAAGTAGAAGACACTCTACCTGTGCTTGTTGATAAATGCATAATAATTTCTAAAGAACAATACATACAATTATGCAGTGAAAATCTGTTCTATAAAGATAATGGTGTGTTGTGGCTTGCTGTGAAGTTATCGCCTGACTTTAAAAGAAAGCATAAAGACAAGCAGAACATCAGCCAAAAACAAAGCAACTTATTGAAGTACAATTTGAACTTTGTTACTTCTGAGATACACAAAAGGCTTTGGTCAGATAACGGCAGCAATAGCTTGGATAATGTCAGAATAGTACCAGTGGTTGGCTCAAAATCTGTTGTAGAAAATGTAGCTTTCACAACTGAAAATGAGTTGTACAACATTTCGTTATCATTTAACTTGAATTCTGAAAATATCGAAGTTACATTCCACCCTATACCCTCTATAGAATACTCCCCAAAAATAGCAGCTGTAGCAGAAGTGAGTCTGATCATAAATGAACATGACATATCCAACGACTTTACAAAAGAAGTTTTAAGTAATCACTTTGAAGTACCTAAATTATTGAGTGCAAATGATGTGTTTAGTATTGACCTGACTCAAGACATAACAGGCAAATATCACTACAAATATCTAGATGTGGTTCAGTCCGCTGGAAAACTGTATTTCAAATGCAACAAACTTATTACTGACATGGAAGATAGTGAAAATAAAGATCAGAAGAGGGATAATATAGTCCGAGCTTATTTCATTGTAAAAGGTGTAACCCAGTTGTCTTTAGGAGAAAACATTCACATATTGAAACCAAAGGATGAATATTTCAAGGTACAGGAAACTGAGAATAAGACTTACAATCTTTTGCAGTCATACCCAACTGGCTTAAAACAAAAATTTGATCAAATACAAGAAACTATGAGCCCGTTTCTAAGTGGAGACATAAGTAAGTAAAAAAGTTAGTTTACATAGACCCGAAGGCTACCCATGGTGTCAGATTTTTCAAGCCACCTCAAGGCCTCTGACATGGCTAAATGGTTAAATCAACTGGGACCCACAATTCAACAAAATGTTGTTGCATGTGCACAAGTCACTATGTGCTATTTAATTTTAGCTTGTAATACAGTTAAAATTTATATGAACACTGGATACAACTCACGAATATTTGAATGGTCGAGCCCATCGCGCGCTGCGGAGGCGCGAGCGGCAAGAGCAGTGGCGCGAGAGGCGCGAGCCGCCGCCCAGCTCACGGCCGTCGCTGACTCCAGTGCGCGGGCGTCCGTTGTCAGAGGCGCGCATATTCCCTGATGAAGGAGTACTAACTACTCAGAAACCGGTCAGATACATAGCGGCTCAACCATTCAAATAATAGTGAATTGTATCCGGTGTTCATATAAATTTTAATAATGAATCCTCACGCTAGTTTTAATGAAGTAATTGTAATACAGTTATAATTATTATTTCATTTTACACTTGCTGTAGAAACGCTATGTGTAAAAATCACATAGCTCTTTCTGCAGAAACTAAAATTGCATGAAAATCCAGAAATAACTAAACAACACATAGCTACTTTTCCATGAGCAATGACTATATCATCCAAGCCATGGCCATGCTCAGTTGTAAATGCCACCCATGGTCACCCATCCAAAGACAGAATGTTCCAAACCCTACTTAACTTTGGTACTTGCTAAGAAACACCCAGCCAAACTAAACTAAAAATAAAACATCAATTTATTTATAACTTTATTGACTCTGAACATAAGACATATTTCTGGTTACCTTTCAGATGATCTGTCTTCATCTCTGTCCAGTCCAATCATTCCAATGCTGCTGCTGACAGGGGCCCTAGGGTCAGGAAGACATTTGTTAGTCAAGACATTAGCTAAATATAATGGTAAGTATACTTGGAACAAGATTGGTTCATAAATAAATATACTGAGCGCCACACAAATCAGCGGATGAGAAGTTAGCCGCAGATGACACTTAGCCGTGATTGGCTAACTATTGCGCATGTATGCACAATTCTGACGCCGCATGTCGAAGTGCGTAGGGAGCGCGCGGGGGACATGAGGTTGGCGGGCGGGTGTGCCCCGGCGTCTCGTCTCTCTGGCTCCCGAGTTTACCTATATTTCGGCTTTTGTGCAGTGTTCTGCGCATGACTTCCCATCCGCCGATTTGTGTGACGCTTAGTATATGATAATTATTTTTACAAATTAATGTTTTCTTTTATTAATTGACTTGAAAATACAGAAAAGCAAAATAATTCCCCTCTTTAAATATTTCCAGGCTCCACTTTACAAAGTGTTGTGAAAGATTGTGAATTTAAAGATAAAGATTTCGAGATGAGAGATAAGTAGAAAATTATGTGGGAAAGAAGGCAATGGGATAAAAAATAAATAATATGCATTTTTAGATTTTAAACTTTCGCAATTTGAACCCATTATTATTATATAAATTATGTGGGAAAGAAGGCAACGAGAAATATAATAGTAAAAAAATATATAATATGCATTTTTAGTTATTAAACTTTCGCGATTTGATCCCATTATTATTGTATAAATTATGTCGGAAAGAAGGCAACGAGAATAAAAATAATATGCATTTTTACTTGTTTAAACTTTGAACCCATTATTATCATATTATTATTTTATACTACGGGACTAATCGCGCACTAAAATTACGAGATAAATAAATACCTCCTCATCCCGACGTTTCGGCCGAGTTAATAATAAAATAATAATGTGTTCAAATCGCGAAAGTTTAAAAACAACATATTATCATATTATATTGTAATGGTATGTTTAATAATTCTTTATTTCTGCTGTAACCTTATTATGTATATTTTTGACATTCACAAGTATACATAATTGTATCTATGTTGATAAATAAATTAAATGAAATGAAATATAAATTATGTGGGAAAGAAGGCAACGAGATAAAAAAAATAATAATATGCATTCTTGGTTTTTAAACATTCGCGATTTTGAACCCATTATTATTATATAAATTATGTGGAAAAGAAGGCAACAAGATATCTAATCGTGACCACGGTCGATGCAACTGGGCCGAAACGTCGGGATGAGGAGGTATTTATTTATCTCGTAATTTTAGTGCGCGATTAGTCCCATAGTATATAATAATAATAATATGCATTTTAGGCCCAATTTTAAAGGCGCCGTCGTAAATTTTAATAGCAACGTAAAATATTGTTCTCTCTATCAAATGCATTTAGTGAAAAAGAAACAGGACTATTTTAAATTGCTATTATAATTACGATGGCGCCATTAAAATTGGGCATTATGTATTTCTAGGACAATATAGTGTAAAATATACATACAATATGAAAAACTATTTATTGCATACATAGACTTCATTAGAGTGCTCTATGAATAGGAAAAAATATCAATTTGTAAAATACAAAATATTATTTATTCTCTAGCTTTACAACTCCAACAACCTATTAAAAACATAGAAAAATAAAAGAATTGAAAACTAGTTTGTATTGGTGCCAAAGTGCCTACACTACACTAGTAAAATACATGGACACAGTATTTTTATTTCGAGCTTTAGCCTCTGTTTATTTATTTTATTTTGTATACCTACCTAAGTTTTCGTATTTTTTGTGCATAATGTGTCCGAGATCCCACCGGAAGAACATCCCGCTCATAGCGTACACGGTTGGTTTGAACCGTGTACGCTATGAGCGGAATATTTTTTTTAATGTTTTTTACGTAATTATATGAATAGTAGAATATATTTAAACAGGGTTGCCATGCGAAATGTGGCCGCCAGTATTTTAATAAAAAAAAATTTGATTATTTTTGACAAACCATTTCATACTTGTTTTTTAGATACATTACAAGGCTTAGAATATAGAGGTTGTTTGTATATAATAATAATAAATAATAATAATAAATATTTTTGGGACATCTTACACACGGCCTCTGACCCCAAACTAAGCAAAGCTTGTAATATGGCTGCCAGAGACTGATATACTACATACACTTATTTTTAAATACATACTTATACAGATAGTAACTAAATAACACCCAGACACAGAGCAAACACTTATGTTCATCACATAAATATTTGCCCTGGGTGGGGATCGAACCCACGCCTCTCTGATCCAGAAGTTAGGGTCACTAACCACTGAGCCACCGAGGCTGTCTATATATAATACTAATTTTTCTTGTTCTATATAATTATGTACGTTTGTATTTATATTTTCTAGGTATGAACTGCCTGAATATAGACTGCAACGCTCTACAAAGTTCCACGGCCAAGCAGACAGAAAGCAAAATCAATGCAACTATACAGAAGGCGAAAACTTGCGCGCCAGTGATAGTGCTGTTGGATAATTTTGAGGCAAGTATATTATAGTATACAGCAACTTAGAAATGAGGTAGAGTCAAAAAATAACGAATACCTGTAAAAACTAATCACCACCTACAATATGTGTTGACAAGATAGTCAAAAATGTCATTATACTAATAATGACATTTAAATGACCTTCCTATTGGGGTCCATCTATAAAAATTGTCACACATAATACACATTAAGGTGGGAGCAGGGAGAGGTAACGAAAAACTTATATTATTAAACTAAAACATTTCCGTTATTATTTCTGAAAGGTGACGTCTACAAGTGGTATATTATTCAGAGAAAAATCGAACCAAGATGATATATACATCATTTGAAAGCTTGTTATATGGGCTTCCCAAAAATATTTAATTTAGATTTTTTCAGCCCTCCATTTTTTTTAAATGCGAAAAATAAATTGTATAAAAATAACACTACAGATTATTTTTTTTTCTAGTTTAGCAATAATAAAGTGCTTCTATCGTTATTTTACTTGCATCCGTAGCTGATTCTTCCACATTCATCGCTTAATTTGCTAAAATTAAAAATTATAACCTACCAGTGTGACCAGTTAGTAGGTAAAATGTGACAAAAAACACTTAAAAACTGTGTCTAATTGGTAAAAACGCTTTTATTTAACAATTTGGAGGTTATTTAATCAGGGCTGCTAGAAATAAACTACCTATTGAGTGAAATATATTTATTTTTTCTAATAAATTCAAAATTAATTTTAAAAAAATCGGAGGGTTCTTTTTTGTTTTTAACTGTTGTAATAGACTCAGAAAAATATGAACTTTCTCGAAATGTAACGAGTGTTGTGGTTAGAATTTTTGATTATTATTATACCAGCCTCCATACATTTTGTGGACATGTCCTTTACATATTTTGTAATTTTACACCTAAAAATTATATTAGTAGTATCTTTAGGCGTAAAATTACAAAATATATGAAGTCACAGTGAATATTATATAGAACTGAAGTCGCAATGGAGGTCACAGTGGTCAAAAAAACCGGACAAGTGCGAGACAGGCTCGTACACCGAGGGTTCCGTACATATCCAGAAACTTTCATAAAATTGGGAAGTAAGTTAAAATCTATACAATAATCAACAAAAAAAATCTTTTTTTTTTCACTTTTCTCGTAATCCATCGAAAATTATACATTGTTAAAATATGTATAACCTGTTTTAGCATGTGCTAATGAAGCTCTTTTATGTAACACCTTACATGATATGATTTACTCAATTTGAATTTTCTACCTATATTTTGTGAATCTAGGCCTCTAGACTCTTTATCTCGGGAACGCGTAAAGATATCGAGTTGAAATTTAAACTGTATACGTATATCTATGATCTCTTGCAGTTGTGTAAAAGAAAAACTTCTCAGTTTCCGTATAAAAAAGTAAGAGCCGTTTATGTCGTAAAAACCGCATATTTCGCACTCACAAAAATCAAAACCTACAGGGTACTTCCCGTTGACACTGACGTCTGAAAACTGTACATTTTTATTGAAATCACAAAAAATAGGGTCTCAAAATTCATAAAATATGCGTTCAAAATTCAAAGTGAGTAAATCGAATCATGTAAGTATCATATGAAAAATCTGCATTAGCACATGCTGAAACAGGTTTTTAATTATTTTAATAACGTGTTTGTACGGAACCCTCGATGTGCGAGCCTGACTCGCACTTGTCCGGTTTTTTTTTACTAAGTCCACATTTTTTACTAAATTTTTGATTGATAAAGCAGTGTCAGAACTTTAAATTGAAATTAAAAATTAGCACAGTTCTATTAAACAATACCTACATTTATCTCGTGGCCCCAATTTTATTATGGCTATAAACACTTATCAAGGCTAACCAAAGAGATAACAATTAATTCAAATTCTTATTTTTTAGGTATTTGCAGTCGACCCTGAAAATAACGAAGATTGCCGAGTGATAGAACATTTCGTGAACTCAATTACAGACTTGTACCAAAATTATACGAAACATCCAATAATTTTTATAGCAGTAACGGAGAGACAAGATTTGAAACCTAACATACTAAGACTATTTCTAGACAAAATTCATATACCTAAGTTAAATTCTCAGCAGAGGTATGAAATGCTGGAATGGTTTTCTAGGTCAATGCAACTTAATATAGACGGGGAAGAGAGTTTAGATAAGAATGAAATTAGTGGAAATTGTAATTTAAGTAAATCGTCCAAAGAAGTGTTGAGGAGGGTAGCAGCTAAGACGGAAACGTTTTTGTATGGGGACTTAGATACGTTGCTGCATTTTGCTGTTAGAGAATCGTATTTAAAACAACATAATAAATACAACCAGCCGCCGCCGGACCCTGATTTGCAGTTGGTTAAAGAAGATGATTTCAATTCGGCTTTAGGTATGTATCTCAATAGTAAATAATATTCTTTATACTACACCTGCTCGGAAAGTACCTTGATACTTTATCAAATTTACAGTAGAAAGTACGTCATTGCATATCGAACAAATATGCGGCGAGAAAACGCATCTGAGCGGGAGAGAAAAGTGTATGAAAATCCATTTCTTACGTGGTTTTTCTTTTTTAATTTTGGGTAAGACTATGCGCTGGTAACCTAAATATCAAAAGCCAAAAAGTTTTTACAGTGAGTTTTTATCTCCAAGTTCGCAAAATGACACTGGCCACTAGCTGTGTGTTGGATGGTGTCAAACAATTTGAAAAAAGAACATGTGAAAATTGCAGACGCCATTGGCGCCATTTTCAATTTGTGTGTTGTTTGAGGATTCAGTTTTCGTAGAATTTATTTTCCTCGTAGGTGTAGTATAAAGCACTATGTATCACTCGAGAGAAAGTGCGATTCCCGATCTCGGGTGTTTTAAAGACAAACGACACCCTCGACGGTAATCGGTCACTTTCTCCTCTCGGTGAACAATGTACTATTATCCTTATTTTATTATAAATCCAAAAGAGTGTATGTTGGTTTGTTACTTTTTCATACAACAACATAGCAACTGATCATCTTGATTTTTGGCATAAATACTTAGTTCAAAGGCCGGAAAGTGACAGGCTACCTATTATTCCGTGAAGTCGTGGTGGCCTAGAGGTATTGACACTCGCCTTGCAATCGTGAGGACGTGGGTTCAAATCCCGGTCCCGTACCAATGAGTTCTTTGGAATTAATGTATGGAATTTAACACCACTGGCTTTTCGGTGAAGGAAAACATCGTGAGGCAACCTGCATGCGTCCGTAGAAGAAATGCGATGGCGTAATGTGAATCCACCAACCCGCACTGGGCCAGCGTGGTGGATATGGCCTGGTCACCCCTTCGTGGGTAGGCCTACGTCCTGCAGGGGACTATTAAAAAGGCTGGTACAGTACAGTACAGTACTTATTATTCCGGAAAAAATAAATGTTCTTGGATAGCACAAAAAATTAAAAAACGCGGGCGAAGCCGCGTGCTAGAGCTAGGTAAATTTACTTGGCTTAATAAATTAATAGAAAATAATTTGTACAGTTGTACGCGCCACATAATATTTTTTTTTTTTTATTTCGATTAGGTTTGCGTTTGACTACACACTGCCTGATGTTAAGCAGATGTGCGGTCTAGGGTGTAGCACGCTTACCTAGAAGATACCTATTTACTTGGGATTTAAAGACACCCACGTTGTACTTTAACGGGAAGACAGACCCAGGCAAAGCGTTCCACATTCCGGCTGTTCGTATGAGGAATGAGGATTCGAAACGCTTGGTTCTAACGCGCGGAATGTCCACCATAAAAGGGTGACGCTTTGGTCGCGTCCATCCAATATTTATAGATAGGTATAGGCCGCGCCACACAAGCTGGCAGATGTGAAGTTAGCTACAAGCTGCGCAATATCCAATCCTGATCACATAAAGTTCAGTTCATTTATTCTCACGTAGGTACAATAATGCACACTTATGAATAAAGCCGCACGTTGATTGGATATTGCGCAGCTTGTACCTAACTTCACACCTGCCACCTTGTGTGGCGCAGCCCATACCATAAATAAATTACTTGGCATAATAAAGTGAAAGAAAATAATTTGATCATATATATAGAAACTAGTTTTTACCCGCGGCTTCGCCCGCATACGCAATATATCATTATAATTTATAGCCTATGTGTTATTCTGATATATAAGCTATATTATTGCAAAGTTTCATCTCAATCTGTTCAGTAGTTTTTGCGTGAAAGAGTAACAAACATCCATACATCCATCCATCCATCCATCCATCCATCCATCCATCCATCCATCCATCCATCCTCACAAACTTTCGCGTTTATAATATTAGTAGGAGTAGGATATTCCAATCGAGGGGAGGTAGATAGACTATAGTAGCTACTCCGCGCGCCCCCCGTTGTTCGCATTGTACTAGAGATGCTCAGATGAAAGATAGGGATTTAACTCAAATCAATGATAAAGGAAAGTAACTTTGGCGATCAAATTTCCAATTTCATTTAAATTTCACTTTTGTAACATTAGTAAATGTTTAATCTATTGCAGAATCTATAAGAAGTCTACAGAGCCAGCATTTAGACGCGCCGAAAATACCTAAAGTCTACTGGGAGGATATTGGAGGGCTCGACAAGTTGAAGAAAGAACTTTTGAAGACCATTGAATTCCCCATCAAATATCCACATTTGTTCAAAAATTCCAATTTGAAAAGATCAGGTAAACTATCAGGAATTGTCTTTATTTATATGTTCTGAGTGTCAAGTGGGAGTTTTGCAAATCAAATCGAATTACTTTTACGCCGCGTTGACCGATCGCGCCGTGCACACACGCGAGCACATTGACACACACGCTTGAATTAGCCAATCACAGACGTTGCCGCGCTTGTGTTCGATCGGTTTGGCGCTCGTTACATTACCGTAAAAAATAGACGAGTTTTACCTACCAATAAAACTCATATTATGTCCGAAGCCTTATTCGAAGCCTTTTAAACATATATATTGAGAATGCATCTTCCGTTTCCGGCCGTATTTGCGGTTGTAGTTCCCTCTGTTGGGCTAAAATGGCAACCCAGGCCGCCACGTTCCCAGGCAGCGTATAGTTCTCCTCATTGAAGTCTCAATAACATAAGGAATTAATGAACACCAGGCAGAACTTACTGTAAGGCTTCGAATAAGGCTTCGGACATAATATGAGTTTTATTGGTAGGTAAAACTCGTCTATTATGTCCTTGAGCCGTTATTCGAAGCCTTTTAAACATATATATTGAGACGTGTTTGTTTTCGCCTGGTGAACGAGACGCCAATGTGAATGCACAGAATAACGTCAACATTAATAGGTATTTATAGAATTAAACAGTATGAAAAACATCAGTCACAAATGTAATAACGTAATGTTAATATAGCGGATATAATTATGTAGCGCTACATAAAAATATAGAAGAAAACTTATATAATAGTCACTGCTACTATAACATCTTAGTTTCGAATATTGCCCCGGTAACGTATGTATGTATGTTATTATTGTACAGAACCAAATACTTAAGAGTCACATAGTATTGCTGTCTTACAGTTTCAATGTTATCGCTAATAAGTACTACATCAATTAGGAATTTAAGAAAGTAACTTAAATTAAAATAATAATAAAATTATGTTTATCATTTATTAATAGTCTGTCGATTCACTCTTTGAACGCGACAGCAATGGTGGTATCACCACTATCAGCCTCCGGCATAAAGGATTTTACATCATTGGTGATTCCAGTTTAAGATGCAGTTTTCACTACCGGTGTACGGCAATAGTTATCGATCCTATTAGGCACAAAACTTGAAACCGGAATTAGAAATAAAATTGTACATTTGCCAAAATCTGTCCACAACAAAACCCCTGAACTGTTCAAGGTTTCGGACTTGACATTTTGTTGCGGCCTCCTTGTCTAGCTGTTTTTAATAGATACAGTCTACATCTACAGTAATAGAAGGTAGATACTATATGTTGGAAATGATATTTTTAACTATAAGTACAAAAGTTCTGAATTTCAATTAAGTAATAACAAGCAAGACTTAATAAAAACCAAAATAAAATAGATACTCAGTTAAATCCTTCTAACTAGTGGGCTTTGTAATCTTAAATCTCCTCACAGTTGTTCAAAGCGAGCGAGCGAGTCAAGATGACTTACAGCACCCCTCTTTATCCCGCGTTAGAAAACCTTGGTGTGGTATATAACCAACTCTTAGATTCAAACGTGTTGAACTTTGTATTCAATAATGAATACAATAACCCGAAACTAGCACACCGTCGCAGCGTCGTGGTGCTTCCCGCAAATAATGAGTAGGTCGATTAAAAATTGACCATCAATTGAATAGTACATGTATTTGTATATATCCCGAACATGGCTAATCTTAGCACTATTATTTGATATGCTTTCATTTCACATGTTCGGAGCCAAGCTTCCTAACTGAATTTGATTCTGGAATATTTGTAATGATAATATTTAAGCCAAGCCAAGATAACTTTGAAGCCAAGAATTTCACGAATTATTCTAATTATTGTCATACCCTTATTTATAGGGTCATAAATATGTAAACTATACAGACCATGTTACATAAAAACTAAATGTAAATATTATATAAGTTACAATGCAATAAATGATTAAGTAGGTATTGTACCTACTGTTAATTTTATCTGTAATTAGACGGTGGCGTGGACCGGCTTAGTTATGCTATACTGGATTCAGGGAATATCTACTGTTAATTTTATCAAACAAATTTACAGGTATTAAGAGTATTATCTCTCATTCTTTTTACTTGGCTCGCAATATACTATTGTTGTACATATATGTATTATGATAACAAGCCATGAACTTTCACCCCATATTTTTAAATTTTTTCGCGTCATATTTGTGCTCTCGCTCGACCCATGAACAAGTCATTGCGTAGGCTCGCATGTGTTGCATGAAGCTAGTGGACCTGGATTCTGAAGCTTCGCTTCGTAAATAAAAGACTTACATACCTAAACTTTTTGTTATCAGCCTAGTCAAGACTGATAGAATTAAGAATTTTGACATTTTTCAGCCGTGTATACTAGAAAATGTATCAGATACGCAAATCAAACCAGCCATTCTTTTGTATGGTTTACGTTTTTCGCATGCACGACTTAAATTTGTCTTTAAAGGCAGAGACAATATCCGAAGCAAATATAAGGATAATAATTATATTAGAGAGTGAAAAACATTTCTCACTAAAAATGGTCGACCCTGTGGAATAGCCAACAGGTCAAAGTTTAATACTTTTTCTTTAAAACTCTTTAATCAGCTGTTGTCAAAGCTCTGTCTACAGAACCCATAAATACCACTGCACTAAGTAGGTATTGTGGTAATTTTTACTAAGGGGTCAATATAAACAGTTGACTCTGTGGTGTGTGAAACTGTAGCTTTTGTTGTACAAACAGTTTGAAGAAACATTGATCCATCCTCTTATTAATTGCAAAAGTATTCTGAATATCTTCTGGTTCATCTCTACAGCCGCGATTTGTTCCAGAGTCTATAATTATAGTAATGAAATAAACAGAGAAACATAGCAGTTCGAATACGAAAATTCGACTCCTCAGACAGACTGACACACAAAAATCCTGTCAAATTCGAGTATTGAATTACTCTGAGAGCGATTGCAAATCCAAATTGCAAAACTATAGGATTCATAAAACAATAAGCAATATTTTAATATTTCAAGCAAGAAATAATATGGGCAGTATGTGTCTGAAATAAATTAAAATTGAATTTATTCCGATGGACAACGGGACGCATGGAATCATCGCTTTTCGTGGTAAAAACCGGGGTTTGGTTTCAGAGACATGTACTCGTATGTAATAAAAAATTATTTTGTTGACTTGCTTATCGTCGGTTACTTACTTGTCAAGAAACAGTTTCATGACAGTGACCGTAAATGCAGTGCCGTAGATCTAGCGGCGGGCTGCGCTTAAAAGGAGACCTGTCTTTACAGTTCCCATTATTATTAGCACCAAAATGGGTAGGCGCTCTTCCACCCGTATTTATGAACGCTTCAATCTACCCGCAAAAACAAGTGTTATATCAAATTTACCTTCTCATATGCTTGGTTCAATGAACTTAATTGATTTCAAGATTATAATAAGTTTACCTGGACTTGTTGAACCGTGGTAAACTACTGTGGTATTAATATTTTATTAACCACAACAGCATTATAACACAACCCTGGCAATGTATTATTGAATGCATATGGCACAAGGGCTCATATTACTATGTTGCAGTATTAAAATTCACGCAAAAAGCAAGTTGAAAATTTTTAATTGAATGCTACATTGTATAGCAATTACACTGCAACAACAACCCCAAACAAATGCAATGTAAATCACAATCGAACTCAAATGGCTACAAGAACGCGCAGTAATTAGGTACATTGCATCAACAAAAAGGCGATACAATAAACCTTAAAAAACGCATATAATTACATTGTTATACCAATCACACTGCAATCATTAAATGTTATCTTATGTATGATCACAAAATACAATACACATCGTAATAAATGAATGCATATGGCTAAAAGGCGCATATCATTAGATTGGTATCAATAAATGTTATCATATATAAAACCACAAAAAGAAGTACATATTAAGCTGAAAACATAATAAATGAATGCATATGGCAACATGGGCACATATGATTACATTGCACCACAAAATCTAGATGTTTGTGAGCATTGTCAAATAATATAATCGACGGTGCCGTAGGCGACCGGCTGAGTTATTCTATACTGGATTCAGGGTTAGCGCCGCCTGATATCCATGGAACTAACTACCTTCTGATCGGAGCAGGAAGGTTATGATTGTATGTTTGTATAAGCTAGGTGTATATCTAACCTTTACAAGTATTCAAATTGTCTGGAAGATAATGAAAAGAATTTACTAAAGTAGCTTTTACTAAACAAAACTTTTCTATATGGGGGTATCTTATGAAATAAGTCTTGGTAGTTCCAGTGACCGCCAAGTAATACCAGACCATCGAGAACAAGTCGCTCGAAAATTAAATGAATTGCTTGAACATTTTCATGCTTAAAATGAAAAACATGTGTCATTTTATCGTAGCAATCAAGATTGTTTGCTATTACCGAACTTAATCGTTTTCAACATTAAAATGTTGCAATAAATCTCCGAATAAAATACCTTTCATTGAAGCAAATAGCCCTACTTTTTCCTGGTTTAATAGTAATAGTTATCAGCATTTATTTGCAATTGTCAGATATTTTCAAAATTAATTGTAATTATAAGGGCCGCCTCGGCGGGCACCTCTATAGAAGACTCGATCTGCTAGATCGGCGCCGGAATAATTCTACTCTGAGGTATTTTGGTGTGTTGGGACCGACCAGCGGCTACGTGCGTGTCTGTACCCGAGGGTAGTATGTACAACAGGTATAGTTTTGAATTTGCCATACCTGGTCAGTAAGGTGTTCTACTACCTTACTCTTTTTGAAGCTTACATCCTCAGCGACTTGGCGGTCACGTGGTCACCACCTGCAGCCCAAGTGGTGGTCCCCACAGCGACGGCGGCGTGGAGGTCTGACATATAATATTCCTGCGGTTCCTAGTACCGCTACAGGACGATGACGTCGACTAAGTTCATCCTCGAGCACGTGAACAACTTTACGAATTTTTCGCATATTTTATTTCAGTCATTATGTAGGTAGAAATTAGGGCATGCAAAAACCGGGTGGTTTTGAAAAACCGGGTGGTTTTGAAAAACCGGGTTTTTCAGTTTTTGATTAAAAAAACCGGGTAAACCGGGTTTTTCGAGTTTTTCGGGTTTTTTTTGGTAAGTATATGAAAATACTAAAAATAATGGTTTGTTTGTTTGTTTATGACCCTGTACTGTCCCATTGTTGGGCAAAGGCCTCCCCTCGAGATTTCCAGTTGCGTCGGTCTTGTTCTGATGCCTGCCAATTTGGATTAAATGTATTCGCGCTATCTAATAGAGAGTGCAGACTCTCTATTAGATAGGCCTCTACGAGGCCGCACCGAGTTGGGACCCCATTCGGAGGTGTTTTTATCCCAGAGGTCATCTGGCATGCGACTGACTTACTCGGCCCACTGCGACTTCAGTTTAGCGGCAGTGAAAGCCAAATCTTTGATTTGAGTTCTGGAACGCAGTTCGGTGTTTTGTACTCGGTCTATTAGCCGGTCACCGAGAATACTGCGCTCCATCGCTCTTTGGCAAACCTTGAGTTTGAACTTTTAGACTTTAGTTAAAGACACCTGTGTGTCAAAAACAATGTTTGTACACCATAAGTTAAAATGGAAAGATTACATCTTGCGCTTTAGTGTGATCGGAAGGTGTCTCTTCATATGCTTTTTCATGGCCCAATAGCTCTTCCAAGCTTTCTCTTTTCTTCTAGGTCTTGTCTCGTCTGGAAGGTGACTATTTGCCCAAGATAGATGTAATCGTGAATGTATATGTCTTCGTCATCGACAGTTACCCGACGTTTGATGCCATTGGTCATCACTTTGGTATTTAACATGTTCATCCGCAATCCAACCTAGAGGCTTGCAGTGGTTAGATTTTGTGGCATTGATTGCAGCTCTCTGGCTGAGGAAGAGAAGATAACGATATCGTCTACAAAATGAAGATTAGTTAACCTTTTTCTTACCGATATCAACACCACTTCTATCCTAGCTTGCCGCCAGCTTTCCGAAAACTTCTTCGAGGACGCTCGTGAATATTTTCGGGGACAGTGGGTCTCCCTGTTTAACATATTTCTCTATTGCAAATGCTGGGCCAGAAGATTGTAATTTTGTTGCAGCGGTACTTTGAGAATAGATGAGGCGGAGAAAATTAACGTGTATGATGATATCAAATGCTTTTCAACCGAAGAAACAGAGGAGGCACTCAACTCGATGCGTATATGTATAAATATGTTGTGTATAACCAAACCAATAACCTATATAACCAATAGCGCGGCCAGAGATCCAAGACCCAGCTTACCTGACAGTTCACCAAAGATATCCCGGACATCAGCCTGTACGAGATTAGAATGGCCCTGAATCAGTTTAAGAATAACAAGGCGCCGGGTGATGACGGTATCACATCAGAGCTGCTGAGAGCGGGTGGAACACCGGTACTAAAAGTCTCCCTAAGCTTTTCAACACCGTCGTCCTCGAGCGCATCTCGCCAGAAGCATGGAGCAGAAGCGTGGTGGTGTTGTTTTTTAAGAAAGGTGACAACACCTTATTGAAGAACTATAGACCCATCTCACTTCTGAGCCATGTTTATAAGCTGTTTTCAAGGGTCATTACGAACCGTCTCGAGCGTAGGCTTTATGAGCCTTCCGAACAAGCCGCATTCATACGCTGCGGCAGGTTATACAGAAGACCGAAGAGTATAATTTGCCACTTTGCTTAGCGTTTGCGGACTGTGAGAAAGCCTTTGATTCGGTCGAGGCATGGGCTGTGCTCAAGTCTCTCCAACGATGCCGTATTGACTATCGGTACATCAAAGTGTTGCAGTCTTGTATCGTCTTGTAACGCCACTATGTCGGTCTGAGTACAGGAAGAAAGCTCCAAGGCGATCCCTTTAAAAAGAGGCATAAGTCGTAATTTCTTCGAAATTGTTTACGGCTACTTTTGAGAAGCGTTCAAGCTCCTAGAATGGAAAGGACTGCATCAATGTCAATGGCGAATACCTCACTCACATTCGGTTTGCCGACGATATAATAGTCATGGCAAAATCGATAGAAGAGCTCAGCACGATTCTGGAAGGCCTCAATCGGGTTTCTCAACAGTCTTAAGATGAACATGGTCAAGTCGAAAGTCAAATGTGATTCCCATGTTGTACCCTCTTCGATTTATATTGGGGACTCGGTTCTTGAAGTCGTTGACTCGTACGTCTACTTAGGACAAGTAGTCCAGTTAGGTAGGTCCGACTTCAAGAAAGAGGTCAATCGCCGAATCCAACTTGGCTGGGCAGCGTTCGGAAAATTGGGTAGCCTCTTCTCATCCGACATACCTCAGTGTCTCAAGTCGAAAGTTTTAGATCAGTGTATGTTGCACGTGATGACTTATGGCACATAAACGTGGTCTCTCACTATGGGCTTTCTTAGTAAGCTCCAAGCAACCCAACGAGCTATGGAGAGGGCTATGTTCGGAGTCTCTCTGCGAGATTGAATCAGAAATGAGGAGATCCGTAGAAGAACCAAAGTTACCGACATAGCCCAACGGATTGGCAAGTTGAAATGGTAATGAGCTGGGCACATAGCGCGGAGGACTGATGACCGAGGGGGTCGAAAAGTTCTCGAATGGAGACCACGTACCGGCAAGCGCATCGTAGGACGTCCACCCATAAGGTGGACGGATGACCTTATTAAGATTGCAGAATCGCGCTGGATACAAGCCGCTTCCAACCGGTTTTATTGGAGATTCATAGGGGAGGCCTATGTCCAGCCGTGGACTTCTTATGGCTGATGGATGGATTGATGGATGATATTTCTTATGTTTGTTAATTTCAACAATCGAGCTTTCCTTTATGTATAATTTACAAATATTAGACAAACGTGCAAAATATTTCACGCTTAGTTTTACTACTTAGCGTAGCAGAGACTGTCAGACTAATGTAACAATACAAAAAGGCGGCGGTTGATAGCATTTCGGTCAAGACGAGACAAAACGCGTCCCATTACGCTTATAACGCTACAGCGCTCTGCCTATATGACGATACTCACTAATTCACTATGTAAAGCGAGAGAAAGAGAGAATGAGGACTTTCGCACTTGAATTTTATCCTTAGCACGTAGTTATATAATAGTCATTGGTCAATGGTACATTAGGCGTAATTTTATACATAGAAAAAAGTGTTAGAGCAACTAGATGACAATAATGTAATACGAATAATGTATTACGAAGGAGTTAATATGTGAATTTTAAAAAATCGTAGAAAAACCGAAAACCCCGAAAAAACCGGGTTTATAACTAGAAAAAACCGAGTTTCAAATGCGGTCGGTTACCCGGTTTTTTCGGTTTTCGGTTAACCGGGTTGCATGCCCTAGTAGAAATATAACTTTTCAAATTGAATTAATTCACTTTCAGAAAAAATATTTTGAAACTACAACCTATTTAAGTTATTTAGAACAATAGAAGTAAAATAATTTTGTGAAATGATTTTGAAATAACGACGAACGCTAACAGCGTTAACGTAACTTAACGGCACGGAAGTTAAGACGCCAATGAGGAGAACTATACGCTGCCTGGGAACGTGGCGGCCTGGGTTGCCATTTTAGCCCAACAGAGGGAACTACAACCGCAAATACGGCCGGAAACGGAAGATGCATTCTCAATATATATGTTTAAAAGGCTTCGAATAACGGCTCAAGGACATAATACTCACACTTAGCTATTCAGTTTTCTGTACGTGACACAAGATGGCGCTGTGCCATTTCCATACAAATCACATAACGTTAACGCGATCGAGCTCGAGCGAAAACCTCCCACTTAGCCCTCTGTATTTCACTACTTGAAAGCTTTGAGGGTTTTGATAGTCACCAAAAACTGTGACTGTCTATGCATTGACGTGATAACGTCTTATAAATCGATGTACGCCGGCTGCACGCACGAAAAAGTGTCACGTGCCTGAGCCGAGCGTGCAAGAGAGTGCGCGGATCAAGCGATAGAGAGGCATGACCAACCTAAGCCTTCGGCTTGTTTCAGTTGTTGGTTCAACAATGTTTTCTTGTGACGTTTTCATGTAAAATTATCGTCCGTAAACAGTGTTTACAGACAATCATTTTTATAATACCAATATTTCGTCGCTTTGGTGGTGAACAGAGGTCAACCCACATTTTTAGTAAAATTAGTTACATAGATAATTACCAATTATTATATTTAAACGGGGATTCAATAAGCCTATTTTCCTTACACGACTCAATTTTCAACAAAATCGGACCAATGGTTTAGAAGATATTATAAAAAATACTAGTTTTTACCCGCGGCTTCGCCCGCATACGCAATGTATCATTATCATTTATAGCCTATGTGTTATTCTGATATATAAGCTATATTATTGCAAAGTTTCATCTCAATCCGTTCAGTAGTTTTTGCGTGAAGGAGTAACAAACATCCATACATCCATCCATCCATCCATCCATCCATCCATCCTCACAAACTTTCACGTTTACAATATTAGTAGGATAGGATAATTTGTAGTTGACCCTTGTCCCTTAATTGCTCATTATCACAAAATTTGATTTTGTGGGTTAGGTTAGTTAGCTCTCTTCACCACCAACGCGACGATTTATGAACCAACTAGCTGACTTGGTTAACTGCGTCTCATCGTCTGTCAACTGTCAATGACATTCAGAGACCTTTGGCTCATGCACAATAACTACTAAAGATCATGACACGATCAAATGTATAATTTTCGATTCTATAAAGGACACACAGACAAACATTCATTCATATATGTATATCAAATCAAATCAAAAATAATTTATTTCGACTAATCATTGAGTCATAAGTCAGCATACAAAAACAAATCATTTAAAAGATGTCAGACATAATCAAATAAAATTACATAATTACAATACAGACATACACTTTTGAAAAATTTCCCACAGATCTTAAAATACGCCTCTCGACACATCCTTGTTAGTCATAATACATGAATCATCAGACAATGGTTCAATCGAATTGACTGTCAATAGACAGTCAATTCGATTCGCAAATACGCTTAGGACTCTGTTGGGGCTGGCCCGGGCCCTTCGCGCCAAGGATGTACACCTCTTCCGCATCGTCGTGTAAAGGCAATCGACACGCCCTTCAGCAAACATCCCTGACGCACCACAATATCGAGGCAGCCCCATCAGAATCCTAAACGCATTATTGTACTGGACACGAAGAGCGCCGTACTGTTTCTGCGTGAACGACACCCACAGGCCGCAAGTGTAGAATGTACAGATTTATTATCTACTAGTTTTTACCCGCGGCTTCGCCCGCATGATATTTTGATTTTTGACGCAATATCATTTTAATTTATAGCCTATGTGTTATTCTGATATATAAGCTATATTATTGCAAAGTTTCATCTCACTCCGTTCAGTAGTTTTTGCGTGGAAGAGTAACAAACATCCATACATACATCCATCCATCCATCCATCCTCACAAACTTTCGCGTTTATAATATTAGTTGGAAGTAGGATACATTACAAAAAATTGGGGTAATATTTTGGTGTTGGATCTTGGACTCCATAGGTACTTTTTTCCCCACAAAATCAGCTAGAATATGTGTGATAAATGTCAATTCGAACTCATTTAAAATGTAAATGATCGAGTGAATTTACCTACTCCATTTTTGACCGACGAAACGTAGGAGGTACTCAATTCGACGTGTATATATTTTTTCATGTATAACCACGCATAACTTTTTACTTAGTAGTCCGATTTCGATAGTTCTTTTTTTATTGGAAAGAGTATATTTCAAAATTGGTCCCATTTAAATTTGGTCAATATCGGCTGAGCCATTTTCGATAAATCAACAATAATGTGAGAAACGCTACATCGTTCTTTGCGAAATATTCACGAATTCTGTACACGGTTGAAGTCGGTCATGCCACTTTTTGCAAAAAATAATTATGGTAGAATAAATAATTCTTGTTTTTCAGGAATATTGATGTACGGGCCCCCCGGGTGCGGTAAAACTTTGGTGGCCAAAGCCGTGAGCACGGAACTCAACGTGAGCTTTCTGAGCGTGAAGGGCCCCGAGCTACTCAACATGTACATCGGACAGTCTGAGGAAAATGTTCGGAAAGGTATTCTAACCACGGCTTGAAACCGGTTTAAAATTAACTAGAATTAAAATGTAAAAACCGGTTTCTCTGATTTTTTCGTTCGGAGTGTAACCGTAAAAAAGAGTGTTTTAATAGTACATTATGGTACAAGTATGTAATGTTGGTGATTACCGCTGTGGCGCCATTGAATCTTCAATACACACGTGTAGCGTACGACGGTTTCCAACACACTTGTGAATAAAATAAAACTAAAATAGTACATTGTTCACCGAAAGGAGAAAGTGACCGATTACCGTCGAGGGTGTCGTTTGAACCCGAGATCGGGAATCGCACTTTCTCTCGAGTGATACATAGTGCTTTATACTACACCTACGAGGAAAATAAAAAACTAAATCTTTACTAATTGAAATTTATATTGAAATTGTTTCAGTTAGTGAAGCTTAATGTAACACTTTTTCCACGTTTGTACGTCTGCAATTTTCACATGTTCTTTTTTCAAATTGTTTGACACCATCCAACACACAGCTAGTGGCCAGTGTCATTTTGCGAGATAAAAACTCACTGTAAAAATTTTTTGGCTTTTGATATTTAGGTTACCAGCGCATAGTCTTACCCAAAATTAAAAAAGAAAAACCACGTAAGAAATGGATTTTCATACACTTTTCTCTCCCGCTCAGATGCGTTTTCTCGCCGCATATTTGTTCGATATGCAATGACGTACTTTCTACCGTAAATTTGATAAAGTATCAAGGTACTTTCCGAGCAGGTGTAGTATAAAAATATTTTCAACAGTGAAAACGAGTTGTGAAAAATGTTTCGAAATGGCGCGAAAAATTAATCAGTTTTCCTATGCGCGCGGAATGGCAAATGGCCATAGACTAAAAGAATGAGGTTTCTTTTGATTGCTTTACGTGGATGAGCCACGTATAAAATGGGGAATTTCAAGTTTTCTTTATTGATTATTACAGAGAAAACAAAAGTTCTATTTGAGTGAAAGTTTTATTTACTTAACACGTACAAGTTAAAATTATCTATTTAAATACGAAGTTGCATGAAATAAGCGAGCAATAGGTACAATAATTTATTTGAACCTACTTTAGAACACGATCTTTTTTGTATCGAAACTTTTTTTAATAACAAAGCAATTCAACCAATAAAATAAAATAATAACTCACTTGTGAATAATAGCAATGAAAAAGTCAGAGTTTGATTACAGGTGTCATTAAATTGCTAAGTTGCGGTGAAATTAGAGCCACTTTCAGAGGAAATAAAATAGTTATTTGTTATACAAGAGTGCAAAGTAGCTTTTTATCCGCGTGCTCAATTTTGATGACCGAGCAAGCGAAGGATTCTAAAATTGAATCAAGAGCGCAGCGAGTGATTCCTGATCCGAGCGTTAGCGAGGGAATTAAAAGAGCTATAATAAAAAATATTTGCACTCGAGTCAAAGAAGATATAATAATACTACGTAGTCATGCATGCTGGAACACCGTCAGCAACAATAACAGTTGTTCATTAGCAGCTCTACCCAGAATAGCCGGACGGCAAAACCGCTGAGTACGCGTCTGGCTCTACGGTGGTCCGGTATGCATTAGCGTGGGAGCCGATAGATAAGACCGCTCCCGTTAGCTTTTAGTTTAGCTTTAAGTCAGTTATAATTCAACTCCCATTGTAATCGGACATAATTAAATAAGTGAAAATTCATTTTTGTCTTTTTAAAAACAAAAACCCGCGGCCCTCAATTTTGACTGGCGCAGCCGGTAGGATTGCTGGGATACGTCGCGTAAAGTCGTAAAGTGCTATTCGCGCGTACACGTAGTTACGGTTTCTTAAATTCAGTGACCGGGCTCGCAGCAATCCGAACCAACAAATAAATTTGTCTTCATTGGACGCGGCAGTTTTTACAAGGCATTACTAACTACAGCAGAAGGATGAAGACGGGCGTTATGTGAGTAAACCTTTTCGCATTCCATTCCCTGTTTTCATTTATTTCCGTTGGTTAGACCAAATAATCGTTATTTGATTTTCTATTTGCGTACTGACATCGTCGCTATAATTTCATTTACTTAGTTAAACTAGTTTTATAAATTGTGTTAAGATTTTAATTAAGATAAATATAACAAAATGGTAGACCAACCAATCAGAATTGTACCCAAAGATTTATTATGTATAATACCTAAATATGAGGGGGAAGAAAATCTGCTAAATCTTTTTATAAGAAAAGCACACTATATATATAACGGGTATGGCTCAACAACTAATGCAGTACAGCAACAATATGTATTCCACGCAATTACCAGTAGATTGCATGGTAGAGCCGCTGCTCTACTAAGTGAGCGCGAAGATATAAATTCATGGCCCGCGCTCAGAGAGGTATTAATTCAGCATTTCGGCGACCCACGCTCCGAGGAGTGTATCGCGATTGAATTAGAACAAATGCGTATTAACAACGGGGAAAGTTACATAGATTTTTGTCACAGGATACAGCAGACCCGTAGCACACTCTTTGCCAAGGTTAATCTTTTAACTGACGAAGGAGTAAAAGCGGCTAAAATGATAGTGTATAATAATATGGCATTAAATGTATTCTTATACAATCTGACTGAGGACTTAATCCGCATCGTACGCCTGAAAGGGTGCCCCAATTTAGAGGTCGCGCTAAGTATAGTCACGGAGGAGGTCAACTTTATGACTCAGTTTAACGCCAAACAAAAACAGCGACAGGCCTCGGCCGCACCCAGTAAACCAATAAGCACCATCCCAAATAATAACTATAAATTCGGATTACCAACCAACCCTCAAAACAAATTCGTTGCGCCTAACCCAGGCTTTAAGTTCGGTATTCCGCAACAACCCCAAGGTTTCAGATTCGGCCTTCAGCCCCAAAACACACCCCCACAGATTGGTTTTAGACCCAATTTTCAAACGAGCACCCCACCAACAGATTTCAGATTTAATCAAAATGCAGGACCCCAGAACTTTAGATTCGGCGCTCCACGACCAAATTTCAATTTCGGACAAGGTCCTAGACCACCATTTAACTCAAATTTTGCAAGACCACCTATGCCACAGCAACCTTTTGGCCACGGATTTAAATTCGGCATCCCGCCAAACGCAAACCGCCCCAAACCGTTAGAAGAACCGGACGTCTCGATGAGGACAGCCCGACCATTGAGGCAAAACATGTTGAATGCCTCAGCTGACACAGAAAACGTATTCTATAATAACGAAATTGTAGAGGAAACAACCGAGCAAAATGTCGATGCCGCATATTACGACGAAAACTACATGTACAATACAGAGGTCCCAGAAGTCCATGACATGCCCGCGGAGGCGTACGATTACGCAGATATGACGAGTACTGAAAATTTTCAGTTAACGGCCTCCAGTTTTCACCCGAAATAATAGAGTTAAATTGCAGTTCTGTTCTAAAATTACCGCACATAGTAATACCTGAAATCAAAGCACGCTTCATGATTGACACCGGAAGTACAAGGTCCTTCATTAGTCCTGCAAAAGCGGACGAATATTTTGCTGCTTTCAAATACTACGAGCCGTTCGAAGTGATAAGTACCCACGCCCGTAGCCAACACAGTGAGGCCATTTGCATACCGCTACTAAAAACTTTCCGATGCGTAGGCAAGCACAAGTTCTACGTGTATGACGTCGACAGTCGTTACGACGGCCTAATAGGAAGCGATCTATTGAAACAACTAGAAGCTACAATCGACATGAAAAATCAGATCCTACAAACACCCTACACAACCATACCAATTATATACAACCCGCCGTACGAAATACTACTAGAGCCCCGAACAGAATCAAGAGTCAAAGTCCCCACCGACCTACAAAATGGTGAGGCCATCATAGATTTTGTCGATTTTGGACAAGGAGTAAGAATGCCAAGTGCCCTTGTCACGTGCGAAAATTCATTCGCGTACACGGTGATTCAAAATACTTCCGAAGACACTATTTCAATGGCATTTGCTAAGCCGCTTAAAGTAACCAAACACGAAGGCGACGAATGTAACATAAACGTAACCTCGAGTAGTTACGAGGTTGACCAACTCTTAAAAGAAAATCTAAAAAAGTTACGGCTAGACCACACCAATAAAGAAGAACGAGAAGCTATAGAAAAATTATGTTCTGAATATCGAGACATTTTCCACTGCGAAGGTATACCACTTTCTTTCTCAAACAAGGTCAAACACGAAATTAGAACCAAAAACGAGGACCCCATATTCATTCGACCGTACAGACATCCACCCCTTTATAATGAAGAAATCCGGAACCAAGTGACCAAACTCTTAGAAAATGACGTCATAAGGGAATCGCACTCACCTTGGAGCGCACCAGTACACCTGGTACCCAAAAAGACGGACGCTTCAGGCGAAAGAAAATACCGAATGGTCATAGATTATCGCCGTCTCAACGAAGTGACCACGGATGATAAATACCCGCTGCCTAATATCGCCGATCTCTTTGATAAATTAGGGAAATCAGTGTATTTTAGTACCATCGATTTAGCGAGCGGATTCCACCAAATTGAAGTAAGGGAAGAAGACCGACACAAGACAGCGTTTTCCACGCAAGCGGGTCACTACGAGTTTACCCGAATGCCATTCGGTCTGAAAACGGGACCAGCTACGTTTCAGCGCGCAATGGACAACGTGCTCAGAGGATTACAAGGACTGCATTGCCTCGTGTACTTAGATGATATAATCGTGTATTCATCTAGCCTGCAAGAACACATCGAGAAATTGCGTATGGTTTTCGACCGATTGAGGGAGACAAACCTAAAAGTGACATTGGACAAGTGCGAATTCTTCCGCAAAGAGGTACTTTACCTTGGCCATATGATAACTAAGGATGGACTTAAACCTAATGATGATAAGATACAGGCCGTTCTGAATTTCCCAATTCCAACAACGACTACCCAAATCAAAAGCTTTTTGGGACTAGTGGGATATTACCGTAAATTCATCAAGGACTTTGCCAAAATCACCCGGCCCTTAACATCCTGTTTAAAAAAGCGAAACAAAATAGAACTCACAGAAGAATTTGTAGGCGCTTTTGAGAAATGTAAAGAGCTGTTAGTAAATGCGCCTATCCTGCAATTCCCGGACTTCACAAAACCATTTATACTCACAACTGATGCGTCGGATTTCGCGGTCGGTTCAGTAATATCCCAGGGCCCTATAGGCTCTGATAAATCAATAGCCTATGCCAGTCGCACCCTGAACGACGCTGAAACCAGGTATAGTACCGTAGAAAAGGAGCTATTAGCCATTGTTTGGGCCGTGAAGCATTTCAGGCCATACCTATACGGTAGGCGGTTCACCATCTATACCGACCATAGACCCCTTGCCTGGCTCAATAATATGAAGGAACATAACAGCAAACTCACCAGGTGGAAGCTCCGTTTGGCAGAATTTGACTATGACATCGTCTATAAAAAAGGAAAACAAAATTGTGTAGCGGATGCCTTATCGCGTATCAAGGTCAACGCGATAGAGAAAGACGTCGACTCTATGAAGGTCAATGTAGAAAAGAAACAGAAGCGAAACCAAGAAAAGGAAACAGATAGAGACACTCCAGACGACGACAATATAACCGTCTACCAGATAATACCGTCAGAATCAGAAGAAGATAAAAGCGAGGACACAATCATCTTGTCATCCGAATCGGAATACGCCCCGCTTACCCCTCTATATGAACCAAGGTCGCCTTTTTCTATTCCATCCGCAACAAGCGACACGCTGACAGCATCGGAACACTCGGAAACGGAACATTCAGTTTACGAAACGGATTCTTCCGGAATCCCCATTATGAACGAAGCCATCGATACTAAGCCGAACCAAATATTAATACACACGTGGTTCAGAGGAGAGCTGGCAGTAAAAAACTTATCAAGGCCAAAACAAAAAATTTTGGAAGTCCACTTACCATTGGAAAGACTAGATTTAGTAAAACAGTTCTTAAAAGAATACATTAAACCAAAAGTGAAATATTTCATCTATTTTGAAGATAAAGGACACCGAAAACAATTCGCCGAAGTAATTACCACATTATTCAAAAAGGATACCGTAAAGATTATCGAATGTACGCAGAGGGTCATATATATTGAAGATGAAAATGAGCAGGTAGAAATTGCGAAAAAGTACCATATTGGAAAAACCTGCCACCGAGGAATAAAAGAGACGACTACGCATCTAAAACGAACATACTATTGGAATAACATGGAGGTTACAGTAGCCACCATAATAAATTCGTGCGACGGTTGTAAAACCATGAAGTACGACAGGAAACCACTGAAACCGGAACTACAACTCACGCAGACACAAACAAAACCATTCCAGGAGATTTTCATCGATGTTTTCACCATAGAAGGAAAATCATATCTAACTTTAGTCGACGCTTTCAGTAAACTCGGACAAGCCATGGCGATTGAGAACAAAACCACACCTGAAATAATTAGGGCTCTTATTAGGTATTTTTCTATCTATGGAGTACCACATAGAATCAGTGCTGACTCCGGGTCAGAATTCAATAATGCCCTGCTGAAGGAAACTTTAAGCCTCTATAAGGTAGACCTACATATTGGTACCCCACACAATTCGAACTCAATGGGGGTGGTCGAAAGGTTTCATTCAACCCTTATCGAAATTTATAGACTAGCCAAATATGAACACAAACTCACAGATGCAGCGTCAGTAATGACCTACTCGCTCATGTCATATAATCATACAATCCATTCCACCACAGGACTAACGCCTTTCGAAGTAGTATTCGGTCACACCGACTCTAAGAACCCATTTAATGTCGAATTTAACAGGGAATATACACAAAAATTAGTGCAAGACCACAAAAACCGCATTAAATTTCTATACAAGTATTTAACAGATAAAGCTATAAATATTAAAAAGAAAATCAAGGAGAAACTTGGAGGGGAAAAAGAGTTCAAAGTAAAGGAGGGAGACACTATTTTCGTAAAAGGCGTAAACGTTAGAAGAGGAAAGGATAAACCGCGGTACGAAAAGGCGGAAGTCGTAGGAGAAATAGACAGGAACATAGTACCGATTAAAATGAAAGGTCGTGAGACTAAAGCACCAATTAAGGATTTAAAACGTCCTTCACAGGTGCGCCCTGGTCCTGCTGCAGACGTCAGCTGCCCTGGCCCTTCTACTTCAGCAGATCAGGGATAACCCCGGAATCCTCCCGATCAAAGAAGGTCAAGCTCTTATAAGTAGTGATAAGTGGTCTATTATTAAGACTCTAGAGTTAAGTTTAATCAGAGACGATTTAGATTTTAATTTTGATAGATATTTAGATTTGAATAAGCATGTAGAGAACCATTTCGGAAACAAACCTATTAACGCAGGCATCAACGACATAAAGACTCAGACAGATTTTATCAAAAATATTACTATGCAGAAATTAAACCAACTAATGCCAGTTAAAAGAGTTAAACGCGGCCTCCTAAATCCCTTGGGATCGATAATCAAATTAATTTCCGGAAATTTAGACAATGACGACGCCATGAAATATGACACGTTAATACAAAATATAAAATCTAAGCAAATCACGGAAAATAAAAGAGTAACAGTGGTCGTAGAAATGCTGAAATCATTGGTGAACATTACAAACGATACTAGAAACAATTTCATTCAATTGGATAAGGCAATTTGGGAAGTTAAGCAACAGTTAATTAGCGATAACGCAACTAAGGACACTCTCAAGATCATTAACACGTATCACTTATTTTTCCATAATTTCCAAACTTTCTATACCATATTGGACGAAATTGAAACTACTGTAGCATTCAGTAAGTTAGGTATGTTACACCAAGCTATTTTAGACTCTAACGAATTATTGTCAATACTTAAGGATGTAGAACGAAAAGGTAAACTTATGTTCACGGCAAACTTCGAAAATCTACTGAAATTAGAGCAATGTATAGAGTTAAAAGCTTACGCGAAGGAAAATCAAATAACTTTCATTATGGACATACCCCTTGTAGAAAACGACACATATACATACTACAAGGTCCTCCCCCTACCTGTCTCAAATTCCCGTAGCCAAACTCACGTTATCCTGCCAAAATTTCCCTATTTACTGACGAAAAGGTTGAAAACGGTGTCACTAGCACGCCCATGTAAGGAAATAGAAGAGTCCTTATTTCTCTGTGAAGAAGATAACTCATCCTCTTTGGTCAAGGATACCTGCATTGCCAACCTGCTCCGATTCGCAACGGATACAACGCAGTGCCACCAGATACCAGTTGACGTAGAAGAGGTAAAAGTGCAGAAAATACAGGATAACCGATGGATGGTGTTTGTCAGGACGGACGTCCTCCTCACTCAAAATTGTGGCAACGAGATAACCCATCACCACCTGCGAGGGACCTACATCGTGACTACAGACGACGATTGTGAAGCCGAAGTCGAAGGCTTAGTCATGAGAAAACATCGAGAGTACTCAAGAAGATTGTCTCTACCTGCATTACCCATTATAAACCTGCCTGCATTGGTGCCGCTGGAGAGGACGCGCTTCGTGGAGCCCTTGAACGTGAAGGGCATAGATCTCACCAACCTACAGCAACTAGCCAGCATTTTAGTGAAAAGTGAAAGTGAAATGGGTCAATATAGTGAGCGTGATAGTGCGATTAACATGAAGAGAATAAGCATAGGAACACTAATTTTATACGTAATTTTAGTTATAGTTTTTACATTTTGTGTTTCATTTTACTTTTATCGACGAAATTATCGTGGCAAAGAAAATCTGCGCGATAATTTCGATCTTAAGGAGGGAGGAGTCATGCATGCTGGAACACCGTCAGCAACAATAACAGTTGTTCATTAGCAGCTCTACCCAGAATAGCCGGACGGCAAAACCGCTGAGTACGCGTCTGGCTCTACGGTGGTCCGGTATGCATTAGCGTGGGAGCCGATAGATAAGACCGCTCCCGTTAGCTTTTAGTTTAGCTTTAAGTCAGTTATAATTCAACTCCCATTGTAATCGGACATAATTAAATAAGTGAAAATTCATTTTTGTCTTTTTAAAAACAAAAACCCGCGGCCCTCAATTTTGACTACGTATAGAACGGTCACTCGTTACCCCCTACCCTCACTTCCACCCCGCGTCAGGACACGATTGACTACTCTGCGCGCGGGCTGCACAGGCCGCTGCAAATACCCGTGTAGCGTTCGTGCGTATGTGTAGTGTCTGTGAATAAATATAGTGTTGTGTGCGTAAGACAGCAGATTTTGTATGAAGAAACGCGGAGTGTCCGGGCTGTGCTCGAGTGCAACACGTAACTTTTCATCCCCCCTCAGCGAGAAAATAACTAAAGTCGTCTACTTACGTTCAAATACCTACCTATACTTCTCGCGTGATTGTTGAGGGAGGAAACTCATTTGCGCATTATGAACAGTTTCAGTCAATTCTGTTGGAGCCAAATAAACTTCCTCGACGCTATAATCACTAATTTTAGGTTTTTCACTCATTTTCAAGTTTCTTGTTTTTAATCTGTATGCGCCGATTCAATATTTGTTTCGTATTCTTCGTAAATTGTAACGTTTGGTTGATGCAATATTTCTCTTACCTTTTATTCCGCTCCTGCACATACGTACTTGTTTATGTACGAGCGAGACTAGTCGAGACTAGGGGTGCGTTCCAAAACATTTAGCTGTTTGTCGGGTGAATTTTACCGGATGAATTTTGGTTTCGGAACTAGGCTGAAAATGTTACTCTTCGATCTGTCGTACGTTTAAATTGCACAAAAACTCTGGTAGCACCGGCAATAGCATCGATCGGCGCGCGAAATTCAATTTTTCTTAGGTTTTATGTCAAGATGTGTATGTGGAGATACATTACAATCTGTTCACGGTTGTTTTGCCTCTGATATTTGTCACTGTCTCTGCCTAGTCATTACACACAATCTTGAATCATCAATCAAGAAAGCTACTTCACGTAGCTGTGAACGGAGTGTACTCATGTATAGTCATTTTGCGAAAATGAGTAGTTTTGACTTAGTACATACATAAAATCTGAAACAGTGAACAGTCTTTATACAAAACTGTATCTACCTGATAATTTCTAGTTGAAGAGAATTTGAATTTCGCGCGCCGATCCAGGATATATGCCCAAAAAAGATCTTTAATTAACAACATCTTTCATCTTTATCTAAAATGATTATAATATTTTGCCGTCGCAGAACACCTAGTATAGTGTGAATTGGAATGATAAAATTTTCAACTTATATTTCCTTTCAACCCTTGTTTTCATTATAACTTCTCTCGTTACGTCAATTTTGACAGCCGAGTGAAATTCAACTCTGATTTTACCAGGGTGAATTATTTACACTGTCAGGTGGAATTTCACTCTGTCGGAGGCGTTCCAAAACACTAGAGTAAAATTCACCGTTGCGTTTCGGAACCAGCATCGAGCGAATTTCACCCTTCACCGAGTGAATATTGCCTGTTTTGGAACGCACCCGTAGTAATCGTGCTAGTGTGGAGAACGAGTCAGTCGAAAAAACTTGCATGGTGGCAACCGCCTTCGCTGTCGTTATCAAGAAAATTCAAATCCCGTGCAATTAATTAGTGTCATAGCTGTGTATATCTGTGCAACAATCGAGCCAGGCCATCTCCAAGGACTATCAAGGTACTGTGTACTCCTTTTCCCTTCGAAATTGCATCTTTACCTTGACTACTCCCGCGCAGTTTCGTTTTTTTTCATCTACCGCATGCATCAAACAAAACTTTATACAGTCCACTTAAATTTAGTTAAATCCGCGTAAACATACATTTATGTTTTTGATGGGATCATCTTAACAAAATGTTCCGTAAATTAAAAGTAGGGTGAGGTGTGTAATAAAAAACCGATTTGATGATGCTAGACACTATCATGTAATCAATACGAATGCACGGCTTCAGATCCGGCTTGTGATCCAGGCGTTGAAGGACGCGACGCGCTGGTATACGGTCGGCAGGCCGGACTCGCAGCCTCTGGCGGACCCGAACAATGTCACGCCGATCTTAGAACAGAAATAATAGAAGATTATGTACCGAGAGAACCAAGTCGTGCCTTACGTCACGAGCGACATATTGGACCCTATGCGTAGCGAGGGACTCTATAGTTAACTCCCGAGCGCAGCGATGGTACAGTAAAATCTAATTATTAAGTCGCCCAAGACGAGATCAGACTTGGTTCTCTAGTGGTTCATACGCTACTTTTCATACCTCCTGCTAGAAAATAAAACCCCAAGAATATGAGTAATACTTACGTCATAACTCACTAGGTGTAGGTACTCACTAGGCAACTCGGTATTGTTCACAATAAACTAAAAGAAATTAGAATTTACCTACGAATTTTCGTAGAAAAGCACACAAATCCTTAATAAAACAGAATGTAAATACTACGTGAAACATAAGACCACAGAATTTCATTTTCATACGAATTAGACGATCCAAATTTAAATCACTTTACTCCCTAGGGAGTTTTATACAACATTATTGACCTGCCATAGCCCTCGAGATTGTGTTAAAATAATAGTAACTTATGTTACGTTGAGATTGTATGACATATAATCTTGTTGGCTCGTCGCACTCTTTGGCGTAGCTGTAAGTGTGGCGAGCATCTAAATTGAAATAAATAAATAATGAGTCATTTTCGAGGTGGTTATGCAAAATATAATAAGCGAAAAATGAGTCGGGTGTGCGCGGACAGGCGGGCCAGCAGCGGGCGGGATACTGACCAGCACTTTGTCTTCACCGTTGATGATGACGAGCGGGTTGCCGGAGTCGCCGCCGCAGGCGCCGCGGCTGCTCGCGCCGCTCGTGCACACCGAGGCCGCGGTGACCACGTTGCCGTACGTCTGCTGGCACACGGCGTTGGTGATCACCGGCAGCTGCACGTATCGCAGAGACTGGTAGCTGGTGATCCCGGCGTCTGCCACACACATCGAGCGTTGCTGTCACTCTGTCACGCTCATCTATCGATTACTTCTATCGGTTTCGACTGAATCGGAAGCAAAAAACACAGGAACAGAATCCTTCCTTTTCAAGGTATATACTGTACTGTACTGTCACAAGGTATATATACCTTGATTAAATTATTAACTAGTCGATAGTGACGCCATACAAAAGTCAGTGATGTTTATATTATTAGTAAAAATGTAACAACACAATGAAACAAGTCTTAAAACATTTGAGTTTCAATACAAATTATAGGGCACTGGGTGTAGTTAGAAAAATGGTATCCGTCCATTACACAAACCTTTTTTTTAAAACCTGGCTTGTCATAACTAACGTTTGACAAACCCACGGGTACCCAAATGATTACGTATTACTCGTACACAAAAACATTTAACAAGTTGGTTATATTTCAAAATAATTACTTGACAAAACGTTCTATAACATATTATTTGACAAAGAATTATTTTTTTTTGTTAATTAATAAATGTTTAGTAAAAAAACAAAAACTTGACTTTATATTATGAAGTGTCATTTGACAAGCAAATCAATTTATATAAGTAAAATAAATACTTAATTATAATTTATAGTTTTCGGTCGTAAGTAACCTAGCGCGGTTAGTTACGACCACAACACACGAGCCGAGCGAGCATCGGCCTCTATTCACGACAATTACAATTACAACATTTAGTATGAAGACGATAAGCAAATTTTTGTATGACAAGGTTTCGTTTGGTATAATTATATTATTTACTTATGTGCCGCGGCAGCGGCCGGCGAAGTGCCAGATACGAATCGATTTTGCAAATTAAGTGTGAAACAAAAAGTAGGTTAGGTTAGAATATGACAAACAACGCACGAGCCGAGCGAGCATGCCGCGGCAGAATAATTAATTGATATAAAGTTTTGATAGCGTAAAAATGGGTCATCGCAAGTTTACGTCATGCTAATCAGATAAAATTGGGAAATGTTAAAAATATCTACAGTCCAATTACCTATATATATTTTTTGCAGTAAACATTAAAAATATCGAAATATTTTTAATTATACTTGTAAGGATAATGGAGTCAATAGTGTGCTCAGGCGGCATGGCATAGTGTGTATTTTTTTTTGTGCACTCACTGTCGCTGGTCCTTCCAAAACCGGCGGTGAGGGCCGTCCATCCCACGAAAAGGTTGGTGAGCAGATTGCCGGTCGGCAACGTCACGGGCGCGATATATTCTGAAACAGGAGAAGGGAGGTCATTCAAAACCAAGAGAGATGCAATGTGAGCCAGGAAACCGGCGCGGCGCAAGTGTAGCAGGCACTCACCCGAGTAGGTAACGTAGTTGTGGCTGATCATAGCGAGGTCGTTGCTGAGGTTCACAGGGTTATAGTTGTTGTGCATTTCCACGTTGGAAGTGGAGAGGCGGAGGCCGCCCGCGAACAGCAGCTTGGAACCCAACACGACCGTGAAGGAGCGCGCCTGGTTGGGGCCGTCCCACCAGCAGTGCGCCGCCGTCAGCGAGCGCGTGTGGCTCAGCAAGGTGGAGCCGCACACGGAAGTTTGACCAGAGGTCAGCGCGATCACCAGGCCACCCTGAGGAACTTACGGTTCGGTCAAGGACGATCCAAGAGTGCCGGTAAGCGCGGCTGCTACGACGGTCACTCACCACGAAAGGGAAGTCGCCGAGCGGCGCGTCCCAGCCACCGACGATGCGGCCTACGTTGGGCCCGGCGGCCTCCTCGGCAGCGCGGATGCGCTCGGCCTCAGGCACGCCGACGGCCTCGTGGTAGGAGCGCAGCGGCTCCGGCGCCGCCGCACTCGCCGCCACGCATAATGCTACCAGTACCAACACTTTCATGTTTTCGATTGTAAATTTTACTCAGGTTGGCGTTTATATATGAGTATGAGCTTGCTATTACGAATTATCTGTTACTTAGTTTCTGCCTGCGGCTTCGCCCGCGTGATATTTTGATTTTTGAGCTATCCCATGGGAATATTATTTGTCCAAATAAAAATAAGTCTATGTCCTTAGATTATCCTTCGAACTACATCCATGTCAAAAAACAAGTGTATCCGTTGCTCTGTTGCTGCCTGAAAGAATAACATTACAAACCAACAAACACACTTTGTTGGTTTGTAATGTAACCCGCTTTCGGATTTACAATATTAGTAAGAATTGGATAATCTTATCGTAGATTGTGTTTTTCAGCGAACGAAAATAAATAACTTAGTTATTTGGTGACTTTACCTAATTATCTATATTTTCGTAAGCCTGGATTTTAAAGATAACTTATGATGAATGTGTAACTTAATCGAATAAAAATAGTTATTTATAACAACTCTGCTCTTGCACCTTAATTAATACCACACTGATATCTTATATGATAACACTTATCTGCTGCGCTATCTTTTCTGTATCGAGCTCTTTTCCATCTACACTACTTGTACAGAGAAGCTCGAAGGTTCCCAGGATGACTCTCCATCATTTCACACTATTTTTATTTCATCAGGAACTTCAACCTACTTGATCTATAAGAATCATCAGGGACTGTGTCAGCCCTGGCTTCGTTTTAATAGAGGACAACCGACCACGCTTCCAATAGTTTATTTCTAAATTATACGCAAACCTTGTTTTACGTATTATCGTCCAATAATTATATTTTCCTCAACTTGACGGTTGCCCCGGTAAGTCCTTGTCAAACATACATAACAGGGTAGTTGACTGGTATTGAATTAATTAAAGGCGTTAGAATTGAAATGTCTGCAATAGCATCGTCAAAAATAACAGTTTAAAATAACTAAAAATCACGTAGCAGCATATACATAAATTAATATAATTATGTGTTTCTACACTTGCTAGTTACGAGTAAATATTGAGATGGAATTACATTTCAAGTGAAACAATTGCATGATTCTCTACATTGAACTTTGCACCCAGAGATCTCAATTCTTTTTGTCGGCGAAGTCGACAACGACGCATATTTTTATTAATAAGTATTGAACTTTGGCTCATTTTTACATTAATTTTTTTGATGGGATAACGTTTCTTTTTGTACAAAAATCGTTAGTAATCATCATTGATACATTTTTATTGGTGAAATGACTATTTTCGTACGTTAACGTAATTAGTAAAGCTTTCTTTTTGTGCTATTTTCCATGTTCTCGTACCATCAAAATATTAGAGTGAATTGCCCTATTCATTGTCTACACGTTTGTTACACTTTTTTGTTTATTTATTTTTTTACCGATTTGTTATAAATTCGAAACAGTTATCGTTGTTGTGAAAAAACTAACCGTTCATATTGTAATGCATTAGGCGCACGCCCGTTGTAGGTATGCAGTAACTATGATGTAATCTGCGATGTTTACGTGATCACGCTTCTAGGGTGCTCTATTGTTTTGCGTTTTTTTTGGTGCCTTTTGTTTCCCGGTCTTTTGTATTCGGTTTTATGGTTTTTTTTGTGTGTATTTGAGAATAATAGGGAAGTCTCGAACTTTCGTCTTGTTTACTTTGTTAAACACAATGGCACCGATATTTCGAGAACTTTTCAACCTGCTACTCTGTTAACAAAAGCGTTTATTAGATCGAGTAATGTCACGACTCGTCTAGTAAATTCGAGACTGTAATGACGGATATAAATACGCCGGCTGACCCTTGGGGACTCAGTTATTCGTTTACTGTCGAAGCGATAACATCTCGTGTTCAAGTGCAGTACCAGTGATTGTGAAGTGACTAGTTTGTGTGAATATCAGTGCCAGTGTGAAGTGTTTGTGCGAACAGTTGTGTCGTGCGTATCGTGATTTTGTGCAATAAAGTGCAAAGTGAATAATCGGCGTTTTAACTGATTATCCAAGAACCCATCTCGAAACAATATAGATAGAGCGAGCAGAGCCCGTACACACGCAATGGAGAATGATACTTACTCGTAACTCGTGGCGCTACTACTGTTTTCATGCATCTTGCTAATGTAATGTTATCATTATCTGTATTTTTGATCGAGCGAGCAGTGTACTTCGAGATCGGCAAAATTTTCTTCTTTTCTTCTAAGTAAGTTTGTTTAGGACCACCTGGCCACCCGGCCAGGGTTGGTGTTAGGGTTTTTAAGCAGCTTAAAGGCCCCGGACATGGCTATACGGTTGAAACAATCGGGGCCTACAATTTAACGTGTCTTCCGAGCCACGGTAACGCTCAGTTGTAAATGCCACCCGCCGTCACCTTCTCTACCTACTGCTCGCATTTTTCAACGAATCATGAAAAAAATTGTTTCAAATATTTTTGGATGTTATTGACGTCGACGATTTTTTTGGGGGGAAACTTGATGTAGCGTTTTGTACCAGTCGATTTCGATTATTAATATTTAGTAAAATTGTATAATATTATGTAAATCCTAACAATATTTGCAAGTATTAATCAAATCGGCCAAGAGCGATTCGGTTTACAAACATTCAGTTAAAAAGACGTGAGGTCTACTGTTCGGAGAACTACTAGTTAAATTTCTGGGATGAAATATTAATGCAGACATAGGTAATTAGCTATTGATGGCTTAGTACCTCTTTAAGTGAAACCAACCTCCACGGAACCACGGTACCTAGATATCATTACCGTGACGGGACGGAACCTCCAATCCACGGATTTGTAACAATTAATAGTAATAATATCCGTTCTTATTGCGGTTTTCTTTTATTCACGATTCTCATACTTTCACGCTATTTATTTCAGAACAATACATGAATTTCCGTAGAGTTAAAAGCACATATAATATTGTTATTCCAACGAAAATATTCCTGTACAGAAAAACTAAATTGTAGAATTATTTTTGATAAGTACTATTCAATAATATTCACTTAGATTTTTTCCTTTGTTTCAAATATCAAGATTCTAGGTCATCTGGAAGTGGGTTAGGTTTTTGATCTATAAGACAGTGAATGAATCAGTGAATCGGTCAAAGAAACCCGTAATTAAACGTTACTATACCATTAACTATTTGAGCATAGTTTGTGAAATTTTGGTTCCTTATTAAGCTAAGGGACTTAAAATAAATGTGCCAATTTCATACATGCAGGTTTTTGAGTTGTGAAGGGCTCATAAGTAGCTCGAAACGGTTCGTCTTCTATTGTTCCTTGGCTGAACGCACTTAGGTACGTGCGTCTAGAAACCTGGAGTAGTACCTGTAGACCCTGTAGTAGTGTAAGCTGTATGGTGTTCCATCCAGTACGGTATAAAATCGTAAAATTTTCACTCGTAAAACTTAATTCATTTTGTTCCAGTGTTCGAATCTGCCCGCGCGTCCTCTCCCTGCATAGTATTCTTGGACGAGCTAGACGCGTTAGCGCCGCGTAGGGGAGCCGCGGGAGACTCGGGCGGCGCTAGTGACCGCGTCGTCAGCCAGCTGTTGGCTGAACTCGACGGTGTCGCCTCTAGTGAAGGTAACTACTTGTGTTCGAATCTGCCCGCGCGTCCTCTCCCTGCATAGTATTCCTGGACGAGCCAGACGCGTTAGCGCCTCGTAGGGGCGGGCGCCTTCAGCGAAGGTATCTTCATACTATCCACCCACGTTTCCCCTTTCTAATTTGGTGGGATTCGCGTTGGACTTCGCCTCTGAGGAACAAGCTAGGTATTATAGTTTAATCTACGATGACTGTTATACCCGCTTCTGCTCTCGTACAATAGGGAATCGACGGCATCGCAAGATATTCACTTAACTGTAATAACTTCATCGATCGACTTGTAACAAAACTTGACAGCTACTGAATCTCCATTGAAGTGAATCACCCCTACGCTTTGCTAAAGTATTTTTACATTGTGAACTGATTGTAACTTGGAAAGTATTCTCTGCCTTTTTTTGTATCGAATGCAAACAAATACGGAAATCAAAAGAATGTTGGTTTTTGTACTCGTATACAAAAAACCTGATAAAGATTAAAAACACGCGCAAGCCGCTTCCTATCTTGAAAATATTTTGACTGTATACTCTATAAAATTTATCTTGATCTCTGCGATAGCTGTCAGAAAATTCACGCCTATGAAGTCCTGAATTTCTTAATAGTACATACAGTACCTGCCAATGTCATACTTTGTGGGCATGCCGATTAGTGATGGGCGACGAGTGATCGTGACCACAGAGTTTTAGGTAGTTTTAATTAAAATATCGATAGTTTATACCGACGATATTTTAAATAAAACTTAATTTATCATTAATTTTATTGTATATTTTAATATTATAACATTTTTTACATGTGTAATTAAATTAAACCCAATTATATGTTACATTAGCATCGATAATAGTGAAAAACGTCGATAAATACTATCATTACATTATTATGAGTATTTAATTAATATCATAACATTATTTACATGTGTACATACTTGATCTAAAATAATAGTAAGTAAATAAAATCCGATTTCTCACCTTCAACTACTCATTCGATTTAATTACAACATTGTTTGAAAATCGTTTTTTTTCACCACTATCTCAACTCTAAATATGTCAATATATAACTGTCGCAGAGATCAAGATAAATTTTATAGAGTATAGCTGCTTCGGCTAGTAATCATTCGATTATGAATGAATTAAGTACTGATAATATTTTTGATCCTTCCAGAGGCGGACTCATCATCGTTCGTATTCGTGATGGGCGCGACGAACCGGCCCGACCTGCTCGAGCAGTCCTTGCTCCGTCCCGGCCGACTCGACAAGATGATCTACGTCGGCCCTTACTGCGGCCTGCGGGAGAAGACTGGTGTGCTGACTGCGCTCGCTAGGAAGTGAGTATTCTGAATGAACTATAATAGATCCAACCGTTTATTTTCTATTTGACAGATCTAATTTGACAGTTATAGTGTTGTGACCAAGTGATTATAGTGGACACGATATCGATTCATTTTTCTCTCGTAATTCAAAAAACACAAGCAACTATAATGGTAGATTGGGATAAACACGTGGCGATAGATAATATGAATCAACAATTAATTATAAATGTCGGCGATAGCTTGAGTGACAGCGACGATGAATCTGATTTTGATTCATAAATAAAAAAAAATAAAAGTCACAATAATTGTTTCATATCATTTCATACCAATCTATATTTATACTACATTAGAATGCTACATTATACCCGTGTAAAAATTGTTTATTTATTTATTTATTTAATAGAAGGGTCAACAGCTTCAATAACAAAATACATACACGTTAATAAACAATATCGATATCTCAATCGTAACATCACTATGTTGATAGCCATAGAACGTAAATTTTTAAAAACGTTTGTTATTTTATGTAATTTATAAAAAAAAAACTACTGCAGTTATGGACTCAATTTGTCAAAGATGATTATTATACGGGATCAAGGAGCAAACTTAGGCAGTTGTCATATTTTTAAAACCTCGCATTTAAAAGTGAACTTTTGCGTAACATGACGCAGTTACGTTCTATTGGTGCTGTCAAAAAGAAAATAAACGGTTGGATCTATTATAGTAAGGACAAATTCCATCGCAAACGACTTCTAAACATCTCTTAGCCGGCGGTGGCCTCCCGTGCCCCACATGAAAGTCGTTAAATCAACTTCGGACCCAAGTGGGCTGCTGTAGGGACAACCTTGTAAAATGGGGATATTCAGAGAGCGTTCAGTGCCAAGCCGTGGTGGCCTAGAGGTACTGACACTCGCCTTGTAATCGTGAGGTCGTGGGTTCTAATCCCAGTCCCGTACCAATGAGTTCTTTGGAATTTAACACCACTGGCTTTTCGGTGAAGGAAAACATCGTGAGGCAACCTGCATGCGTCCGTAGAAATTCGATGGCGTAATGTGAATCTACCAACCCGCACTGGGTCAGCGTGGTGGATATAGCCCAATCACCCTTAGTGGGTAGGTCTGCGTCCTGCAGTGGACTCTTAAAAAGGCTGGTATAGTACATTATAGTACAGTAGAGTTCAGTGCCAGTGTGAAGCCCTAGTGTAAATATGGAACACCTTTCATGCCCTCAGTCCGAGCTGTAGTCTCCAGGACCTGTATAATGCATACCTTAGCGGACGGGCAGTGGTAAAGCTTTGGAAAAAGGCCGTATAAATACGTCGAGACCGCGGAAGGCAGGGAAAGTGGCAACGACTCCAGCAGTCCTCTTCTTTCGCGGCCTCCAATCCTCAACTGCAGTGCCGTCCATACGACACTGCGGTGACCCCCATATGGCACCCAACGTACCGATCACTTTATAAGGGAGCCACCTCGGGTCCCTCATAGCTTCACCGTTCTTAGTCAAATCGGCGGGGCCTGTGATGCCGAATATCATAAGTCGGACGCTAGATATAATTGTACCCTGTTAGGTATTTTACTATGAACGAGAAAATATCTGTAAATGTATTTTTGAGATAGCTTAGGCAAAAAACAATCGGAAAATATTCGTTTTAGATCATAAAATAACAAAATAATTTTTAAAAATCAATACAAAATATTCCGTTTTTTAAATCTGTGCATAAAATAGTCGCCGCTATGTTGTGACGTCATACGGCTATGTAAACATTGAATAGTTTGTACACTAGTATCTTAGAAACATCACACCAACAAAAAAAGTTATAATAAATGGTTAATAATGAGTTATTAACCATTTATAATAACTAATTTTAAACTTATTTCTCAAACTTGCAAACAAATACACTATCGTGAAAATATTTACGCGTTCGCATCGTTTACATAGCCTAGTGACGTCATTCGTGACCACAGAGTAAAATAATGACATCCATCGTTTTCGTAAATCAGGCGCGAAATTTTGAAACTGTAAATTTAAAATCCACTTTTAAAGCGCTTAACGATTGATTTTTTTGTGGTTTATTAGACCAACAGAATCTGACTGAGTTGTAATCGTGTTTGCAGGTGCAAATTACGTCCAGAAGTGAACCTGGAGTCGGTGGCGGCGGCGCTGCCGGAGCGCTGCACGGGCGCCGACCTGCTGTCCGTGGTGTCGACCGCGCGCTCCGCCGCCGTCAGAAATGTTGTCGCGAAACTTCATGCAGGTACTATACAGGGTTATTTCTAATCAATTACCAACCTTTTAGGGGTTTATACTGTACATCAAAACTAACAACTTAAGTTCTGCTACTTTTGTCAAAACTAAAAAAAAAATATGTTTTTTTTTACCCAGTTATCATTCCTTGAATGACCGTGGCAGGGTGTATAGGCGCGATGTTTTGTTTATTATATTATAACCATTAAAGTCACATCACATACGAGTATAATCCGATGCTTGTTTGAACAACATCGCGGATGATATCTTAAAGTTATGTTAAAACTGCGCGTAGCTTTGTGTGAGCTTCAGTCAGGATTGGATATTGCGCAGCTTGTAGCTAACTTCACATCCGCCGACTTGTGTGGTGCGGCCTATAAATCGTATGGTCAAACGCAAGCTTGTCAAGCAATAAAAAAGTATTTTTAAACGCTGTTTGGCTGTATTTTTAAACGCTGTTTTTTTCTTTTTAATAGTCCACTGCAGGACGTAGGCCTACCCAAGAAGGGTGATTGGGCCATATCCGCCACGCTGGCCCAATGCGGGTTGGTGAATTCACATACACCCTCGAATTCCTTCTACGGACGTATGTAGGTTGCCTCACGATGTTTTCCTTCACCGCAAAACCAGTGGTATGAAATTCTGTACATAAATGTCAAAGAACTCACCGGGGATTTAAACCCACTACCTCACGATTGTAAGGCGGGTGTCACTACCTCTTGACGATCACGGCTGTCTGTCTGTCACCAGGCAGTATCTCATTATTATTTATTATTTACAGTAAAATATAGCTTTACAGATTACACAAAATCCAATACGCTACATTTTATACTTTACCTAAAATACTATATACATAACAGGTACTTAAAAATTATATGTACCTCATGTACCGTTATAGCTAGAAAACTAAAATGTTCATAGACATTAAGTACCTACCTTAAGGCGGCCAACCGTCCCGCATTTTGCGGGACCGTCCCGTAATGCTAGACGAAATCCCGCTTTGAAATTATTAGTAAAATAGTCCCGTAAAACGTTGTATGCGTCCCGCATGTCCCGCATTCCTATTTTTCTACCACACTTCTACACAACACCTACACGCGCGCACGGTCAACAGCGAAGGAACACAGATTACCTATAATAGCGACAAGCGTATCGCGCAAGCGCTAATCTCGTTCTCTTTCTCTCTACTAAACTCATAAGGCGTAAGAGCGGGAAAGGGGCGCACGAGTAATGGAATTGTTTTGATTTTGAAAATTAGACATTAATTAGTGCATGCCGTGACACGATATTGATAGGTTAAATTATTGCTTTTTGCTTAAGGTTTTTATTTTATCAGTTCCGTCCGATAATTTTTCAATGCCGCCGACAGTCAAAAAGCGGACTTGTAAATTCACTGAAGATTTACTAAAAGAATTTCGCTTGTTAAAAAGTGTCACTCCAGTGACAAATATGATTTTAAAAATAAATGACTTCTACCTAAGTTTTGTGTTTTTAAAAAACTTTTTGGTAATTACATCTACTAATCCCTAAACCCCCCCCCCATTCACAAAAGGTTAAGTCCCGCATTCAGTTTTCGGAAAGTTGGCCGCCTTAACCTACCTAACCAAAAGGAGTCGACACTGCAAAGCGTACCCCTCTGCCAAAAGTACGCGACCGGCGGTCATGAACTTTATATAAATATATCGGTCTGGTTGAGCTTGTGTTGCGTTCATTTTCAGCTAGTGTCAGTCAATTACCTTATATTTCGGTTTGTGTGCGTTTCTTCATGCCCCACTGACTTGGCAGACTTCGGTGCTTAGGCGTGTCGACTACTTTTGGTTACATAATGTTCTCAGATGATGTATTTCTGTTGCCACTAGAACAACAAATACTAAAAACAGGATAAAATCGCTCGATATTAATAAAATGGTAACAGGTGCTTGAAATATTCATAGATCTATTATTTAGTTTTTTTTTTATTATTATTTTATTTTTTTATACGGGCACATGTACCTTTATTAACAACAATATGATACAACACTACTTTATATGCTAAAACTACCTACACTATTACTACATAGAAAGCAATTGGATCATCCACAGACCCTTGAAGGTCTAAAGATAATCCAAGTGCTCAAGCCCACTGCCAGTCGGCAGCGTGCCCAGCATGCTGGCAGCATTGCCACGCTGAATGGCAATGCTTATACGTTGAGCCAAATAAAAACCAGCATTTTGCTCACGCGTCGCGTCCACCAGACGCGCAGAAAACAAGATGAGCTCCCGGCCCGTTCAGTTGTATATTTAATTCAATAATTAAATTAAAATATAAGGGGGTACGAAAAATGCAGTACCTACGGAACACTTCGTGCACGAGTCTGACTCGTACTTGGCCGATTATTGTTTACTAAATCACTTATTTTTGTTTCAGGACTAATAAAAGAAAGCGAGCTGAGTCCAGATTCCGTGATATTAGGTGTGTCAGAACTATGGCAAGGTGTGGAGTCTTTCCGGCCGTCCATTTCTGAGGAAGAACTAGCCTATTACGAATCTTTGCAGTCACACATGTAGCTTGTAAATAACTGTGTATATCTAGTCGCTGTGTAATAAAAATAAAGGTTTATTCTCAGTGTTACTACCAATCTTACTACCAGTAATAAGAACGGTAAATGAATTACCGTTGTAACTACTGCAGTTGAAAGTTGTAAGAACAGAAAAATAAATTACCTATTTGACTACCGTAAAACTAAAACAACAAAAAGAAACGAAATAGGCCCTGTCATGCTAGAGTTGCATGACAGGTGTCGAAGTGACAGCTGTCAAACTAAACTATTTTGTTTCTTTATTTTTGTTTTAGTTTTACGGAAGTAACACAGGTAATTTATTTTTACTGTTCTAACAACTTTCAACTGCAGTAGTAACAACGGTAATTCTTTTACCGTTCTTACTACTGGCAGTAAGATTGGTAGTAACACTGGGAATAAACCAAAATAAACTTAGTTAATTGTATTTATTATAAAACAAAATGGGTTGTAAGTAAATAAATTATGGGTTGCCTGTTTATAGGTGCAATGGGTAATCTTGGAATTAATTGGTGCTTTTATTTATTTTGTAAAAAAATATTAACTGTTATGAGTGTGCGCACAGTTAAGAATGATTTTGATATGATTGAGTGACGAGACGAGCTACAGTCGGGTCGCAGTTATTTTACCTGTGACGTTTATCGCTATCTCACACCATCACAGGTTAGGCAGGAACACAGCGACAAATGACTGAGGTAAAATAACTGATACTGTGAACGGACTAAAGGCTCCTTTACACACAGGCGGTACGAGCGGGATAGCAGACGGGCGGGCATCTGTATTGTACCGGTTATATAAAAAGGGCTCACACAGGTCCGGTCGCGGTACTGCCGTACCGCCCTTTACCGCTCGTACCGCTCTACCGCTCGTACTGCCTGTGTTTGATGGAGCCTTTATACGGACGTATACGTTCCTCTATTGTAAAACCCTGAGCGCCACCACTACGTTCGTCACCTAGAGATATGAAGATCTGAATACTTATGTTGTCCAGAAATGCATTTAGTCATCTCAAGAAACTAACAAACATGATGGTAGGTAGCATACTAGTGTCAGGTTAGTTAGCTACCACTACAAACCTTTGCAAAATCTAGTAACCTCGCCAGTTCTTATTTTAACTTAGGGATATGTTGGTCCATCTTCGACCATTTTGTCGATTCTTCTTCGTCGTGTCAATGGTTCAAAACTTAAAAATGTAACTTACATTAGGTATTTTTTGTCGATTAGTTATACTACACACGCTAGTAGGCTTGCTTTTATAAGTAGGTACTGGGCCAGCGTAGTAGATAAGAACCAATCACCCTTGGTGGGTAGGCCTATATTCAGTAGAACTATAACAGAGGATAGCATACCTATTTCAGGTAGCAGGATCAATGCGCTCAAAAAATAGACATGCGGTTTGAGAGGCGAGATAGAGTAAAAGATTTTATAGCTCACAATTGTTTCATTATTTAGACACGGATAATAATTCCATCCGCTTATTTTTTATGTTTTGATGATATTTTAAAAACGTCACCTATCGTGAAGTAACTAATGTAATTATAAATAGTTAAGCTATTCCCCGCTAGATGTCTATTGTGTCCCGCAGGCTAAAACCATAGACAAACTTTTTGCATCCTGTTATTTTTCCTACAAAAATTATGGTCATTCTACAACACGGATATGATTATCAGGGTGACCAGTAGGGATGATTTATATTAGACAGGGTGCGCCTTGTAATTTTTCATATAAAACTATATCACGAACGACTTTTTCACGAAAACTTTATCATGATAACTATGCCACGAAAACTTTACCACGAATAAACTATTTCACGAATGGACTATATCACGAATAGACTTTGTCACGAAAGCTTTACCACAGAATTCACGATATGAATGCAATGTCTAACATAAGTGAAGTGACCCAGCCACGGCCCAGATGGGGCACGGCCCGGTCTTATATAAATCATCCCGTAGACACTAAAATTAATATTTCTTTCTCGATTTGTATAACTTTTATTGGTACACAATTATCATGTTTTCATGATTAAATGGAATGAAATGCATTTGTGTGTATTTAATTATTTTCATAAGTTTAATTCACACTAGTTAATGTTGGAAATATCGTTCTTTTTTCAGTCGTCTTTACGGAAATCAAACATTGCGCAATATATTATGAAGTTTGAATTGAGAGCCTTCAGTACAAGCGTGCGATTTTTCTAATTCATTTCTTGTAAGTAGTATTTTAGGTCTTTGTACTACGGTCTATCATGAACTACAAATAATTAACAACAATGAAGAGAGATGGAGTGGAGCATGTGAAAGGTTACGTAAAAATCAGAATTTTAGAATGGTCATGCAGAGTGAGGTCGTCGTGATTTGGCATGGAGATTTGGTAGACAAGTAGCGCCAGCATAGTTTGAACTGTCAACTTGACATAAGCTTCAACCATAGACAATCGATCTTTCAATTTCTTTCCGGTTTCAAGATGGTGAGTTCGCAGTCGGATTTTTATTGAATTTTCGTAATAATCAAGCTTGTATTTGTTTAAATTCAATATTGTATTGATTTCTTTAACATTCGGTGATAAAATAGTCTAGATTTCAAGTTTGACTGAAGTCAAGAGTTGTAACTCTTGTTGTTCGAGACATGGATGTTGTGACGAAGCCTCGTGGCGGAGCTTTTCATCTATATTTTTATTATTCTAGCCGCCCAAGAAGGACACAAAGGCTTCGGCCAAGCAGCCCCAGAAGACACAGAAGAAGAAGGAAGGATCCGGTGGTGGCAAAGCCAAGAAGAAGGTAAACAAGTTTCCAAAGTGAGGTTATGTGTACGCGTGAAGCAAATGTTAAATTCTTAGATAAATTGCCAGATGATTACAAATTGAGACTTGAAAACCGTGAGAGTAATAAACTGATATATTGAGGCTGATGGCATTAATACTCCTTTTACAATAGGACGCATCCAAGTTAGATTTTTATTGACGCTGATATTTTTCGCCTTGCAGAAGTGGTCCAAAGGAAAAGTCCGTGACAAGTTGAACAACCAGGTGTTATTCGACAAGCCCACATATGAGAAGCTGTACAAGGAAGTGCCCCAGTACAAGCTGATCACTCCCGCCGTCGTCTCCGAAAGGTTGAAGGTCCGTGGATCCCTCGCAAGGAGAGCACTCATCGAACTTAGGGAAAAAGGTTTGTTTTTGTCATATACTTAATTCAATCCATAACCACAAAATTAACTGACTTCCAAAAAAGAGGAGATTCTATGTTCGTCTGTATGTATTTTTTGTACATTCATCAATATTTTCGCCAAGTGTGAATGGATTTAGTTAATTCTTTTTTAGTTCCTGAGGTGGTCCCATTTAAATTTTCTTGAAATTGGCTGTGTTTCAAAAATCTAAAATATTCAAAAAATTATATATACCATTGATTAAAGCAAACTATTCGAATTATGTACATGATTAAAGTTGTTACCGCCATTTTTGGAATAATGCCTGGCCTGGCAAACACTGGTTACTAAGATATTGAATTTGGTTATTTTTGTTTGATGTTAAACATTTTCTCTGTAGTTGTAAAAAATGCTTTAAAACTTGACTGATATGTATTGTAAAGTTTTACGTTGCTTCATTCTGTGGCAAATTCTCGACTGCACTGATGCAGTTTAAACCTACACTGGGCTTTTTAGCCTTGTTATTCTTTTAGGCTTTATGCATGAAATTAGTATTAAAACTAATTCCCAATTACTAAAAGAAACAATATGTGTAACTTGTTGAACATTTTGAATGAAAGCAGAGCATTCAAGTTTTCAAATACCTCGGTGGCTCAGTGGTTAGTGTCCCTGACTTCTGCGTCAAAGAGGCGTGGGTTCAATCGCAAGTATTTAAGTGATGAACATAGGTGTTTGCTCTGTGTCTGGATGTTATTTAGTTACTATCTATATATGTATTTAAAAATATGTATAAGTAGTATATCAGTCTCTGGCAGCCATATCACAAGCTTTGCTTAGTTTAGGATCAGAGACCATGTGTAAGATGTCACCAAATTGTTTTTTTTTTTAATCTGCTACTCCATATAAGGGAAACTGCGGCCAGTCTATTATTGAACCAGGGTCATTAAGCTTTGGGGCAGTATACCAGATGGTTTATGTGACATTTATTAAGTGACGAAACAGAGGCGGTTTCAAGTTGACGCATATATTTTTTGTTTGGTAGGTCATACTTCAAAGGTGGTCCATTTAAATTTTATCCCATTTTTGATAAATAAACAATAAAAAAGAATGACAATTACCACATATATCTGAGCAAACTTTTCGAATTCTTTACATGGTTGAAGTCGGGTATGGCCATTTTGTGGGAAAAATTTATTATGAATACTAAACTATCCTATTGGTATACACAATACATCTCTTAAATAGTTTTATCCCAATCTTAGTGATGATCATTTTATCTGGATGAACCCTGACAGTAAGAAACTGATATATTGAGTCTGATTCTCCATTCAACTTCATTCTTTCCCATCTATCTCTTCCTCTTTTCTAAAATGTTTCTCCGTTGTTCCAGGTCTGATCAAGCAGGTAGTTCAGCACCACGGGCAGGTCATCTATACCAGAGCGACTAAGGGTGATGATCCCGTTGCATAAGTTAATGGATAAGGACAAAAAATAAAAAATCCAAAAAAGTTCTGTATTTCTTTTTTATTGCACCTTCGATCTAAGGTAAAGGTCATACATATTAGACATATTTGGAGTGTAGTTGTAGTTTATAGAGCATTTATGAAGGTACTAAAGTAGTGTCCAAAATATTTTTCCTCATTTATTTCACCAAATTGTTTCATAATTGAGAATAAGATAAATTGTATGAACTCTGAACAGGATAAAGTAAACTTGTTAAATTATTGTACTGTATTTTACAACAATTTTAAATAATTTAGTACTTCATACTTTTCCAGTAGGCCATCAACGAGAAGGTTATTTGTAACTATCTTACGGAAAGTTTGTGTTTCTCATCGAGGTCGAGAGTGAAGCGAGCTGTAGGGTACATGCTTCGAAGGTGGTCCTTCACGTTGGTAGCATGTTCTTCGTTAGCTGTCTCCACTATCACATTGGCCTGAAAAGGGAAAATAATCATTTGCACCAGGAAATTACAAATAGCTATCATGGCACATAGAAAACGTTATTTTTTTTAGCCAATAGCCAAAACTTAGCGGATGAAATGATTTAATCCATTTGCTATGACATGTGTGTCTATTGGTATACTGAGCGCCACACAAATTGAAGGATGGGAAGTTATGCGCAGCGTTCTGCGCAAAAGCCGAAATATGGGTACGCGCGGGAGCCAGAGAGACGAAACGCCGGGGCACACCCGCCCGCCTACCTCATGCCTCCCGCACGCTCTCTACGCCCGAGCTCACTACTTCGCCATTTGTATAGGCATTGCGCACACATGCGCAATAATTAGCGAATCACGGCGAAGTATCATCTGCGGCTAACTTCCCATCTTTCAATTTGTGTGGCGCTCAGTATAGACAGTTATTGCGTTTAGAAATCAAAATCAAATCCTTCCAAAGTCCAATATATCCAAGGGGTGTCGACTGCCGATGTCATCATGTAACCACATCTGCTCAGTAACGAGGTTCTTCAGAACGGTGCCGTGGTCAGCAATGGCGGCCGCGAGTCGCTCGAGCCCACAGCGCTCGTCGGGCAAGGCCACCGCGAACCGCAGCACGCAGCCCGTGGCGATGTTAATATAAACTGATGGCGCCGATGTTAACATACCCAAGTAGTACCGATGTCGCCGTGCACCCACATCTGCTCAGTGACGAGGCTCTTGAGCACAGCGCTGTGGTCAGCAATGGCGGCCGCGAGTCGCTCGAGCCCACAGCGCTCGTCGGGCACGGCCACCGCGAACCGCAGCAGCCGGCCCGTAGCGCCCAGCCCGCGCTGCACCACGCGGCACAGACGGCCCGCGTCGATGTTGCCGCCGCTTATTATGCACACCGCTCTACAACACCACAGCTACGTAAGAAATACGGTAAAAGTCTGACCATACAGGCGCGCATGGTGCGGCACCAGAGATGCTATAAACGCTATGCACATTAGCCATTCGCGTCTGTCAACGAATGAACTAACTGCGTTGACTTGCATCTTTGATTCTTGATTCTGTGGTGATCGATTTTTAAACATTCTAGATCATCGGTATTAGGAGACTATAAAATTACGCTATGAGTGCTACAGCTACCATTATCAACCAATAACAAATTTCAAATTAAACTACTAACCGCTCGCCTACGACCTCACCACTATTGAGGCTAATAGGGCGGCGAATGGTAAGAACCAATAATAATTGTATTAAAATGTTAAATGACGCTGGAGATCCCGCTCCGAGCGTTCGTACACCCCGCCGCCACTGCCGCTTTAGAGCTTGAACTTGTGGGCGAGCGGTAAGACTTAGATTATCAGGTTTCGATGTAGGACAGTAGGAATATTCTCTTCCTATAAGTAGTAACCGTTTTCCGCGCAGCTCGGGCACGAGGCCCTGCATGACGGCGGCCACGGCGCACGCCCCGGCGCCGTCCGCCACCAGCCGCTCGCGCTCCAGCACCGCGATGGTCGCGCGCGCGATCCATTTCTCATCCACCACCAACTACAAACAACACGTTCTGTTGGTAAGTATAATACAAGGTCTTATTTTGTGTCATCCTACTAATATTATAAACGCGAAAGTTTGTGAGGATGGATGGATGGATGTATGGATGTTTGTTACTCTTTCACGCAAAAACTACTGAACGGATTGAGATAAAATTTTGCAATAATATAGCTTATATATCAGAATAACACATAGGCTATAAATTATAATGATTTATTGCGTATGCGGGCGAAGCCGCGGGTAAAAACTAGTAGTTAGATATAGGTACATAGTTACCTATTCATAATTAAAAATATAAAGATTTTGATATTGTTATCGAAGATAAATTACAAAGATGCAAAGCATGAATTAGGTAGGTATAGTTTACTGAACTTCCTACTTATAAAATATTTGCAACAATTTATATAAATGTGCGGATGATTGAAAAATAGTAATATCGATTCTCATTTGGGTACTAGAAAGTTCCTGATGTCGTGATTTTTCTTCGTTTACCATGCGGTCTAGCCGTCCCTTGAGCGAAGCGAACGCGTTAGCGCCGGCGACGGAGGCGTTGAGTCCGTCGGCCAGGTTGGACACCACGGGCACCTTCACCGGCTGCCCGGCCTGCAGCGCCTTCATCATCTTGGGCACCTTTGAGCATTCTGCACCCTGACAATGTCAGAGATTCAGGTGAACGCAAAGATAACTTTACCTACCTTCTGAAAATGTAACTTCTCAATCTACTTCCCAAATTCATTTTCATAGGTACCTACATTTTGTTCTCGATAACGTTACGAATATTTTTTCGTAAAGAGTTCGTGCTTGAGGTACTCCGGAGTGTATTTTAGGTATATTTCTTCTACCAGCTTTCTTAAACCAGTTGAGCCCTTTAATTGCCTTTAAAATAACGAAGAATAGACTTATTGGCAAAACAGTTTTTCGTGGTAAAGAACTAACATAGTCCAGACAGTAGCTGTAGAGATTCTAGCTCGGACGGACGCGAAATGCAATGAGCAATAAACATGTAGATAACGGTAGGCACAGGCCTCGACAAGCTTAACAGAAAAATATCACTATCCTTTTCGTTTGTAGAGAATACAAGAGAGAGGTAACTATGGTTTAGGGGTCGTTATTTGCCGGCTACTAAGTATACTACAACAGTTGATTCTACAGTGAAGGACTAACGTAGACGAGACAGGAGCACTTGAGCTTCTTGCAGGCAACGAGCACTGCGGCGAGCAGACTGCCGGAAGCCGTCGGCACCACCACTGCGTCTGTGTCTGGCAGCTGCGACACTATTTCCAACCCAACCGTGCCCAGCCCCGCCAGTACCAGTGGATCGTCGTCCCTGAATGTGTGGACATTTACTGTTTTAAATCAGGTGAGCACGCTGGCAGAGTGCAGTTGTCTTCATACCTAGTAGCTGTAGGGCTTCTCTCTCCTACATAGATTTTCGATTGGACCGATTGTGTACGGCTTGAGCCCAGCGCGATCTAGCGGTTATATAAATCAGACTCCAAACTGACTAAACGACAGACCGATAATTTCAGTGGAACCCCGGGGCGGTACCCCGGGATCCGTGATTCCACTGAAAACTGAAAATTTTCAAAGTAGGGGGTAGTTATGGGAGCCGCAATTGTTTTCCTGATTTGCGAGTAGGGCAGAGCATTGCTCTCAATGCATTTCACTGCAGATTTTTTTTATTGATTTTATTCGACAATGAGCTGAAGACTAGGGTTGTATTTACCTATCCAAATAAATATGAACTTTCTTACCTGAGTAATATCTGTCCTCCCTCCTCTCTGGCCTTCTCAGCATACGCGACGGTGTCTTCAAGCGAGTCGCCGCACATGACTACTTCAGCCCCCAGTTCAGAGCATCGCTGCGCCAGCACCGGCGGCGCTCGCTCCGGAAGCACTACGGTCATCTGGGGTCACTCATTATCATTATTGACAGCGAATGCAAAGTATAAATATATTGTGTAAATACGAATTGAATTTAATCATCAAAAGAATTAGCTGGCTCATATCCGGCTCGAAGGACCAATAAAATTAGTCCAATGGGTACTTTACTTCAACGAACAGTCACGATCTCGCAATTTAGAAGTACCTAGCTGTTTAATTTCCTAATCATAATGATACCGTATCAATATTTACTCATCCACTGTTGAACATACATTACAGCATGACTTTTTATTCAGTGCACAAATTTTTATCGCGCAATAGATATCATTAATAGAACATATTTCGCTCATAAAAAGATCGACTTTGTTTCAACAATTTTTTGTCAAACTCTTCCAAAGAAAATTATTGTGACGCAGTAGGCCGCGGTAATGACGTCGAGTTGTTTACACCTAAGTGCGAGATTTATGGTTTTATGACTCGAGCGGGGTCGGCCAGGACTGTCGTCTTTGTCTGCCGTCTATTGTTTAGTTTTTTGGTGTTTTCGTATTGGAGAAACAATAGGGAAGTCTCGAACTTTCAAGTTGTTTACTTGTTAACACAATAGCGTTTATTAGATCTAGTAATGTCACGAATTTTCTAGAATTTCAGACTGTAGGTAATAACGGATATAAATACGCAGACCGACCCTTGGGGACTCAGTTATTCGTTTACCGTCGAAGCGAAAACATCTCGTGTTCAAGTGCAGTACCAGTGATTGTGAAGTGATTAGTTTGTGTGAATATCAGTGCCAGTGTGAAGTGTTTGTGCGAACAGTTGTGTCGTGCGTATCGTGATTTTGTGCAATAAAGTGCAAAGTGAATAATCGGCGTTTTAACTGATTATCCAAGAACCCATCTCGTAACATTATATTGCATGCACCCTTAACTCCAGACAATAACTACCTACCAAAACGTCTCGGGCGCAGGTACGACGCGGCCGCGTCGTACTTAGACGTAGGGTGACATTGATTACTCCGTTTATCTGTATACTTTCTTGAAGTTATTTCAAAATTTTTGTACTAAAGTGACTAAAACCAATGTAGGGGTTTCATTGTTTGTTTATTATACTTTCCGTATGCAAAGTATGTGCACTGAAATAAAAACACCCGTATACTTTAAATTAGGACGACTGGACCAAATCCATCACGCTGGTCCGGCCAGTTCACATGGCGAGATGGATTCACAAACGCTATTAACTTTATTTTCCGTAGGTATCTACGTTTGTAATAGGGACGTCCACTGCTGGACATGGGCCTTCCCTAAAGATCTACAATAAGACCGGTTGGTATCGGCTTGCATCCAGCGCGATCCGAGTATCAAGTAGGTTTACTTTATATTCAATCATTTATTGCACCAAAAACACATTCGGAAACTTTATTGCTTTCTTTGTTACTCTTTCAAGCAACAATAGAGCAACGAATCGACATCATTTGGGATGGCATGGAAGGACGGAGAGTGTCATGGGCTACTATTTAGTTTTTATTCCAGAAAATTGTAAGGATCCTGCGGGTACCCGCGGTTAAAGCTAGAACATAATAATAACCGGCACTCCGAGCGACTGGCCGTGGTAGGCGGCTGCCAGCGCCATGTCTCCGAGCGAAGGCACGATCATGCCGCGCTCGCGCCCTTCTTTGCCGTACGCGATAAGGGCGTTGCGGATGCCCCGCTCGGCACAGCTGAATTTAGAAACAAAAACAATTATTATAGGTATTTGATGAACCAATATCCAAGTATAGGCTGGTGTTTATTTGGCTCAACTTATAAGCATTGCCATTCAGCGTGGCAATGCTGCCAGCATGCTGGGTACGCTGCCAACTGGCAGTGGGCTTGAGCACTTGGATTATCTTTAGACCTTCAAGGGTCTGTGGATGATCCAATTGCTTTCTATGTAGTAGAAGTGTAGTATTGTCATTATTAAAAAAAAAAATAAAAAAAAAAGTGTAAGATGTCTAACGTGGTCAAAAAAGTGCATAGAAACCTCGTGTCAAAGGAACTAGTCCCTAACCAGCCCCAGCTGACAAATATTATTAATTAGACAGAATTGGCACTAATAGTGTATTATTTATTATTACGAGCGTATTATTAATAGGTAGGTAGGTACATCATCATAAGAGTAGCATACAAAACATGATACAGATTCGAGTTGATTACACCAAATGAAATATAGCTAAGTCAAATTAGACTACAGGGTATATTTTGAAGCAAAGTCTAAGGTCATGAATTACCTTCCGGTGTATTGCAGATTTTCACATTTTAGATAAATGTCGTAGTCCATATGCTTACTTAGCTTTGCTTCCTGCGAATCAAACAAAATTTAAAATCCATATATATTATCTTATCGGTAAATTATAAAAATACATCCAGCTCGAAGGACCAAGAAAATGCAAATTCCTCAACTGGTACTGCGTTCACTTCAATGGATACTTACATCTTCTACTGAATCTTGCAAATTGGAAGCTACCGAGAAGTTATAAATGTACGCTTTGTTAAACAAGTAGGTAAGTATATATATAAGTTGTCGGCTGTGATATTACCGACAAGCTGCGGATAGCACAATACTGACTGAAGCTCCCTTAAGGTGACGCATTGATAAACTATTGTTTCAAAAATTCTCCCCTCACTCTGACAAATTTTACGCGGTCGCGCTCGACAGGATCGCGCCAGAGCGGCGGGCGGCAGTGAGTTTTTAATTGATTACTATTATGAGTAAACAATTAAAAAAAATAACTACTCGGTCTATGAAATAGAATAGCGGTCTGGATTTTTTATTCGTAAAAAATAATCGAGTGTTGTCGCTGATAATTCTGAGCATTAGTTTTTTTTAATACAGTCGGTTATTTTTTAAAATTTTGTCTGGTTCATTAAATTTTTCAAGATTTTACCTTATCTATAATATTATTTAAATTTGAATCAATATCATTCATCCTCTCACATCGCTCATTCAAAAGTGCTCGTTTTCGTGTTTCTTGGCCCGATGCCTCGCGAGGATCGGGTTTTCCGCAGCTCGTGGCTAACATCACCGTCGCCAAGTCGTTTATTCGTCCTATAACACGAATAGCAATATCATACTGCTTATCGACATTGGCAGTCTCTGGCAGCCACATCACAAACTTCGCTTAGTTTGAGAGAGATCGTATGTAAGATGTACCTACCCTAATATTTATTTCTCTCTCGCTCGCGGAGCGAAACCAATAATTCATGTATGATCTAGTTACTCACGCAGAGTGGAGTATGTATGATACTTCCTTCAATCCTATCTGTAGCTTCTTTGATTTCAGTGAACGTCAGAATATGAGGAAGAGGACTTTCGAAGAGTACATCAGGTTCCTGGAACATCATAATTTGTTATGGTCACCAATATCGCCCATTTAGAATTGTACAATTAAGCTTGATGTTTCAAGTACCAACCATTTTGCTTGTTTTTATTGCTATTTTTAAAAATCTTATTTTTGTTTACCAGATTTGCTGATGATTTTGAATTTTGAAAGAACTTTGAAAGGTCGATTGACTTGACATGATCTTTCAAGCATCAAGAAGAATGAGTTTTAAGAATATCATAGAGAAGTCTCCTATTAGTTTGCACCTTTTTAGGGTTCCGTACCCACAGGGTAAAAACGGGACCCTATACTAAGACTCCGCTGTCCGTTTGTCTGTTTGTATGTCTGTCACCAGGCTGTATCTCATGAACCGTGATAGCTAGACAGTTAAAATTTTCATAGATGCTGTATTTTTGTTGCGGCTATAACAACAACGAAAACGAAATAAAATAAATATTCAAGGGGGGCTAATTCCCATACAACAAACCTGATTTTATAGCCGTTTGTGCTCGAACTTAATAACGGTAACAGGTAGACGCTTGAAATTCACAGAATATGTAATTGTATGTTTACTTTAATAGTTAATTATAAAATAAAATATTTAAGGGGGGGGGGGGTGTGTCCCCAGTACAGTACGGAACCCTTCGTGCGCGAGTTCGACTCGCACTTGGCTGTTTATTGAACTTGTAGGTACCTACAAACAAACAATATCTTTATTGTACACCACATAACATAAATATGTACATTAAAGTAGCTATTTGTTAAAGTAGATCAAAATTATATTATATTGGATACGAAAGTTTTAGTACAAAATTACATCAAGCTCTTAGCAGATGACATCACTAGACACAAACACACAAAAAAGTTCAGTTGACAAAGTAAAGAGTTCCTACTCTAATACTATTTACCTACAAATGTTGTACAAGGGCGGCCTTATCGCCTTTGGCGATTTCTACCAGGCAACCTTTGGATGGACTGGAGATAAATTAAATAATAGAAATACGGTTACCTACCTACCTACTGATTTATAATCTAAAATTTATACCGAATGCCCACTGAAGCATCGAGATAAAGCTGTACGCACAGCGACTGTTACCATTTACATAAGTAAGCGCAAAAATAATAAATACATCGGAGTGCTACATCCTAGACCGTAATATCTCTCTTTAACATCAGACAAAGACTAGTCAAATGCAAACATGTTTCGTTTAACAAATCCTAAGTTCCTACGTTACAATAAAATCTAAAGATCGATCTATTCAGAAAAAATATATGAAAATGAATTGATAGATAATTAAAAAAAAATGTCATCAAATAATATAATCAATACTAGGTACAAGAATTTAAAAAAATAATGCTTCACAGATATTTCAATTAATCGGAAACAATAGAATCTCAACCAAGCAACTTGTGTAGGTACTTTGCTAATACATAAACACAAATTGCGAATGAGGGTATTCCTTGGCCAGTTTCCGTTCAAGCTCCTTGGTGTGCGCCATGTCGCCGGTCTCGATGAGCAGGTCCACCTGAAAACAAGGGAAGATTAGGTATCTCGTCTGATTTTGGTCGACTCTCGTCGTCGTTGGGCCCGGGCTCCAGCAAAAGGGGTGTGCGGAGTATTCTAGTCCATCAGCAGAAATGTCATATTTGCTTCATCCTCATATCAGCTGTAGACGTACAGCTGAAATGGCAAAGAAGCCAATATGACATAGCTCAGGTTGACATAGGCTTTTCAAAGGATTTCCAATAATGAAGAAACTTGAGTTCTGCGCCATAGTTATACGAGTATTGCTGGTAGACACTGAATCTGTGAATTAACAATTTTAGATGAAGCGCGTGAGAACATTGTAAATTCACATAGGAGGTGCCTACCGGCACGACGCCCCAACTATGGCGCGGAACCAGTGGCGTTCAAGCCTATATAGGTACGAGTATTCCTGAGTTCGGTACCGTGGTTTGCGAGCCGTGCCAAAGCGACGGAGATGGCACAGAAGAACTGTATGTACGGTATAGAAGTATTTTCTTTTTTTCTTACACTCACAGAGAAGGAGGCGTGGTTGCAGGACATCCAGCCGAGTTCAGGCACTATGTCCCTGAGCTCGGCGGGCGCGGGCAGCGTCGCGCTAGCTGTTTGTACGATATTGAGGTGTACACTCAACGAGCTATGGAGAGGGCTATGCTCGGATATCTCTCTGCGGGATCGAATCAGGAATGAGGAGATCCGTAGAAGAACCAAAGTTACCGACATAGCCCAACGGATTAGCAAGTTGAAATGGTAATGGGCAGGGCACATAGCGCGGAGGACTGTTGACCGGTGGAGTTGAAAAGTTCTCGAGTGGAGACCACGTACCGGCAAGGGCAGCGTAGAAAGTCCACCCACAAGGTGGACGGATGACCTCATTAAGACCGCAGGATCGCGCTGGACGCAAGCCGCTTCCAACCGGTCTTATTGGAGATCCATGGGGGAGGCCTATGTCCAGCAGTGGACGTCCTTTGGCTGATGGATGGATGGACTCACAGAGAAAGAGGGGGGGTCGCGGCACATCCAGCCGCGCTCGGGCACTATGTTCCTGAGCTCCGCGCCGCAGTCGGCGAGGCGCGCAAGTAACCGCGCGAGCGCGGCGGGCGCGGGCAGCGTCGCGCGGAGCCGCACGAGCCGGCCGTCAGCCGCCAGCCCGCGGGACAACGCGCTGGAAACTCGCGACGTGCTGATGTTGCCGCCCGTTATCACGCACACCACACTGACGGACAAGTTTATGGGTCAGGCCGTAAATTTTGCCACAAATAGCATAAAACTGTCACAATGATTGTTAGGATGAGAATACACAAAAATCATAATCATTTTTGACCGACGAACCACCGGTGGAGGTATACAATTCGACGCGTATATTTTTTTATGTATAACCTCGCATAACTTTTTACATAGAGGTCCGATTTCAATACTTAATTCTTTTTTTATTGGAAAGAGTATATTTCAAAATTGGTCCCATTTAAATTTTATCGAAATCGGCTGAGCCATTTTTAATAAATCAACAATAATGTGAAAAATGCTACATCGATCCGTGCGAAATATTCGCGAATTCTGTACACTGGCGAAGTCGGTCATGCTCATTTTTGCATAAAATAATGTTGTATTGATAACATTCTGTTACAAGTCTTATATATTCAGTTATAAACATAACGACTTAAATATTTTACAAATACAATTCGTACTTTTTACTATGTAAGCAGACACTTATTTATCATTAAATTATACAAACAAAATGCAATAAATTAAAATGCAATTATGATGTATAGGTATGCACTTATCACTATTTATGAACATAAATAAGATAAGCTACTAGATGAATACGGAATACGGTCTCAACCGTGTACCTACTATATCTATAGTAACATAATATGTTGTCTGTATAATTTGTAAAGCTAATTTGTGTAGGTAGGTACAGTTATAGTTAGGTACCTACTTCCTTTTTTTAGAAATTCAAAATGGTCCCCGCACCGAGCGCTAACGTACCTAGCTGACTGACTCCGGGATATTGTTGTACACCGCCATGGCAACGTAATACCAAAGAATATGCTTTTATAAAATGCTTGCATATTTTTGCTCTTACTTCCCGGGCTATGATATCCCAATTTCGGTAAAATTAAGCTGGTATACACAAGTAGCGTACTTCTTAGCGCGCAGCTCGGGTATATTATTGTATATTCTTTGGCTCGGGCGCCTTCCCCGCCAGCAGCACGGCGACAGGGCAGGCGGCCGCGCCCTCCGCCACCAGCTTCTCGCGCTCGTGTAGCGCCACCATCGCCCGAGACAACGAGCTCTCATCTACCGTTATCTGGGTACAAAACTCATAAGTACATATAAATAAATATGTATATAAATATTTGGGGACATTTCAACGGTCTCTGACCCCAAACTAAGCAAAGCTTGTGATATGGCTGCCAGAGACTGATAAACTACTTACTTATACATATTTTTAAATACATACTTATATAGATAGTAACTAGACTTGTTTAGGGAAACGTCCTTTTTGTTTTTAAAAACTAATTTGAATTGAATATTAATTAATTATACAAGACAAGTGTGTCACGCAGTGACCAAGAGCAGAATGATCAAATAAAATGTTAATTAAATCTAGAGCTTAGTCTACGCGCTGGGTGGCCGGGAGTCGCTGTGTCAGCATCCGGTGGTCTCATAATCACGCCATATTGCGTGGGTGTCTAGACATGGGCTTGAGATACCTACGGCGAGACAAATATGCCATGACCAGTGACTGTCGACATGACTAACTAAATAACATCCAGGCACAGAGCAAACACCTACGTTCATCACATAAATACTTGCCCTGGGTGGGGATCGAACTCACGCTTCTTTGACCCAGTAGCTAGGGTCACTAACCACTGAGCCACCGAGGCAGTCTATACAGGATTATTTCTAATCAATTAGCATCCTCTTAGGGGCTTATTCTGTACATCAATACTAACAACTTTTGTTCTACTACTTCAGTCAAAACTCAAAAAAAAATTGATGTTCCATAGAAAAATATCGTTCACCCGCGACAAAATGTATGGAGCAGCTGATTCTTTTTTTAGTTTTGACAAAAGTCGCAGAACAAAAGTTGTTAGTTTTGATGTACAGAATAAGCCCCTAAAAGGATGCTAATTGATTAGAAATAACCCTGTATAAGTAGGTAGGTACATCTTTTACACTGCACACGAACGCCGATATCAGCCACAAAAGCCGCTTCAAGGCCGAATCACACAAGTTGACGGATGTGAAGTTAGCTACAACCTGCGAGAAACCCAATCAACGCGCAGCTTTATGTGAGCTTCAGTCAGGATTGGATATTACGCAACTTGTACCTAGCTTCACATCCGCCGACTTCTATGATTCGATCTATATACCTACAACGCTTGCCTACTTAACTGTTTAAGTTACATTATAAAACGTCGGTGGGGGCGTTTGTGGCTGAGGTTAAGAGCTTATGCGGTCTTATACAGGGTTATTTCTAATCAATTAGGTAGCATCCTTTTAGGCTTATTCTGTACATCAAAACTAACAACTTTTGTTCTACGACTTTTGTCAAAACTAAAAAAAAAAAACAGCTGTTCCATACATTTTGTCGAGGGTGAACGATATTTTTCTATGAAACAACAAACATTTTCACAGAATAAGCCCCTAATAGGATGCTAATTGATTAGAAATAACCCTGTATAAATAATCGGCAGAAATAACCCTAAAAATAAAAGTTTTTCAAAAGTCACGAGTCATGTGAGCACTAAAATTTTATTTCTGAATCGTTCTCTTGAATCGTCGTCAAAGAAATAAACGAACCGAAGCCAGCTGAGTGACACTAACGTAAGTATACTGATGTATTGTAGCAAGTATTTTTTCTTGCTAAGTAGTATCTACCTACCTATAACATTTTTACAAGGCATTATCAATTGATAATAATTATAATATAGTTAAAAAAAACTAAAAAACACTCTTAGGAGTCATATTTTTTTATACATGCATTGTCATCGGTCTTCGATAGACACCTATCGAATCGCAAAGTTTAAAGAAAATCTTATCGCTCAAAGTATGTCAAAATCGAGCTCAAAGGGGTTGGTTACAAACATACAGGTGAAACTAATAAAAGCGTATTAATTAAACATCACTTATTAAGTACTCCACTCTTTTCCTCCTCTTTTTAAGTAATTTTAATAACAATCGTAATCTCACCATTCGGTCCAGATATCTTCTAACGATTTGAAAAGCGTTGGTGCCCGCGATGATGGTGCTCAAGCTGTCTGCGGCGGTGTGGTTCATCTGGACCATCACGGGCTTCTTCTCTTGCAGCGCTTTGGTCATCGTTGGCGCTGCTATGGTTTCCACACCCTGCAAACAGAAAAAATATTTTTTCTAGATGTGTCTCAGTAGTCAGCCGCTATGGTTTCCAGACCCTACGACCAGAAAAATAGTCTTCCCATCTTGACTAGGTGTTTCTTAGAGACCATCTAAGTTTAAGTAAGCTTCGGCACAGTCAGTCTGCAGATGGGTGACCGCGGGTGGCGTTTACAACGGAGCGCTGACGCGGTTCCGATGACACATTAAATTGTAATCTACGACTGCATGGCCAGGGGCCTCCATTTTTTATGTTTGCTGATGTGCTAGTTGTTGCACTAGTCTTTTGAAAGTAGGTAGGTACCTATAAGTCTTTTAAAATAAGTGGTGCTATGCAAATGCATGTGTTCAACACTATTAAAAAAAACGGATCCCTTCAGTACGGATCTCCGGACTAGGTCAAAGTAAATGCGTTCATACGTAAATCAAGCAGTTCGGCTTGAGAGTCTTGACGGCGACGATGAGGCTGGCGACGAGCGCGCCGCAGCCGACGGGGCAGATAATAGCGTCTAGTTTGTCGAGCTGGTTGAGGATCTCCAGGCCTAGAGTCCCGTAGCCCGCCATCAGGTCCAGTCGGTCAGATCTGGGGAAATGTGTTCGGTAAATCAAGCAGTTGGCCTTGATGGCGAAGATGAGGCTGGCGACGAGCGCGCCGCAGCCGACGGGACATATAATTGCGTCCAGCTTGTCGAGTCGGTTCAGGATCTCTAGGACCAGGGTCCCGTAGCTCACCATCAGGACCAGTCGATCGTGCGAGGCGTACTAATCCCTTTTCGAAATGAGTTTTGAAATGCGCACATATAGATAGATAGACGCAGTACTACATAGATTTATACGAAGTAATACAATAAATATGAGAATGTTATTTTTACAAATTATTATCAATGATAGCCTTTTTTGCTGGGACCGATACTGAAATCGCGAAATTTTTTTCTGTTCGACACATTTTGTGGAGGTTTTATCTTTTTATGTAGATTTTTAGGGTTCCGTACCCAAAGGGTAAAAACGGGACCCTTACTAAGACTCCGCTGTCCGTCCGTCTGTCTGTCACCAGGCTTTATCTCAGGAACGGTGATAGCTAGAACGTTCAAACAGATGATGTATTTCTGTTGTCGCTCTAACAACAAATACTAAAAACAGAAAAAAATAAATATTTAAGGGGATCCCATACAACAAACCTGAATTATTAGCCTTTTTTCGCTCGATATTAATAACGGAGACAGGTAGATGCTTGAAATATTCACAGAATATGTAGTTAAATATTTTCTTTAAAAATATAATAAATTTAAAATTGAATAAATATTTAAGGGATATACCTACAAGAAACGTGATTTTTTGCTCGATGGCGGCAACAGGAAGATGCTTAAAATATTCACAGAATGTCAAGTTCTACATTCCCTTTAAACATACTCGTAAATATTAAAATTAAAATAAAATTTATTAATTCTTCCATTTGGTACGGAACCCTACGTGCGCAAGTCCGACTCGTACTTGGCCGATTATTTTCGTTCCATTTCGTATCCGTCAAGATTCGAGGACATCCTATATAAATATATTAAGGTGATACTTTAAAAATTAAATTATATAGTTATGTGAAATGGGTGGAGCACAAGCATTTTTTATAAGTAGATAGGTACAGCAATGTAGTGTGACCTTTATAGATCGCTTTTTAAAGCGTCCACCTTAGAGTTACTTTAGTTATTTATTCTCTAAGGCGTCCACATTCAAGAATGCTGTCTAATATCTACGAGTATATATGACTATTAAATTAATGCAACCATAAGCCCTTACCCGTGGATATGATTAGTGCCAATAGTCTCCGAGTGTGTGATCGCGTGGAGAGTCGCTTCGTTCCTGTCGTTCCCATGAAGTTTGATGAGCGCTATGTTCTCCTTATACCGCTGCTTGTCCTCCAGTGGGCAGTTTTTGGGAGCCACCACGTTGATTGGGACGGATTGGCTAAGGCCGTAGGAAGTGATCGCGTAGAGGAAGTTGCGTCCGCCGGAGACTGTGCAGCCTTTGCTCTTTTCGCCAGGTGTCAGACTGGTCAGCACGTTGCTCGCGCCGCGCGCTTTGTAACTAATTAATATTTATTTATTTTTTACGATTTTAAAACAGCAACTTAAATGAAACACAAATTAGAATAGCAAGAACGCGCTAGATGAAGCCGTAGCCGAAGCCTTACAGTCGTGAGGTCGTGGGTTCAAATCCCGGTAAATACATAAATCCCAAACAAACAATACGTATTTTCGAGCTTTTTGCGACGTACGCTCAATTGTTCTGCGCCTGCGGGTCTGCTTGAGTATTTTTGTCTATGGTCTGGAGAAGAATTTCAATGGTGTATGTGAATCCATCAACCCGCACTGGGCCAGCGTGGTGGATATGGCCCAATCACCCTTCGTGGGTAGGCCTACGTCCTGCAGTGGACTATTATAAGGCTGATACAGCAGCAACTGGATGAAGGCTGCTTCTGACCGGGCTTATTGGAAATTCATAGGGGAGGACTATGTCCAGCAATGGACGTCCTAAGACTGATAATGAAGAAACTAGAATAGAACAGTCCAGAATATTGATGCGGCCTTATCGCCTGTAGCGATTCCTTCCAGGCAACTTTAGGATGCTTAGGGATTCCATGCGAATTATTTTGTATAAGTCACTAACCGCTATCAACCGGTCTTATTGGAAATCATTAGGGGAGACCTATGTACAGCAGCGGACGTCCTATGGCTGAAATGATGATGATGATGATGATGAAGTCACTACAAACTATCAACATTAACGATAACTACCTACCTATAGTAGTTTTAGTGTGCTTCATACATTTTTGTATGAATAATCTAGTAGGTATTAAGTACACGAGTTTTCGATGAGAGGACGACTGAAAATGAATTAAAAGGAAACAAGACAAACCTTCCAGTAGTTTGAAGATTTTCGCATTTTAAGTAAACTTTACAGAAATTTTTCCCAACATATTTTGCTTCCTGCAAAAAATATACACTAAACAATTCATGGAAATGAATAGAAATAACACAGAGCAAAAGCAGGTATAGTAGGTGTACCGTTTGTGGCCACTGACCCCGTTGTGGCCATTTGGTGTCAAAATTATTGCATAAATGATAATTATAAACAATGCAATAAGTACCATAAATATCGTTTGTGTGAATCTAAATGTTTGGAAAACTTCTTTATAAATATTGTTTTAAGATAAAATTGTCTTTTTACATTTTATACTATACATAACGGGACTGAACTCACGTGTGGGGATAGTCGTAACGACTATAGTTTCGGTCGCATTCGGCGACCTTTCTCAAGTTGGCGAGTGCTAGCACGCGGAGCCGTCTCGCAATGCACTGCCAATGCCTGTCGCAGTGCATTACGAGACGGCTCCGCGTGCTAGCACTCGCCAACTTGAGAAAGGTCGCCGAATGCGACCGAAACTATAGTCGTTACGACTATCCCCACACGTGAGTTCAGTCCCGTTATATATAGTATAAAATGTGTGAAAACCACGTTAATTTCCATAGTAAAAATTGTCTTTTTAATCCTTAAAATTCAAAGTGGCCACAAATGGTACTAAGATAGGCACAACCGGTGCATCTACCCTACCTACTACTAATTTAGGCACGTCAGTATAAGTACTATTTATAAAACTTTCGCTATGTAAGCATCCCACCAGCCAAAAACATTCAAAGCACCTACAAAACGGCTATTGAAATTTTATGCGAAATTGTATGAAATAAGGTTGGTGGCGGCGTGTTGTCGCTGCGGTCGAAAGCTCATCTGTAGTCAGCCTAAGTAAAGGATAAAATGTACTAAAATAGCTACTTAATGTTTTATTTTTCGTACATTTTACTATCACACACTACATTCAAATTTTGTTTGATAGTTTTTATGATTTCCTGTGCTGTAATGTAAACAAGAAATGTGTTAAAGATAAGTACCCAAGTATGTATGTGTTGTATTATATTATAATTATGAACTTACTATCAGTGGGGTGACGGTGGTTGAGTCCTTGATTCTGTTGTGTGCATCTTGAATATCTTGTAGTCTTAGTTTTATTTTGCTGTAGCTATCGGCACTACTAGATTCCACAAGTTCGGTCTCAAACTTCTATTAAATGCCATATTGTATGAACAGATAAGGTTTTGTAAGATAATTTTTCATAAATATTTTCCTAATATTATAGAAGCTTTATTGCAAAAAAATGTGTACTACGGGACTAATCGCACAGTTTTTTTTAGTCTACCCGTGACCACGATCGATGCAACTTGGTCGAAACGTCAGGATGATGAGGTATTTATTTGTCTCATAATTTTAGTGCGCGATTAGTCCCATGGTACATACTTAATAATAATAAAAATTGAGTTATTTATATTAAGTACTTTTTATGTGTAAATTCCCATATAAGGTGTAAATGAATATCTTCAGAACCAATGAGTTTTTAAAACTGATTGCTCAGCTCACAATTATTTTTAGCCAAAAATGGCTCAACCTAACTAAAATGGTAACTATTATTAGATTATTATCATCATCAAAATAAATTCTTTACTTTCGGAATGATCACAAACCATAAATACAAAAAACATAGTCAAATTGAGAACTCAAAGGGGGAGGCCTTTTTTGAAGTAGGTTAAAAAGTAGTTAGGTATTACAAGAACAGTTTCGAGGACTACAATCTGATAGGCCCTTATTCTACTCTTTTTGTTACCTGCTGTTTTGGTAAACCATCTCCGAGGTCTCCAATCGATCTCCATTTGGGTACAGTAGCTAGTACTTTCTCAGACATGGTACCATTCTATTATATTGATCCAAAATGACAATTGTGTAGTTTTTTAACTTATCTACATAGAACCATTTATATTTGAATTTTTTTTTTTGTATTTTCATTACTTAGATTTTTTTGACTGATATTTTGAAATGAAATGAGCAATGACTTATTAGATGACTTTGAGTTGCTTTGAGTAAAGTGAGAGATCAACTGAGTTATGATATTTTAAACTTTTGTAAAATCAAAAGAGGTTTACATGTTGTTATCAATTTTGGATGAATAATATTTCTAAAAACATGAAAATTCAATGAATGCAAAGTTACTGCAAAATGTACTTTGATGGGTCCATTCCTTATTTACACTAATTTCCTGTAGGTCATCAACTTTCACTTTGTGCAAAACCAATCATTCAAATTATGCAGTTACAAGACCGGTTCTGTAACTGCACTTAGTCTTAGTTTACACAGGATAGGAGTCAGTCAAGTCCGTTGAAAAAATAAACAGTAAATTTCACCTGTGTGATATTTATATCCCGTAGTAATGCAGAGCTACACACATTCTAAGGTAATATTAAAATGTTACTTGTACCAATATGAAAACAAATTAAACAAAATATGTGTTGAAAATAATACCTTTATTTCATCATCTAATTAATGGCTAATGCATCATTCTGTGCTTCTTGCGCCAACTGCACTTGAAGATTCAGGAGCTTATTCTTCAGCACTACAATGCCCATGCAAACTATGTTCTCCGGCTTGAGTGCTCCAGCAGATTCCACATTGAAGAAGTATTTATTTGGCTTCGCCTCCCAGTTGAACTCCGCCTCGAACTGGTCCTCGTCTAGTTCCGTATGCTCGCTCTTGGGCCATTCGTCTGGTTTCGGGTACAGTGTGTGTCTCATCGAATTGTCAGGATCATATTCAAATGATACGCCTGCTGTAGGATTCCACTTTGCATGTTCCTTTCCAAACCCTTTCTTTGCATAAGCACGGAGCTTTAACTCTTGCCCTTTTCTCAGTTTAATGATCAGTATTTCATCAGTCTCACCATAATCAGCCTGATCTTCATCCCTATGTCGTGACGTCACAGGGACCACTCTGGGATCACTTGATTTCAAGTCTGCTGTTGTAACATGTCGTGTTTGCTCATCTGTGCACTTTACATCCAAAGTAAACTCTACGCTGCACTCTGAACAAAAGTCGGCGCACATACAGTCGCGAGAGTAGCGAATTTTGTCTACGACATCGTCTGATATCAGAGGAATCAGACCTATTCGATGTGCCAAAAACTCGTCGCTTAGTACAGTGGAATTTGCTTCAAGTTGCACCCAATCAATGGCCATAGTAGGCGTCTCTGCGATGAACACACGCCTCATGCTGTTGGCGACGCTGAGCTCTGTGTCTTCAACGACGAATTTCACATTATCATCAGTGAGTTCGGTGATATGAACGGATGGTTGGTTAGCATACGGCATTTTGAATGTTATACTGGCCCAAAAGTGTAAAAACGTGCCTGAGATCTATAAAAGTTTAGATAGGTTGGTTTTAATTCAGTATCACTATTTAACGCTTCCTGCGTAAACAGGAAAATATTAAAATATTAAAGAAAAACAAAATCGTTGCCGGGGAGCCAATAATGTACGACCCAGTAATTTGCGACATGATAATGTACAGCCTGATATTTTACGGCATGATAATTTTTGTCCCAGGCCATGGAATATCAAGCTGTGCAATATTGTACGGCCTTATATTTTGTGTCCCTGGACCTTGGTTATTTTATAGCAAAGTATGAGTTCTCTAAGGTAAGTTGACTCTGTTGGTTAGGTTAGGTTTGAACAGTGACAAAAATGTGCGAGCCATGCGAGCGAAGCGAGCGTGCCGCGGCAGCGGCCGGCTAAGCGCTAAAAACAACCTGTCCTTATTACGAGTTAAGGATACTTTAAAGGTATGCGCGAGAGCCAGAGAGACGAGACGTCGGGGCTCGCCCGCCCGCCAACCTCGTGCCTCCCTCGTGCTCAACACTACGCCACGCGGCGTCGGCACACATTTAATAATTATTGTGTATTATTAACAATAATTAGCGAATCGCGACAAAGTGTCATCTGCGGCTAACTTCTCATCCGCCGACTTGTGTGGCGCGTAGTATATCTCTGTGGAACTGACAGAAGTCACAGACAAACTAACCAATAGGAGCAAAAATACACAGCCAGTGCAAATAATGTACAGCCCGTATTTTGCGACACAATAATGTACAGCATGATATTTCGTGTCCTTTTCTTCGGGACACGATTTAACATGCTGTACTTAATTGGGTCGCAAAATACATGCTGTACATTATTTGCACGATGTGATAATGTCCGGCCAGTATTGTACGACACGTATTGTACAGCCTGATAATTGGTGGCATAGGACATGAAATACGGGCTGTGCTTTCCTGCCCGTACAATTTGGTGTCATCAAATACGTGCCGTACAATGTAGGGACTCGTTTGCCGAATGCCGATTGCAACTGCAACAGCAACACGGTAGTACATCTCCTTATTTTGTACCTTAGAGTATAGTAACTATAGAGCGCTAGTACCGCACTAGACGCCCAGTGCGCGTCGTAGGCAGATGAAGTATAGCTACTTATATATGTATGTTGGCGATTACTAGGGATGGGCACGCGGGCAACGTAAACTCATTTTGTTGTCAATAGATGCAGGTTCAGCGCGGTACAAACAAGTACCTACAAATATATTTCGTGCGATAACATCTAAGAGAATAATATGAGTATAAGTTTTTCTACATGTTACTTACGACATTTATTCAGAAAAATTAAGTATTTATTGGATATGTACGTCAAAAAAATCAAGAAAGTGTACTGAACAAACTTTATTCCATATGTTTGGCTCAAAATTTGTTTGGTTTAAAGCGATAATCCATTTGTTCATCAAATTTTGGTCTTTTGGAAATCTGAAAAATAAGAAAACAAAAGATATTTTTATAAATTTCGACCTTTTTTTGGAATGTTGTTCAGTATTTTGGGTAAGTTTGTCCTTTACATATTTTATACTATATTTGTAGGAGCCTATATTTTCATAACAAAAATACAGTCAGGTATTATGTGGATCGGCGACTGTGGGTGGCATTTTCCAACTGAACGCTACAGTTGCTTGGATGACACAATATATTGTAGGTCCCGTTTAGCTATGTCAGAGGCATTCACGCGGCCTAATAACGCTGACACCAGGGCTAGCCACCAGCCACATACCTACGAACTTACTTATTACAAAAATGTATCTCTCACTATCATTTTTTTAAATTTAATTTAAGTCCATTAAATTAAATTAAACCACTAAAATCTTCAAAATCAATTTAGCAGTGTAGACGTGATATCGTAACATTACATAATTATGTACCGCTATAATAATTTGACATTAAAAATATTAGAAATTATATCGCACAAAACACATTATACAATTATTTATAATAAATTATAATAAGATTTTAAGTATTAAAGTTACAAAAATCTGTTATATGTAATATGCAGTACTTCTAGTAAACATTATATCGACTACAGCGTTGGTCACGTCCCATCTCTAAATCACGCGGCGGGAGTGCGGTGTGGTGCGGTGCACGGGCGAGCCTGTGCGTGCCCGCCTCCCACGTCTTCTTCACCCCCGCGATTCCGGATTTATTTTCATAAAAATAAGTATTATAATCGACTTACCGATGAAATGTGATACTGGATTTCAATTTCGTGTGTTTTCTAGTATCGTTTTTACAAGGTCGAACTGCACATTTCACCATTTTAATACATCAATTTGAAAAAAGTTGCTCGAGAAACGCACGTTCCTAGTACTCTGCTACGACTACAAGCGCTCGCGGCGGGAACGTCGTCTTGTTCTCACTTGTACCTAATGTTCCCACTTCGTCGTGCGCGCTCTATAGTTATTTATATACTCTAAGTTTTGTACCAACCAACACGCCACAACACAACACGTCAAAGTACTAGTGAAGCACATTAGCATTGTCAACAGAATCGAAATTCGAATTCGAATCGAATGAATCGATGTTAGATTGAATTAACAAAAAACGTACGAAAAGATATAAAATTAAATATTAACAAAATAAATATGTACCCAATACATGTTAATTAAATTAAATGAATTAATGGTCGCAACCACTGGAATATATTAATGTTATAAAAAAATGTTTCAGTCTCACTCACTCAAATTTCTTTAATACTATATTCTTGTAAAGCTTCGGCCTTACCTTACAAGATTTTTTTTTCAATGTTTCTATGTAGGTAATTGACAACATTTCAAATTTTTAACATAGTATTATTTATTTATTATCTGAAAGAATATTGCAAAATAACATATACGTATTTTTTATTTTTCCAATACAACTTATATTTTCCGTAAAATTAAGTTTTGAAAAGTAGCTTATTCTAAAAGGACGTAACTGCAAAACTTAGGACTCATAAACCTTTTTACTGAAGCCACATTAGAAAAAAATAGGTGCTAGCGTTACTGTCACTGTCAATGGCAATCAATCCGTCACAATTCACAACAAATAGGCCGGGAGGTCAGTGCAAAAAGTCCACTATGTACCGCGGTATACTATGGGAAGAAAAATATAAAACAAGTTTAACAACTGCCAATCACCTGAAATATGTAACAGGGTCTGCCATACAGGCTTTAAATTAGCACCACTTAAAAGAAGAAGAATAAGAGTAATAGTTCCAAGATACTTTTAAAATTCAAACGGATTCTTCCACCAAATGCTAGGGAACCCAGCTGACTGACTCCAGGGTATTGATGTACACTATTTTGATAACTATGTACCAATAATTCAGCTTTTGACAAGTATTTGCTTTTTTTGCGTTTACCTCTCGGGCTAAAGCAAAATAAGTAATTTGAAAATGACACTGACATTTTATTTTTAAACTACATTTTATGTGTCAACACTGTCAGTGTTAACTGTCATTTTATATTGCTAGTATTTTTTTATCATAGGCAACTGAACTTTTAGTATGAATCCCGAAACGGCTTGGGTGAGACTTTTTATCTAATATCTTAGCAGTTACTGCACTAAAATTTTTGGAAAAATAAGCATAATGATCAGCATCCCGATATCTCGAAATGGTTTTGGAATTTCATAGACTTGTGAAATATGAATACTTGTCAATTTAAAAATCGCTCTAAATAAATTAAAAATAATATATCGATCGTCCCTTGAAGATCGATTAAAAATCGATCTTGAGACATTTGCAGTTCGCATGTCACTACTCTATATTAAAGATAACTGGTGCTATTTCTGAACTGGCGTCACAGACTTCACAATGTCATTTTTTTTGCATATGGCAATGACAATAAAAAAAAAATTTATTTGTTCAAGATAGAGTTTTGGCGGGAACGCGGGAAAAATCATGTCGCCACATTGTATTACTTTGTTAACCTTGTGTTTTTATCAATGATAATTATTGATAAATTGTGGTATTTCGTTGATTATGAGCTGATTTACGTGCATGAGCGTAGGTAAGTGATATGTGACGTATAATGTACCGTGTTGTTTCCAAAACTCCATAGACGCCTCTAGTAAGGTCACCACTGCTTTACTGAGGTATGACTTGGACAATGTTTGGACTTGACCGCGACTTTATTGGTCTATGACGTGACTATAACGGACTATTTTGAGAAAATTTTATCAAATTTTTTTTAAACTTAATACTTGACACTGGCAAATGCACAACAATGCGACGCCAAAATATAAAAGAAGAAGAAGATAGATTTGGCGGGAACGCGAGAAGAGCTACACGTAGTATCCATTGTAGTTAGTGGAAGAGTTCAAGAGTCCTCTGGAGGCTGAAGTCATGGCGGTGCTGTACTTTAATTTGTAAATAGTTTGAAATGTTTAGCCATATCAGAGGCCTTCAGGCGGCCTAAAAACTCTGACACCAGGGCTAGCCACCCGGCCTATACGAACTTACTTACTTAATAGTTTGAAATTACCCAATATTCTATTATAATACTCTTTGGGCTCGATCAGCATGTCGGATTCAATATTCTCGGTGTTTTAGCTTATTGCAGCTCAATTAGGTACTCACTATTAACAAGAATTCACATCATACAATTTTAATAATTGTGTGTACGTCTATCTAATTCGTTGAAGGCCTAAAATAGGTAATTATGTAATTAATTATATTAACTAATGCATCATATTGTTAAGCAATAATAAGATGCATTTGTGTCTAAAATGCTCATAATTTCAGTAAATACTTACATTACAATAAGTAAGAACAATTTCGCAGCTAACACAAAATTTTACTTACATTACACTAAGTAAGAACAATTTCGCAGCTAACACAAAATTTTACTTACATTACACTAGGTAAGAACAATTTCGCAGCTAACACATACTTACATTACACTAAGTAAGAACAATTTCGTAGCTAACACAAAATTGTACTTACATTACACTAAGTAAGTACAATTTCGTAGCTAACACAAAACTCTACGAAGTTACCTACTCATCAGCCGTACCAAATCGATCACAGGAACATGCTGGATAGTCTACTTCCAACCAGTTTTGTCGGTGATGTATGTTCCTATACCTAATTAGATGACGCCCCCGTACATAAATAAAATTAAATATGGTCAGCAACGGCTCAGTACCTACGCTTAAAATATTGTTGATAAAATTTTACTTAAGTAAATACATGAAGTAAGAGTATTGTAAGTACTTATTAGATACAATAGGTATTGTAACTATTAACTAATGTAGGTACTTTTATAAAATCTCAGGAATAATACTTACTACCTAATAGGTATAACTAGATATCTGATATATGTATAGGTATTAGGTACTAGCTGTCTGTAGGCTCAGACCAAATAAAAAATATTTTTTATTTGCTCTGAGTCTGTAAGTAATAGGCTTCTTATACCTACGAAAAAGTACTGTATCCATCAACCGTAGGACGTTCACTGCTAGACATAAACCTCCTCAATGGATTTCCAATAACACCGGTTGGAAGCGGCATGCATCCAGCGCGTTACTTCGATCTTAATTATTATCGTTAGTTCAGCTAGTCGGTGGACGTTCTACGCTGCTCCGGCTGGGCCGCGATCTCCATTCGAGTAGGTACTTTACGGCTCCATCGACCATCCGTTCTTCGAACTATGTGCTGTCCGCTGCCATTTCAACTTGCTATTCAGCTGGGCTATGTCGGTTACGTTGGTTCGTCTGCGAATCTCCTCATTCCTGATTCGATCTCGCAGAGAAACTCCGAGCAATCAGACCATAACTCTTTTCATAGCACGTTGGTTGGGCTATTTTGAGCTTATTCATTGCATATAATAAAGTACCTACTGAAATTAACTTATTTTATTTACTAAAAAAAAAAAATTGTAAAGCTTTTGTACAATACCTAGCTTATTGGGTAAATGCTCGGCTATCAATCCAGAGCAAATAAAATATAATTTAAGATGTTTTGGCGTCGTTAGATAGGTACTTAGATAGTAAATACTCTATCACTGTTATCAGACGAACATTATGTAGGCACTTACCTATATTTATGAACTGCTTACAAAGTAGTTATGTATAACAAAATACTTATACGAATTTCGTCAAAAGCATCTCGCGTGTTACTTATCTCAGAACATTGTGATCGAGCGGTCGCTTACACTGAAGTTTTTTTTTTCCTGAAAAATGGAGCGTTATAAGTGCGAGCCATCAGTGAGTAACTTCACCTTTTTACCTATAATATAGTTGTTGTTATTTTAGCGATAATTAAAATCCTGATAACGTAGCTTAGAACACGTCTTCACCTTTTGAACTTATTATTTTCGTGTTAATTGCGTATTTATGGGATCACTTAGTGCGATAAGTTCATTCCCTGGCAGGAGGCCTGAGAGTACACAAGTGCGGGGTCGGTTATGAACTGATTAGTTATTATTATAGTTAGTTAGTAATCATGGTGTTTCATCAGACGATCGAGTTTGACCCCATGTGCGACAAGGAGCGTCCACAGAAGATATCCTTCGAAGATGTTTCAGCAGCTGCTTTTAGAATACAAAGTGGGATTGTGAAAACGCCATGCGTGGTAAGCACAAAGCACCATAAACTTATTAATATAACTAGTTTTTGCCCGCGGCTTCGCCCGCATTATATTTCGATTTTTATAGTATCCCAAAGGAACCTTTTATTTTTCCGGGATAAAAAGTAGCGTCACTTTCCGTGTTTCGAAATAAATTTATACCAAAAATCAAGTTATTCTGTAGCTTTATTGCTGCGTGAAAGAGGAACAAACTAGTAAAAGTTTACAACAAAAGTTTGTAAGAAAGTTTGTTACAACAGTGCATTGTGCAATAAACGAAAAAATAAGAATAAAGCAACAAACCAACAAATACACTTTTGGATGTATAATGTATAATAAATAATGTGTAACCTAGAAAAAAATCTGTACAATTACAAAAAATTGTGTAAAAATTGTAGGTACTTATTTTCATCGATTGTAAATTAATTTTCTTATCCAATACATACCTAACTGATTGTTTACTGCGTGGTAAAATTAAAACCATTACTAACATTTAGCAATCGTTATAAGTATTACAAAATAATCTAAAGTTCTTGTTAAGTTTTATGCTGAAAATATATACAGCATCCGATTTTTATTCATCATCATACGACTTTTATTAATTTATGACAATGTATAGTGGCTATACATACCTGACGCTTTGCTTCACAAATGGTTATTCATTTTAGGCTATTAGATATAGGTACCTATGTATAATTTTTTTCGCTATGCTTTTCAGAAATCTCACATGTCTTCCATATTCGGTATGGAGATCTACCTCAAAAACGACTTTCTTCAGCACACAGGAAGGTAAGCTTCATTTACAAACCAGCTTTACTATTCTAACAATAAAATTTTGTGTTTAACCAAATCGTTACTTCAAATGTAAACTACTTCAACAGTTTCAAAGAGCGAGGCGCTCGCAACGCCCTCCTACTCCTACCAAAAGAAGCGAAAGAGCGCGGCGTCATCTCCGCATCTCTCGGCAACCACTCGCAAGGCCTCAGCTACCACGCCAACCTCCTCAAGGTCCCTACCACTGTGGTGATGCCGAATGTCGCGCCTATCATGAAGATACAGAAGTGCCAATCGTATGGAGCTAATGTTATAGTGCACGGACATGATATGAAAGAAGCAAAGTACCACGCTATGATGCTAGCTAAGGAGAAGGGACTTACCTACATCAATGGGTAAGGGATTACAAAAGTACATAGTATCAAACATTTTCTTGTCTTTTTATAAATGAGTCTGTGTTTGATAAATGGTAAGCGACGATGAGGTCGAAGTTGAAGCACGCAGACTTAGGGGCCGTTCAAGTATTACGTAAGCACTGCAAAGGGGTGGAGGGGTTTATAATTTGCTTGTTTTTGATGACTTGGGGAGTGGGGGGGGGGGGGGGGGGGCGGTCTAGAAGGTGATTATGTCAGCAATAGTTCTTTATTTCTGTTCGCATATGTGTCTTCTATGTTAAATCCATTTTCTTATTTTCTTTTTGAAGGGGGTAGAACTTTGCTTACTTTTTCTGACAGGGAGGGAGGGGGGTATATAATTGTAATAAATCTGCTTACGTAATACTTGAACGGCCCCTTAGTAGATACAAATTAACTCTGAGCTTGAAAAAACAACGTTCTTTCTCTTCCTATTCTTCTTTCTTTCATAATCATCATTTATTTTCTTGAAAGTTAAATAACTACTCCTAATAGGTATTTATACAGATCACCATAATGACTTTTACTCGTAATGAGTCCATTGATAGTCCCATTAAATAGAACTGATTTTGTTCCATTTCTACTATGGCCATTTTTGTAAGATATTTGAACTAGAATAACTGGCGAAACAAAAGAAAAGTACCTATGTATAATGATTATTATTATCCTACTACGGGACTAATCGCGCACTAAAATTACGAGATAAACAAATACCTCGTCATCCCGACGTTATTTATCTCGTAATTTTAGTGCGCGATTAGTCCCGTAGTATATAATGATAATCTGTTCAAATCTCGCGAAAGTTTATTAACAACATGTGTATAATGGTGCCTAAAAAATTGGTCGTTGATTGTCGTACCGATTCTATTCAAACCATTTCTTGCGACTGTCAACCGCAATCCAATTAAATAGGATAAAGTTTCAATTTGCTTGTATTTACGAGTATTACTGAACGGTAGCCTCAAAGACCTTTGATTTGTCAAAGATCTTTGGGTAGCCTCAAATACAAAATCATAGATGTATTAAGAAACAACAGAAATTCTTCTCAATCCCTTTTTTCGCCTTTTTGAAAAAGGGGTCGTTTGAGAACGAAATTCGTAGGTTCTATTTGGGCTTTTGGACTCAAACTCCATTGGAGCAGCTAGAAATTTTCTTTGAGGAGTGCAGCTGTTAAATTCTATTTTTCTGGAGAGGGCAGCCAGTGCTACGCGTTCTATATATTTTTCTGGGGTGGGCAAAACCACATTAAAAATTGAATATATTGACTTTCATGTTTTCTGGAGTGGGCGAAGAAGTTTCTAGAGTAGGCAAGGGTCCCCCGTGTCCCCTAGCTATGCCCATACCAAACTCTATCTTACCACAGAAGTTTTACGTACGCTTTAAAGTCTGTTTAACAGTACAAATTGTACGGGTAAACGGTGTTTATAGCGTGTTTAAATCTTTTGTGGTAAGGCGGTATGTTTCTATTATTTCCCTAGATACGATCACCCCCACATTATGGCTGGCCAGGGGACAATGGGGCTGGAGATAATAGAGCAAGTGCCAGATGTCGATGCAGTTTTGGTGCCTGTGGGCGGCGGCGGGCTGTTAGCTGGGGTCGCTACGGCTATCAAGCATCTCAAGCCACATGTTCTCATTTACGTAAGTTCTTACTAAGTAGCTACTTTGCTATATAAATATACTCATCCACGTAAGTTCTCCGTAGACACATAGCTTGTGCTTCAGAAAAACAAAAACAGGGGTCTGATACTAGGCACCCCATGTTCGGATCAAACCCACCACACACCCGCCTCAAGAGCCGAAATAGTTTCCTCACAGGAACTACTTCACTGGATCAGCACCCCCGCAAAGCTCGTCTTAAATTATGGAAAAACACGCTCCCTACACCAGCCGATTACGTGGTGCCCTCCGAAGAACTGCCAGCAGGCGGTAACCTCCCGTGGCCCACGTGGAAGTCGCTAAATCGACTCCGGTCCCAAGTGGGCCACTGTAAGGAAAATCTGGTGAAATGGAGATTCGCAGGAAGCGCACATTGCCAGTGCGGTGCTCCGATACAAAATATGCAACATCTTCTCTGATGCCCTAACTGCCCAAATACCTGCACACTTCAAGATCTTTACGATGCCTCCCCTCGCGGAGTGGCAGTGGCAAGACACTGGGAAAAGACCTTATAAATTCTCACTTTATTATTATTTGGATCATCGACACGAAGAAGAAGAAGAAGACTACTCTACTTTATAAGTGTATACTCAGCTGGTGTCGCTACGGCTATCAAGCATCTCAAGCAACATGTTCTCATATACCTACGTAAGTTCTTACTAAGTAGCTACTTTGCTTAAAGTAGGTTAGTTCGTATAGGCCGGTGGCTAGCCCTGGTGTCAGAGTTTTTAGACCGCCTGAAGGCCTCTGACATGGACAGTAAATGCAACTTATAAACTACTTTGCTTTATAAATGTACTCATCTACGTAAATTCTTACTAGGTACTATACTTTATAAGTGTACTCTATAACATTTTACTACATTACTTGTCATACGTAGATGACATTTTACTACTAAACTTATTTTTTTTAAGAAAGCAAGATCCCGATAACTGTTACCTGTGAGCGAGGATTGCCATTTTAGTCAAGCGATTCAACCCGCATGTCCTCACTCATATAATTATGTACTTGATTTCTTACTATTTTGCGTAAAAGCAAGTTTGTGCCAGATGTGGACAGTTGGACACGGTGCTGATGCCAATGGTAGGCAACAGCCTCTGGGAATTGCTACCGAGTTAGAAGATGAGAGTTTTCACTACTTCCTGCTTCAAAATCGCGGTTTTTTTTGTATTTCGATCAGGGGCTGTAGATGTTAATAGAAAGTGACTTGCTACGTCAATTCTACGAATTCAATTTTACTGAATTTTAAGTCTGAAAAGATGCATCGACAAGAATAGGTATGCTTGGTTACCTATGTTGACACTGCTACCACTAAGGAAGTAATTCGCAACGTTATAAGTAAAAATATAAAGCCACACCTTAGTCTATATCAATCAGAAGTCTGTTTTATCTGACTAGATGAATATGATGGATTAGTAGAAGTAAATTTGCATAACCACCCACCTTTGATAAAATTAGAGGTGTGAGCGCTAATTATAACAATGAACAATAACGCATTTATTGATGCATACTTATTCATATTCTTTATTTGTCAGAACGTGGTAAAGTAGGTACATATAATACAAGTAGTATACAAGATGGAAGTCAATACCTACGCAAAGTCAACACGCAAAATATCTCGTTCTTACGTTACGCGGCATTGCTTTGCATTCGATGAGTGCATTTTTTAATATCTTCTAAACTTAGATATCTATAATAACGTAGGTATCTTCTTAAATTTTTAATGACTTGCCATTTTATCATTATTACCAGAGTGTAATTACAAATGAACCGATTCCTAATCCAACAGATGATGATATCTGCTCTACTTATGATGCACCAGCACCCTTAGCATGGTAAAGGGATACCTAATAGTTATTTGTTATACAAGAGTACAAAGTTGATTTTTATCCGCGTGCTCAATTTTGATGACCGAGTAAGCGAAGGATTCTAAAATTAGAATCCTGAGCGAGGGAAACAAAAGAGAATGAGGTAAAAAATCTTTGCACTCGAGTGCAACACGGACACCTTTTCGTCCCACCTCAGCGAGAAAATGACTAAAGTCGTCTAAATACCGCACTGTTTCAAATACTTCTCGCGTGATTGTTAAAGAGAGAAAGCTCTTTTGCGCACTATTGACAGTTTCAGTCAATTCTGTTGGCATGAAATAAATTTCCTCGTCGCTAGAATCACTCATTTTATTGCTAATTTTCATTGAAATATTTGATTCCTTTTCAATGCTCATTTTAGGTTTTTCACTTGTTTTCTTATTTTTAAAGCTTTTAACAATACGACATTCATGATAAGGAAATGGCGCGCGCAAAGCAAATTAAAAAAGTACAGCTTGAAGGTTCCGTGGCTGACTTTTCACCAAATTAAAAAAGATTTTATAATAAATTCGGCACCATGAAGGTAGAAGTAAATAGGTTTTATAATGTTTTGTATTCACAAACTTAGTGCACACCTCTTATATGTCTGTGGTGCACACCACAGACATATAAGAGTAAGGTGCACACGATGTTCAAAATTCAATTTTACTTTACCCTCTAGCCGATAAAAATGGCTTTAGTACTCGGATTTCGAAGAGCAAAAATACTCTTTCCGAGATGGGGGGATGAAAAACCATTTTTCCATTCCCTGGCGGCACAAATCAGAAATGTTGAGTCAATCCACTTCGTACGTATTGGAGGAAAATCGACAGTGTAGGGGTGGTGATGTGGCGTCTTTCTACTTGTCCTGTAGTAAAAAGAGGATGGTAGAATAAGGTCGTGAAGCTCAGATGCACACTTTCCGAAATGAATCCTATAGAAAATGGGCAGACTCGCAACTCTACGGCGATGTTCCAGGCAATAAAGTTTTATTGGAACTATCTTCTCATCACCTTTAAGCCGAACAGCACGCCGGTCCGCCGATTCCAAGGCCTCAAGCTGATACTTAGCCGAGCCATCCCAAATATGGTAGCAGTATTCCAGATACGAACGGATCTATGCTTGAACGAATCTGGAATTTAATCTAGAACGGCCTAAAATTGCCTAAATCGTCTCTCGTGTCAAAGATGGGTCACAAATCACAATTCTTGAAGACATCCGTGTCATCAATAAAGTATCAGTTATCACATGCTTTGGAATGATGTCAGCTTCGCCAAGATAAGCTAGTAGTAGGAGCTCTGATCTAATTTCACGTTCAATATCTGAAATATTGCAGACAGTCACAAAATGTAGGTTGATTCTGGAAATGAAGCAAAGCAAAGGTCGCAGATTACTGGACGATATCGACCTCACAACTGTTTATCAGGCTCTTACACACGTGCGGTCATATTGGATTATGGTACATGATGAATGATCACTTATCAATTAATTTAATTAGGTTCCTTACGTCCGTTAGTTGCGTGTTTGAAACTATCTCACCCTATGTTTCTAATCTCTAAACACGAAGACACTATTCGTAAGTGTTAGCCCGCATGTGTAGATAACTAATGATTTCATGTAGGTAGTGGATACAAGTTTGTAACTTTAGTGAACTGTTCAATGTATTATGGAGTTGTCATTCCTCCTCATCTTCCAGTAGGTAATTTCTTTTGAAGCATTTATTAGTGCAACATTACAATTAATCTATGAGCGAGGTCGGAAATATAGTTTGTTAAAAGTAAAAGTAAAATTTATTGCTCAAACTGTGTAAAATGATGTAGATACAATTTTCTTAGAATAAAAAAAATACCGAGATGTCCACAAAATGTATGGAGGCTGGTATAATAATAATCAAAAATTTTAACCATAACACTCGTTACATTTCGAGAAAGTTCATATTTTTCTGAGTCTAAATACAACATTTAAAAACAAAAATGAGCCCTCCGATTTTTTTAAAATGAATTTTGATTTTATTAGAAAATATAAATATATTTCGCTCAGTAGGTAGTTTATCTCTAGTAACCCTGATTAAGTAACCTCCAAATTGTTAAATAAAAGCATTTTTACCAATTAGACACACTCTTTAAGTGATTTTTTGTCACATTGTACCTACTAACTGGTCACACTGGTAGGTTATATTTTTTAATTTTAGCAAATTAAGCGACGAATGTGGAAGAATCAGCTACGAATGCAAGTAAAATAACGATAGAAGCACTTTATCATAGCTAAACTAGAAAAATTAATAAGCTGTATTTTTATTTTTCATACAATTTATTTTACGCATTAAAATAAAATTGGAGGGGTGAAAAAATCTAAATTGAATATTTCTGGGAAGCCCATAAAACAAGCTTTCAAATGATGTATATATTCATCTTGGTTCGATTTTTCTCTGAATAATATACCACTTGTGGACGTCACCTTTAATCTTTAGTTGTAGAAATGTGGATATAAGTACATAATCCAGTTTATCCAGAAAAGAAGTACCTAGGTACTGCTAAATCGAAAAGAAGTGATTCAGATTATCATTTGGAACAACTTTTACTATATGAGGCCAACTCGGAATCCGAGGAAAAGATTCAGCCGTTTCATACATTTTGTCGATTTCGAGTTGCAATTTAGTATGGTAGAGCTATATTTTTTCTCGAATTCTGGTTTGGCCCCATAGTAAAGTTGTTCATAATGATGGTCTGAATCACTACTTTTCCACTTTACCCTTTCTGAATACCTAACTCAATTATTTAACTATAAAATATTTATTTATCGTTTTTACACGATAACTTTTTTATCTAGGGCGTGGAGACAGAAAAGTGCCCCAGCATGCAGTACGCGATAGACTCCGGCGAGCCAGTGAACGTGGACATTCGCTCCACCCTAGCCGACGGTCTTGCTGTGCCCACTGTGGGGTACAACGCCTTCGTCACTGTCAAAAACATCATCGACAAACTGGTAAGTCATTGTCAGGTTTTACAAAGTGTAGAGACAGAAAAGTGCCCCAGCATGCAGAGAGGTATACGACTCCGACGAACCAGTGAATGTGGACATTCGCTCTTCTCTTACGGATCTCGCCATACCCACTGTTGTACGTTTGTTGCGTTGTACTCACAACGCCTTCATCACTGTCAAAAACATAATTGACAAACTGGCAAGTCATCGTTAATATTCATAGTGTAGAGGCAGAAAAGTGCCCCAACATTGCAGTACGCGATAGACTCCGGCGAGCCAGTGAACATGCATATTTGCTCCACTAGCAGACGGTCTCGCCATGCCGTGCCCACTATAGGGACAACGCCTCCGTTAGCTTCAAAAACATCACCAATAAACTGGCAAGTCATCGTCAGGTTAGTCATAGTGTAGAGGCAGAAAAACAATGAACTACTATCCATTTTATTTTTTTATTTTTATTATCTAGTTTTTTTTTAAATGTCAATACTACACTACTACTACATAGAAAGCAATTGGATCATCCACAGACCCTTGAAGGTCTAAAAATAATCCAAGTGCTCAAGCCCACTGCCAGTTGGCAGCGTGCCCAGCATGCTGGCAGTATTGCCACGCTGAATGGCAATGCTTATACGTTGAGCCAAATAAACACCAGCATTTTGGTCACGCGTCGCGTCCACCAGACGCTCAGAAAGACGTTTGACTTTTTCCATTTTATTGTACGAATGACGGGACGGAGTTCCGCTCCAAGCGGTCGTAAACTCCGCCGCCACCGCCGCCGCTAAAGGCCGAACTTGTGGCCAAGCCGTTAGCAACGCTTTCTACTAGTACACATGACCGATCTATGTCTCAGCGACATATTGGTCCAAGTTCTTGATCAGCTTTAGAGTGCTGTCATCTCCGGTGACGTTATTACGAGTAGATGCATACCGTATAAAGTATTGACAATAAGCTCACTTATAGGAAATAAGCAAAAACTTAGCACAGTATCGTATTATCTACGACGTGGTATGACCTTTACGCTCTATTTTTAGCTCCAAATTATCTCTGACAATTATTTGTGAGAGGCACCGAGCATTCTAAGGGGTGCCGTGCCCCCCAAGCAACCAAGCAAGAAATAACGAACTTATTAGTTATGTATACTTACTTATGCCTTTTTAGTTAAGACGTCCCTTTGATTAGGTACTTACAGCAATTCATTATTGTCATCAAACTGTAATGAGACTCGTAAGACCTCAAAGGTCAATTATTATTATCAATATTATCATACTGAATAGATAAAAAGAAAGTAATAACCTAGGAGTGCGAACCGGACCACCGATAATCTTTATGATCTATTTTAATAAAACTTATCTTACGCTATGATATGCGTTAATAGTTGTGACGTTTTCCCAAGAGATCTACAGAAAAGCCTTTTCTGTACAAGCCGTGCGAGATACTTGGTAGGTAGGAGGTATATGTAACAAATATCTACTCATACACCGCTAAATGAATGCATTCACGCATACATCGCAGAATGTCACGTTGTCTGAGCAGTAAGTACTGAGCACATTGGAATAATTGATTTGTTGTACAATGTAAATAATATTTATTTACAGAGTTCCATCCTAGAAACTTTACTCAACTTTAAAGTCAATACATTCTATTTTTTTTGGGGTGGTAAAAGTAGGCAGTTACTTCACAGAGAAAATTTCTAGCCACGCTAATAACGTCATGTCCAATGTCGCTAGGTCTCTGTATTCCACAAAAGATAAGGAGGTAATGATGTATAATGATGTGTTGTTATCGGCTTTCGATGACCCAACCATCTGTTACTACTCAGCTTCCATGACATGAGACTCACATGTACAGTGTACACCCAAGACCCACGTTATGAAAGGTTATTTACATTAGGCGATGAACTTTGGGCATTTTATCATATTCGTGACATAGGTAATTGAACTTATCATTTTGTTGCTATGAGACCAACCCCATTACAAAAAAAATATACCTAGTCATTAGTGGTCAAGGTCAAGACTGTCTTATCATCTGTATTTTAAGCAGTATAAAATCAATTAAAAATTAATCGTGCCTTTGAAATTAATATAGTTTAGGGGGTCGCCCAGTGGAGCATGTACTCGCCAAAGTTAAATAAATAAATATTAGAGGACATCCTACACATAGTCTGTGACCCCATAAACCAAGCAAAACTTGTGATTTGCCTGCCAGAGACTGATATATTACATATTTATACTTATTATTTTTAAATAGATACGTATATCGATACTAACATTCAGATACAGCAAACACCTATGTTCATCACATAAAATTTTGCCTGAATCTCTCCAAAATCACAATCCAGCATGAATTAGTATTATAATAGACATTTGGGACCTAAAAGAAATACGATCAATTGTCAGATCACGGTGAACGAAGACTGGCTGGCGCGAGCCATCCTGCGGTTGGTGGAGCAGGAGAAGTACGTGGTGGAGGGCGGTGGTGCGGTAGGCGTGGCTGCCATCATGGCCGGCCTCGTGCCTGAGTTACGAGGCAAAAAGTAAGAAACATGTGCTGTCAGCTCACAGGGGTTGGAACTAGCTCTATCCTGCGGCTGTTGGAGCAGGAGAAGTACATGGTAGAAGGCGGCGGCGCAGTAAGCGTTGCTGCTACCATGGCCGGCCTCGTGCCCAAGCTACGGGGCAAGAAGTAAGAAACATGTATCGTCAGGTCACAGGGAACCACTCCAGCACCATCCTGCGGCTGGTGGAGCATGAAGTGTGTGTAGCTCCTGCCCGAGCTGCGAGGCAAGAAGTAAGAAATATGTGTCGTCAGCTCACAGGGAACAACCATCCTGCGACTGGTGGAGCAGGAGGAGTATGTGGTAGAGGACGGTGGTGCGGTAGGCGTGGCTGCCATCATGACCAGCCTCGTGCCCGAGCTACGGGGCAAGATTTAAGAAACATGTGTCGTCAGCTCGCAGGGAACAACTAGTTCCATTTTGCGGTTGGTGGAGCAAAATATATACGTGGTGAAGGGAGGCGGCGCAGTAGGCTTTACTACCACCATGGCTAGCCTCGTGCTCGAGTTACGATGCAATAAGTAAGAGAGCTTGTGATCAATTTAAGTTGCAAGAACCAGGAGCGAAGCCAGGCTAAGGCGAGACTTAGTAGGTAAGGTACGGCATTGTTATTTGGCCCGCCTCTTACCTGAGCTACGAGGTAAGAAGTAAGGAATTACTTTAAGTGAGATAGATTCGGAGTTCTAAAACTTTCTTTTAAGAATATGCTGAGGAATGGGCTGAGGATGTCTGAAGTCATGGCCAAGGATGCAGCGTTACTGACTTTGCCCACCCTAGAAACTGCTTACCCATTACAGAAAACAAGTCCAGTCAATTTTTCTGGTGTGCGCAAAAGTAGGCACCTGCCCCCCGTAGAGAATATCTCTAGCTACGACAATGTTGAACAGACGTGTTTTAAAGAAATAATGTTTACATTTTATCGGCTTGTGTTACAGAGTGGTGTGCATCCTGTCCGGTGGTAACATCGACACGACGATACTTGGCAGGTGCTTAGAGCGCGGGCTCGCCGCGGAACAGAGACTCGTCAAGTTCAAAGTAAGGAGATTAATACATTAGAACCGTTACTTTACCTTATTTAAAGGTAACTGAAATTATTGTGAAGAGCAGAATAAGAAGACTTTGAGCAGCAGTGGGATAAAATTACCTTTAAATAACAATATATATCGGTAACTAAATTTGTTCTCACATGCAGGGCGGCGACCACTGCTGGATAAATAAACAATTGGTGCCTGTTTTACCTCTTTGCCTTTGGACCTTCCTATGATTACTAAATGATCTGTTCTGTTAATAGGTGGATGTTCTACCATAATATGTCAGTTTATGGTCTGTCTGTGCATTAATATTATTATAAGTTGCGTTTTTTACAGGTGACGGTAAGCGACCGACCCGGTGGCATCGCAGAGTTGTGCAAACTCATGGCTAGTATTGGAGTCTCAATCAAAGACATAATGCAGGAGCGCGCCTGGGTGCACGGAGACATCTTCAGTGTTCGGGTATGTCTCGAAACAGAAACTAGGAAAAACTTCCCGTTTAGCCAGCACCCCTGTCATGGTAATGGCATGTCATAAAATGGATAATTAAAGCCATTTTATCCATTTATAGTGGTGTAGTTGAGGACTCTTCTTCCCACAAAAATGCATAGATTTTTGGGTAATAATTGGCATGATTTGAACACAGAATAAGCCCTATTACACAGGGTCGAAGGAAGGTACCCTTGAAGCTCGCTGGATTTGAAGTACCACATATTAAGTTAACTTTAAGATCGGGAAAGTTTATCATCGTCACCATAACCTAAGTACACAGAATAGGCCCTATTACACAGGTCTTGAAGGTCGTTGCCTAAGTACTAAAGCATGTAATATGTTAGTTACCTACCACGTAAGAATCAACTGACGCGATAGTGAAATTAGGGCCTAATGTTGACTAGTTATTATTTATTAACTAGGTCTTAGTATTATTTAGAACAAAAATGTAACATTCCTTAATATGCAGAAATAATAATAATAACGAAGGCCAGAGACCACGCCTATATTTTCTGCATACGTCAGAACGAAGCCAAATATTATGACATTCGTAATCTAACGACTATGAACTTGTTGCTATTTTTAAATAAATTTTGTAGATATCACATTATTTTTGTAGCCTTTTCAACTTGTCATACGAGTATTTTATTGTTCCCATATCTCTTGTTATTTGATTCCTTATGATAATTTTGTTTTCGTTGGGGGTCGTACTGAGTATATGTGTGCACGTGCCATCTTAGAACATTCCTGTTTTCGTGTAATAATTACGTAATATGCCTAAATTAGACTCCCATACAATCATGTTGAGCTATAAGTGATATTCTTTCAGTAGGTATAATAATAAATTAATAAACATCGCGGGGCGGCTTTGTGGCGAGCCGTCGGTGAGTGGCGACACCGTGAACCCTGATTCCCTGGGGCTTAATGAGACCCCTGACTCCTCTCTTGCCTTAACTGGCTAGCTTGGTGTGGAAACCGCAAGAGCTAAGAACCTAAGCTCCAGGGTGGAAGTGTTAAAGGGCTCTTAGTGAACGCGCAGCACACCTCTCGACACTAAGCCGTCCACACTAATGCTGCCAATGCTCCGGCGCTAACTAACGGTAGCCTTTATGGGAGGCCCATTTAGTGGATGGCAAGTCACCACCCGCCCTAATATTTTTAAATGAGGCATTACTTGGCGGGTGCCGCACCTCATTCCATAGACCGGTTTTGTAAATCATCCAGAAGTTCACTACAATAGCCTATTAATTTTTTGAATTTATTACTCATCTCTATAGGTAAATGATGTATTAAAAGAGGCCTCTCAGTGTTGGCTTCGGCTCCACTGATGCCCATCAAAGAACCGGGCCCGACCCGAGAGAAGTTTCGAATAAATAAATATTAGGGAACAGCTTACATCTTACATCTGTATACGAGACTCTCGTACTTTTTACCTCAGCACTTTTTACCTACTTACTAATAGCCTTTTCCTTTCGGATAATACCAACCAAAGGCACAAATTAAATAGGAACCTAATCTAATAGTTACAACTAAAGTTAATTTTATATGGAAACATTTTAGAGGTTAAGAATAAATATCGAATCTCGTACTTATCTCTACAATCTATTACAATTTTACGATAATAGGAATAAAGTAGAAGGTATTCTATAATTTCAATATTATAATTATTTATACGTTGTAATACACACATTTAAACAGTTAACCTTAAAGATTAAATTGTTTTGCACTTTGAAAATATATTTTAAATATTTAACATCGATTCGATCTGTTCGACCTACTGTTGCATTTAGGCATCCTCTCTTTCCCGCCATTATTTATTTCGTTTCGTGACAAAACATTAATTAGGTACTAATTAAAATATACCTATTAAAAGTGTGTGCATGTATATGTTATCAGGTGAAAGTGGTGTGCGAAACGCGCGGGCCAGAGCACTTAGCTCAGCTTCGCGACATGATCGCAGCCGCCTACCGGGAGTGGCACTTCGAACGGGAGTGCGACGTCACGCGCCGACCCAGCCTCGACTCCGAAGACGAAATCTCACATTAAGCATAGTTTCACAGTTATGGGATAATTGATCACTTTAAATAGTATTACTCCAAAATTGAATCTGGAATGTGAAAGGGCTCAGGAACTCTCGTTGCCTTGATGTATAAGCCAAATATAACTTAATAGCGATGCGAGTCATTGCACAGTAGCAATTTATTTCAAATTATAGGGACACAAGACGCGGGAATTCGAAATTTAACCTCGCAGGCGTCATTAATTTTGATTTGGCCTATAACTAGAGTTTTTCTCTAGGGGGGTTTTCTTTAAGGATTTTCCCTATTTTCTTTAACAGAATGTATTGAATTTCAAGTTTTGTGGGTTGAACAATGAAGTTTCTAAGGTGGGAACTACTATTTCAAAGTAGCTCTGTGTTTATTACCTAATAAAGTCATCTGTGTTTAAGTAACATAATTGAAAAAATAAGTAGATACTTTATAGAAGATTCTTGAAATTACAAAAAAATTCACCGCGAGCGCATTAGATAATGTATATCTTTAATAATAATTTTTCGCAATAAATGGCACCCGTGTACAGAATTCGCGAATATTTCGCACGGATCGATGTAGCATTTTTCACTTTTTTATGTTTTATCAAAAATGGCTTAGCTGATTTCGATAAAATTTAAATAGGACCAAATTTGAAGTATATTCTTTCCAATAAAAAAGAATTATTGAAATCTGACTACAATGTAAAAAGCTATACACATAAAAAAATATAAATATATTATATTCTCGTCGAATCGAGTACCTCCTCCGTTTCGTCGGTCAAAAATCACCCTGGTTAATACGAAATCAAGGAGCCACTCAACGTTTGTTTAGACCATGATCACTTGTCACATCACGTAAGTGCATCTTAGGATCAAAGACCTTGTACTTATGTACTAACTACAAGGTCTTTGCTTAAGATACATTGCTGGTATTGTAGTCCATTTAAATGTTACTTTACATTTGTTAGAAGACGCAATTTTATGTTTGCGACATGTGGGGCTGGGGGGGGGTCAATAGAAGCTTAACCCTAAGTTTTTTGGGTTTGCCTCCCTTATCCTCCGGCATCGGCATCTCGGAAACTATGAGTGCTACAAAAAAATTGTTACTTCTTTAATTTTAAATTAAGGGCAAAAAGTTTTAAGGACATATTTGCAGGCAAAGCAATTTGCTACAAATTATGTCTCAACAAATATTTTGTAGGACGCATAGTTTCCGAGACATCGCAACAAAGGTATTTGCACCACTTTTTCCAAGGCGACCGGGGACAAGGGCAACCCCACAAACTTGGGGTTAAGAAAAGGGTTAAGCTTCTATTGACCCACACACATATCTCAAAAATAAAATTGCATCCTCTAAAATATGCAATATTATGGGCTTAAATTGTAACATTTCAATGGACTATTGCTACTATTTGCTACAGCATTCTAAGACCACAAGAACAGTTTTATGTCTTATATTTAGTTAATTTAGTTATTATGGATGTTAATATTTCTTCGTCCATGTTATTATGGACTTACAAAAAAAAATCTATTAGAGTAAATTATTTTGTCTGTGATAGGCACGTAGACCAGAGTAAAAGAGAAAACATTTATGTACATAGATGTATAGTTAGATATAAGTTTTTAACGAGTTATGTTTAGTGTTATATACATGTATTTGTAATTGTATTTTCTGAGATATGTTGTTAGAATAATAATATTAAATTTAAATTGTGTATATTTTAATTTAAATTCCTTTATGCACTACATTTAAATAAGTATACGAGTAAAGATATCCAAAGTACAGTTCCAAACGTATACCTACTAACTCCTTAAAACTATGCTGCACCTTATAATCAATCTTATATGAGTCGCATTACGTTCACTGTTAGACATAGGCACAAAGATAGGCATGTCCAAAATATTTCCAACTAGTTTTTACCCGCGGCTTCGCCCGCATTATATTTTGATTTTTGACGCAATATCATTATAATTTATAGCCTGTGTGTTATTCTGATATATAAGCTATATTATTGCAAAGTTTCATCTCAATCTGTTCAGTAGTTTTTGCGTAAAAGAGTAACAAACATCCATCCATTCATCCATCCTCACAAACTTTCGCCAATGATGTTTCTTCAATGACTTTCGCGTTTATAATATTAGTAGGAAGTAGGATATGTATGGTTGTTTGATTGCATGAAGCTTACTTCCAGAGCGCTCCTACGGTTAATTTATAACATAAAAATAAAATAACAAAATTACCCATTTATTACGTCGACAATGTATAGAACTTATTCTCTGTCGACAAAACGTAACGTAACGCGGTAAGTATTTAATTTATTTTCGTGAATTTCATTTGGAGAAATGTTTGATATGAAATGAATTACGTTAAAATTAATTATAAACCGAGTTTAAGTTTTGTTATTTGAAAAATAAATATTTTCGCATTTGGCAAGGCTTGATTCGCATTTGGGCGAAATCATATTAAGGCATAACTTTGTACGCTTGCGGTCTGTTTGGACTGATTCTTATTTTGTACTGTGCTCAGTATGAACTAATTTTAAAATCAACTTTTCCCAAAATGATTGATTTTCAAAATGGCTATTTTCTAGAATGTCAAAATGAAAAATGTCAATCTGAAGTACAATCAGAAACATTATAGCATGAAAACATTTAAATCAGACATTTTTCGTAAATAATAATGCCCCTTCTCATTGTGAGTTGTTTTGATATGTTCTACTAATGTAAATAAACAAACTGTAATAAATATGAAAACTGTAATGAAACATAGCAATACAGCTTACTAATTGGTCATCCGTCCACCTTGTGAGAGGACGTCGTATGGCTGCACTTGCTAGTACTTGTATTTAGTAGTAAGTAGTAGTTCATAAGACAGATGTTTTTTTTAATCAAAAAAAATTTTAAGTCTGTTGTGGTCTAGAGGTAATGACACCCGCCTTACAATCGTGAGGTCGTGGGTTCAAATCCCGGTCCCGTACCAATGAGTTCTTTGGAATTTATGGACGAATTTCGGTGAAGGAAAACAACGTGAGGCAACATGCATATGTCCGTAGAAGAAATTCGATGGCATATGTAAATCCATCAACCCGCACTGGGCCAGCGTGGTGGATGTGGCCCAATCACCCTTCGTGGGTAGGCCTACGTCCTGCAGTGGACTATTCAAAGGCTGATTCAGTACAGTACAAACATATAATATGTTCGTCTATGTCATTACCAACTGACAGATTTCAGGATTGCATTCTCTCATTGGCTGGTCTATACAAGTGCTGCCAAGATCTTTTAGCATTTAGATGACATTGACATGAGATGAGAGTTTGGATGTGCACTATGCAATAAATAATAATCCTACGTAGCAGCCTCAAAATAAAAACTAATCTCTATGGTTGTTTTTTCACTGCATGTTCCTACGAGCATATTTATATCAAAGAGCTAAGAGAAAAGAGCCACGGCTATGTAGTTTGACATTTTGCTTGCTTTATAACATGTTCCCGAGCAAATTCAGAGTTAATATGGCAAATAATTACTAAGTATAATGTAAAATAATTTTATGCGAAATGTAGATCTCGTCGAGTTGTCACTCTTGTGAAGCCTGTAATGGTCTAAAATTGACAGTTACGGAGATAAACTATCTTTAAGTTTGACGGATCTCGAAATGTTTCGAAAGGTATTGTTTCTGATTGTACCTGTTCCGTCAGACATTTCAAAAATGGTTCATTCATGAACGATGACAATTAGAAAATCAGACATTTTGGGAAAAGGTGATTTTCAATTTAGTTCATGTAGAGTATAGTACAAAATAAAATTCAGTCCAAACAGACCGCAAGCCTTTGTACGATAAAGAGCAAAAAGGACACAATACGATATCCCTTCTATAATCTAAGTAAAGCCGGAAACATACTATCGGACGCGGCTGACGGACGCGACTGACAGCCGCGACTTAGCAATGTGCACAGTCTTAAGACATCCGGTGTGCCAGATTGCTCTCGGACGTCCGAACGCTCAAGGTCGTCCGAAGGTGACGTCCGCGACTTATGTCCGATAGTGTGCATGGCTCAGTGTACTTCCATAGTCTAGGTCGCGGCTGTCAGTCGCGTCCGATAGTATGTTTCGAGCTTTAGACACTTATTTGTAATGTCAATATGCAAACTTCAAATTTTTCATATTGTCAAAGCAAAATAAAATATGGCACGGCCCTTTAGCGAAAATATTTTTTGTACTATTTAGGATTCCTAAATAGATTATCACGATGGGATACAAATATTTTTAGTAAAAAGGAACTTTCTTAAAAATGCAATAGACCATAGATTAACCACAAATACCTACCACAGTAATAAGTAATAACAATGGATCCAAAGGTACTTTCATTATATTGATTACATAATATTACCTCAGCGCAAATAAAAAAATCAAGAGAGAATGTTCTGAACAATCAAGTGAAGCCTACCAAAACTACGCCTCGCCGTGTACAGACTATTACACACACATCCAGGTAACTATGAAACTACGCCTGGGCTTGTCAGTCAATCTATGGCGGTGCAATGATGTTTAATCAATGTGGCGGTGCAACAGCGACGCACTCACACATTTACATATAAAAAACCGGCTTCACTTGAGTGTTCAACGACGTTCTCTCTGGATTTTTTATTTGCTCTGAGCATATTACAAGAATGAAAATTCATCTACCTTCCTAGTTTTCTTCATCCTTTTCTTCTTCAGCGATCTATATTGGTATTGGCTCCTGTAATTGCACTTATATTACAAAATGCGTACCTAAATACTGTTACTTATATCATGCTTTATAACTGGAATGTTTAGTTATTAGTGAGAACTGCAAGGCTTCTTTGTGTTTGCTGTCGTACTATAAGTGTTTCAAAAGCTATTTGTTTTCCAACAATATATAAATAAATATAGTAAACTTGTTGTTCCCGTGCACTCGAGTTTATGAATGTTTTATAGAACTGCAAGATAGTCCAAAAAGTAGTTTAGTCAAATATTTAGCCAGAGGGGTATTGAGAGAAAATGCTCTAACTTAAAATTCTAGTGCTCTACTTAACTCTTTCCGTAGTCCGTCGTAGCTAATCAGGATTAGCTACGGCGTAGGTGATTTTGATTGGTACATAAGTAGTACCTGTACTAGGGCAAATATATTTTTTAATTTGACATGTAATGATTAATTACCAATAAATGATTTGTATTTGTATTTGATTAGCTACGTAGCCTTAGCTACGCTCATGCTCCCGCCAATCATGAGTAGAATATACCCTAAATTTAAATAAAGTTATATGACCTTTGGGTAGTTTCAAACCAACAAATATCTTCGATACAAGTCATTCGGTATAAATATCTTCGATATTTGCACCTGCTACTTAGTTATCCTACTAATATTATGAACGCGAAAGTTTCTGAGGATGGATGTATGGATGTTTGTTACTCTTTCACGCAAAAACTACTGAACGGATTGAGATGAAATTTTGCAATAATATAGCTTATATATCAGAATAACACATAGGCTATAAATTATAATGATATATTGCGTATGCGGGCGAAGCCGCGGGTAAAAACTAGTTACCAAATAATTGCATAATAAGAGGGGAGTGTATCCCGAGCATTGGGATAAAGACGGTAGTGGACTATTGGATAAAAGTAAGTAAGTTCGTATAGGCCGGGTGGCTAGCCCTGGTGTCAGAGTTTTTAGGCCGCCTGAAGGCCGACTATTGGATGATGATGATGATGAAATAACCAGTTTAAAATAAAATTCTATATCTACCTACATATAAATGTTAACTTTACCCAGGACGTAGAGTTTGACGAGTTTTGTGATCCAAACAATCCTAGAAAAATTAAATTTGAAGACATCAAGGCAGCACAAAGGAGGATCGCTGGCGCCGTCGTAAAAACAGCATGTCCGGTAAGTGTTTTTGTAAATCTAAATATGAGATAGTTGGTTTTATTTCCTTGTTAACACGCAAATTTGCTTTAGTTAAAGTTATCTAGTACCTTGATTATTTTTAATTGTTTTGTAGAGAGCCAATCTTTCGGATAAATTGGGAGTGGAGTTGTATATGAAACAGGAATTCCTTCAATATACGGGAAGGTATTTATGCCATGCTATCAAATTTTGTCAAAGAGGCATATTGTTCAATCTAGAGCTAATGTTTTCAAGGGCTGGTGGACGAAATTAAATTAGTGCAGTGTAGGACGTTTTGTGTGCAATAACTCGATAAATTTGACCCGCAGAAAACTTGATTATTTTAATTATTTTTATTTAATATTGCTTTAATACCTCTTGCCCAATTTGCAGTTATATTTCTTATCCTAGAAGTCATCAGTTTAAATTAGTAAGTCACTGTGCCTGTAATTTATTTTTATTTAAATCCCAAAAAACCTGCACATCCTATAACTTTAAAAACAGTGGTGGAAAACATCGTAAGAAAAGCTACAGGCTCGAAAGTTTCTCACCGTGTAAAAGATCGAATATTCAAAGTGCCGAAATAATTCTGTAAGGTTTATCTAAATTAATTATGAATTGATTTGATTTCCTTTATTTTATTTGTATTCTATTTTTAGTTAATTCTGATTTCATTTTAATTTTATTCTTATACTTTGAAAAGACTCCTGTTAAAGCGCAAAATCGATCGAACTAATTTTACTTGTAAGGGCTCCCAAGAGACCGGCCTAGTCGAGTTTGAGACCCACTGTTAATTTTACAGTCTAGTTAGGTACTATATTGATATAGGTAACTTTTATTGAAATTGTTAGTTTTGCTCATGTTTTTGGTAAATAACATTTTCTTTCTTTCTTTCATATTTTAATCATCCCTTATCAGTTTTAAGGAGCGTGGCGTTCGGAATGCACTGTTGAACCTCACTGACGAGCAAAAGAAAATCGGAGCGATCACAGCTTCTGCGGGGAACCATGGCATGGCTATGAGTCACCATACAACACAGCTGGGCATACCCGGCATTGTGGTCTTACCCGCCTACACTCCCCTTGGAAAAGTATCCAGATGTGAGCGACTGGGAGCGAAGGTCCTACTACACGGGTACAATATTGCTGAAGCAAAGCACTACGCCATGACTCTATCAAAAGAAAAGAAGATGCCTTACATCAATGGGTAATTTAAATAGATTTATCGCTGATCTCATTAAATTTGAATAAGGTTTTTTTGCCTAGCAATCGCGAGGTCGTGGGGTCGAATGCCACTTCTTTGTAATTTATGTACGGCTTTTCACACCACTGCCTTTTATGGTGAAGGAAAAGGAATAATTTTTTCGTAAGGAAACCTGCATATGTAATTAAAAGAAATTCGATGGCGTATGTGAATCCACCAACTAGCATTGGGCCAGCGTGGTGGATATGGCTCAATTATTCTTCGTGGGTAGATGTAGGCCTACCCACACAGAGTACAGAGTACAGAAGGTTTTTTGTCGAGCCCGCTTGAAGAAGTAGGTACCTGTACCAGCCTTTTTTTAACAGTCCACTGCAGGACATAGGCCTACCCACGAAGGGCGATTGGGCCATATCCACCACGCTGGCCCAGTGCGGGTTGGTGGATTCACATACGCCATCAAATTTCTTCTACGGTCGTATGCAGGTTGCCTCATTATGTTTTCCTTCACCGAAAAACCCCTGGTGTAAAATTCCGTACATAAATTCTCGTGATAAATTCCAAGGAATTCATTGGTACGGGATCGGGATTTGAACCCACGACCTCACGATTGTAAGGCGGGTGTCATTACCACTAGACCACCACGGCTTATAGGTACCTACTTTAACTTATTTATCACCCAGGATATATTGCAGATCACCATCTTTGTTTTTTTCGTTACTGAAGGGTTTTTCAATCCTTGGTGATACAGCAAAGAATCGGTAGCGATTCAATCGGTGTTATTGGAAATCCACAGGGGATGCCTGTGTCCAGCAGTGGAAGTCCTATGGCTGATGAATGATAGAAAAGAACCCATATGTATATGACATACCTTTCAGATTCGACCACCCTAACGTAGTAGAAGGGCAAGGGACAATCGGTATAGAGATCTTGGAGCAAGTGCCTGGCGTCGAGGCAGTCCTGCTGCCGTGCGGAGGTGGCAGTCTTTTGGCTGGATGCGCCACATCTCTTAAGCATCTCAAGCCAGGGATCGAAGTCTATGTGAGTTACAAAAACTGCCTTTGTGGACAGTAGTGAAAGTGATATTTGGCTGAGCTTGCACAGCTTTGCTAAGTAAGTTAGTTCGTAAAGGCCGGGTGGCTAGCCCTGGTGTCAGAGTTTTTAGGCCGCCTGAAGGCCTCTGACAGCTTTGCTGAAACAAATACTTTTTCCTGTCTAAAATGATGATAGAAAAGTTTAGATTCAAAGCCTTTCAGTATTATATTTTAAACAGAAAACCAAAAAACATAAACAAAATATGTGAAATGTGGATGTGGTCAAATGCATCCGTCACAAAATGTAGATATGTATAGTATATAGGAAGTAATTTGCAACTTTTCAAATGAATAGGGCATTGAAACGAACCAGACCGCAAGTATGTCAGAGGCTCTCAAAAGAAACGAGCGCACCTACATCAACATAGAGTCTACCATCGCAGACGGCTTAGCAGTCAATATCGTCGGAGTCAACACATTTCATAGCATCAAGGGCATAGTGGACAAAATGGTTAGCAAATTAGCGATTAAAATAGTCTGTGGTATGTAAATTAATCGGAATAACACGATAAATAATTCGATAACAGATAAACGATTTAAACAATAAATAAGTGAAAGAGACTAAAGCCTGCAACACAGGCACAGCCTAGTGCAGGGTCTAGGACATAACTGATACTTATTTATATAATTACTACTGGTATTATAATATTAAGATTTTTTTTTAAATTAGTTTAAAAGAAATTTGTATAAATTAGTTTAAAAGAAATTTGTTTAAATTAGTTTAAGATGAAACGTTTATGATTTTCTACAATGTATTATCGATGCTGAATAAAGATTGTTCGTTTTTGTATAACAAGTAGGTACCTACCGACTGAGGTTGGAAAGAATTAGCCAGACGGTAATACGGTATAGGAAAAGTGCCTATGCCATACGGTAGGTAGTAAAGATTGAAAGATCGTGCTACTATTCACAAGGCCCTTCCCATGGACGATAGTTAGGTGCCTATAACTGGGTTGTATATATATACTAGTATTTTATTCGTAACTAGCGACCCGCCCCGGCTTCGCACAGGTGTATTATACATATAAACCTTCCTCTTGAATCACTCTCTATTACCAACACCTCTATTAAAAAACCGCATCAAAATGCTTTACGTAGTTTTAGAGATATAAGCATACATAGGGACAGACAGATAGCGGGAAGCGACTTTGTTTTGTACTACGTATGCAGTGAAAATGAGCCTAATCAGGCATTTGCACTTTTGCGATGAATGTAACCTAGTAAATTATTTGTAGTAATTGAAATGTGTTTCAGATTGTAGTAAATGAAGATTGGGTAGCACGAGCCGTAACGCTCATTGCTGAGAATGAAAAATATATAGTGGAAGGAGCCGGCTCCGTTGGAGTAGCAGCCATCATGGCGGGCTTGCTGCCCAACTTAAAGGGGAAAAAGTTAGTTCTATGACTTACCATTTTTACTATTAGGTACAATTCATCATTCAGTTTAAAATGGCAGGTCATAAGCTCTCTTGGGCCAATCTTCTCTGTCTTGCGCCAGTCTACTCCTGGTGCTACTGAAGTTATTTTTGGATATTATCGCGTCATCTCTACATTCCGAGATTTCATTTTCCAGCGCGCGGCCACCACTCCGTCAAAGACCTACTCTACCTAGTTTAGCTAAATCTGGACAAGTGTCCTGCCCAACAAGTTGAGGCAGTTATTTATATATTATACGGCATCCGATATCTTCTATGTTAGTCCGTTTTCGGATGTCCATACTTTGAATTTGGTCGCGTAACGGAACGCCGATCCATCTACGCATACGTTCAGCCGTTCTAAGGATTCAGTTATCGAGCCCCAGGACTAGAGTTTTCTGTAAATATCTATAAAGCGGTTTTTTTCAGGGTTGTTAGCATCACATCGGGAGGGAACATTGTGCCACAAGTTCTGACCCACGTGTTCGAGCGAGGACTGTCAAAAGACGGTCGCCTGATCAGATTCCGGGTGGTTATCAGCGATAGAGCTGGAGGCATGGCGGAGCTCATGAACATGATGACGGGCATCGGTATCAGCGTGCGGGATGTCGTCCCGGAGAAGACCTGGGTTAAAGATGACATTAATAGTGTTGAGGTAAGGCAGACACAGGCGTGTATGAAGCTGTTATGATCCTTAATTTAGAGTTTACTTCGTATTTTAGTTATATACATACCTACTTTTACAATTTATTACAAGTCCAACTAGTTCACCAACCCGTTACTAAGCCACATGGTGGATGGATAGGTATGAATAATCCAATCGCCCTCCACGAGAAGGTCTTATATACGACATTGGACTAACAAATACGGATGCAACTGTTTGATAAAATTATTAAAGAAAGTTCTAGACAGAACAGAACTGCGTTCTTTCAACATCGATCACAAAGTCATTTACCATCAGGTGATTTGGAGGTGGACTTTTTAGAGATTTAAAAAAATCACTCTTAGAGTAGCGCAATGCCTTTGGTTTTATTTTACTCAACTTTTACTGTTTTTCTTATTTGATGAACTTTAAACCAAAGTATATACCTAAGGTCACAAAAGATATAGAGCGCACTAGTAGTATACTAATAGTGCTAATAGTAACATTAAGTTTTTTTGCCATAGGTTAAAATACTGGCTGAAACTAAAGGATGGGACCACACAAAGGATTTGATAAATCACATCAAAAAGAACTACAAGGTGTATTATTTCGAAGATATGAAAGGGACCCCAGACAAGCCTGTCACCCGCCGCGGCCCTTGCCTGGCTCCTCAGCCAGCCTGTATGCAGAAATAACGGATTATATTGGACAGACCTTGCCTAGCCTGGCTCTCCTGAAGCCCAACATGTATACTGTAATAACATACCAGGACAAAGATATGCTTATTTATAGTGGCCTGATTCCAGTTCAACATGACATGTATTCAGAAATAATATATCAGTGGTCAAGCTGTGTATAGTATTATGTGCAGTTCTGCCGCTGTATCTAAAACAGTTATAACTATAACTTCATAGTTACCTAAGCTGAATAAATAACGTTAAATGTCTATATATTTATTTTATTAACTAATCGTTATTTTAAGTTTTTCGCAAATCATGACGCGACTTATGCGCTCACGCGCGCTATCAGAGAGAAACCAAAAATAATGTAGTTAAATACTAATTTAGCCTTTTTTAAATTTTTAGGGCAAAGTTTGTAATAAGTATTCACCTCTGAACAATATTCGCTTTCACTTTGCGGAAAATATTTCGCTTTTGTGAGAAGGTACCTCAGAACAATAACTTAATTGATCTGAGCTACGCACTATTACATTACATGCTCTTTGGAGCTATGCCATAGAGCGAACGTGTCTCCAAATAAATACTTTATTGCGGAACCTCATGGATAGTTTTGCTATCATCCGGGGAATGACAGCAAATGACAGTCTCAAATCATTATGACAGCATAAAAAGAAAATAATTCACAACAATAAATATCATGTTTTCGTAGCAGATTGTAATTAAAATTTTATGATGGTTTTCCGTAATTATTTCTAAAAATCTCTACAACTGACAACGAATTGCTCTAAGATCAATCCACAATGAATCCTAATAACGTAGTATGTATTTATTGATTTGTAACTATTATAAATGTTACTAATTTTCCTTACTTTTACGTGTGTTTAGATCTAAATGCTACATATTTTGTGTAGGATATAGAGTTCGACGAGTTCTGTGACCCAGACAATCCCAGAAAGATAAAATATGATGATATCGTCGCCGCTAGCAAAAGAATTATTGGATCAGTTGTCAAAACACCATGTCCGGTAACCGAGTCGTGTTTCTATAGTGTAGTCCTTAAATAAGATTAAGTATGATATAGCAAACGGAGCGCTAAGAAAATAACTTAAAGGATATAGGACTCGTTAAAAGTATTTATTCAGTATTAGTTTAAGCACATTCCCTTTGACGACAAAGTAGATAAGTAAGAGTTTCTTAATGTTATCTAGTTAACTGATCAATGAGCAGTGCCCAAAGAGTCATTCATAATAAGTAGTACTAGCTAGCGGCGTCTGTCTGAGATGACGATGGTGATTCTTATTTTCTATCGTATCCTTCGTTCGTTTCATCCATAGGACGTCCACTGCTGGACATAGGCCTCCCATAAAGATCTCCAAATATAACAGTTCGTAGCGGCTTGCATTCAACGCAATCCTGCGGTCTTAATGAGGTCATCCGTCCACCTTGTAGGTGGACGTCCTACGCTGCGCTTGCCGGTACGTGGTCTTCACTCGGAAACTTTTCGACCCCATCGGTCATCAGTCCTCCGTGCTATGTGCCCAGCCCATTGCCATTTCAACTTGCCAATCCGCTGGGCTATGTCGGTAACTTTGGTTCTTCTACTGTTGTCATCTTCCCTGATTCGATCAGGCATCGTATCCTATCTATCTATCGCTATCGTATCCTTATTTGACATTTACTTGTATTTATTTTTATTGCAGAAAGCTCACATGTCCGACAGGCTGGGACTAGATTTATATATGAAGCAAGAATTCCTTCAGTTTTCAGGAAGGTATCGTAAAAAAAATCTTTATTTCGAGACAAATTCGCTATTTGGACGATGTCTTTAAATTGTATTGGTTTTTTGAGAATGCCGTAATCAATTTGTAATAAATAATTAATACAGTATACCTTAGTGTAAAACACGTGCATTATTTATTTTATAAACCTGTAATTTTACGCGCTTCATTTAAGTGTGGCGCATGATATCCGCCAAGTGTTTTTCATAGAGTACAATATCACAGCATCTTACAACTTAATCAATCATCATCTTCAATTCACTTGCATTTATTTAAATGAAGTACCTAATAAAGATATTACTTTGGAGCTAAATCTAAATTAAACTTCCTATCCAATCACAGCTTCAAAGAGCGTGGAGTAAAGAACGCTCTCATGTGCCTATCCGACGAGCAGAAGAAGTACGGAGTGATCGCAGCCACGTGCGGCAACCATGGAACTGCACTGAGCTACCACGCGACTTTAATGGGCATCCCCTGCATCGTGGTCATGCCATCTTTCGTCCCCCTGGGCAAGTCGCACAAGTGCGAGAGCCTGGGAGCCAAGGTGCTGCTGCACGGAAATAGCATTATCGACTGCAAGCGTCATGCCATGGCCATTGCGAAGGACAAGAAAATGACTTACATTAATGGGTAAAGTAATACCTACTTTTTACACATAACACACGTAACACATTTAAGTATATAATAAATAAATTAAATTAAAAGGCGACGGGACTTGCATTCTTCTGAATCAACGCTTCAGTTACTCAAGCTAAGTTATTTGTATAACAAAGGTACTGTTCGGTTCGGTCCTGTTTGGTTGCAGATTCGATCCTTGTTGCTGGTTTTATTTGTCTATATTTTTTAAATAAGGTTTGCGTTTGACTACATAGATGTTAAGCAGATATGCGAAATAGGAGTTAAATTTTACTATATTATAGTAAAAGCATCTTCCTCCCTCCTGGCATCTCCAGGGATGCCAGGAAAGGCTCGGTAGCTCCTACTGGGCGATACCTGCCTTAGAAAAATTGAAAGTCAATATTTTCAATATTTCTGTAAAGAACAGTTGCTTCATTATACCTCTGCGACTTTAAACCCTTCTGAAATAAAATTAACTGTTCCAGATATGACCATCCCAACGTAATAGAAGGTCAAGGTACGGTCGGGCTCGAGATATTGGAGCAGGTCCCAAACGTCGATGCAGTGCTGGTACCCGTGGGAGGAGGCTCACTCTTGTGCGGAGTTGCCATTGCTATAAAACATTTGAAACCTGACACGGAAATCTATGTGAGTGATAATTACAGAATTACACACATTTTAGATTGTTACTGGATGTAAAACCTGCGCCACATAAGTAATCGTCTATTTTAGGTCTCCTTTTAGGAGAGTCCCTTTTATTACATTGTACTGCAAATGCACAAAACGCATGCTCTTGGATTTAGTTATTTGGTGCAAGCTAAACAAACTGGACGCATTGTATCACTAGAGATGATAGACATATTCTAGGATATTATTATTGTACTTATCATTACAATCAACTTTTGCCATGGAACCAATGCTAAAATTTCAAAAAAGTCCACTATTCCATGCCTTTTGTGGAAAGTCAATGAAATATATTTTATATCCAACTACTGTTTTTTTTGCGATTTCAAGTTTGGTCCTAATATGAGTAGGCACATGATATCCTAGAAATGTCGGCAGTCTTAAAAACACCTTATATAATATGCACTAATATTGGTACGCGTACTTACTTATTATATCTAATATTTTTTCTAGGGCATTGAAACAGACAAAACTTGTAGTATGGTAGAGAGTCTGAGGAAAAACGAGCGCGTCTTTCTGCCTATAGATACTACTCTTGCCGATGGCTTAGCCGTCAACATGGTCGGCGTAAACACTTTTTATAACATCAAGGGCGGCTTGGTGGACAAAATGGTAAGATATTTTACTTTCACCATCTTATGAATCTATCGACAGACGTCCGTTTCGTTTCTGATACTAGTTCTTTAACTTATTTAGCGGCAACACTTCAAAATGCATAATCATCATTCGTAGCTCATTTCATTCCACTGTAGAGTAAAAGGCTCCTACCTCATTCAGCGATTAATATCCCTTACAGTCAATTATGTCAAGAATCAATTTTTGGATGCTACGCTTGCTGTAATAAAATGCTATATTGCTAGAAATAATAAAATTCGATATGAATGTTATAACTGTTTTAGATTGTCGTAAAAGAAGATTGGGTGACTCGTGCCATGTTGCATGTTTCTGAAGTAGACAAGCTGGTGGTGGAGGGCGCGGGTTGCGTTGGCTTAGCGGCCATTATAGCTGGCCTGTTCCCCAACTTGAAAGGGAAAAAGTAGGTATAAAAACATACTTGACAGAGCTTGAATGTTATAAAATTCGTACCTATTAAAATATGCCAACAATAGCATATTTTTATGAGTCATTTTAAAGTAGCAATATCTATGAGACCTCTGTACTTTTAGAACAACTTTTTATGTTTTTCTGATGCTTTACGAGTACGTATAGTGAGAAAACTAGCTTTGATTTAAATAATGTTGGTTCGCTGTATGAAGTCACTGTATTATTTTCTGAACTTTAAAAGTAAGGAGTCAATATCCAAAGCAAGCTTTGATTAGTAGTTAGGCTTTCCAGAACAGATGAAGCCAATCAAGCTCAAATTATCGATTTGTGTCACAAAATAATCTACATACCTTATGAAAAAGTGATTTCTGTTTTATTTCAGAGTGGTGGCCATATATAGCGGCGGCAACATAACGCCATGCATACTAATCCGTGCGTATGAGCGTGGCATGGCGGAGGAAGGTCGTCTCTACCAGTTCAAGGTGACCGTGACCGACCGACCGGGAGCCATGGCGGAAATGTGCGCGCTACTGGGCAGTATTGGGGTTACGATGCGGGACTGCATCCCTACAAGAGCTTGGATCAAGGGACACATCAACAGAGTCGATGTAATAGCAACTACTGCTAGCTAGTACTATATTTAGGTTTCGTTAAGCTTGGTGTAGCGGAAGGAGCTTTCCTGTACTAGTTCAAGGTGACCGTGACCGACCGACCTTTGATTATTTACTTATCAAAGTCTGGAGCCATGGCGGAGATGTGCGCGCTTCTGGGCAGCATCGATGTCACTATGCGGGACTGCATCCCTACCAGAGCTTGGATCAAAGGACACATAAACCGAGTCGATGTAATAGCAACTACTACTAGCTTATACTTCATCTAAGACTAGGTTTCTTGAGCCTGGCGTAGCGGAAGAAGGTTGCTTGTACTGGCCGTAACCGACAGGTCGGGACTCATCGCGGAGATGTGCGCGCTACTACATGGGTAGCTTCGGTGTTACTATGAGGGAGCTGTATCCCTACCAGTCGATTAACAACTACTGCTATCTAGTACTATATTTTAAGTGTTTTGAGCGTGGTATTGCGAAAAGAAGTCTTCTGTAACAGTTCAAGGTGACCGTGACTAATTGGCTGGGAGTTATGGCAAAGATGTACTACTACATGCTAGGTTTGACTCACATACTCGTACAGCGCTTTTGGTAGAGATATAGATAGAGCAAAGTCAAATGACTAAATAATAAGGGTATTTTCCCGTAAATATGTGCAGGTTAATAAAATTGTGCAATTTTTAAAATCTATATTTATTTGTTACAGCTGAAAGTGCTTGCCGAGACAAGAGGATGGGATCAGACAAAAGATATGATAGAGCTGGTCAAGAAGAATTACAAGGATTATTTCTTCCCTGCGATCAACGACGGCAAAGAGAAAGCGTCGAGTGCCCCCCGTGGACCCTGCCTGGCCCCCAACCCAGTTTGCATGCAGAAATAAACAATACCTTATTTTTATACCTTATACATGCTTTAAGCAATTACATTTTATAATGAAATATTGAAGAAAGTTTATACTTACATAAAGAAATAAAAAGAGCAAAATTTAACTTGATGAATTATTATTATTTTAAGATACTGAGCAGATCCATACCCATACCAACATGTTAGGGCACAGTAGATTTTGCAACACTTTAGAGCGCTTCTTCACGGCAGTTTTTTTTAACGGAGAACGGACCGTGAATAAACCAATGCCTATACTTTTCGCCGGATATCCCGGATCATATCAGAGAGATATAATAAGCAACACCAGGGTGCGTAATAATTACCTACCTACTATAAAAAGCTATTCAAAAAGTGTTTTCACGTTTACGAAGCGTTTGGCTTACTTTTACAAGGAATGCGACCGGGTGGAGGGTAAAATATCGTCCTCAATATTTAACTAAAGTTATAATCACTATACCTATTCATGTTTTAGAAATTCGTTGAATATGATCCATGGTGCGACGAAGACAATCCCAAAACGATTTTACCCAAAGATTTTACCTTCCTTCCACTCGACACCACCAAAACGACACCATCCGTGGTGTCGTATGGAATCTCTAGTCCATACGACACCACCCTAGTGATGTCCAGAAACGCGTGTTTTTGACTAACAGCCCCCAGTTCATTAAAATAAATAAATAAATATTAGACAACATCACATACATTGATCCGACCCCAAAGTTATTATTTCAAGTTATCTATAGTTAAACGATAATTAATAAAACAGAGTTTATGAAATATTATTTTTTTATTTCAGTGAAGTAAGTAGTTATGCAGGTATTAAAGAACGGACCGGAAAACTAGTCTTGCAGCGTGTCCACAATTGTTGTTACGTGCTTGTAATAGGCCTTAATGAACTTTTCTTTTAGTGTGTCTTTTCCGGGAAAAAAACTTTCAGCCAACAATTTTGCAAAAACAAACTTTATCAAATGACATATCTCATTAATGAAACTGCTTGAACTTAATTGGAGTTTTCATATCAACAACCTTGTATGTAGGTAACCTCACTATTAGTCGGTGGTGTCGTATGGACTAGTGATTCCATACGACACCACCGATGGTGTCGTTTTGGTGGTGTCGAGTGGAAGGAAGGAGATTTTATAACGCTGCTTCAGAGATAGACAAGGAAATACCTGTCACCCCACTCGTGGTTCGTGTTGTTTTTTAATATTTCCGAATAATATTCGCGACTAGTTCGCACGGATCAATGTAGCATTTTTCACATTATTGTTGATTTATCTAAAAAAATGGCTCAGTCGATTTCGATATAATTTAAATGGGACCAACTTCGAAGGAACTTTTCAATAGGAAGAATTATCGAAATCGGCCTAGTATATAAAAAGTTATGCGTGGTTCACAGAATAGGCACTAATTACACAGGCGTGGTTATACAAAAAAAATATAATATCGTGTCGAATTGAGTACCTGCCCCGTTTCGTCAGTAAAGAATACAGGTGAGATAATTTGAACAGCATACATGATTATGAGCCGGGATATCCGGCGAAAAGTGCGTCCGGTGCATCAACACACGGTCATTAAAAATCACACACCGACACAAATCCGGTGAAAAGCCAAAAAAAAAACGGTCCGTTGTCCGGTGAAACGAATTGCCGTGATCAAGCGCTCCTCTTTCTTCTTCAGTAAATAGTCATCGTCACTTTCGATTATGATATTATTTCTTAAAGCCTAAATTGCATTTTTATTTCGAGTTCAGCCTTTTTACAAAGTGCCACTGATTTATATGAAATCAACGCGGCATGCCAATAGCTCATGGCAGTGCCTCACCAATGCCTCACTCAAAGAGAATATGCCTGGGTGTTTCCTCGGTTTATTCCCAGTGTTATAATAATAATATAAGTTTATTTCAAAAGAAATACACAAAAAAATTAATACAACAAAAAAGTTTAAAACTAATACAATGCAAATAGCTATAGTTTCGAAGACTACAAATAATCAAGTAGGTACAGATTAGCAATAGTTTCATAAAAAGCTAGACGGCGAGCCCCAAACTAAGCACAGGCTTGTATCTTGGGGCTCATATGCGACGTTACCAGGATGCCAGGAATTGTTACAGATTATAGATTACAGATTAAAATTCTAGATCAAATTTGCGAAGACCAAAACTTTGTTATTTACTAAAATAATAATAAATGTGTTATTAACGAAAGGAAATAGTGGAAAATAGGAATTTCGGGAAATCTCTTCTGTTGTGAAAAATAATTAATGAGATTACGTGTTTTAGCTCTGTTACTACCAATCTTACTACCAGTACTAAGATCGATAAATGAATGTTTTAGTTTTATGTTAGTAACACAGGTAATTTATTTTTACTGTTCTAACAACTTTCAACTGCAGTAGTAAAACGGTAATTCATTTACCGTTCTTACTACTGGTAGTAAGATTGGTAGTAACACTGGGAATAAACCGTTTCCTCGTGGTCATACTATTAGTTTGTCATATCAGTATGACCACGAGGATATATTAACTACCCTTGTGGTCATAATCTCGTTTCTGCACACCCTGTTCTCTCTGAGGCTCTTTCTATGTTTGCTCCATAGAAAATAAGGTTTTTGTTTTATTTAAGGTTTGATCTGTTGTCCTTATATGGTGTTGAGTTTTCTATGTAGGTACACTTTACAGATAGGTATCTGTGATATTCACCTTCTAGACAGATGTCTGTAAATTAACCTTCTATGATATTTACCAGCCTTTATCAACAGCGAAATGTCACTCTTGTCATCAATTCTTTACCACTCAACATCAAATCGACCATAACAAACAAATTCATGCTGTTCATTTTAAATCTCTAGACTCCTCTTTTCAATCACCTAATCTACTTACACTTATACCTAAACATGTAGTCTCCTGAAATAACCGCTTAAAGAACAATCAATTATCAAGCTATGTTTTAGATTTGAAATAATTATTCAGATTGAAAACCAAAAAAGAACAAACGTAAATATGTTCCCTACTTTGGCGCAACAAATTCCTCTATTCGAAAATGCCTAAGAATTTAACTGAATCAAACGTTCCCCCCGAGCGTCCGCGGGAGCCGTTGGGCTTGGATCCTGCTATTTTAGCAAAACGAAAGCTAGTGAAAAAGAAATCCAGTGCATGGTGTTTGGTAATTGAAACATATTATCATAGAACTATAAACTCAAAAGCCTCCTATATTAGCTATAAGACCAATATGCAAAGCACAAAATACGTAATTACTTTGTAGGTGTATTTTGCTACACCTATACCTACCACCGAAAGACGATTGATATCAAATACCTACCTAATCCTTAGATTAATGATTGGTGTCGCTCCGCTTAGCGAGATCAATCATTTAAGCACTCAATCTCTATTAATTTTGAAACTCTGACCAAATAAAAAAATCAAGACAGAATGTTGTGAACAAACAAGTGAGGCCGACCAAAACTACGCCTCGCCGTGTACAAACAATTTACACACACATCAACTGTAACGTTATGCGTTACATATTTTTTTCACAAATAAAAATAGTATCAATGTTGCAACATATTAGGTGCCTCACGAGCAGGTCTTTTGTTTTCGCCTCGGTCGGCGATGCGCTGGTGAACCTCGCCGCCCACCGATACCGACTTCAACTCACAGGCTGAGCGCACGCTTCTCTGTTCCGCGATCTTTAATACGCCGAATCAAAATAATCCCAGCGTAATCGTGGACAGAGAGCGTCACTAGCGTCCCTGTGACTATATTATCCTAAATTGGACAATTTAACCCCAGAACTGGGTAAGTGGTGCAACATTTTAATAACATTATGACATGTAGTTTTTATTGTAAAGTTTATTTTTGGTTGCATAATTTATTTTTTTTAAATTTCATAATTAATTATGCATTTATTAGATTTTTGCAGAGTATTAATGGGTTGGTTATTTGAGATCTTATTATTTGCTTTCATAAAAATAAATTATTTTTAATTACCCACATTTTTTATTTTCACGAAATTAATCTTGGGATTTCTTATATAATAATTTCAAAATTGTTATTTTCTCTCGAAATTGTAATCTCCGTATCTGATAGTGAACATCCACGGCAATACAGCCACGTACTTTGCGCTTTGCTGCTCGTTCGTTGTCGTGGGTGTTCCGTAACTTATGGCCAGAAAGTAATGCTTTCGCGTCTGGCGCATTACAGGGTCCAAGGTCCCCCTTTGGGAAACGGAGCGGCTTCACCCGTCCACTGCACACGACGGCATCCAGACCCAACCCGAACCTGGCCACTTACCTACGAGCGCCCACCTACACCTGCGGCGTGACGTCAGGGGAGTGCAAGTCCAGAAAGAAAAGATAAGATTCACTATGACTGTATAGGCCCGATACCACCCTCTATTATTGCTCACCGACCGATCTACTGTGCCCTGTGGGCCAATAAACATTTGTTCACGGAGAAACTCAGACCTTTTTATTTTACCCGACTGCATGGGGAGGAAAGGGAGTTCCCGGGACACTATCACGTATTAAGCCCCCAGGCCGTGACACAACGTACAAGGAAACTACGCCTTGGCTTGACAGTCGATCTATGGCGGCGCAACAGCGACGCACTCACACATGTATAAAAAACCGGCTTCACTTGACTGTTCAACGACGTTCCCTCTTGATTTTTTTTATTTGCTTTGCGAGTTTTGAAATAGCAATTTGCTATTACATACGTAGCGATATTATCTTAGTCTCGTGGCTGAATTTATTTTAAAATCAGGCTTTAGAATAATAATCACTAGTCATCAAAAATGTTATTCCACTGCTGTAGGTTTAGCTTATTTTTAATGCATAGAATTTGCAAGTTTGCTTGCGAAGCATACTTTTATCAACGCGCACCTTATTTATTATACTAATATTTTTTGTAGATAGCTTCGTAATAACATAGAAAAGACATCAACGCGCGCACGAGTTGACTACAGTTGATTACATTTTAAAATTATTTGCAAACTATACAATAATAACTAAATAATACTAGATTAAAATATCAGATTAGAGATATAACAAGCAACACCAGGGTGCGTAATAATTACCTACCTACTATTAAAAGCTATTCAAAAAGTTTTTTCACGTTTACGAAGCGTTTGGCTTACTTTTACAAGTAATGCGAGCGGGTGGTGGGTAAAAAACATCGTCCTGAATATTTAACTAAAGTTATAATCGCTATACCTATTCATGTTTTAGAAATTCGTTGAATATGACCCATGGTGCGACGAAGACAATCCCAAAACGATTTTACCCAAAGATGTTTATAAAGCTGCTTCAGAGATAGGCAAGGAAATACCTGTCACCCCACTCATGGTTCGTGTTGTTTTTTAATATTTCCAAGATTTATACCTAATTAATTCAATTTCCTGTTTACAATTACAAAATTTATATGTCGAATCCATAAAAGGATCCGCATCAGTTATGGTGATTCAATGTGGTAATGATTTTATACCATCTGACCCAACAATACTTCAGTGTGGCGTGGCGTGGGTTAAGCGGGCGAGGAGATAAATTGCGACGTCACGAACAATCACTTTATTTCACAGAAGATTACGTATGACTACAATTATAGAGAAAACTTTAAGCGAAGGACATGGCGTTCCGCAGCGTAACTCACGCTGCCACCATTTTATCAAGAATCACAACTCGAGCCGTTCTAAACACATTTCACCATCACCTCTCCGAACCAGCTCTCATTTCAACTAACCAGTAGCATCTGTCAAGTCATCATCGCATTTTCCCGCCCATCGGCCAGTCATGCGATATCACTTGAAAACCTCCTTGGAACCAACCGTTTGTTACAAGCGTTACCCCAGGAATGTTGCCACTACTATTCCTAGTCCTTCGAAATTATACTAAGTGGCACTATTTAAAAATAAACTTAAAGCTATTGTCCCGTTATATATATTTGTAAAATCTGAGAATATTCTCAATTAGGTACCTAATTGTTCTGGATACCTTTCAAATTTAATAGATCAAATAGAAGTTGGATTATTTTTTGCAAAAATGGCATGACCGACTTCATACGTGTACGAAATTCGCGAATAGTTCGCACGGATCAATGTAGAATTTATCACATTATTGTTGATTTATCTCAAAAAAATGGCTCAGCCGATTTCGATATAATTTAAATGGGACCAACTTCGAAGTACACTCTTTTCAATATGAAGAATTATCGAAATCGGACTACTATATACAAAGTTATGCGTGGTTATACTCGTACTAAAAAATATAATATCGCGTCGAAATGAACAGCATACATGATTATTTCAGAAATCCAGATACTGTGCGGACTTAGGGTTCGAACTTTACTACAAGGTGGAGTACCTCAACATTACTCACAGGTTGTATCCAACTTGATGTCTGCTGTGAAGTGCTCGATAAGCTGCGGCAAACCCTCACCGGTTTTGCACAGCTTGTAGCGCATTTCACCCATTTGCTGACCTTTAAATTTGTCAATTTTTTTTGTGTAATCATTCATATTAGTAGCAGCTATTAAATTCCATTTCACTAACGCAATTTATACGTGAAATATTGAAGATAAATAAATGTAACTTTCCAAATTTTCCAAAAATTACATTGTTTGTCATCAAATTATACCTATAGGTTTTGTAGTATAGGTATTTTGTCTTAAAATATAACGGAGTACCTACCCAGGTCCCAGAATCACTACATTTTCGATCTCTTCGATAAAATCTGAAGAGGTGATTGGCAGTATATATAAATATATAAAATAAATTCTGAGTATACTTAGTAGTTAATTATACCATTACCATTTACTGATTGTAGCTACTTGGAAAGAGGAGCACATTACGTGATGGCTAGATTAAAACCTGAACAAAAAAGAGAAGGAATCTATACAGCTAGTTTCGGAGACTGGGGTAAGGTGAGTGAATACTCACTAAAATATCGTAAATACTAAATCATATGAAATTTAATTACCTAAGACATCTAAGTTTTACATCCCTTTTTCATAATATAAGTAAGTATTACCACCAGAAGTAATACTTAGTAATACGGGACCGGGATTTGAACCCACGACTTCACGATTGTAAGACGGGTGTCACTACCTGTAGACCACGGCTTTACTCAGTAGTGGTAGGATAATACGACTAGAAACGTCTAGAAATTACAAAAAATTGTTTTAATGAGACCCAACAAAATTGAACACCTGTAGGATCAAATTCCATATATCTGTAAATTTATACATATACCTGTTTATATTTTGTTTTAATTAAGGGCGAACGTAACTAAGAAATCTATTAATAAATAATTGATAATTAAGGTTCCATTAATTTTCCGGCTTTTAGTGTTGCTAATGATAGACAACTTACAAATTTATATTACAAAATAAAGATAACAGTAATTTTGAAAATATCTTCAGGCATTAGCTTTAAAAGCGCGTCGCTTTAAAGTACCTCTGACGGTGGTGGTTCCAGACACCGTCCCCGCAGCCGTTGCCAACAAGATCCGATCGTTTGGTGCCACGGTGATCACGCACGGCATTAACTTTGCCGAGGCAAAGAGGCATGCTTTTGTTCTTAAAAATGAAAATAAATGTGGCACGTTTATTAACGGGTAATTATTTTGCTACATTTGGTAGAATAGACAGCTATAAAGTAAGCATTTTTTGTGTGTCAATTACTTGCTGTGAGTCATAGAAACTGTCCAGATGGAACGAGAAATATGCTGTTGTCAACAGTAAAATTTGAAATGTATATGTACCTACACTCAAGACATAGAGACACACTGGGCCAGAGCCCAGTGTCAGATGACGATGTACTGTACCAGCCTTTTTAATAGTCCACTGTAGGACGTAGGCCTACCCAAGAAGGGCGATTGGGCCATATCCAACACGCTGACCCAATGCGGGTTGGTGGATTCACATACGCCATCGAATTTCTTGTATGGACGTATGCAGGTTGCCTCACGATGTTTTCCTTCACCGGAAAGCCAGTGGTGTGAAATTCCGTACATAAATTCCAATGGACTCATTGGTACGGGACCGGGATTTGAACCCACGACCTCACGATTGTAAGACGGGTGTCACTACCTGTAGACCACGGCTTTACTCAGTAGTGGTAGGATAATACGACTAGAAACGTCTAGAAATTATGTAGCTTACATTAATTCTCATTGCCCATTACATCCACCGATATTATTGATTCCGATATAGCCTAGCAAATTGCAATTTTATGTGTTTCAGTTATGATCATCCACACGTGATAGCGGGGTCAGGAGTTATCGGCATAGAGATCCTAGATCAATTGCCAGGAACGGATGCTATCTTGGTGCCAGTGGGGGGCGGCGGACTGATAGCTGGAATATCTACCTTGGTGAAGCAGCGCAAGCCCGAAACTTTAATTTACGTAAGACTGAAGCAAGCTGAACTAGAAATTACTTTTAGAATCGCATACTATGGTATCTCGTTTGCACTTAGTTTTTCAATGCTCGCTCCTACTCTCTCTCTCTCTCTCTCTCTCTCTCGTGACATGTGATTGGATCCAATGAGTGTCGAGCGAGGTGATTATATTCTATAAAATTCAATAAACGTAGACATAATGAAAATAATTTTGCTATTAGGCGTCTGATTACGTTAGTTTCCTGTTGAAGTGAATTACCTATCTATAATGGGCTAGAAGGTAAAAATGCTATAACTAAATTGATTTAACTCATTTAATTTCAGGGGATTGAGCCGGATAAATGTTGCAGTTTCTTTAAAGCTATGGAAAACGAACGACCTTACAAGACGGAATGTGGATTTAGCATCGCTGAAACTCTGGCGGTGCCGACTGTTGGAGCCAACGCCTTTCACACGGCGGTATCTTTGATTGATAAAATGGTACGGAGAAAACTTAGGTAGATACAGCTCGTGACAAATAACAAAGGCCAAGATGGCACGTTCTGCGCATCTGTAGTTCAATGCGATCAGGGGGGATTGGAGGTGCGCCGCAGTGCAACAATCAACCAGAAATCTAAAAATCGATTTTAGCATACAGGCTTAAGTCGACCTATTCCCGCTAAGCGTGTGTAGTTAAGTAACGTTTCTGACTGATTTGACTATAAAACACCATATCCTAAATCTTACAGTTTTCGAGATATTTGAATACAAATACTTTTTATAAAAGGATAATTTTACGGACAATATTGGGTACTGAGGTCATAAAACATTATTTTACATGTAAAAATCAAATAAACATAATAATACGACTTACACGTTTCAAAATATCTGAGCTGATAGCCGAAAATTAGGAATTTTATAAATACCAATTTTAAATATCTGTGTTTTTTTTTTTTAATTTAGGATAGTGTATTTCATAGTCAAATTAGTCAGAAACAAAGTAAACTACACACCCTTAACGGGAATAGGTCGACTTACCCTGTAACCCTGTATAATATCTAAAAATACCATAAATGTTCTGTAAGATTAGGTGCTCTAAAGGAGTTGGTAAACTTTTTATATGGGAGGCGGTCCTTGAAAACCGGCAGCGATGCGAGCTGTATTAATGTTTAGTGCCATATTTAAGAATATTATTTCACGCAAAAACATATTTTTGTGTATCGCCGTTTTATTATAATATCTCTTTTTTATTTCACTAAGTAGAAAATATTTAGACTGAACTGGTAACACTAAGAGGAGGTCTACGTAGTCTACGTATCAGACAGGAATCTTCAAACAACCAATAGCGGGCTGGTATTTTAGAGTTTGACATTTATTTATTTTTTAAAACATGGCGACCAGCCCTCTATTGGTTGTTCAATATTGACAATGTCATTTCCTTTTGCTGTTTCATAATGTCACTGTCAGGTTTTTTTTTCAATTTAGGCTTAATGCAGTTATTTGGTGTAGCACATAGTTCATTTTTCTAATGTTTTTAGAACCCATTTGAAAATTAAATGGCGATGAAAAAATTTCTAAAAAATATGTGTTTGAAAATATAATTATATATATAAGCTTTCTCATCATCATCATTTCAGCCATAGGACGTCCACTGCTGGACATAGGCCTCCCCTAATGATTTCCAATAAGACCGGTTGATAGCGGCTTGCATCCAGCGCGATCCTGCGGTCCTAATAAGGTCATCCGTCCACCTCGTGGGTGGACGACCTACACTGCGCTTGCCGGTACGTGGTCTCCACTCGAGAACTTTTCGACCCCATCGGTCATCAGTTCTCCGCGCTATGTGCCCTGCCCATTGCCACTTCAACTTGCCAATCCGCTGGGCTATGTCGGTAACCTTGGTTCTTCTACGGATCTCCTCATTCCTGATTCGATCTCGCAGAGAAACTCCGAGCATAGCCCTCTCCATGGCTCGTTGGGCTACTTGGAGCTTACTAATAAGGCCCATAGTGAGAGACCACGTTTCTGTGCCATAAGTCATCACTGGCAACACACACTGGTCGAAAACTTTCGACTTGAGGCACTGAGGTATGTCGGACGAGAAGACGTTACGCAATTTTCCAAACGCTGCCCAACCGAGTTGGATTCGGCGATTGGCCTCTTTCTTGAAGTCGGACCTACCTAACTGGACTACTTGTCCTAGGTAGACGTACGAGTCAATGACTTCAAGAACCGAGTTCCCAACTGAAATAGGGGTGGGTACAACATGAGAATTACACATGACCTTTGTCTTGTCCATGTTCATTTTAAGACCCACCTGTTGAGAGACTCGATTAAGGCCTTCGAGCATCGTGCTTAGTTCTTCCATCGACTTTGCCATGACCACGATATCGTCGGCAAATCGAAGGTGAGTGATGTATTCGCCATTGATGTTGATGCCGAGTCCTTTCCATTCCAAGAGCTTAAAGGCGTTCTCCAGAGTAGTAGTAAACAGTTTCGGAGATATTACGTCTCCCTGTCTTACGCCTCTCTTCAAAGGGATCGCCTTGGAGCTCTCTTCCTGTACTCGAACTGACATAGTGGCGTTATTATACAAACACTTCAGCACTTCAATGAACCTATAGTCAATACGGCATCGTTGGAGAGACTCAAGCACAGCCCATGTCTCGACCGAATCAAAGGCTTTCTCATAGTCCACAAACGCCAAGCAAAGTGGCAGGTTATACTCCTCGGTCTTCTGTATAACCTGCCGCAGCGTATGTATGTGGTCCATGGTGCCAAAGCCCTTCCGGAAACCGGCTTGTTCGGGAGGCTGGAAGTCATCAAACCTGCGTTCGAGACGATTCGTAATGACCCTTGAAAACAACTTATAAACATGGCTCAGAAGCGAGATGGGTCTGTAGTTTTTCAATAAGGTGTTGTCACCTTTTTTGAAGAACAACACCACCACGCTTCTGTTCCACGCTTCTGGCGTTATGCCCTCGAGGACGACGGTGTTAAATAGCTTCTGAAGGACTTTTAGTACCGGCGTTCCACCCGCTTTCAGAAGCTCTGAAGTGATTCCGTCGTCACCCGGCGCCTTATTGTTCTTAAGTTGGTTCAGGGCCATCCTAATCTCGTACAGGCTAATGTCCGGGATGTCTTCGGTGAAGTGTTGGGTCAGCTTGGCTCTTGGGTCTTTGGCCGCGCTGTTTACAGGCTTTGCTACCGAGGCGTATAACTGTCCGTAAAACCTTTCGATCTCCTGCAATACCTCTGCCTTGGTTGACGCTATACTGCCATCTTCTCTCTTCAGCTTTGTCAACTGGCTTTGCCCAATAGAAAAATGCCTCGCGAACACTTTGGAGCCTTTGTTCCGCTCTATTGTCTCTTTAACATGTTTAGTATTAAAGAGACGAATGTCGCACCGCACCGATTTTGAAATCTGTCTATTGAGCCGCCTGTATGACTTTGCATCATCGGAAGACTGCAGTCTTAGCGAGCGTCGTTCGGCCATGAGATTTAGAGTATGATCGGAGAATTTCTGAGGTCTATCTGAACGGCGGGGTCTAAAGAATTTAGAACCCACCGTTTGGACAGTTTCTACGAGCCCGTTATTGATCTCGTCCACTGACGCAAAGTTCTCCAGGCAAGCAAAGCGATTTGAGAGCTCGAGCTGAAAGTTCTCGGGGTTTTGTATGTGGGCACGAGAAGGTCGGAGCGTAGACTTTATCAGACGGGACCTTTCGAGTTTAACGTTGATATTCAGTTTGCCTCGGACGATTCTGTGATCACTGCCGGTTTTTACCCTGTGGATCACGGAGACGTCGTTGAATATTCGTTTCTCACTAGTCATGATGAAGTCTATCTCATTTCTCGTGGTACCGTCGGGACTCATCCAGGTCCATTTCCTGCGAGGTGGCTTCTGGAAGAAAGAGTTCATCATGAAGAGTTCCTCTTTCTCCAGAAAGTCTGCCAGCATGTGGCCCCTGGGGTTCCGTTGCCCAAATCCAAATTGCCCCACTCTCAACTCATCATCGCTTTTCTTGCCCAACTTTGCGTTGAAGTCTCCCATAACAACCGTGAAGCGGGTCTTAGACGTATGTATGGCCCGACTTACGTCCTCATACATAGTCTCCACTTCATCATCTGGGTGTGACGAGGTCGGTGCGTATACCTGGATGACCTTCAACGAATATCGTTTGGATATTCTGAGTATCAGGTATACAACCCTGCTCGACACACTTTCGATGGTAATGATGTTGTTAACGAGAGACTTGTGAACGAGAAAGCCGACACCACCTTGGGACCGTTGGTCACCTTCCCGGTAGTACAGTAGGTTGCCGGACTTCAGGGTTATCGTGTCCTCACCCTCTCTACGGACTTCAGATAACCCCATAATATCCCATCGCAACCTACCCAACTCTTCTTCCAGTTCCGCAATCTTCTCATCAGTCCTCATAGTGCGCACGTTATATGTTGCCAGGGCCAGTCGTCGTCGGTTGGGGTGGCAGCCGGATCTCTGCCGGGGATTCTTAGCACCCCTTGCTCCGCCGTTACCGTGGTCGCTGCCGGAACCAGGACTAGCGGAGCTGCCGGGGACTGGGGGCCTGGTTCTATTTTGTGCTATCATATGAGGGGGATTTTGCCCATAATTGCCGCGCTGGGCAAGCGTGTTGGCAATCGCAGGGCGTAGCTCTCGCGACGGGGATGCTGCTGCCCATCCCCGCCCTGTTGCATTTTAGCTACGCTGTTCTGGATGGGTATACCGCCAACTGTCGGTTCCGTAGTACCTCAGTCGGCTCTTACGACACCTGGTACAAGAGGGGGGTGCTATTCTACTCTGCCGGCACCCCACGGCATAAGCTTTCTATTGGTATATATTTTGTTTCTGCAAGATTTCAAAAACCGCATCTTTTCCATATCCTTTAACTGTTTTAAATTTAAACTTAAGTAGTGCAAGACGTGTTGAAAAAATTCAAGTAGATTAGTTAAACTACCTTGTTTCGTTTTTATCTTTTGCTTAGAAATGTAATAGAGCATTGTGAAGTAATAGAATCCCCAGAAACTCCGCTAATACCTTACTACCGACCCTCCGTTATAATATGTTGTTGCTTGTAGGTGATAACAGAAGATAATTGGATAGCTCAGGCCATTCTACATTTGGCTGAGGTAGAAAACATGGTGGTCGATGGGACGGGAGCTATAAGCCTCAGTGCGCTTTTAACTAAACCTGACATCGTGCCAGAGCTGCAAGGGAAAACGTAAATATCTCCGCATATCTATCACATATTTTATCGATCTAGTGGTAATAATCGGTAATATTCATAGAGTTACCAGAGGGATAATGTGGTCGATCGAGAAATGAAAGAAAGAGATGCATTGATTTAATCTGGCATGAGTTAGAAAGAGACATGAAAAATATCTCGATTCAATGGCTATTTGCCGTGTTTTTGTCCCGATAGTGTCAAATGCTTGTCAAATTCCAATACATATATTTGACAGTTGTAGCAGTTGTAGTTGTAGTAGTGATAGTGATTGTCCATACAATAGTTGCGTTTGAGAATTGCCTCAAGCGACATCAGAGCTATCTCTCTTGTTGTACTACCTCTGTGGTAAGGTAATATTATATATAACAGTTGTCAAATTAAGCGTGCGGTTAAGTGCATATTTTCGGACTTTAATTTTTATTAATCATTTTAAAAGGTTAATTGTGAAGACTCAACATGTTTTCATTAGAACGTATACTAGTTTTATACTCATACTTCATTTAGACCGTTACGCGTGTTGCCCTTGCTGCCATAAGTGTTTATTACTAAAATGGCAATTTACACACCAAGTTTTAATATAATTACTATTCGCAAAAAATCGCTACACCAACTTCCACCGTGTACAGAATTCGTATAGTTTGCACGAATCGATGTGACATCCATATACATTATTGTTAATTTATCAAAAACGGCTCAGCCGATTTCGATAAAATTTAAATGGGACCACCTCGGGAGTATACTCTTTCGAACTGAAAAAGATTTTTTTAATCGGTTCATAATTGGCAAAAATATCGATGAACATACCAAAACTTCCACTCCAGAACTTTGTGACAACATAGAACATCAGTAATTTGTTTCTTTTTTAAATATTTCAGAGTAGTATGTGTGATAACCAGCAGCAACATTGACACCTCGGTTTTTTCTCTAGCTCTGCATAGAGCACTAGAAATCGTTGGTCGAAAAATTTTTGTTACAGTAAGGAGCAATTATTTTTATTTATTTAGTCAAAAATAAAGTTTATTCACGATAACCTACCCAACCAGACTTTGTGCATAAATTGTAATGGGAAATAAGGCCCAGTTATGAAGGTACTATCGTAAATTTAATAGCAACGTAAAAAGTGTTCTCTCTATCTAATACCTAAAGTGAAAAAGAAACAGAACTATTCTAAATTGCTAATTAACTACAATGGCGCCTTAATAATTGGACCTATTCTAATATTCTCTAATTAAATACTGGTCGAACACACAGACAAAAGCACGCTTTTTCATTCTTATTTTTAAAAGAAACCTAAAACGTTATAAAATTGGTCCATACAAATTACATTAGGTTTTTATCCTTTACCTCTTTTTTTAAATTGTAAGTGAAAAGAACATATATTCATATTTTTAATTCTAGATAAAAGTGGAATCTGAACCCATAGAATCACGACTGAAAATTTTCAACGTTATAGCCAATGTTGGAATTAACATCCTTGACGTGGACACAGAGACCCCGTGCTTTATAGAAACTGATCTCCGACATATTTACGTAAGTATTAAACATTCAAAGGAAATGAAGGGGAAAAATTAATACATTGATATTTTTTGTACCTATCATGATGATGGTATAATACAATAGAATTTGAACTAACAATCCTCGTAGCGGAGTCTACGATTTGCCGTGCTGAACATAATTTTCGTAGCATTTCGTAGAGTTCATGAGAACGCGTAGCTGATGATCCTGTGACTTGTTCAATCGTAGAGTACATTCGTAGCGCTTAGTAGAGATGGTGAGCACTCGCAGCCAAGTGTGTGTTGTTTAGCTCAAGGTCGCACGGCACGGGCAAAGCACGGACAAGGTAGGTACGGATGAGTAAGATAGGTAATAAGATAGTCTTAAGTTACGTGGGATTTTGTAAAGATATTTGTAACAGAGTCTGCGACGTATTCGAATCTAATATAATTGTTAGAACAGGAGTATTAGGGTGGTACATGTATATCCTGGCAATTCCCTATATGATGACCCAGCTACAGTAGTGATCTCCCTCATAAGGTGAAATCTGAGAAGAGTACCTACTTCAAGCCTAGTAATTTCCTTTATGATAGGTAGGTGATGAAATGATACTGAGCGACAGTCTACTGATCCCTGTTAGTTTAGGGATTAGACCTATGACTAGAACCCAACACTCCAAAGATAACCTAGGTTATGATGATGTTTTAGGAAGCTAGACTTACTAAATTCGTTAGGAAAAACACAATTGTAAACACAGATATAAGGCATTAGATACAGCATTTATTATATGTTACCTTCAACATACATTTTAACACAATAGGTAACCTGAAACTTTAACAGGTTACATTTTATACAGATTAACAAGTACAGTAACAACATTTATTACAAGTCATATGTATTCTACAGAATAACATTAGTGACGGAATGATTTTTTACCATCTTTTTACTTGATCTGAGGATGGAGTGACATATTCAATCGTCGAGTATGTACATTCAAGATACCTATTACTTAGCGTCCTAATGCCTCACAGGTTTCTCTCAACATTTAACCCTTAGCATGAAACCCCTATTTGTAAAGTAATTAATGGATACTTAACTTTGTGACTTCCCTCACGTTTTCAACTACCTTTCCTGTATTTTATGTCCTTTTCGTCAACTTCCTTAATACTTTTTGTTTTTCTAACCCCGACACCCCTCCATGTTGTTTTTCTCCCGTTCGTTTTGTAGTGTTGCTAGTCCGTGAAGTGTCAAGTTCCTAACTTACTTTTCAATTTATGTGTAAATTAATATGGAATATTCATATAATCTAACATAAGCGACATTCGTAGATTCGTAGTATTTTGTAAATAAAATGAATACTCTGCAATATTCAGGCTTATTAGTTTTTGTCAAAAGCACTTTTTTGACTATTTCATTTGAGATTTCCAGAATAGAATATGTCTAACGTGGTTATTTTGTATTTGTAATACGAGTAGATAATACATTTTAGTTTATACAATTCCTTATACAGTTATCTTAGTACAGGGCAAGTACGGGTGATCAGACCATCATTATGAACCATTTTTACTAGGGACCAACCCAGGATTCGAGAATAAAAATCATCAATGTAATATCATAGGTACAACTCGGAATCGGCAAAATATATGAAACAGCAGATTCTTCTATCGAATTCCGGATTGGCCCCATAGTAAAAGTTGTTGATAGTCTCATTCTGATATGCCTTCTTTCGGCTTAGTGCAATAGTTCTGGATAATCCTGTATGAACCTTTTGTTCCAGTTACACTTGGTGTGCGAGGCACGTGATTTAACTCACGCGTGCGCGCTGAAACGGATCCTGACCCGCCTATTCCCGGGGCAGTGCGAGTTTCTGGAAGAACCGTTCAGCCCAATACCTATCTGTATCTGTTCTCCAAAAAAACGCGTCATGTGAAATTGTGATAGTACCGAAAATGAAATACATATGGTTTGATTTGAAACTTGTGCCTTGTCTTGTTAATGTTAATCTAGTAAAATTGTTAAAACAGACAAACCTAAAACAGAATATAGGAATCCAAATGGAAGAGTATTATGCACCTAATCATCTAAGTAAGTAAGTTCCTATGGGCCGGGTAGCTAGCAGGTAGCTAGCCCTGGCGTCAAAGTTTTAAGCCGCATCTGACATGGCTAGACGGTTAACCAACTGGGGCCTACCTAATCATATTATACCTATGGTATTCAATATCCAAAGAATATGAATATTATTTTTTACACGAAATCTAGGAAAATATTTTTTAGTTTTCATCAAGGATTTTGTTTACTAGTTTTCATCAAATAAAACCAAGATGACGTCCGACGTCTTTCTACGCATTATACTCTATAAAATTTAACTTGATCTCTGCGACAGCTGTCAGAAAAATCACGCTTATGAAGTCCTGAATTTCTTAATAGTACAGACAGTACATGTCAATGTCATACTTTATGGGCATGCCGATTAGTGATGGGCGACGAATGATCGAGACCACAGAGTTTTAGATAGAGTTTTATTTAAAATATCGATAGTTAATACCAACGATATTTTAAGTAAAACTTAATATATCATTAATTTTATTGTATATTTTAATATCATAACATTTTTTACATATGTAATCAAAGTAAACCCAATTATATGTTACATTAGCATCGATAATAGTGAAAAACGTCGTTAAATACTATCGTTACATTATTATGAGTATTTAATTAATATCATAACATTATTTACATATGTACATACTTGGTCTTAAATAATAGTAAGTAAATCAAATCCAATTTATCACCTTCAACTACTCATTCGATTTCATTACAACATTGTTTAAAAATCGATTTTTTCCACCACTATCCCAACTCTAAAAATGTCAATCTTCTGTGTCAATGTCACTGTCGCAGAGATCAAGTTAAATTTTATAGAGTATAGTATGACGAGGTTATTATCACAGGTTATTATATTCTACGAGGTCATAACTTACAGGTACGAGTACGAGGTTATAACGTAAAGATTTAGGTTTGTTCTAGTGTCACTAGCATCCTTTTTTTTCCTTTACTCTATGCGCATCTACTTTTTAATTTTGCGTGTATTTCATTACGGAAGGAATCAATTTGATTCCTTCCTCAATGGTGTATTTGTAAAGGCTGTCAATTGTCATCCAACGGCCGTCATGTAGACAAATTTATTGACCTTAGACCTTACTACAAGCACAAGTCCACAAAACAATATTATTTATTTTCAACACCCGTTACCACGCCAGCCATGTGTCACCAATAGACCTGTCCCATAGACCAGCAAGCCCTTAAAAATATCCAAACGTTGAATCGGCATGTCTCGCAGAAATGTAAGTTCGACTTCATTAGAACATAAAATGGGCTGGATCTTGGACCCATCACTGTTCTTTACGTGATACGGAACACCTGATGAACTATCACACAAGAACTAAAAAAGTGAAATATTATAAAATATTTTTCATTTTTAGGGTTCTGTACCTCAAAAGGAAAATACGGAACCCTTATAGGATCACTTTGTTGTCCGTCTGTCCGTCTGTTTGTATGTCAAGATCTCTTTATCTCTAGAACGCGTAAAGATATCAAGTTGAAATTTAAACTGTATACGTATATCGATGAACTCTTGCTGTTGTGTAAAAGAAAAACTTCTCAGTTGTCGTTTAAAAAAGTTATAGAGTCGTTTATGTCGTAAAAGAATGCATATTTCGACACTCACAAAAATCAAAACCTACAAGGTACTTCCCGTTGACATAAAACTATGAAATTTGGCGAGAAGCATTGTATTAGTGTACACATATAGGAATAAATCTGAAAACTGTACGTTTTTATTTACATCACAAAAAAATAGGGCTCAAAATTCACAAAATATGGGCTCAAAATTCAAAGTGAGTAAATCGTGTCATGAAAGGTGTGATCATGAAATCGTATCATATAAAAGAACTTCATTAGCACATGCTAAAACAGGTTTTTAATTATTTTAACAATGTGTTTGTACAGAACCCTCGATGTGCGAGCCTGACTCGCACTTGTCCGGTTTTTCAACTTTGGCGACCTATATCTCACTAATGGTACATGCGACAAAAATGGTTTAAGAAACCTAACATTCATTTTAGAAACCCTATTTAACGACACCCCACATGAGTGGGGTGGAGTTGAAAAAAATTTGTCACCCCCACTTTACATATATGGGAGCTACCTCAAATAAAGTTTGAAAAATTTTAAGGATTTAAAATTAAGATCTATTTCAAAAGTACCATAATGTCAAATTGCTTACAATTTGGTAGGAAATCCTCATTTTACTACGGAACCCTAAAAAAGTGCTCAGTTAGTGGTACCGAAGTCACTCGTCTGTTTTTTAAGTCTGAATTTTCCGGCTGGTACACTTATCCCTACCGAGCTATCCCCCCTGGTAGGGATAAGTGCACTGCCTATTTCTACTATTTTCTACTCTTCATATTATATGCTATTGCTAATCGAATAAAATACTACGGAACGTTGGTTTTATTGAAAAATTAATTTGCTGAAATGATGAAGTTTCATTAGGTACATAACTTTTTTTAAATCATAGATGTCAAAGTGACAGCTGTCATATTCTAGAATCGGTACTATAACAGCATGATAGGTGTCAAAGTGACAGCTGTCAAACTTAAAAGTGGATTATCTCCGTAACTATCACATATAAACCATTGTTGTTCTAACAAAAGTGATAGAGCTCAACGAGATCTACATTTCGGATGACAGCTGTCAAACTTAAAAGTGGATTATCTCCGTAACTATCACATATAAACCATTGTTGTTTGAATAAAAGTGATAGAGCTCAACGAGATCTACATTTCGGATGACAGCTGTCAAACTTAAAAGTGGATTATCTCCGTAACTATCACAGATAAACCATTGTTGTTCTAACAAAAGTGATAGAGCTCAACGAGATCTTCATTTCAGATGACAGCTGTCAAACTTAAAAGCGGATTATCTCCGTAACTATCACAGATAAACCATTGTTGTTCTAACAAAAGTAATAGAGCTCAACGAGATCTTCATTTTAGATGACAGCTGTCAAACTTAAAAGTGGATTATCTCCGTAACTATCGCTTATAAACCATTGTTGTTCTAACAAAAGTGATAGAGCTCAACGAGATCTATTTCGTGTTTTGTAATTGTGAAGTATATTCAATAACTAGTTTGTGTAACAATAGTTACGAAGATAATCCACTTTTAAGTTTGACAGCTGTCATTCGAAATGTAGATCTCGTTGAGCTCTATCACTTTTGTTAGAACAACAATGGTTTATATGTGATAGTTACGGAGATAATCCACTTTTAAGTTTGACAGCTGTCATCCGAAATGTAGATCTCGTTGAGCTCTATCACTTTTATTCAAACAACAATGGTTTATATGTGATAGTTACGGAGATAATTCACTTTTGAGTTTGACAGCTTTCACTTTGACACCTGTCATGCCATTCTAGTACCGATCCTAGGATATGACAGCTGTCACTTTGACATCTGTCATAGAAAAAAAATGTTAGGGCAAAAAGTTGTGTAGGTACCTAATGAAACTTCTTTCAGAAAAATATTTTTTCAATAAAACCAACGTTCCCTATTATTGTATTCGATTAGTAATAGCATATAATACGAATAGTACAAAATTTGTAGAAATAGGCAGTGCACCCATCCCTACCAAATATAGCTCGGTAGGGATAAGTGCACTACACAAATGGTCAATGCACCTATCCCTACTGGTAGAACTAAATCTACAAAAAGTGCACTTATCCCTACCAGGGGGGATAGCTCGGTAAGGATAAGTGTACCAGCCGGAATTTTCGTATGCTAACTAATAGGAGATTAGTGAGAGGATTATTATAATTATTGTCTTTTTTATCACCTCACTTAAAAGTACATAAACATAATGGTTCGAGCAAGCGTTAGGTATACCGCCTCTCGTCAGCCAAATATAATTTAAATACAGCTGACATATCGCCACAAATTTAATTTCTTTGTGAGCTTACTAACGTTATATTAAAATAATTTAATCAATCAATAACCAATACGAATACTCTGAATACATTAAAATGTAATATTTTGATACACTTAACATTCATAATCATAATTAATTAGTATATCTACTCTACTATTTTAAAGCCTTTTAAATTGAAATTCAATCTAAGTATTGACATCAAAATAAAATCGATTTGCAGGAAGATTTTGACGAATTCTGTGATCCTGACAATCCAAGGTTAATCAAGTATGACGATGTCGTCGACGCTGCCACCAGGACGAAGCCCTACCTTGTCAAAACGCCATGCATTGTAAGATAGCACACACCCTAAAGAGCATAATAATTGTCTGCCTACCTATAGATTCATTGTCCAACGCTACAACGTGAGAAAACTTTTTATAGAAGCCAAAGTTAACAATACCGCATTTAATTATTGTTGCAGAAAAAAGCTAAAAGTTTCTTTGTTTCCAGCCATCGAAACATCAACAGCGTTTCGGGATAAACGTTTATTACAAGTTAGAAAATTTGCAAAAATCAGGCTGGTAAGTTAATGAATAGAGCAATTACCTCTACAGACGCACCGTCTTACGTTCCGCACTGTAATATTTGCTCAAAAACTTTGGCTGGGATTATACAGAGATTGTTTACTAAAAATTGTGAGGTCAAATTATTATAAATACAGTCATATAACATATCAATATAATAATCCGACAAAGGTACCTCAGAGCCTCAAGTCGAAAGTTTTCGACCAGTGTGTGACTTATGCCACTGAAACTTTGTCTCTCATTTATTATCTCTTAGTCTTATTAGTAAGCTCCAAGTAGCCTAACGACCTAAAGAGGACTATGCTCGGATTCTCCCTGCGAGATCGAATTAGAAATGAGGAGATCCGTAGAAAAACACAACTCGTAGCAACTACGGAAATGTCAATAAATTACACACAAAGCTTAACTTTTTGCAAATTCAACATTATGAGCCGGAGCGCACATAATTATGATAAAACTTATTCAAATGAACTCACACAACACTACATTCTGCAATGCAATATTTCGTAAACATGCATTTTGCGGACGTGTGGCTTAATCAAACTACTATTGCAGTTTCAAAGAAAGAGGTTCTCTCAACGCGCTACAGCTCTTGCCATTGGACAAGAAGAAAATTGGCGTCGCAGTCGCCTCCCTCGGGAACGAAGCCGCAGGTCTATGCTACCACGCGAACAAGATGGGCGTGCCCGTATATGTGGTCATGCCCTTCTCCGTAGCCGTCAACAAGATGCAAATACTGCACAGTCTTGGAGCGAAGGTGGTCATTTACGGCACAACCTTGATGGACTCGCAGAAACACGCTCGAGCTCTCGCCAGGGATAAAGGATTGACTTATATCAATGGGTTAGTATGTCGTCTGATGGTCTATAGGGGTATTTAAGCTTCGAATGTAGACTATCTACCTTCCTTTGAGCAAGCATCAGCTTTGGCGTCGTAGGTGGAACCCATATTGGGGGAATGGGAAAATGTTCAGTAGACATTCTTTAGCTGATATCATAATGATGATACGAGGAAGTCGTTCGTTTGTCGTAATGTGTCATGTCAGCGCCACGCAACATGAAACTACCCTGAGGATGTTACGATCTTGTTCGCACTGAAATATTGTAAACATTCTATCCGCACTACAGTACCTAATATGTACACAAGGTATTGGCAGATGATTGCAACATGTTAAGTTAAGCATATTTTGACTCGGTAAGTAAGTTCGTATAGGCCGGGTGGGGCTAGCCCTGGTGTCAGAGTTTTTAGGCTAGGTGGTCGTTAGCAATCATCGAAGTATAGCAACGTTCAGTACGGTCAGTTTTCGTATGGGTGACCGCGGGCAGCGTTTACAACTGAGCGCTACCTTGGCTCGGATGACAGATTAAACTGTAGGCCCCGGCCATGGTTGTAACCGTTAAAAACTCAAGTTCTTAAAAACTCTCAAGGCTAGCCACCCGGCCTATACGAACGTAATTGAATAATTTCAGTCGTGACCACCCGCACGTCCTGGCGGGGTACGGCACCGTGGCGCTAGAGATCCTGGAGCAGGTGCCGTTGGTGGACGCGGTCATCGTGCCCGTAGGCAGCGGGGGCCTCGCCGCCGCCGTTGCCAAGGTCATCAAGCAGAACAAGCCGAGCTGCCTCGTCTACGTTAGTATTGCAACTTGAACCTAGGCATATGTGATCATCTGAACGTCTTAACCGGGTACAGTACACCTCGCGCCACGTCAGTAAAACTTGCGCGATAGTCTATATATGGTACTTTATCAAGAAGGGTAGGAAAGCGTTTCAGTGCGCAGTAACTACCATCTGTGCACGCCCTCCACTATTCGCATTGTACTACTGAGAGATGATCGAGCGGAAAGCGCATTCTTGGTTTTGGTTGTTGGGAGCGACATGTACGGCACTGCAGTATTAAAGGTCTGGAGCAGGACGTCGATGGACGCGGTCATCGAACCGATTGGAAACAGCTTGCCGCCGCTGTTACCAAGGTCATCAATACAGTCCAGCTGGCTTGTTTACGCTAGTGTCGCAACCTTGAAACTGGGTTACGATTGCGCTATTGCTATACTTATACCGGTTTTCGAGTCCAAGGTTCAAAATTAAAAATTTTTCATTTCTTAGTTTCACAATCAAATTTCTCATAAATTTCTGTAGATAAGTGCAGCGTGATCTACCATGAATTTACGTCGCAAACATGACTCCTTAACTATTGTTTGTGATTTTTATAAATTAATATATTAGATCTCGAATCGAATAAACATTTAACATACTTAAATATATACATACATACATACATACATTGCAAGTTTAATAAAAGCTTAAAAAAATTAAAGATTTTGCGACAGCACATTTTCATTGCATGCATTGTAACGAGGTAACGAGACAGGCTTTGTTTTTTTTTTCTCGAGAAATGCTAAAAATATTAGTAGTTCTAGCTTTAAAACATTGTAAATTGTAATAGGTAGACATTTTTTATTCAGACATAAAACAAAATTAATCAAATACAACATAACTAACAGCAGACAATTATCTTTATAATATTAAACAGGTACTTACATTATGATTTTTTCCTAATTTAATTAATTTTATTGTTGTTACCAGTCGTTCCCACCTCGGCTTATGAACTGGTTTGAAAACCATAGAGTACTATGTAGAGTTACGTAGATACTTATCTTTGTACAGGATGTTCACTTTTTTATGTATCGTAGGGTGTGCAGCCTGAAATAAATCCCGGGTTCGTGAAAGCATTGGATATGGAAGAGCCTTTGGTTTCTTCGTTGCACGCAAGCTTGGCCGACGCCATCGCCGTGCCGAATGTCGGTTGCAATGCTCTAGCTAATACGGTGTCGCATTTGGATAAAATGGTAAACTCAAACCAAAACTGATGTAAAAAAATATTATAATTTATTCATTTGTATTTCGTTGTTGTGTTCTTTCTATGCTGATAACGGCAGATGAAATAAACGGGCAGTGCTGGCACGCGTTTTTATCGATGTTTTCCTTACACCTCGAAAATAATACCTATTCAGATATGGATAAGCATGCAGAAATATGATCTGACGACGTACTTCGCTAAGATTGTCAGATCAACAACACAAACGTCATGTCGCGATAAGCATCTCAGTGCGCAACTGCTTCTGATTTTTTCATGATTTTGGGGTGTTAGTCCCATAGTAAAAGTTGTAAATGATGATGAATCGACCAATAAATTAATTTATATTATTTATTATATATATTTACTTGAATATAGGATATAGCATACAGATCCAGACAGTACCGAAATTGTAACGTAGATCTACATTTCTAATCTTGTATGCTATAATAGCACCAGAGGTGTGCGATGCGAATTGAATGAAGATTATTTGATCACAATTTAAAACTTTTACTTATAATCCCTACGCTTTGCAAAACAATCGCATTTGAATCTCGTTTCCAGTTGCTGGTGACCGAGGACTGGATAGCGCGCTCAATCCTGCACCTGAACGAGCAGGAGCGTTACGTGGTGGAAGGCGCGGGCGCCTGCCCCCTCGCCGCAATCATCGGGCACCTCGTGCCGGAGTTCAAACTTAAGACGTACGGTTCTATTCTAGTTAACATATTTTTGCTATTCGTAGTGATTAGACTATCTGTACGTATATTTTTGTTAGTATTGAGCTGCTGGATGAGGATTCACGAACTGTGGAAAAGTCAAGCATGGGATGTATTATGTTATGATCATTTGAAAATATGAACTGAACCAAATTTCACTTTATTTGTTTTGTTATATGTACGGCAAGTGCACGATTGTAACTTTTTTGTTTCTTCATTTGAGTTATATTACGCACTGCCTAGTATTGACCAGTTTATGACTATTGATAATAGAATTGTACATGCCCCCCTCCCTAATATTCTGTTTACAAGCCTAATTAAAGAACTTGGCGGCTGCTTGACTGAAGCTTACTTAACAGCTGCGAGGAGGAGTAATCCGCAGCTTGTAGCTAACATCCACTGCCAAGTTTTTCAATTCGGTCTATACCATAAATCCTGTTTTTTGAAACGACGCGACGCACGACGGACTATTATTTATTATCGGTACAATACCGGTACGACGAGGCGACGTTAGGATATAACGTCGTTTAGAGATAGAGCCCGCATAGTGAAATTAAAGCGTGTTCTTGTCTTCGTAGTGTGGTGTGCATTTGTTCTGGGGGCAACATCGATGGCATTCTATACGGGCGCTGCCTGCAGAGAGGGTTTTCAGCCGAGGGCCGTTTAGTCAAGTTTACTGTAAGAATTACTTATTCTTTGCCATTAATATGAATGTCCCAACAGAACTGCGTTCTCGAAATCCTGTAGAACTAGAGTAGATAGCGTGAGATCTATAAATCAGCAGAGGAACAATGATAATAATTTTAATTAGGTACTAACTTGAAAAGGAAGTTTTTAATCTTGAAAGTCATAGTTTCAAAGGATGCAGATGCAAATATTGGCCCATAATTATTATGAAAGAAACCTCTAGCGCTCAATCTTCCCTTAACTCACTCACATTATTTTAAAATAACTTACAAATCTTAACAAGTATCTACTTACTTACCTTTACAACTAGGTAGAGTTGACCCGTGATCATACCATGTTTTTTTTTTTTTTATTTCGAATAGGTTCGCGTTTTGACTACACACTGCCTGATGTTAAGCAGATATGCGGTTTAGGGTGTAGCACGCTTACCTAGAAGATACCTATTTACTCGGGATTTGAAGACATCCACGTTGTACTTTAACGGGAAGACAGACCCAGGCAAAGCGTTCCACATTCCGGCTGTTTGTATGAGGAATGAGGATTCGAAACACTTAGTTCTAGCGCGCGGAATGTCCACCATAAAAGGGTGGCGCTTTGGTCGCGTCTGTCTAGCCGTTCGATAGAAGAAAGGGGCAGGGGGGACCAGATTGTGCAACTCCTGGGCGCACTCTCCGCTGATGACACTATGCAACTTAGCTAAAAATCAATAAATTACAGAATAAACTGCTCGCGATATTAAAAATGTAGATAAAGTTGGTCTTGGCGTTTTACTACTTATTATACAGGTACTATCATATTTTCTTAGATAAGCTTGAACGACAGCACGTCTGCAAAGAAGCGAATCTTGAAGTTTCTGGCGGACGCGGGCTACAGCGTGGTGCATGAATTCCAGAACCGGGAGTGGATGACGGGACATACGTGTGCGCTCGAGGTATACATGAGAGCAAAAACGACTACAACTACTTAGTATATGTACCAGAGCTTCAATCATCTGAATCTTGATTCTTGGATTGAGCATCTATGAACGCATGACTATGTTTTCCTTCACCAAAAATCCAGTAGTGTGAAAATCTGCACCTATATACATTCCTAAAAACTTATTGGTCGAGGTGGGCGGGACTGGAAACGAGTTTAAAATTAAACCCACGCCTTGGGGTTGCAAGGCATGCGTTGTCTCACTACGCTACAATAACATTAGTAAGTAGGTTAGGTATAGAAGGAACTTTTTGGCTATCTGTTGCTACAATCACTTATTCGCTAACGAAAATGACTACTAATCTACTTAGCTCTTCTTCACGAAAAGTTTCAGAGACCTTTAGCATAATTCCTATCGACAAAATTTACTATTAGACATGACGAATTGATCAAAAAGAAAAAAAAGAGGATGCAATTCTGGTTGAAAATAATCAGGTAGTCTAACTAATCAGGGAACGTATGTTACAGATGAAACTGATAGTCGAGGCGAAGAACCTAGAGCATGCGTTGGAACTGAAGCGACTCCTCGAACGTGCTTATCCCACCACGGTTGTCTTCGATACGGAGCCTTTCAATGACAAACGAACGTGTCCTTGCTATGCCAGGAAATCTTTTTGACTGCAGAAACTACACATCATGGTCATACGCAGCTCGCTTTAGGTCACTGCAGGGTATAAAACTCCTCACGCAAGGAAGTCTTACTGTCTTAGCTACTGTAGAAGCTAAAAATCATCCTATTTTGCAACTCATATCAGATCACTATAGGGCAAGAGACTCCTCCCTTTCAACGATAAACAGACGTATTCGTTCTACGCCAGGAAATCTTTTGGAGTACAGAAATTACATCATCATACCCAACTCGTATTAGACCAGTGTAGGGCATGACACTCCTCCCTCTTTCAACGATAAACTGACTTACACGTGCTACGCCAGAAAATCTTTTTGACAACAGAAACTACACGTCATCATTCGCAACTCATGGCAGACCACTGTAGGGCATGAGACTCCTCTCTTTCAACGATAAACGGATGAGTCCGTGCTAAGCCATTAAATCTTTTTGACAACAGAAACTACACGTCATCATTCGCAACTCACATCAGACTACTGTAGGGCATGAAACTCTTCTCTCTTTCAACGATAAACGGATGAGTCCGTGCTTCGCCAGGGAATCTTTTTGACTGCAGAAACTATATCATTATCATACACAGCTCATCAGTTCACCGTAGGACACAAGCCGCATATACCTCTCGCCGATTTCCTCCCAAAGAGATCACTCAGAATGTCTGGATGTCACCCCGCCATATAGTATTATAAGTCTTCGGAGACAACGCTCATAAAATATAGAAAACTACAGATTAATCAAAACTATTGATTTTACGGTCGAGGAGATCGAAAACGAAATGAAGTTGATAGCGAAACAACACCATGTACTACTCTACAGTGATTCCACACTAACAAACTAGAAAAACTCATTTTCAAGAAGACCATCACCACATCATTACATTTAATGGACAAGGGAGGACGCGTACCTAGACACGCCGCAAGAACTGCACACGCTGCAGTCGTCAATCTTTTTACTAAGCCGTATTCAACATCGTGTACCTACCTAAGAGGGTTGTACGATCCGCTTTTCCATAGCGACGCGTTTAGGTGCACGTTTTCTTTAGGGGTCAGTTAGTCAGTTCAATATTAATTTGGCAACAGGAGTATTGAATTAATATAGAAAGCAGCTAAACTGTCGACTGTTGTTGATTAACATAAAAATGTACCGACCTATTCTGAATAGTGTAATTCGCTCTTAAAAGAATGTTTTTAAACTTATTTATAACCGTAGGTAAACACAGCAACACAATGAAATCAATATGACCTCTGTGACTTTTTTCTTAGATAAAAACCGGACATTATCAATGCTCATTATTATTTACAGTTTATGCAGACACATTATGGCTCCACTATTAAATTCTTATTTAGTGAAATTAGATTATAATAGGTATTGACATTATTGGATTTTGATGATTTTCCATTGAGACCTTACAATGTCATCCTACTTATATTATAAACACGAAATTTGTGAGTGTGTATGGATGTTTGTTACTCAAGCAAAAACGGCTGAACCGATTTGGATAAAATTTAGTATGAAGGTAGCTTAGACCTTAGATTAACACATAGGCTACTTTTTATCTCGGACTAACGCGGGTAAAACCGCAGGACGCAGCTAGTAAATAAGGCTGGTCTATGTGGACTTAATTGGCTAGACAAAAATAAATGCATTTTTTAATGAATTCCCTAATTCCTCATTTTTTATAAAAAGTTATGGGCTTTACCTAGTACAAATAAAATACTTTTTGCCTAAAAACAATAACTTATATTTCTTCTCACTATAAATAAATCTTTTAGCAGACAACAGAGTAAAATATGAGTATCTCAAGTACCTTGTGTTCAATTGTAGTTCTTGTCCATGAATGTAGCCATTCGCACATCTCTCTTGCTAAGTCCGTTGCAATCATGGGATGATAAAGTTACCTTAAAAAAGAACATATTTTTAAGTCTTCAGAGAACAGAGCTACTGTGGTTCAAATTTCATGTAAAATTATAGGACCAGGTTGTTTTAATCCTTTGCAGAGATCTTGAGGTGGCTAAAAAATTCTGACACCAGGGATAGCCACTAGCTTGGAATGTTTAATCTCAATTTAAACTTTGAAATGAAACATTGAAAAGCAAAAAGTGTTCAAAAGTCACTATTGTGTTAAATCGAACTTTATTTTGTTTCAATAGTTCCCCATTGTAGGACTAAGTTTTTAGAATTAATTTTCCTCATATGCCTTCAGGATTACAACATGGGGAAAAAAAGATTTTAAGTAAATAGCGGTATTAAAAAAAAAACATTCTTTCCACACTAATTTCAAACACTATAAAATCCTACCTGCAGTTTATTATAAACATTGAACCATTCTGGGTGGTGATCCATCTTCTCAGCAAGCAATGCTACCCGGGTCATGAAGCCAAATGCCTGGTTAAAGTCCTTGAATTGGAACTCCTTTTCAATAGCATCTCTGTTGCTCTGCACCTTCCAGCCTGCCTGCAGCAGCGGAGCCAGGAGGCTGTCGCGCTCTTCTTGAGTTAATTTATCTGCCTGTGAAACAAATATAATATTACTTTCACCGAATAAAACAAAAAACTTAGTAGCAGGTAGTTAACTCATTTAATACGTACCATTTTCCTTTTACTGGGCGAGGTCGTGGACACGCTGGCGTAACCGGCTGTAGCTCGAATGCCATTGATCCTAGTCGCAGCCTCCAATCGGCGCGACCTCGGGGGGTGAAAGTGTATCAATAAGCGCGCGCTACACAAACTTCGGCTAGCTATCATAGCTGTTTTCTGAATCATTCAGGCCCAGAAATACAGTGAAACCGATCAGTGAAGAGTTTTAATATGTTAGGTTACCAAGATAATTTTTAAAGAAGCTATTTGTTTACAACATTCTCAAAAACACTTGTTGCTTTTCGGTTTTTTGAAAGGAAAACAAAGTTATCATTTTGTTAAAATGGGATAGTGCTATGAATTTTGTGCACGTGCAAAAGAGATAAATTATTTCTACAGTTCTAACCGAAGCTGTCAGATGATAACACATGTCAATGTCACATGTCATAACTATTGGCAAATAAACAATTTTGCGACGCCAACATCATTAGGAGGAAAAAAAACAACTCGTTTTTCGCGGATTTTGGCGGTTGCTATCCGACTGCAATAAATAAAGTTTAGGTTTACAATATTACAATTTTAGGTTGTTTCTGACATACTTCGTATGGCATAAAACTATAGCTGGACGGACTCAATGTGTGTGGTCATATGGTGCAAGTAGCTATTTGCCTACAATAATTTCCTTTCAAATGATTTGTGTAAGTAATGAGTAATAAAAAATAAAGTTTTAAACATCAGTCTTTATTGTAACCATGTATACCATCTGTAGATATAAGAAACTCTGCTGAAGCATTAGGCAAATCCGATGCAAATATTACAGAAAGTTCCCTTATAAAAGAAGTATATTTCTTATTAGCATTTTTACTATTAATGCTGACCGTCTTTGAAGTCTTCCTGAGGTGAAGTCTAGTAGAGACCATATTAGACCACGACAGGCCTAATGATGGTAACACATGGATTGTATCATCAAATGCAGCAGTAGCTTGGTTTATACAAAGGACAGCCAAGTTAAACTCTTGTGCCATATTGAGTAAAGAAACAGCCAGCTCTCTCATTTCCTCTGCTCGTTGCACATAGTTTGTGCTTTCAACTCTAAATGGCGCTGCTACAGAATCTACCACAATCAGGGTAAATTTATTCTGAGCAAGTAACTTCGGTAACCTTACTCTCACACATGACAGCAGATCTTTAGATTCAGTAATGTGTTCCACAAATGTAGCTGACCCATAGTCAATATGGGGATCATACCCTGGCAAGCCTCTTTTCATTTCATCGAAACGTTTTACAGGAAACAAATCTTCTGTACAAATGTAGACAGTGCTATTAGGCCAGTTATGTGCTGCTGTATGTAAGCATATTTGAGTTTTTCCACACCCACTTTCTCCATATATTTCAGTGATGGTTCCTCTACGAAAACCACTATCTAGAATTCTGTCAATTACAGCACAGCCACTCTTTATTTTTGGATCACTATTTTGTTTCAAAAGGTCATAGGAAGTCAAAGTTTTCGGGCGGATATTGTCAGACACCAAATTTTTCAACAGGAGTATGTCTTCAATGCTAAGGTTAGTAAGTTTTTTTATATCCCAAGATGAGAGCAATATAATTTGCTTTGAAGTACAGATTCCAGCTCGCTCTATTACCTCAAATAATTTCGATGGTATTAAGTGTTTTAATTCATTCATCTTGGAAAACGATGTATCAACCCCCCTTCACTGCAGTTTCACCGACATCAAAATTCACAATTAATCCGAGCCCTGGGTTGTTTGTAACTCCATGAATAATAAAATTAAACTAGGTACATTAGTTCATCCACGAAAATATGCAATATCAGTATTGTTTTAGAATTATCAGATTTCTTTCAAGTTTTAGTTTTAAAATATTCTTCTTCTTCTTCTTAGTTTTGGCGTCGCATTATTGTGCATTTGCCAGTGTCAAGTATTAAGTTTTAATAATTTTTGATAATATTTTATCAAAATAGTCACTGTCGTAGTCTCGTCATAGTCCAATAAAGTCGCGGTCAATAATAGTCCAATCATAGTCAAAGTCATACCTCAGTAAAGCAGTGGAGACTTTACTAGAGGCGCCTATGGAGTTTTGGTAACAACACGGAAGAACATGATACGTCACATTATATCACTTGCCTACACTCATGCACGTAAATCAGCTCGTAATCAACGAAATACCACAATTTTTCACTAATTATCACTGATAAAAACACAAGATTAACAAAATAATACAATGAGGCGACATGACTTTTCCGCGTTCCCGCCAAAACTCTTTTAAAATATTGTAAATTGTTTGTAAACAAACATTATGGCAAAGGTTATTCACACACACTGACGACAATACCACAGATTATAAATGTACCACAGATTAAAAATGGAAATAAACATGTTCGTTCACCACAGCTTATAAAAGGTACAGTATTCATCAGTATTGCCATAGAAAGTAGTAACAAATAAAAACGATTGACTAATAATTGGTTTGGGGTCGTCTACTAGTCATGACTTATTTTTAGCAACTTACGAATTTTTCAACCAATTTCGATAAAACTTGGTACGCAGGTTTCATATATTAATGATTTTTAGAGTTCCGTACTCAAAGGGTAAAAACGGATCCATATTACTAAAACTCAACTGTCCGTATGTCCGTTAGACTGTCTGTCACCAGGCTGTACAAATAGCGGCACGTATCTCATGAACCTTAGAAGCTAGAAAGTTGATCACAAATGATATATTGATGTTAACCATAACAACAAATAGCAATAATCGGCTAAGTGCGAGTCGGTCTCGCGTACTTAGGGTTCCGTGTCGTACGTAAGTCCCCGTTAGTATTTATAATTTTAATTTAATTATTTATTTGTAGAGGAAATATCCAATTTAATATTCTGTGAATGTCTCAGCGTTGTAGCTATCACTATTCATAAGATACAGCTTGGTGACATACTGACAGACGAACGGACAGCGAAGTCTTAGTGATAGGGTGCCGTTTTTACCGTTTGGGTATGGAACCCTAAAAATGGAATAAAATAAATATTAAAAAATTATATCCAACAAACGTGAATTTATGTATAGGTATATTAATAACTAGTAATTGAACTAAAATATATAAAGGGGGGTTCCCAAAACCATCAAAGACAAAATTACAGTATCAAATCATGTTAACGTACGATGTCAATATGATTTATTGTTTTAGTTCGCAAAAAGCTATCAAATAAAATAAATTAAATAAAATTCATTTATTGAGCTCATAACACGGCAAAACCAATTACATTACAGCTACAATAAAATCTCATGGGCGTCATGGGCATCATTGCGTTAGGAAATTATTACCTAACAATGTTAAAAAAAGCCATTAGCGAAAATTACTCGTGGCATTTGATCATATCCCCTCTTGTGAAATTCCGTTTTTTTTTCCGAACCCTCTCCACCCTCCAGACCCTTTCGAGTAGTTTCGAGTTTCACGTAATTAATAGATGATCCCTTTGATGGGAAACATTTTGTTTCGTTAATTTTGCAGAATTATCAAAATATTTTTATTAAAATTAATAAATTAATTAAAAACCATGTAGGTAACTGATACCTCTATAATTCTTCTATTGTTAGTCATGTCAGTTTTGTCCAATAACCGGGATAATTTTGCTAAAAACATTTACAGATGATACTTGTTTCCGTAACTTGGAACGTAATCTTATATAAGTACACGGTATTGTATTACAGGTACTACATGGAAACATTACAAAAACCATACGATAATGCTCCTATTGCGCACCATAATGAACTCTATGCCATCGACACAAGATCTGACAACTTGCACTGCATACGTTGGTGTTGTGTGTGAATAGTCAAAACAAACCACATTGCGTGAGCAGTTCGTGTCACACATTGACAAAAACGTCAACACATTGAAACAATTTGCACCCACACTTCGCTACAGTTATTTTTTAATAGTTTTAGATATTACCAGTAAAATCCAAAATAATTGCGTCCATATTATGTTACTTTTGTCAACTACGAAAAATCGATAAATGTCGCAATGTTTAATTGAATAACCAGAATAAAACAATTCTCTGGTTAGTTTGTAGAATGAGAATATTTTTTATTGTTAATGCGGAGTTAGTTTTAGGCAAGTTTTAGAAGACCTATGATATTATCGTGGGTCTATCAACAGACCCTATTTTGAACGAATAATTTGAGTGAACATTTTACTATTTAGGGTGGGTCCATGGATTTATCATATAAACAGGATTGAGTACTGGCAAAGAAAAACGTGCCGACAAGGATACCACATCAGATGATTGTGTCTCTTTTCCAAGTAGGATGACCAAAACATCTCGATCATCTCGGGATATGATATTTCTTTGGAATGTTACTGCACGCAGGAATCGCAGTTATCTTACCCCTAAATCGTCGTATTTCGTCATCGTCGTCGTTTTAGCAATAGGACGCTACTGCTGGGCATAGGCCTTCCCTAAAGATCTCTATAAAACCAATCCCCATAAAAGCAATGGTCTAGAAATAATATATACGGAGATAATTCAGTTTCAAGTTTGACACCTGTTATCGGAAATGTAGATCTCGAAGAGTTATTACACCTTTGTTAAGAAAGCAATTATAGTCTACAATTGATAATAATGGAGATAAACCACTTTTAAGTTTGACAACTGTCATCGGAAATGTAAGTCTCGATGAGTACTTTCACTTTTGTGATGACAGTAATGGTCTGGAATCCATATTTACGGTGTTAAACAACGTTTAACTTTTATAGATGTAATCTTAACACATATCACGCAATCCGTGTCAGTACTTAACCACGAAAAACTTTGTCACAAATAGACTTTATCACGAAAAGATCTTATCACGTAAAATCTTAATCACGGAAACTTTTCCACGAATAGACTTTGTCACGAAAAATCTTAATAGACTTTATTACGATAAGTCACAATCATTTTTAGGCTTCCGTAGTAAACAAGGCATCCATTTTGAAATAAAAAATGGCGGACTCACTTTTTGAAAAAGTCGTCACGGTTGTAGTTTTCGAGGTTTTTACCTGGGGGTGCCATCTTCAATTCCAAAATGAATGCCAATTTTGAAATATACACCCACAAATTTTCAAAAACGACACCCATGACGACTTTTTCAAAAAAGCAACACCCGCCATATCTTATTCCAAAATAGATGCCATTTTTGAAATCTACACCCCCAAAAACCTATTAAACGACACCCATGACGACTTTTGCAAACAGTGACATCCGCTATCTTTAATTTCAAAATGGATGCCATTTTTGAAATCTACACCCCCAAAAACCTATTAAACGACACCCATGACGACTTTTTGCAAAAAGTGACATCCGCCATCTTTAAGTTCAAAATGGATGCCATTTTTGAAATCTACACCCCCAAAAACCTATTAAACGACACCCATGACGACTTTTTGCAAAAAGTGACATCCGCCATCTTTAAGTTTAAAATGGATGCCATTTTTGAAATCTTCACCCCCAAAAACCCCGATAATTACACCCATGACGACTTATTCTAAAAAGTGACGTCCGCCATCTTTAATTTAAAAATGAATGCCATTTTTGAAATCTACAACCCAAAAAAATTAAAAACGACACCCACGACTATACACCTAATTGTACACCCAGCATGTCTAAGAAATATGTCCAGCATAGTCACCCTACCACTAGACTTTGATTCTTTGTATAACACCATAGTACGCCATTTGCAATCGACGGTGATACTCTAAGCAAAATAAAAAATAACCATTAATCATAAAGACGTAGGTATATTCATCCAAATAAATAAAAACTCTGTTTTATTAGCAGAATTTGCAATTTTAACTAAAATCTTATCAAAATACATTGTTATAAAAACTAAGAATTGGTTAAGACAGTCGCGGCTTTACAGATAATAATTCTACCATACATAAGTGTCGTTTCGAAATGGCAATAGTGCGAGCGGGACAACTTCATCACTTTGGGATGTCTCACTCGGCACAGCGTCTCTCTTATGCCATTTCAAAGGAATATATGTTTTGTAACAACGCATTAAGGTTGAATTTTCCTAAACTAACTTTGAGCCAAAGAAGGATGCACGGAATTAACCTGTCAATATTTTTTTTTTTTTTTTTGTTAGTAAAAAACCAAACATATTTTCTAAAAATGATATGTGCTTCAAAAATATAGGGATTTTTTGCTGTTTTCATATCACTAATTAAAATTAAAATTAACCCACCAGAAAAATTACAATGATTTTTTTATTGTTTTTACATTACGGATTACATACATAAGAAGTGGCGGTATGGTCTTAAAGGCTTTAGTGTCCAAATATGGGCGAATTATTTGAAAAAAAAAAACAATATTTTATTACTGTTGCTGTCAAAAAAAAAGGAAATGTCAAATTCAGTCAATCAGATGACGTATTTAGTGTTGCCAGACTTCGTTCTCGGTATCCAGACTTAGCAATTTTGGAAATGTTGACGTGTTGATGTAATAATTATTTTCTTTTTTAACTATTGGCACATAATCCTGCGTTAACTCGTTTTAGCCCGTAATGTTTACAAACTGAGGTGTTATTATACATTTTTATAGAAACATACATTTTTGTATACTAAAAGATTATCAAAAAGAAAGAATATTCTTATTATTTTTATTTGTACTTTTTATCATATACTTTACTACTAAAAACAAAAAGCAGTAGTTGAAGTTATCCGAGAAATTCGTGGCAATTTTAATATTACTCGTAATAATCCTTAAGGGTGCTATTCGAATCTTTCACTTGTTTTACTACACTTGCAGCAGCTGCACTAGGCCGGCTGTGGCTACACAACTGAGGCGTTAGTCCAGGTTTACACATAAATTGAAATTACATCTGTTCGATATTGCCCTATACATTTTTGTACAGCGCCCCTGGCCGAAACGATGAAGAACTAACCAAAATGTATGGAGCAACCCGCGAACGCAAAAGTTTAAGTAAACAACACAAAACCTGGACTAAGGGCTCTGGTTATCTACGTAGTTGTATGAATTTCTACAAAAAGATTCCGAACACGGCTGCGGCAGCATGTGCTACCGAGCCTCGGCTGCAAGTGTTGTTAGCCTGATTAAACAAGTCCAACGTACCTGCGATGTACGACGTAGGCAACCAGCATCGGAATCATTCTCGACTGCGGATACAAGCAGCGGCTCATGTGTGTGCTACCTCCATTCGCAACCTGCATCCGCAGGCTGCAGCTGAGCTGAATTTATTCGAATAGCTGCTTTACTTATATTCTTAACTTATAGTTGCGGTTCTTGTACTTTTGCTAATGAAATGGATGAATACCGAATTTTCTTTATCATTCCATTTTTCATTTTCTTTTTATATCAGTCCTAGACATTGATTTTTTTGACGTGACAACGTCTTATAAATCGATGAACTCCAAAAAGTAATCTGATATTACAGACAAGATGACATGCACTGTTTTAAAAATCAATATAAATATCATTGAGACAATATTGACTAAAAATACATGACATCAAGTTTTTAAAATCGTACACCATTTTAGCACTCTGAACATAACAAACCTGGCAATCCATAATCTTTAGTGTGTATACATGTCTATAAATAGGTACTTATAGCTTGAAAATTGTTTTCGTTTTTTCTTATTTTATATTCAATTTTAGCCAAATTGTACATATTTGAACAGTTTTAGAAGCGTCATAAATCACATTGGTGAACATATCATTCTTAGAAAATAAGTGAGGAAAAATTAGTCTGTTCGTATATAACAGGTCCTGGTATGTATGGGCTCGCGCATCCTTCTTTCGTCTGTTCGCAGTCCAGATAGTATACAAAGTCCTTGGGTGAACGAATGATTTGAGTGAACACTGTGTTATCACTGATTATACCTATTATTTTACTGATTATTATTGCTCCCTATCACTATTCACAGTAAATAAGTTGCAAAAACTATCTATTTCTGGCCTGTACTATTACAGCGGCCCGAAATTTAAATATATAAGTGGCAAAAAAAGACAAGTATCCAGGACAACATGATATTTAAAAAAAAACGGACAAGTGCGAGTCAGGCTCGCGCTTCGAGGGTTCCGTACAAATCTAGAAAATTTCACAAAATTGGGAAGTAAGTTGTTAAAATCTCTATACTGTAATCATCAACAAATTTATTTTTTTTACTTTTCGCGTCATCCATCACACATTTACACAAAATTACACATTGTTAAAATAATTAAAAACCTGTTTTAGCATGTGCTAATAAAGCTCTTTTATATGATACCTAACATGATACGATTTCTTCTTCTTCTTGATCGTTGCGCTCTTGACAGAGCGGTCGTGGTCATCAAGTAGTACTATTATTTGTAGGGGCAGATGTAATGCGCCTCACGATGTCTCGCCATCTCTCTCTATGGGACTTCAATCGGGTACACTCATACACGGACCTACCCACAGCAGACTTGATCTGATCGGTCCATCTCATGGGCGACCTTCCGCGTGGTCTTGTGCCCTCAACTTTTCCCTGGACGACAAGACGCTCCAAAGACTGACTACCTCGCCTTGAGATGTGTCCGAAGTAAGCGAGTATGCGAGACTGTACTATGGCGTATAGACGCTGCTTGATGCCGAGTTCTTGTAGTATCGAGACGTTGGTACGAAATTCAGTCCACGATACCCCAAGCATTCTTCTCCAGCACCACATTTCTAGAGCATCTACCTTTTTCTTTTCAATATCTCGCAGCGTCCATGTCTCATATACGATTTACTCTCTTTGAGTTTTGAACCCATATTTTGTGAATTATGACACTATTTTTTGTGATTTAATTAAAAATGTACAGTTTTCAGATTTATTCCTATATGTGTACTCTGAGACAATTTATTATTATACTATATTTGATATACATATCTCGGGCCAAGCCCGGTTATTTGATGGGCATCAGTGGAGCCGAAGCCAACACTGAGAGGCCCTTTTTAAACATCATTTAGCTATGTTGTAGGGGTGAAGGTACAAGGAACCTATTGTGAGTAATGAAAAAATAATGGGTTATTGTGGTGAACTTCTAGGTGTTATACAAAACTGGTTTATGGAATGAGGTACGGCACCCACCAAATAATGCCTCATTTCAAATATTTAGGCGGGTGGTGACTTGCCATCTACTAAATGGGCCCCTCATAATAGCTACCGTATTTTGGCGCCGGAGGGGCAACATTGGTGTGGACGGCTTAGGGTGTCGAGAGGTGTGCTGCGCTTTCACTAGACGCTACTCGCGGCGTTATGCCCTTTAACACTTCCACCCTGGAGCTTAGGTTCTTAGCTCTTGCGGTTTCCACTCCAAACCGGCCGGTTAAGGCAAGAGAGGAGTCAGGGGTCTCATTTAGCCCCAGGGAATCAGGGTTCGCGGTGTCGCCACTCACCGACGGCTCGCCACAAAGCCGCCCCTGCGATTATTATTATTATTAGCCTTTTATTCTGAGCGAGTTTTGGTTGAATGTATTCTGGTTATTATTCCTATAAAATGTCCCTCAGCTCAGTGTGCCTTTTGGCATAGGCCTCCTCCAACTGTCTCCATTGTGGTCTATCTTCAGCGACTCTTGTCCAGTATGGTCCCAAGGTTAGTCTGATATCGTCGTCCCATCTTCGGATTGGACGTCCTTGCCTTCTAGTGCCATCTCTTGGGTACCATAGTGTGACTAGTTTACACCATTTGTTTGCTTTGCAACGCAACATGTGACCTGTCCAGCCCCATTTCAGGTGATCTATACGGGCAAGTACATCAACGACTTTGGTTTTTTGCCTTATGGTTGTGTTTGGAATTTTATCTTTTAATTTTATTCCTAGCATGCTCCTTTCCATTGCTCGTTCGCACTTGGCTAGTTTTTGCCTGTGATTCTCAGTAAGAGACCAAGTTTCGCAACCATATGTTATGCAGGGAAGGATACAAGTGTTAAAAGTTTTTCTTTTAATATTTGCACCTAATTCCTTACTCTTCATAATTTCTTTGAGAGACCAAAACTTTTTCCACCCACAAGCTATTCTTTTGTCTATTTCTTTGGACATCATATCAGTGGGAGCAATTATTTGTCCTAAATAAATATACTCGTTCACATATTGCAGCCTGTTTCCGTTCAATTCAATGATAGCTTCTGTACAGTTAGTCATTAGTTTTGTTTTATTTTCATTAATTTCTAATCCAACTTCTTTACTTTTATCAGCTAGAGTTTGTACCATAGTTTGCAATTTGTTAGGATCTTCTTCTAATAAAATGAGATCATCTGCAAATCTTAAGTGATTTAAGCGAGCACCATTTACATTTAACCCAAAGTTATCCCATTCCAAATTTCTAAAGATGCTCTCCAATACTGCTGTAAATAGATTGGCAGACAGAGGGTCTCCTTGCCGGACACCTCTGTGTATTGGAAAGGGTTCGCCTTTTGTTTCCAGTTTTATCGAGCTTTTGCTTTTGCTGTATATATTTTTAATAATTTCAATATAGATGTCTTCTATTCCTTGTTGCTTCAAACTCGACCAGATTTTGTTGTGATTTAAGCTGTCGAACGCCTTAGAATAATCAACAAAAGCAATGTATATAGGCTTCTGGTATTCATTACATTTTTCCATAATCTGTTTTATAGTATGTATATGGTCTATTGTACTATAATTTTTCCTGAATCCTGCCTGTTCAACTGGTTGGCTATCGTCTAAGACTTTTGATATTCTTTCCAAAATTACTTTAGCGAAGACTTTATAGACATTAGAAATTAAGCTTATTGGTCTATAGTTACCAATGTCGTCTTTATCTCCTTTCTTGTGCAAAAGAATAATATGAGATTCCCCCCACTGCTTTGGACTGGTTCCCGTTTTAAGTACTTCACTGAACAATTTTGCTAGAATTGGGCTGAGTTCTTCCGCAGTACCTTTTAGGAACTCATTTGACACATTGTCGGGTCCAGGAGCTTTTTCTGATTTCAGTGATTTTATCGCTTTAAGTACCTCTTCTTCAAGTACTGGCAGTAGAACTTCGCAGTGATGGTTTTCTTTAATGTCGTCTACAGTTTCCTGGATTTCATCATTTCTAGAGTATAGATTTTTGTAGTAGTCTGTAGCTAACTTTTGGATTTTCATTCGCTTCGATATTTTGACGTTTTGACCATTCTTCAGATATGGTATCCACTCTTTTCCCTGTTCACATAGTTTCTTTAAAGCTTTTCTAGTACCGCCTGTATTTTGTATGTTTTCTTCAAGAATTTTTAAACGTTTTGCTTTTCTCTCTTTTCTCATATTTTCTCGTATCTGCTTGCTTAGGTTAGAAATTTTGTTTCGATTTTCTTTGCATTTGTTTTTGTCTGATATCAATAACTGTCTTTCTTCCAGCAATTTTAATGTTTTTTCACTAAGTTTGTTACTGTTATCTGAACTGACTGGCTTCTTTTGTGACAAAATTTTATTTATAGTTTCATATTTTTCCTGTATTCAGACATTGGAATTAAGTGTTTCATGTAGCATAGCTAAGGAGGGTAATTCATGGTTCTTTTCATGATTCACTGTTTGCTCTTTGTTAATAGTTATGGCTTTCCTGGAATATTTTGGTTGGGCCATTTTTACAAGGCATCTCACCATGCGGTGATTGGTGTTGAAGTTCAAATTTTGTATTATGTGCGTGTCATTGAAGTATTTTACTCTATTTGTTATTATAAAATCAATTTAATTTTTATACTTTCCATCAGGAGATATCCAGGTCCATTTTTTGCTTGGCTTTTTCTTGAATACTGAATTCAGGAGTGTTAAGTTATTTTGCAGTAGGAACTCAATAAGTGTCTGTCCATTTGAGCTTCTTTTGCCATAACAGTGCTTACCCAAAATGAATTCTTCACTTGCCTCTCTGGTGCCAATTTGAGCATTAAAATCTCCCATAAGTATCAGATTGTTATTATAATACTGTTTTACGGTGTCAGAGAGGTTGTTGTAGAAATTCTCAGTATCATTTTTTTCAGCCTGTTCTGTGGGAGAGTATACCTGTTTGAGGGTCCAAATTTTCTTGTAGCCTGGTAATTTTATGTTAAGGATTGCTATTCTGTCAGATACGCCTATCAATTCTTGTATATATTGTTTCATAGATTGTTTTATCAAAAATCCTACACCTCTGTGGCCAGCGGTTTCTCCTTTATAATATAGTATGTAGTTTTTGTATTCTTCTATTTTTTCACCAAGTCTTCTCATCTCGCTGATGCCTAAAATGTCACATTTAATGCCTTCTAATGATTTTTCTAACTCCAGTAAACTGTCTTGTGTTCTTAGAGTTCTTGTGTTGAGAGTTGCAATATTGATCGACTTACTTCTTTTAGTTGGAGGGTTTTGGTCTGATACTCCCGCGGGGACTAGCCGTATTGGGAGATTATTTTTTTGTTGAGTTTTCTGTTGTTGTTGTAACTTTCCAGTTCTTGAAAGTGCTGTATTAGTATCTATAAGTGTTCTTTTCAGATAGTGAGTATGCTCTCTCTCGCATGAATTGAAATGCATCCTTTCGTTGCACTTTTGAATTATTTTGTTTTTGGTCACCTGGGCTCGGAGTTTCTGATCTTTTCCGTTTTTCAATGTCTTTTTTGTCCTTATTGGACTTTTCCTTTTTTTTCTGTATCTCTTCTTTCGACAAATCGTGAGTAATATAAGTATTTGGTTTCATGTTGTTTTTATTTTTGAGAATTAGTATTTTCTTTTGAAGTGTGGTTGTAGTTAAAACTATTGGTCTAGTTCTGCCTTCGATATCTTTTTTACCTAATCTCTGAAGTCTATCGATTTCTCCTTTTTCTAATACTACATCTATTTCCTTTAATGTAGAAACTGTCGCTGAAATTAGATCGTCGTGACTTTCATCTTTTGGCTCTGTCAGTCCATGGATGATTAGGTTATTTCTTCTACTGTGTGATTCGAGGATTTGTAACTTTTTATTTAATTTCATAACTTCACTTTTAAGATTTTGATTTTCTTCTATTAAGGGCTGGATCTTTTCATCAACTTTCTGTAAAATTGTTGCAGTAATATTTTCTGTTATTGTTTCTGTTTGAATATTTAGCTGCTCTGTCATTTTTGACAGTAGCAGCAACATTTCGGGTGACAGCTGCGTTGACATATTGCCGTGCAGTGAGGCGTTTCAATAATTTCTGAACGCAACGTTACGTATCTGTATGTTGGTACAACAGCTGATGCCACTTTTTTTGGGTTGGTATTCGGTACACCTTAAGCACTTATGTTGGCAGCACTTTTTGAAATTGCAGTTTATGTTAGACACATCAATCTCCCAACAAAATACCGAAAACTTTCAATCGAAATTTTCACTATTGACTGCTTAATTTTCGATTTGATTTGAGTGTGTTTCGATGTACTGACGCAAAAACAATCTTTTAAATGTCTAAAATTCACAAACTGTTCGATATTTCACACTGAATTTGTTTTAATTTACGAGAGCAATGCACAACACGTCTGACGTTTACGACTCGGAACCGGAAAACTCTGAGACAATGCTTCTTGTCAATTTTCATAGTTCTATGTCAACGGGAAGTACCCTGTAGGTTTTGATTTTTGTGAGTGTCGAAATATGCGGCTCTAACTTTTTTATACGATAACTGAGAAGTTTTTTGTTTACACAACTGCAAGAGACCGTAGACATACGTATACAATTTAAATTTCAACTCGACATCTTTACGCGTTCCCGAGATAAAGAGTCTTGACATACACACAGACGGACACACAAACAGACGGACAACAAAGTGATCCTATAAGGGTTTCGTTTTTTTCCGTTTGAGGTACGGAACCCTAAAAAATGACAGTTTGTGACAATAGCCAGTGCGAAACATTATAGTTATACACAACCTTGACACAGGGGGTTTTTGGCGGGAACGCGGAAAAATCATGTCGCCTCATTGTATTATTTTGTTAAACTTGTGTTTTTATCAGTGATAATTAGTGAAAAATGGTGGTATTTCGTTGATTATGAGCTGATTTACGCGCATGAGTGTAGGCAAGTGATATAATGTGACGTATCATGTTGTTCCGTGTTGTTACCAAAACTCCATAGACGCCTCTAGTAAAGTCTCCACTGCTTTACTGAGGTATGACTTGGACTTTAATTGGACTTGACCGCGACTTTATTGGACTATGACGAGACTACGACAGTGACTATTTTGATAAAATGTTATCAAAAATTATTAAAACTTATTACTTGACACTGGCAAATGCACAATAATGCGACGCTAAAACTAAGAAGAAGAAGAAGAACCTTGACCAAGGACTTTGTATAATATCTGGACTGCGCACAGACGAAATTTGGCTCAAAGTTAGTTTAGGAAAATTCAACCTTAATGCGTTGTAACAAAACATATATTCCTTTGAAATGGTATAAGAGAGACGCTGTGCCGAGTGAGACTTCCCAAAGTGATGAAGTTGTCCCGCTCGCACTATTGCCATTTCGAAACGACACTTATAAATGGTAGAATTATTACCTGTAAAGCCGCGACTGTCTTAACCATTTCTTAGTTTTTTTAACAATGTAGTTTGATAAGATTTTAGATAAAATTGCGAATAGATGCCAATAAAACAGAGTTTGATATTTATTTTGTATGAATATACCTACGTCTTTATGATTAACGGTTATTTTTTATTTTTGACTAGAGTATCACCGTCGATTGCAAATGGCGTACTATGGTGTATACAAAGAAGTGTAGTAGGGTGACTATGCTGGACATATTTCTTAAACATGCTGGGTGTACAATTGGTGTATAGTCGTGGTTGTCATTTTTAATTTTTTAGGTTGTAGATTTCAAAATTGGCATCCATATTGGAATTAAAAACGGCAGACGTCACTTTTTTGAAAAAATCATGGATGTAGTTTTCGAGGTTATTTGGGGTGTAGATTTCAAAATTGGCATCCATTTTGGAATTAAAAACTACAGACGTCACTATTTGCTAAAAGTCGCGATGGGTGTCGCTCTTGAGGTTTTTGGGGGTGTAGATTTCAAAAATGGCATCCATTTTGAAATTAACGATGGCGGACGTCACTATTTTGAAAAAGTCGTCATGGGTGTCGTTTAATAGGTTTTTGGAGGTGTAGATTTCAAAAATGGCATCCATTTTGAAATTAAAGATGGCGGACGTCACTATTTTGAAAAAGTCGTCATGGGTGTCGTTTAATAGGTTTTTGGGGGTGTAGATTTCAAAAATGGCATCCATTTTGAAATTAAAGATGGCGGACGTCACTATTTTGAAAAAGTCGTCATGGGTGTCGTTTAATAGGTTTTTGGGGGTGTAGATTTCAAAAATGGCATCCATTTTAAAATTAAAGATGGCGGACGTTACTATTTTAAAAAGGCGTCATGGGTGTCGTTTAATAGGTTTTTAGGGGTGGAGATTTCAAAACTAGCGTCCATTTTGGAAATAAAGATGGTGGACGTCACTTTTTTGAAAAAATCGTCATGGGTGTAGTTTTCGAGGTTTTTGGGGGTGTAGATTTCAAAAATGACATCTATTTTGGAATTAGAGATAGCAGATGTTGCTTTTTTGAATAAGTCGTCATAAGTGTTATTTTTTGAGAATTCGGGGGTTTATATTTCAAAATTGGCATTCATTTTGGAATTGAAGATGGCGAACATTACTTCAAAATGGATGCCAATTTTGAAATATACACCCCCAAAAACCTCTAAAACTACACCCATGACGACTTTTTCAAAAAAGTGAGTCCGTTATTTTTTATTTCAAAATGGATGCCTTGTTTACTACGGAAACCTTAAAATTCTGTTAACTACGGAAGTCTATTCGTGGACAAGTTTTCGTGATTAAGATTTTTCGTGATAAGGTCTATTTGTGACAAAGTTTTCCGTGAAAAAGTTTTTGTGAAAAAATTTTTCGTGGATAAGTACTGACACGGGTTGCGTGATATGTGTCAAGATTACATCTATGAAATTTAAACGTTGTTCAACACCGTAAATATGGATTCCAGACCATTACTGCCATCACAAAAGTGAAGGAACTCATCGAGATCTACATTTCCGATGACAGCTGTCAAACTTAAAAGTGGTTTATCTCCATCATTATGAATTCTAGACCATTGCTGTTTTAACAAAGGTGAAAGAGCTCTTCAAGATCTACATTTCCGATAACAGCTGTCAAACTTGAAACTAAATTATCTCCGTGTATATTAATTCTAGACCATTGTTTTTATGGGGATTGGTTTTATACAGATCTTCAAGAAAGGCCTATGCCTAGCAGTAGGCGTCTTATTGCTAAAGCGACGATGATGACGAAGGACGACGAGTTAGGGGTAAGATAACTGCGATTCCTGCGTGCAGTAACATTCCAAAGAAAAATTATATCCCAAGATGATCGAGATGTTTTGGTCATCCTACTTGGAAAAGAGACACAATCATCTGATGTGGTATCCTTGTCGGCACGTTTTTCTTTGCCAGTACTCAATCCTGTTTATATGATAAATCCATGACCTTGACACAACTAACCTTTTTTTTTTATTCAAGGTATGAAAAACTGGAAGCCATGTTATTTTGGTGGTAATACGAAATATTACGATTAACAAAATGTATCTGTAAGCTGAGTGCGAGTTACACGATATAAACACGTTAACTTGACGTCCGCGTTCGTTGAGTAAACGTCATTACGCGCTTTTAGGTTAAACGCGCGAGTGCGAGTCACTTACGTATTAAAGTCGCTCAACAACGTTTACTCGCGATTTTTGTGGTTAATATTTTACGTTTCGTTACGTTCTATGTCCGTGTTTGTCTATGCACTGGCATCGCTTTATTATACGACCAAGTTGCGAAACTCGTAATCGTCATAGGTTACATATATTTGTGTGCATTATTTCATTTGGACGGTTGATGTAAATGCTGAAGCGTCTGATAAACATTCTTTGTTTATGTCAACACAACAACAAATGTCCTTATAAATTATCTAATTCAAAGAGCTAATTTGTATAAGAAATAAGAATAATGAGAAGAACCAGCCCCACTCAGTTTGATATGATATGTCTAACGCAACGTTAGAAGATCCAAAAAAAATGCTCTTGAAATAAATGCGTCCCTATATTGTACGGCACCTAAGTACGGCACGTATTTGATGACACCAAATTTTAAGGGCATAAGAGCACGGCCCATATTTTATATCCCATGCCACCAATTATCAGGTTGTACAATACGTGTCGTACAATAATGGCCAGACATTATCACCAGTAAAACGTGTCCGTAAATAATGTTAAAACGTGTCCCGAAGAAAAGGACACAAAATATCATACTGTACATTATTGACACAAAGAATATTTGCTCCTATTGGTTGGTTAGTCTGTGACTTCTGTCAGTTCCAAAGAGACTAAGGTCCACAAAAGTCGGCGGATGAGAAGTTAGCTGCAGATGACACATTGCCGTGATTCACTAATTATTGCGCATGTGTGCACAATGCCGACGCCACGTGGCGTAGTGTTGAGCACAGGTGTAGGGAGCACGCGGGAGGCATGAGGTTGGTGGGCGGGTGTGCCCCGACGTCTCGTCTCTCTGCCTGCCGCGCATACCTTAAAGTATCTTAAACTCGTAATAAGGACAGGTTGCTTCTGACGCTTCGCCGGCCGCTGCCGCGGCACGCTCGCTTCGCTCGCTCGGCTCACGCATTGTTGTTACTGTTCAAGCCTAACTTAACCAACAGAGTCGAATTACCTTAGAGAACTCGTACCTTGCCATACAATAACCAAGGTCCAGGGACACAAAATATCAGGCCGTACAATATCGGGCTGTGCAATACTGTGCCGGACATTATCGACACAGGCCGATAATGTACGGCCTGTATTTCACAGCCCAATATTGCACAGCCTGATATTCCAAAGCCAGTGACACAAAATATCATGCCGTACAATATCAGGCTGCTTATTATCATGTCGTGAATTACTGGGTCGTACATTATTAGCTCCCAAATAAATCATAATTTGCGTTTTCCCTTCCTTTTATAAGGCATTTTCTCACTGCGCTATTTTCTGAATTAATTTGTGAATCAAAACTGCGCGAGATAATTGAGAAATTACAATTTAACCGTAAATATTCAGTGTTTGTATAGTCCGATAAAAATGTCTTGCAACTCGTGCGCTAAAGGATTTTCACTGTTACGCCAGGAGGTAAGCAATAAATATAATTAATTGATAATAATTACTCACTTCGTACCTACAACATTTCATACTGAATTATTAATTTTCAGAAAGGTTGCCCTGGATGCGGATTTAGTTTCTGTTCTAAATGTTTGAACAACAAAGTTTTTCTGCCAAAACTTAAATCAGAAGCTAAGGTATGTTCTCTCACATATCTACTCCTTCAGTCTTCTCGTTAATCTCGTTTGAGGTTTAAACATTAATTTAGCTTTGATAAGATTCAATTTATTTCATCTAAATTCATTTTCAACTTTTCAGGTTTGCACCAAATGCAAAAACTTATCAGAACAAAAGTCGAATAACCAAATTATTTCACCTCCCGATGCTTATTACAAGTTGGTATTGTTTCTTAATATACCTATTACACTTAGCATTAAACCATGATTTCCCTTGTTGCAATTTCTTATTGTTTATTTAATTGTAGACGGTTAGCTGCAGCAGAGGAAAAATCAGTTGAAAATATGAGTAGCACATCCTCGACAAGTAGTGGTCCTTTACATGTAGATGACCAAATACAAGAGCGATTGAAAAAGTTGAAGGAAAATAAAGAAGCCAAAGTAGCCAGTGAAGAGGAAATAGCTAAAAGATTGCAAGGCATTAGAGGGGTGTCATCTTCATCTGATGCCGAGATAGCTGAGAGATTAGCGAAATTGAGAGGGGCACCTGTCATTGTGAATCAGGTACTTAATTTTTGAAATCACTTTTGAATGATGATTGAAATTATTGGTCTATATGAATAACTGGAGTAATGATGTCATCTTGGTTTACGTCTATGTGTGAGTGTGTCAACATTTCATCTTACTGTTTTTTACTCAAGCTAGCCAATGTTTAGGCCGAATTATACAAGTCGGCGGGTGTGAAGTTAGCTACAAGCTGCTCAATATCCAATTCTGACTGAAGCTTACATAAAGCATTGATTAGGTATTGTAACTCACTTCACATCTACCGACTTGTATAATTCGGCCTAAACTATAATTTTACCAAAGCTACAAAAGCACTGTCTTACCTACCGGATATAACCCACACACCCATTTAGTTGAAAGTTTTTCATCTTTTAGCTACAACTGAATGAGCATTGGAAATGCAAACAAACTAAAACATTTATGTTTTCTTTCAGCCAGCTTTACCAGTAAAAGATCTCAGAACAGAACAAGAACAAGCAGATGACTTAATAAAGCAATACATGGAACAGACTCAAATAGACACCAAGTATAAAGATGAATTCGATACTCTCATCAGTGATATGGAATCGAGGATGCTGAAATTGAAAGGGGCTCAGTCAGAAAAAGATGCAGGCCCGTCAGATGTGAAGGCCCCTGCTGAGGTGGAATCAGAAGATGAAGAGGAAAGTGTGAGAAAAATTGTAGCAAAGGTATAGCAAAAGCAAAATCTAGCAATAATAAATCCCTCAATTTCAACTCAATGGCCCAGCCTATGCGCCGGGACAGGTTAACAAAGAGAAAACCTAGAAATAATGTGTTGTTTAATCACTACAATACAATTAATCATTTTAACAGTTTTGATCTAATCAAGAAAAAAAACTGTTCAATACATGGTTTTGTAAGAGTGATTTGGAAAACTTAAGTTCATCAGTCCATTTTTACCTCAAATAGCTATAAATAAGATCCATCCTACTAATATTATAAATGCGAAAGTTTGTGAGGATGGATGGATGTTTGTTACTCTTTCACGCAAAAACTACTGAATGGATTGAGATGAAACTTTGCAATAGTATAGCTTATATATCAGAATAACACATAGGCTATAAATTATAATGATATTGCGTCAAAAATCAACGCCACGGGTAAAAACTAGTAATACATATATGAGAAACATTCAAGCTACATACCTATATAGCTATATTTCTAAAAGTGTTTAATTGCAAAGAATACTACTTTCTTGGGTAAAAATGATTGAGTTTCTTTTTTATTTTCAGATAAAAGCCGAAGCATCAATAGAAGAGAATGAAATAGCTCCATCGACTCATGATGAGTTACCCTTTTGCGAGATTTGCAACGAAGACGCGACAATGCGATGTCTAGGATGTAGGTATCTGTTTTGCAAACAATGCTTCAGGGACCATAAAGATGACGACGATGGCTGCAACAGATATGAACCATATAAGCCACCAAAAGGCACTGAATATTAAGACCAGATTTTTCCTATTGAACATGTTACCAGATATCAATTCAGACCATGTGTGGTAAAGCCTGATCTACACGGGTCAATTCTCGCCGTGCGGCTAATCGCATCACAAATCGCTTCACCAAGCCGCACCTCGAGCTCATTTATACAGGTGACTAAAATCGCATGAGGCCTGTCATTTCCTCCTCGGGCGATCGCCTGCAATTGTTCATTTACAGTTTACATGGTCGATTTTAGTGACCAGCCGCATGTGGCCGGTCGCGGCGCGGCCAAAGTCGTATGCTACTCAACTTTGAGGCTTGCGGCTTCAGTCACTTGCAACCTAGTCGAATTAGACGACCGGTTTTCGCGGTGCCTCAAAAATCGTGCGGAAATAGTCACCCGAGTAAATCCTCCATAAAGGCGATTTACGCGCGTTTGCACTGGCGCGGGCGTGATGGTCATTGTGGATACTTCCGTCCAGATGCAAACGATTCATTGATCGCAAATAATATAAGATGAAACAAACTTTTTGGCGTTTGTAAAGTTAGCTACAACTTGCGCGAAACTTTAGAGAGCTTCAATCAGAATTGGGTTTTGCGTAGCCTGAACCACATCACAACCTAGAAGTCTGATTTGGCCTATACCCGTGCAGTTCTTGGGACTTTCCGCTCGTAAAACGCGGGCATTGGACATAACAGACCCGCATAATCGCGCGTAGTATTGACCAAATTATACAAGTCGGCAGATGTGAAGTTAGCTACAAGCTGCGCAATATCCAATCACCGCGCAGTTATATGCGAGTTTCAGTCAGGATTGGATATTGCGCAGCTTGTTGCTAACTTCATATCCGCCGGTTTGTATGATTCGGTTTATACATCACTTCTGAACAGTCTCTTAAACTTTGTGCTTGTGTTAATTTCTGATTGCACAAATAAGTTGTCTTTTCTCTGTGTAAATCTTATGAGTGCTTTTAATAAAGTTAAAAGATAAGCTAGCTGGAAAATTTGCTAAGTGTTATTAAGAGCTCTAATTTTATTTATGAATAGGAGTAAATAATCTATTATTAATTTATTAATAATAGAGTAATTTTTTAGTAATTTAGAGTAAATAATCTATTATTAATTTATTAATAATAGAGTATTTTTTTAGTAATTTAGTAATAATAGAGTAAATACTCTATTATTAATAATAGATTATTTACTCCAATAGTCTATTATCAATTTATTTTGGAATAATGTGATATAATCTAAGTCTGCAAATGTTATAATTTTATACTATTTATCGATCAAATAAAATAAGTATTAAAGCTTTTATGAATGTTTATTTTTGTCGTTCTGTATTATTTCAGGAATGTGTTTGACTAAATCATCAGCACTTTGTTGATAGTTGCTTTCGATCCAGAGATCTTTTAATTTGTTGATAATGCGGCCGTACGCTTTGCCCGTGGGTACTCCCGCATCCTTCAAGATTTTACCATTGATGGGGAACTGGGGTATCTTCCAATCGTTGAATTCTTCTAATAAAGCCTCTTCTCCTTTGTACTTTAACACTTCGCGAACATATGCAGCCTCTTCGTCTTGCTTATGTTTCATTTTTGCATTTAAAACTAATTTTTCATATGGTCTGAAACAAGAAAACGTGATTTTTGATGCAAACCTTTGAGAAATAAAAAACTTGAAACTGCGTTTAGCGGACGTCCACGCGGAAACGCGCCAGTTTACTTTTGTATGAAAACACGCGGTCGTCCACTTAACTCATTTTGAAGTCTTACTCAACTATTACAGTAACAAAACATGTTTTTCTTTCCCTACTAAAAACTAAGGTATAATATATAATTACATAAGTACAGGATTATTGAAAAACACCTGTTCCAAAAATTTAAAATTAAAAAAAAAGAGTAAACTGCTGATTTTTTTTCTCGAATTCTGTGCCCCATAGTAAAAATGGTTTATATTAATGGTCTGAGTCACGGGTTTTCGATTTAGCACCTAGTCTGAACCCTTTCTGAATTACTCTATAGTACTACCATAGATAAATTATACTACTTACAATAGAGGCCTTTCGGCAACTTGGTCCACCCTATGTTCAACAAGGAAATACGCCATATCTCTTTCGTAGTTTGAGAACTTTAGCCTGCGATGCATCATGGTTACTTCATCCAAATCCTTCAGCAGTGCTACTACGTAGCTCATAGGGTGTAGTTCCAGGTGTTCACTTCTTTTTAGTAATATATCTAACTCTGCCAAGTTAGGCTCATTAGGTAATCCTGAAAAAATTGAGTCGTGAAAAATCATTCATCGAAAACCTTTTAAAACGGAAATTTTGCTTTCGTCTTTCCAGATGTTGGTTATCGTCTAAATGTCGCATATTTCAATTAATCACGACGAAAAATGGTTATAATAGATTTTTTTGTCATCGGCTACTTTTACTGAGAGGGTATTTTCCATAAAAAAGCGAAAAATTTACTATTGCGCTATTTAACAGCAGATTTTTGTAATATTTGGCAATATTGTTTAGTATCTAAATAACAAAATTTGCTAGTATGAACCAAATCTGACAAGAGCAAGTCGAGGCTTATGCAGATTCAGTAACAGAGATGTGTCGCGAGATCTACTGTTCGGAGAGCTACTAGTTCTAGCATTGAGGTGGATCAGTTAAGTAGCAAAAGACAATAAAAAGTTCATGTGGGCTTAGTGTCCAGAGTTTTTAAGTCGCCTGCAAGTGCAGGCTGCCTAATGACTACAGTATGCTGAGTGTGAGTTTTGTCGTAAACATGACGCGCTCTTCGGCGAGCGCGTAACCTTGTAATTTGTATGAAGAAATATACAGCGCCACTAGCGGCGCGTTCTTGAAACACAACAAGTTCATACAAATTACATGCTTACGCGCTCGCCGAAGAGCGCGTCATATTTACGACAAAACTCACACTCAGCATACAGCATTAATCGACCACCAAGTCCAACTTAGATTATTTGGTGTCAAATAGTCAAAGTCTGCAAATTATAATTTCGATTCTTTTCTCTAAACCCATTTTGATAACACAAGCCATAAAAACACAAACCTATGTATTTGCCAATGCCAACATCAACCATGGTCTTCAATAAACTGCCTGCATAGTTGCCTTGGAGTAATTTCCTCAATTCCACCCATATTCTCTCTCCAGATATGTTCTCTAGGCCTTCAACATTGTCCCTGATACATTGCAGAGTCTTCTCTTCATGTTTATCTGGCTCTTCAGCTATTTTACCGTAGAATCGGAAGTATCGCAAAATTCGCAAATAGTCTTCTTTGATGCGGACATCGGCATCGCCGACAAACGCCACTCTTCGCTTTTGTAGATCTTCATAACCAAAGAAATAATCGTAAACTGAGCCATCAAAACCTGTAAGGTAAGAAAACAAACAATTACTCATGGGACATTTTTTGTTTGAAGCAATTTGATTATGAAATTTTTCAAGAGGTGAAGGTACCTAGCTTTATCTTAAGCAAATAGGTACCTTATAGGTAAGTATGGATCTGCTTAAATCATTTTTTTTTATTGGCTTTGTATCCAGAAAATTACTGAAACATATTATGAAATAATTTCTAAAAACTGAATTAAAAATAATTAATTTATATAGGTATAAGGTAGATAAGAATTAAATTTCAATGTTTTTTAAGTTATAAAAATAAATATGTCATCCAAATCATTACAAACATTTTTTTTATTGGCTTTGTACCCATAAAATTACTGAACCATAATGTGAACCTGTTAAGAAATAATTTCTGAAAACTGAATTACAAAAATTTCGTTTTATTGGCTTTGTATCCAGAAAATTACTGAAACATATTATGAAATAATATCTAATAACTGAATTAATATTAAGAAATTAATGTTGAAAGACATGACTTTGAAAAATAAATTACAGCAGGAAGTAAATCTTTCGATTCATCAGTTTCTGTAACTTGTTTCATCTTGTCTACAACTTAATAGCATCTATGAACACAAGGTGAGTCATTGCACAGTCGCAAATTCATGTCGGCAGTGGAAAGGAGTGGGGGTTTGTGCTGCTGGTAGCTAACTTTATTGACGCCATTAAAGATAGCCCGCTGTCCTGCTAGCAAGACTGTCCTACCAGTAGGACATAATTTTTTTTCGATTCAATTTCCAGCAGGACACGCTTAATTTAGCCTATATCATTAATATGATTTAACAAAGAAAAATATTTGCATAGGACACTTACATTCCAAATACCCATTACAGATTAAGTTAGATAAGTATTGGAACTGAGTTTATACACACCTAAAAACATAGAATTGATAGTTAGATCTCTTCTATTGGCATCCAGTTTCCAATCTGTTGTGTATTCAACCTCCGCGTGTCGCCCGTCTGTGACCATATCTATCCTCAGAGTTGTGACTTCAAAGTTCTCTTTGTCATTGATCCTTGGTGTTATAGTACCATGTTTCTCCCCATTCAGGTTGATTAACCTTATGGACTCAGCAGTAAACATTTCCTTCATCTGTTGAGGAGTAGCTGTTGTAGCAAAATCTAGGTCTGTTGGTTTCTTCCCCATCAACAAGTCACTGTTAAAGTAATTTATTTTATGAATGAATGGATATTCACATGTGTTCATATGACAGTATCTTGTGTGTATGTGTTAAAGATAAGTACAAATAATAGTTTTTTTGTACATCCTAGTATTCTACTGGAAACATTTTTCTATGATCTAAAAGCCGGTCTCAAGTTTTATTAAAACTATTCATAAATACAGAAATTTATTTGCAACAAAAATAAGAGGTACTATACATAAAGAACAAAACAAATCACAAAAGACAACAGTATTACACCTAATATACCTGACACAAAACTGATCCCAACTCGGCATAATGCTGGTTGTGCTTATGAGCAACCAGTGCTGGGATTCTGTTGGAACCAGCAAGTGACATTATGCCCGAAATAATTCAGCAAAAAGAAATAAATAAACACATTTGCTTCTGCACTATCATCAGCTTTGTCATCTACATCGACATCAACTCATTCACCATATAAGCTACTGGAGTAGTTATACCAGCAGACCAGAGCTACACTCCGTTGCTTCAAGGAGCTGGGCTAGGTCGGGTAGACACTGGAGGGGGAAATGCACAAAACCCAATTCAGGATGCGAGTGCAGGACTTACTGTCCCTACTTCAAATTAGAAACACAGTAAGCCCAATTACAGAGGCGCCAGTGTAAATTAAATAGCAGCGTAAAAGCGTTCTCTCTATCGAATGCCTAAAGTGAAAAAGAAACAGAACTATGCTATTTAGATAATATTATAGTTACGCTGGCGCCCCTGTAATCAGACTTAGTATATGTATAAACATTAGTATAATAGGAAAACTGGCTTACCGGACTGCACCTCCAGCTATCCTGATCTCAAACTGATATTTATCAAACAAATTCTTCAGTTCATTGACCTCAGCAGTAAATATGCTTTTGAATTCTGGTGTGTCAAGTTTAGTCACAATAGGGTTTTCACGACTCTTCAGCTCCATGTCGATTCGCGAGCGAATTCTTTTGCGGCCAGTATTTAAAGCACAGCAGAACACCTGCAAAATATTAACAGGAAATTAGAAAGATAAACCCGCTTAGGTTCGGCCGACTACCTACTTCATGTGAAGTAGTTCCTTGAAATGTTTTGCCAAGGATGGAATCAATTATCATCAGCTGTAGCGTTCTTTATCCCACTACTGGGTATAGGCCTGTCTCTTATTTATTTATTTATCTTAGTTCCATCTACCCGGCCCTTTTACTAATTGAGTCAACAATATAGCAATGTCCCAAGTAATGTACCATTTATCTAGGAAATAGCTACTACTTATTATATTTGAGGATACATTACATACTAGTTACGAGAGAGCGAGTTATTTCTGTATATTTTTCAAACAATACTACATAGGATTTTTTTTTATAGAAAATATTCGAAGAGGTTAGAACTAAATAATAACCATGTAATAACCAATGTAAGATATTTCTACAGTTACCTTATTTTTAGAATATTGACGAGAGCAAGTTATTTCTGTATATTTTTCAGTACTACATAGGATTTTTTTAATAGAAAATATTCGAAGAGGTTAGTACAAAATAATAACCATCAATGTAATATATTTCTAAATTTACCTTATTTTTAGAATATTGAAATAGGTTTAAAATTTTCGCGTAACTATTGAACATTACTGAAATTCAGTAAATATTTTCGAATTAAGTTTCCAGAAAAAAAAAACCGAAATCAAAACAAAACACGCAACATGACTTACATGACAGCAACGTGACAGCTGACAGTGACATTGAATAAATGAAAACGTCAATCAAAAGGTGCGTTCGGTTTGGGCTCGGTGGCGTTTTTGGCGTTTGCAAAATTAGCGTTGATGTAAAGCGTTCGGTTTGGGATTTTTGTTCATTTCGCCAACAATGCTACTTTTGATCTCTTCCCAAAATGAACGCAAAAGGAACAAACTGCGGTGCGTCAAATGTCAAACAACATAATTATGGCGGCAATACTTCGAAAATTCAGAAATTCGCGAGATGTGATTTTTGTTTTGCAAACTTACATGTTGTTTGTTTTGCTGTTCGTTCTGATTTAAACATCTGCTTTTGACGGTCAATCACCCACGTGTCACTCGTAGCAGTAGTAAGATTATGAAACATCAAATCACAGGACATTATACTACACAATTAAATATAAACATTAAATTACACAATTTTATCCGATTTTAGCAATACGCAATTTGCTGGTAGTATTTACATTATCTTTGCTTCGCTGTTCTGCCTTAAACTCCATTTATTATTAATTGTACACCGTACAAATTATTAAAAAGCTTGAAACTTTAGATTACGCGCAAAATTTTATCAACAATAAAACATATATCAAACTCTTAAATGTCAGAAAACGATCACAAAGAACCCACCTCCGCACGTGGGTCAAAATTAACAGTTCACGATGGCATTTTTAACTGTTTTCAAGCTATCCGAACGGTGAATGAAAACATATAAAAATGCAACTTTTGCTCACACATTCTCAAACCGAACGCTGAATGTGATCGTTTTTAGCGTTTTGAACTGTTATTTTTGCCACCAGTAGGCTATCCGAACGCACCTAAAATGAGGATCCATGAGCCAATCAAGACATTGAGGAAGGCATAAAGACTATGTTTACGTCAATATTTCCTAAAGTGTTCACTCACTAGATTGACTTTACCATGGATTTATCATATAAACAGGATTGAGTACTGGCAAAGAAAAACGTGCCGACAAGGATACCACATCAGATGATTGTGTCTCTTTTCCAAGTAGGATGACCAAAACATCTCGATCATCTCGGGATATAATATTTCTTTGGAATGTTACTGCACGCAGGAATCGTCGTCGTTTTAGCAATAGGACGCCTACTGCTGGGCATAGGCCTTCCCTAAAGATCTCTATAAAACCAATCCCCATAAAAGCAATGGTCTAGAAATAATATATACGGAGATAATTCAGTTTTAAGTTTGACAGCTGTTATCGGAAATGTAGATCTCGAAGAGTTATTACACCTTTGTTAAGAAAGCAATTATAGTCTACTATTGATAATGATGGAGATAAACCACTTTTAAGTTTGACAACTGTCATCGGAAATGTAAGTCTCGATGAGTACTTTCACTTTTGTGATGACAGTAATGGTCTGGAATCCATATTTACGGTGTTAAACAACGTTTAACTTTTATAGATGTAATCTTAACACATATCACGCAATCCGTGTCAGTACTTAACCACGAAAAACTTTTTGACGAAAAACTTTGTCACAAATAGACTTTATCACGAGAAGATCTTATCACGTAAAATCTTAATCACGAAAACTTTTCCACGAATAGACTTTGTCACGAAAAATGCATCTGGCTTCCGTAGTAAACAAGGCATCCATTTTGAAATAAGAAATGGCGGACTCACTTTTTTGAAAAAGTCGTTATGGTTGTAGTTTTCGAGGTTTTTACCTGGGGGTGCCATCTTCAATTCCAAAATGAATGCCAATTTTGAAATATACACTCCCAAATTTTCAAAAACGACACCCATGACGACTTTTTCAAAAAAGCAACACCCGCCACGCCATATCTTATTCCAAAATAGATGCCATTTTTGAAATCTACACCCCCAAAAACCTATTAAACGACACTCATGACGACTTTTGCAAACAGTGACATCCGCCATCTTTAAGTTCAAAATGTATGCCATTTTTGAAATCTACACCCCCAAAAACCTATTAAACGACACCCATGACGACTTTTTGCAATAAGTGACATCCGCCATCTTTAAGTTCAAAATGGATGCCATTTTTGAAATCTACACCCCCAAAAACCTATTAAACGACACCCATGACGACTTTTTGCAATAAGTGACATCCGCCATCTTTAAGTTCAAAATGGATGCCATTTTTGAAATCTACACCCCCAAAAACCCCGATAATTACACGCATGATGACTTATTCTAAAAAGTGACGTCCGCCATCTTTAATTTAAAAATGGATGCCATTTTTGAAATCTACAACCCAAAAAAATTAAAAACGACACCCACGACTATACACCTAATTGTACACCCAGCATGTCTAAGAAATATGTCCAGCATAGTCACCCTACCACTAGACTTTGACTCTTTGTATAACACCATAGTACGCCATTTGCAATCGACGGTGATACACTAAGCAAAAATAAAAAATCTTCTTCTTTCCCCATTTGGGGCATTTGGCTTCGCGCGATCGGCGCATTTGCCATATTCAAGTTCAAATGGATGACGGAATTATTTTTTATTTACAAGGTAGGGAAACGAAACACGAAAAATATACAAGCAAAATTATAAAACAGATCAGTAGAGTGGGTTATGAAAATGATATGAAAACTTACAACTAATATTCACAACAATAGATACAGTATATACAAAAATTACAGTTTTAGATTATTAGAAATAATAAAACAGCTCAAAGAACGATAGATATAAAAAGAATTAGTACATAGAAGAGAATTTATATTAATAGGCAATGGAACGTGTAACGATAGTAGGTCATTATAGAAGGAAGAATGGTCATATAGAGGACATGAGAAAAAAATATGATCAAGATCGCCATAGTCACCACACTCGCACTGTGGGTTATCAATAATATTAAATCTAGCAAGATGTGCAGGGCAAGTAGTATGACCAAGGCGCATCCTTATCAGTACGGAAGTTGAGAGTTTATTGAGATTCATAACAGAGAACCATGGTTTGCTAGGAATACCTGATTGTATACTAGCATAGCTTTTGCCTTTTCTTGTACTAGTGTTTGCCCAAACCGCTGACCAGGATTCCCTGAGGTGCAGCCTGGGCAGGGCAAGCAGGTCATGGCAATAATTTATGTATGGGAAAACGTCACCACTCTCCACAGCCTCATTGGCAAGTCCATCCACTTTTTCATTACCAGTTATACCACAATGGCTAGGGATCCAAATAAAGTTAAGAATTAAATTGTTAAGATTGCAAGTGTATAGTTTCTCCCTTGCTTCAATGATAAGAGGAAAATTTAATTTACATTTAAAAGGAGACCTTGAGAGAGCTTGTAAGGCACTTTTGGAATCACTAATAATGAGGCTATTTTTAAGTTTAAATAAAAGTACATACTCTATAGCTTTAACGATGCCAAGACATTCACCCGTGAACACTGATGTTTCTGGGGGACATTTGATTTTTTGTACGATATTATACTGTGAGTGGTAAACACCCACACCTACACATTTATTTGGCGAATGTTTGGAAGCGTCCGTATAAATATGATTCCAGTTGGGCCATTTATCGTTCACAGTAAATTTAAAATATGCATTTGCATTTCGTTTTTCTATTTCTAAGTCAAAGTGGATTATTGGTGATTGTAATAAGGATTCATAGCTACAGGTAAACATGCTAAGTGTATGAGATCGATGTATTGGGGAGTGTAGTGCAATAAACTTGTTATAACTCTGCACTAAGCAAGGAATAGATTTATGTTTCCAATATTGTGCAGACACTGTCAAATCAGAGAGAACCCTGAGTTTCGAAATAAGTGGACTGTTAGAAAATTGTAAGTCCCGGTAAAAAAGACGATCGGAAAGAAATTGTCGTCTTAAATAAAGAGGGGGTTCGCAACATTCCACCTGTAATGCATTTATTGGACTAGATTTCATAGCACCTGTGATAATCCTCATTGCTTTTGATTGGATGTCATCCAGTTTTTTAAGGCCAGCTACACTACATGGTCCCAGTAAGAAAGTCCTATAATCAAGAACACTTCGAATCAGAGCGTTGTAGAGGAGCTTCAAAGAAACGGGATGCGCACCCCACCAAACACCTGTCAGACATCTTAGTAAGTTTAGAAGTTTTTCACACTTAGTTGCAATATAGGTACAATGTGGTAAGCCCGTAAGTTTTGAGTCTAGATATATGCCCAAAAATTTCACTTCGTTGACTGTTGGAATTAAGTTGTTATCATAATGAACAAAAAGTAAGGGTGGAATACGCTGACGAGTAAATAAAACTGCGGAACTCTTAAGTGGCGAGACACTTAAGCCGTTCTTAGATACCCAGACTTTGAGATAGTTTAGCGACATCGATATTTGGCTACACATATCATCGATCGATTTGCCAGTTACATAAAGTACAAGATCGTCGGCATATTGTAAAATATTAGCTGTTCCATAGAGTGACGGTTCCAGATCGGATGAATAAAAATTGAACAAAATAGGGCTGTACACTGATCCTTGAGGAAGACCCTTCCATAAAAGTCTGCTTTGGTCTCTTGCATGGTCTAACTTAATTATTCTACCAGCTAGAAGATTAATTATGAAGCATGTTAGGATTTCAGGGACTTGTTCTTTGCAAAGTTTTGTTTGAAGGATGTCAAGGAGAACATTGTCATACGCTGATTCTAGGTCTATAAATACAGCTAATACTGATTCATCTCGTGAAAACGCTATTCTAATGTCAGTGAGAAGTGTACCCACACTATCCAATGTACTTCTGCCTTTTCTGAAACCAAATTGAGTTTCAGAAAGAATTCCTCGATTTTCGATAATCCATTCCAAGCGATTTTTAACCAGGTTTTCGGTGACTTTAGCTATTACAGAGGATAAAGCAATTGGTCGATATGATGATGCCTCAGATGGATTTTTCCCTGGTTTGATTATAGGTAACACTACTTGTGACTTCCAAGAAGTAGGGATATTTCCTGTCAACATCGCGGTGTTTATTACCTCTAGGTAATATTCGAGGGAAGATTCAGATAGTTTAGCAATAAACGAATATGGTATACCTACCATCTTCGCCTGGTGCAGAATCTTTCACAGTTGCTATTACCGCTTGTAATTCTTGCATAGAAAAGAGAGAATCAAAAATACTGCGATTCCTTATAGAAGGAACTAACCTAACTGCAATTTCCTGTGGTGGTACTGAAGGAGGAGCTAATCTATCTAAGAATTGGTGTGTCAGATTTGGTGGTAAAGTAGTCCAAGAGGTTGCAGCTACACCACATCTAAATCTTTTGATATTACGCCACACGACAGACGCACTTATATTCGGAGAAATCGAGAGACAAAATTTTTTCCATCCTAAAAATCTTTTCTCCTTAAGTAATTTACGCGTTGAGTTTAAAACTTCGCTTAAGGCTTGAAAATTATCATCAGTCATTTCACTATTATAGCATCTCTCAAATTCTTTTCTTTTCTTAACTGTCTCAGTACACTCCTTATCCCACCAAGGTGGGGAAGGAATTCGGCCGGTTGCTAAGTTTTTATGAGGAAACGTCTCATGTGCAGCTTCTAACAAAGCATTACTAAATGCGTTCGAGCAATCCATAACTCCACGAGAAATTTCAGGTAGACTTGTGACCTTATTTTCTACCTTACTTTAAACTTAGACCATAATGTATTATCACTAAGATTAAATTGTAAACGTGGTTTTCGGGGAGGATTACGTTGCCAAGCCTTTGGAAGGGTGATAAGTATAGGAAAATGATCACTATCAAAGGTAGAAGTCAATGTTTCCCATGTTGTGGATGAAGCTAGCTTTGGAGAACATATAGAAAGATCTATAGCACTGGTTATTTCGTGCGGAGCTGTGCGCCGAGTTCGGGAGCCGGTGTTTAATACACAAAGTTCGTGTGTATCGATTAAATCTAATAGTTTTTCCCCATAGAAAGAATTAATGGAAGATCCCCAGGAGATATGATGGCAATTGAAATCTCCTAAGATAAAGAAAGGTTTAGGAAGAAGAGATAGAAGATTTTGGAAATGTTCAAAAGCAATTAAACGAGGAGAGTGGAGATAGATAGAAACAACACAAATATTAACTACTTGAGCTGCTACTACAGAAAAAATATCATAAGAAGGAAGAGAGATAGGAGTATGAGAGATGTTATTTCTGATAATCAAGGCAGCACCACCGTAACTATCAGTCCTATCATCTCTCAAAACGGAAAATCCGCGAATTTTGAAAATCCGCGAATTTTCCGGCTTTAGCCAGGTCTCCGAAAGTGCTAATAAACAAGGATCATACTTGTTTATTAGATAGATAATTTCCCACTTTTTATGAACTGCGCTTCGGCAGTTCCATTGTATTACTTTTTGAAAGACCGCCATCATAAATGGCATTATTATATTTACTAAACATTTCGATTATAGGGGCGACGTCGGACGGTATTTTAATGTTATTATGAGCAATTAATTTAATCAATAAATCGATGATGTCCGATGAAGACATGGTTAAGGGATTAGTATGTTTCTTTAAGAGGCCACTACCATCACGTGGGGTAGGTATTTTGTAATCATCAATAACTTTTTGATGAGCTGACTGATCATAACCTGGTTTTGGTTTAGAAATCGGTCGACGGTTTGTAAAGACTGTCTTTTTATATGAAGTTAGAAGAGGTTGTCGGCTATCTAGCATCTTTGTTTGAACAGAGCTATTAAAAACAGGTTTGACAACATCGGCATATGATTTTAACGCTGGAGGAATTAATTTCGGAGCCTCACCGTAATAATATTATTCTCTGCCATAGATATTTTTATTTGTTTTTGACGGGAAAACTCCGGACACGATTTATCAGTCGCAAAATGCGCTCCTGAACATAGGAAACATGACATATTTTCTTCTTCTGAAACACAATTTTCCCCAGAATGTTCCTGGCCACATTTGTAGCATCGAGGCTTAGATCGACACTGCTGCTTTGTGTGTCCGTAACGACAGCAGTTGTAACATTGAATAGTGGGATACGTGTAGAGCTCAACTGGTAATGCATTATAGCACATAAATATTCTGCTAGGTAGTATTTGCCCATCGAAGGTAACAACAATGCTTTGCGTTGGCTTCCATACCTGAGCGCCATCTACAACAGTTTTGTAATTAATTCTCCGCACTTTAAGGATTTTACCGCATCCGTCTGGAACCGTCACATTTTCGATCACCTCTTCAGGTGACCATTCCGCTGGTACACCTCGTACCAAGCCCATCCGTGTCACGTTGTATGACGGAATAAAGGCTTTCAGATTGTCAGAAGTCAAAGTGCTACTAGAGATGAAAGAGTTGGCATCGCTAAAGTCAGAGAATGCTAGTGAGATTCTATTGCGACCAATTTTCTTTACTGAGCCATTTATGATATTCTGGAATGAATTCCGTTTCAGGAACTTACCAAAAGTGACCGGGTGGAGAGTCGTTCCGTCATTCAATTCCTGGGTTACATGTTGTACGTGTACCATGTACGGCGCGGTATCAGTATGCTGGTAAAGAGTCCTCGCTAGAGTCGCTGGAGGTTGGCTGTTAGGAATAACAATGTCAATTTTTTTTTTTTTTGTCAATTTATTCTCATGGTGCGAATCACTGTCTTCCTTAGGCGATAGTGAGGGATCACTACAAATACAGCCCAATTTGCCGTCAACGGTTTGAGCATGCTTCCTCTTTTTCTTATTACAATGTTTACATATTTTATGAAGGCGGGATCTTTTGAGCCCAGACCGTTGACTAGCTGAGCAATCTGTGTCCATGCCTGATTCGTTTGAGGTGATATTTCCATGATTGCTGATAGTTACAAAATTATTAGCCGGAGGGACCATTAGGCCTCCTCCGGGGTCAGGCGGTTCAGCCATTGAAAAGAGGATAAAAACTTACCGGACTCCGGAAAAAATGCTCTTAATCTAAAATATATACAATAAATACAAGTTTTATATATACTATAATACTCTACTGATAGTTATTTACAGAAAACAAATGAAATTAATTTCAAATGGAAAAAATACGCCCGCCTAAACCGACGTTTCCCGCGCTTTTTTTCAAAAAAATAAAAAATAACCATTAATCATAAAGACGTAGGTATATTCATCCAAATAAATAAAAACTCTGTTTTATTAGCATCTATTTGCAATTTTAACTAAAATCTTATCAAAATACATTGTTATAAAAACTAAGAATTGGTTAAGACAGTCGCGGCTTTAGAGATAATAATTCTACCATACGTAAGTGTCGTTTCGAAATGGCAATCGTGCGAGCGGGACAACTTCATCACTTTGGGAAGTCTCACTCGGCACAGCGTCTCTCTTATGCCATTTCAAAGGAATATATGTTTTGTTACAACGCATTAAGGTTGAATTTTCCTAAACTAACTTTGAGCCAAATTTCGTCTGTGCGCAGTCCAGATAGTATACAAAGTCCTTGGACTTTACACTTGTTTAGTTTTAAAATATCAATGAGTATCTTTATAGCACACGCCAGGAAAAAAGATTTCAACCCGTTTCTAAAAAGTAACAGAAAGTCATGGTCTATTATCTAACTCTTCCAAGCAGAAAGTAGAATAATAATTAATTCTACCAATGATATTAGCGTCACCGCGAAAATCTTAGCCGAAACTGCGGTACTTACCACGAAGTTATAACGTATAACTTCGTGTGCATCACATATGCTCTGTACATCTAATCGAATCGTTGATTAATAAAATATAACATTACCTGCATAGAGGAATATTATATTACCTAAGAAAAATATAGGTACATGACGTTTCACCCTATTTCCAAAAAGGTTTTCAAAGTAAGGACCAAGGAATAACATTCCTCAATGAGGAATAAGCACAACTTGCGAAAGCTGCTCAATACAAATACACATTGGTAGCGACCGAAATTTTAAAGAAAACTATCATTGTTAAGTAGAATAATAGGCGGTGTACGCCTATTCAGCTATTTTCGCAGTGCCAGACTTATTTCTTCATTTGATGCCAACTGCCTAGATAAGCGCAGGGCATGACGATACTCACCTTAGTATTAGATATTTAGACATTTGGTTCATAATTTATGCATAAGTATAGGGAAAAAAAAACTCGCACTCCAATATTCACCTTTAATAACTTCTATACTTGATTAAAAAATCTTGCACTCCGTAAATAGAACTATCGTCATTTCCCGCCCATCAAACTGTTCATACCGCTGGAGCCTTGCTGCAGCTGCCGCATCATGTTGTGAAGACCGGACATACCGCCCATCTGCTGGAGAATTCTCGGATCCATCATCTTTGCCATTTGCTGGTTCAGTTTGACCATTTGCGTCTGGTTGACGTTCTTTGCCATGTCTCCCCCTTTGAATAAGCCTTTGATTCCGCCCATCTTTTTGACAACTGCGGCAAACTTAGTGTACTGTGTTATAAGATCTTTCACATCCCTCTCTGTGACGCCGGCTCCTTGTGCGACTCTCGTGATTCTGGTGGGTTGTTTGGAGAATAGTTTGGCACCGTCTCTGTGGTCAAGCTCGCCTTCGTTCATGGAGTCCATGATCGTCATGAGCCGTTTCAACTTTGCCATTGATTCTTGTTCGCTGCCTTTTGACATGAGGTCTTGAGAGAAACCTGGGATCATACCCTGAAACAAGGATAAATTAATGTTGTGTTCTATTTGACATGCATTGAAGACAAGAGGCTATGCAAACTAGAGCAAGACAAGACAAGCTCTTGAAGCTATTATACTTGATGAAAATTTTGAATTGTTTATTGCAAACAATCTCTTTGCAGCTGGTCCCATTGTATGAACTTTCCACAACTTGCATCGAACGCGTTCCGTGATTCCCTCATTGCGCTCACGCTATGCATTCGGCTTTCTAACAAACACCGAGTTACACCGAGAGGTCCCACACATTACGATTTTAACACACAGAGCATAAATAAATAAAATATAAAGCCGTATATACGAGTAAACTTCCGAGTGCGCGGTAGTAGCGTAGTTTGACTAGGTGTTTGTCAGCGATCACCGAAATTAAGCAAGATTCCGCGCGGTCAGTATTTGGTTGGGTGACCACGGTTGGCATTTTATAACTGAGCGCTGGCTGATTAACCATGGCTCGGATGACACGTTAAATTGTAGGTTCCGGTTGTTACAACCGTTTAGCCATGTCAGAGGCCTTCAAACAGTGACACCAGGGCTAGCCACCCGGCCTATACGAACTTACTAAGCTCGCGCGCCGCGAGTTAACTCAGCTCGTATTTCGATACCATGCTGCTCAAGTGGATCATTTTTCATACAACCTAATCAAGAAGGTTCCTTCTTCTGTTCTTTCCATCATTGAGATGGCGCTCTGCGCTCGTTCGGCAGTCGATACGCGGTTTAAAGAAACCTTGTTGCGTTGTGACATGATACATGTATCTTGATACACCAAGATACTACACAGTAGACTTGGGGAAATTTATAGTTATCAGAATGCCTTTCTGCTTACCATAATCTGTGAAAAGGGTCCCATCTTCATAATATTCTGGAACTGTTCATACATAGCTCTGAGCGTGAACTGGCCATGCTTCAGTTTCTCCAGCAGTTCATCATTATCATCCAGCTTGAGCTCATTAACCTTATCCAATAGACCTTCAATATCTCCCATTCCTAGCAGCTTGTTAATGAAGGGCTTCGTTTTGAATGGCTCCAGGTCATCAATGTGTTCTCCGGTACCAATGAAAATGATTGGACTCTGTGTTGCTGCCACTCTGAAATGTTACCATGGTACTTTAAATTATGTTTTAAAGCCAAGTTCTCTTTAGGGGACTCTAACAGAAAGCCGACTTTTATGTGCGACTGTCTGGTGACAATGTCAATCGACAATCAACTAGTCCAGATAGATTCTTTTTAACACCTAAGCTGCTTATCATACATTTAGACATCATAAATGTTATTTAAAATTCAAATAGCAAAAAAAATAAAAATTAAAATTTTGTACAGGAAGGCTCTCGGTAAAAACTCTTGTTATAAACTGCATTCAACTTACGCTGATAAAGCACCACCACCCTTCGCATGGCCATCTAACTTGGTGATGATGACTGAACCAATGTCTACCTTCTCTTTGAAAGCCTTGGCTTGGGCCTCACAAGCCTGCCCAATTGTGGCGTCCATCACGAATATTATGTTGTCTGGTTTCTGCAAATAAACATGCAATATCATTATTGTATTGCAGTGTGATGCCAGTCCACTACCTCATTGGGTCGGCTAAATTGTAAAAATCCAACACAAAAAGGTCCAATCTGCGTCTGTGTTGTGTACATGTTCTGACGTTCGGATTCGCTTTTTCTCCTGCTCGCGCCAGTTACTCGCGCCACGAGAGCGAGCGGAATAAAAAGCGAAGTTCAATCCCAGAACGCATAGACAATATTAAAGGACAAGACAAGAAGGCTGGACAACCTGAGGATGTAATTTCAGCAAGAACTATAAACACAATTAAGGAAAAAAATTCTTTGACAGATAAATACAAATTTTATTCGATTCTGCTTGATATCAGTATACACTGCTCGCCTATAAACAAATAAATAATAAATAAGAATAGTATCATACTCAGGTGCATATCCCACACTCAAAGAAGTTTATGGATAGCACCACCTAAAATTCGGCCAAGTGTGCGCTGAACTTATATAACAAGAAATGGTGTTGAGTGCAGAGTTTTAGGGTCAATATTCAATACAGACCTAATTCTGCCCTTCCCCTGACTATGCAGCAAATTAAAAAATCAACAGTAAAAATGATGAATTTGGGTTATGGGCATGCCCATAAAGGTAGATCTGCAAGGCAAGGACTACTAGTAATTCTAGAAGAGAGTTTTTATGCTCAGCAGTGGGCAAATATAGCTGAATGAAAATGGTGATAACATCAGTGCTGTGTCTATGCATGCTGAAAAAGCTCAAATAACTTGTTAAAATTCAGCTGAATATTAATTATAATTAATAAAACCTATAATCTGTGCATACCACCTATATTAGTGAATATCACCTACTGTAATATATCATGAATAGTTTACTGCTGAACATAGGCCTATGCTCAAAGGGTAAGACTATGTACAGTAAAATAATAACTTACAATAGCATTGGCAACTGCCAACATCTCTTCAAACAAGGACTCCTCCTGCTTGTGGCGACCACTTGTGTCCACAATGATCATCTCAAATCCCTCCTTTTTAAACATCTCTACACCAGTCTGGGCGATCACTACAGGATCCACTTCAGTGTAACTGGAAACATGTAAAACAATGGTAATAAGAACAGAAACAGTACTAAATTTTCTATATCTAAGCAATATGATCATTGCACTAGGTAACATTATTATGAAAATCTTCATCATAGTAAAAAGATTTTCATAGTTGCATGGTCCTCTGGATGCAAGCCGCTACCAACCGGTCTTATTGGAGATCTTTAGGGGAGGCCTATATCTAGAAGTGGATGTCTTATGGCAGAAACTAACAAACAATGATCCTACTGCCTCTGTAAGTAAAGTATCACCATTACAACAAATATATAATTTTTGCTTTACATCATTCAATATTGGTGATTTAAATGTACAAAGTCAAAAGTCAGAAACACACTTTCAGATTTATAATACTAGTAAGGATTGTGTGGTTTCCTGACAATTTCTATGAAAAATTTATCGAAATGAATAGTGCGTTAATAGGTAGTAAAAAATGCAGCACACAACAGCACATACCTTCCATAAAACGGTATTCTGGCCTTGGTACAGTTCTGTTTGACCTGGTCATAGGCACCAGCTCTGAAGGTATCCGCACACACCAGAGAGGACTTCCAGTTTTTTCTGAGATAGTGGTAGGCCAGCTTAGTGCAAGTGGTGGTCTTTCCCGACCCTTGCAGACCGACAAACATCACTATGTTGGGCTTGCCTTTGATTGGCTGGTATGGCTTTACTCCAGGATCGACGAGCTGGAATTTTATTTTGACCCAATTAATTTGTTTATCTAAGCTTGGATCCTCTTTTTTTTATTTACTTTGTTACTAGAGTAACTAAACTCTAGTAGTTTTAGTATAGCCTAATCTGTTTTTGTTTTCACGCACAATGGATTCAGGTCAGATAGCATTTAAAACAGGAACAGAACGATGAATTACTTTTATTTAACATTACCGAACCATAAAAGTTATGATGTGATGAACAACTAAGATTCGTAAATCTTTTATATAAGTAAGTTTCCTATAGGGCAGGTGGCTAGCCCTGGTGTCAGAGTTTTACATAAGAAGTATTCTAAGTAGCATAAGAATCATACCTTAACAAGCTCTTTGAAGACAGCGGACTGGATCATCCGCCGCTTGTTGAGCCCCCCGGCCATCTCATCAAAATCAATAACAGCTCTAACATTCTCGCGGAGGTTCTTCACCAAACGAATGTTAACGTCAGCTTCCAGGAGCGCAGCGCATATTTGTTTGAGCATAGAATTCAACACCTACAAACATAAAACATCATCAATGCAAGTGATCCTTTGGTGATAGATAGGGAGGTTGCTTCGTTCTTAGTACTTTACCTCTTCATTGATGATGGTCGCTCTGCTTAACGACTGCAGAGCAGTCGTTATTTTACGACCCAAATCTGCTAATACCATGGTGTTTTATTGTTTTATATCTAATATTATTTTGTTACTTGTCAGCTGTTGAAGAACACAGAGGTGAGAGTTTTGGAGTACACTAGCGTTGTATGGCAATACTAAGTATTTGTGACATTATTCTAGGAGTAAAACTTATATTATTTTGTAATTATGAAGACTAAACCACTTTCAATAACACAATATTTTATTATTTCCTTCGTTTCACTTTCTTCGATTTTACAAAAAAACGTGTTGACGTTACCCTTTGTTGACGTTGACAGCAGACGAACACGAAGAATAATCACGTCAAAACCTTATGTCAAAACGTTTTGTTTTTGCTTTTGACAATAAAAAGAACGGATGTTGATGTTTTTTTATCTGTGATGGCAAAAACAGTGAAATGAATGATTTGGAAAAATATGAAATTAGTCTGTGGTTTCTCAAATTCGCCTTGTAATCATCGTGAGTTTGGTGATATTTTGTGATTTTTTAACAATAAATATTGCTCGAATTTGTAGAAAACAGACGTAAACATGGTAAGGGATAACGTAACAACTTACAAGTTTATAATCTTTTATGAATCAAGTGCTAGATCAAAATACTTATTGTATTCTCTTTTTGCATGAAACAGGGTCAAAATCAGTCGGGAGGTGGCAGCGGCGGTGACAAAAAAGATGATAAAGACAAGAAGAAGAAGTACGAACCTCCAATCCCCACTCGGGTGGGCAAGAAGAAGAGGAAAGCTAAGGGTCCTGATGCGGCGCTGAAGCTGCCCCAAGTTACTCCACACACCAGATGTAGGCTCAAACTTCTGAAGCTAGAAAGGATAAAGGATTATTTGCTGATGGAGGAAGAATTCATCCGCAATCAGGAGAGACTTAAGCCACAGGAGGAGAAAATTGAAGAGGAAAGATCAAAGGTAACCCAACCCATCTATCCATGCTATTCAATAACCTTGTTCTATCAAGCAAAATATGCCCTAGTAAACAAGGTCCAATTAGTGACAAGCATATTGGAATAGAAGAATACAGATTTAGATTAGAGCAGATTGTTTACATGGCTCTTGAACAAAGAACACACCATGTAATGACTGCATTTCAGGGCAATATTTGATCTATTTGAACTCATGAATGATGATATTTGTTTTGTAATTGTATAATTGTATACAGTTTTATTCATTTTTATTTCTTATCATTGCATATAACATTGTGTATGCAAATTACTTATTAATTTTTATATATCTAACTTTCCAGGTTGATGATCTGAGAGGGACTCCAATGTCAGTGGGCAACCTGGAGGAGATCATAGACGACAATCATGCTATTGTCTCCACTTCGGTGGGCAGTGAGCACTATGTCAGCATTCTGTCCTTTGTGGATAAAGATCAGCTGGAGCCTGGCTGCTCCGTGCTGTTAAACCATAAGGTAAGATAAGTTTCCATCTATTCCTATTGATTTTAGTGGAGATAGCTTGAGGACAGTGTCATAGCTGTATTGCCTTAAAATGTAAACTATAAGGTCCACCGCTCTCTGAGGGAATGTTTAGAAGTATGTGTAAAAGAGTGGCCTTCTCATATTCTTCTAAACATTCTTTTGAATTCAAAGAAATAGTTTATTTACATATATATACAAAGCTTAGAGAGTAAAGTTTGTTAAATATGAATAATAACAATAACAGAAAATAAAATATATACAAATATATACACCTACTTAGAAAATTAAATAATGAAATAATTAATTAATTCAAAGATAAATTAGTTATTGACATTTGTGTAATATTAAACATGATATCCAGTTTCTCAACTTCTTTGGAAATTCATATAATGCTGTGTTCTTTCCCATATCCAATGAATAGATAGAAGACTAATTTCAATTCCTGTATAATAACGTAAAGTTCAATCATAACAATTTTTTAATTTTATTATTGAGCAGTAGAAAGGGGTATAATGACCCCTAACTTTTGTTCAGTTTTGTGGGTAACTCCATCTAATCTTTACTTAAAAAAATTGAAATTGTGTATGTTGGTTCATTACTCTTTTACACAGCAACAGAGCAATGGATTGATTTCATTTTGATAGTACATAGGAGTTCATTGTTGGAGAGTCATATGGGCCTAATTATTATCCCGAAAAAATAAAAGGTTCCTGTATGTGATAGCTAGTAGATAATAATATAACACTTTTTCAACCAGGTCCATGCAGTAGTGGGTGTGCTGGGTGATGACACTGACCCCATGGTGTCTGTAATGAAGCTGGAGAAGGCTCCACAAGAGACTTATGCTGATATTGGAGGATTAGACACTCAGATCCAGGAAATTAAAGTAAGCAATTTAAACTCTTTAAATTTTAAATTCTAGAGGAGGCATATGTCCAGGGTGGACAACCTAATATTTAAGAAATAAGAGTAACGTTTTGAAAGGGCATATATTAGGGAATAAAGGCTGTTTTTATTTATTTATTTTATATTTAAACTCTTTACACATCACATCAAATAACTAAAATTAAAATAGCTTGTTCCGCGCGTCATGTAGTATACCTAGCTACCATGTAGTCTAACCCCTCAATGGAAACCTGAAAAGGGACTTTCAAAAACTTTTACTTAAATAGTTCGAGCTGTACTGTGCTATTTTTGATAGTTCTTTGATATATCTGCGGCTTAAATCCGGCAGCGCGATGAATCGACGATATTTTCAAAGTCGCGTGTCGAAACTGGACACGATTGGCACAGGGCCATGGCAGACGGCTTAGTAAAAGGGAGGCCTATACCCATCAGGGATAAGGAAGGCTGTGGATGGTGAACACGCCGCCAGCGCGGATGATTAGCACAATCCAAATATCGAAGTCATATAAAATCATCTAAAGTGATACATTTGTTCTAGGAATCAGTAGAGCTACCTCTAACCCATCCGGAGTACTATGAAGAGATGGGCATCAAGCCTCCAAAGGGGGTGATCCTGTACGGGCCGCCCGGCACAGGCAAGACTCTGCTAGCCAAGGCAGTCGCCAATCAAACCTCTGCAACTTTCCTCAGAGTCGTTGGCTCTGAACTTATACAGAAATATTTGGTAAGATGTTTTACTTTATGTACTGTACACTTGTCAAGGTGGTCTGTCTGTATGAGTCAAAGTTAATACAAGCTTTTTGTCGTCTTGATTTTTCTACAGAAAGTTTCTATGAAAGAAAGACTATAAATTAAAGTTGCTATATGCATCTGAAAATAACTCTGTCTCAGCATGGCATTGTGAAAATACCCCAACCTGCTACATAGGCCAACATTTGAATTTGATTAACAGCTGTAAACCATCCTGCCATCATGGTATGGCTTGATTAAAATAGAACACCTGTCAAGCAATAGATTCTACAACAGACATCTGGAAAATACTGGGATAGGGAGCAAGATAAGGAAGACATTTTGCTACTTAATACAGATTTTCCGAGCAGACAACATGCCTCTACTAAGGCCTACCCTCTGTTTGAGATCATCCATTAATCACGCGAGGTTTCTTTTAGCAACTTTTTCAACTCGCGCCTCTCCTTATACAGGGATAACTGATAATCAATTAGCATCCTTTTAGGGGCTTATTCTATACATCAAAACTAACAACTTTAGTTGTACGACTTTTATCAAAACTAAAAAAAAGCAGCTGTTCCATACATATTGTCGAGGGTAAACAATATTTTTCTATGGAACAGCATTTTCTTTTCTTGAGATATAATAAAAGTAGTTGAACAAAAGTTGTTCTGATGTACAGAACTAAAGGGATGCTAAATAATTACCAGTAATCGTGTCTGTAGGCTGCGAGGCTTTCGATAGTTGTTTCTTGAAAAATTTCATCTAATACATATTTCTTGTTACAGGGAGATGGCCCCAAATTAGTTCGTGAATTATTCCGAGTGGCAGAAGAACACGCGCCGTCCATAGTATTTATCGATGAAATCGATGCTGTTGGCACAAAACGGTAAACACACACTTTTATCTCCTATTCCCTTACCTTTTTTACCTCTTTTTTCCTTTCCTTATAGGTTTTTTTTTAATATTGGGGGACATCTTACACACGGTCTCTGACCCCAAACTAAGCAAAGCTGCCAGAGACTGATATACTACATACTTACTTATATAAATATTACCTAAATAACACCCAGACACAAAGCAAACACCTATGTTCATCACATCAATGCTTGCCCTGGGTGGGGATCGAACCCACGCCTCTTGTGATCCAGAAGTCAGGTTCACTAACCACAGCTATTGAGGCAGTCAAGTTTTGCCAACATCATTGGTGCTTTGTAAACTGACTGAATGCTGAGTTCTGTTTCTGTCCTATCAACGTGAAATCTTTCTTGCGGTCCATTCTGAACTTCTTTACTTGTAACTCATAAAAATATGCTATTCTTATTAATTGATAAATGTAATTGTTGTTAAAAATAATAAAACATACTGTTTCTTATTATAATGCAAGGTATTTACGCTAACATTCTGCATAATCTTTTCAGATATGATTCAAATTCAGGTGGTGAAAGAGAAATCCAGAGAACCATGTTGGAGTTACTCAACCAGTTGGATGGATTTGATTCCAGAGGTGATGTTAAAGTAAGTCTGAAATCAGTGCTTATAAATATTGCTTATTTCGTGTTAGCAAATGATATGGAGCAAAACTTATTTTCTTTTGAATCATATTTTTTTCTGTATTACTTGTAAGTTGCAGATAAAATGATAATATGTTACAGTAACAAAAGTTTTGAGGTAATAGATCCCATTTTAATTTATTCCAGATCTGCACGGCTTTCATATCATCATGATTTAACGGCTAATCAAAACGTCTGAAAATGTGACCTCACTGTAAGGTTTACTCGTTTCGACGCGTCGATAAAATTATATCGTGGCGCGTATTTAACGTTTTGATTGGCAAAGTCGCCTATACTTGACCACCATTTCCGAGAAATCAAGAACGTTTATTGTCAGCTGTTTTTAAATACATGGTGGTCAATATTTTAGAGTATCAACAGCTACCCACTTGGGCATACAATATTGTGTATGGTGTTATTATTATTATGAAATGTCATGTCATCAATTCAAAATCATTACTTATGTGAAATGTCGAGATTTTTGTCTTTAAGAAATTTGTCAATCGTATAGTATCGTATTTATCAAGTAAAATTTTAGTTATACTAAATTTGAATTTATTACATGTCATATCTTTCAGAACCAAGCGTCAACGATGTCCACAATCGTCTAGAAAATGCGTCCCATGTTAAGAAATTTAAAAAAAAATTGAGCGGTGACGGTCAAAAGATCAATTGATTCCGATATGAAAGATTTCGTAAGAAAAAATGTGAGTGAAAAACATGGCCATAACAGATTTTTCTTGTTTTTTTCTCCAGGTAATCATGGCCACTAATCGTATTGAAACTCTGGACCCGGCGTTGATCCGGCCCGGCCGTATCGACCGGAAGATCGAGTTTCCTCTGCCGGACGAGAAGACCAAACGTAGAATCTTCACCATCCACACGTCGCGGATGACTCTCGCCGAGGATGTGAACCTGTCTGAACTCATCATGTCGAAGGACGATCTCTCGGGTGCTGATATAAAGGTAATTATAAAATGCAATCATTATTACTTATAACAATAGTGCGTTCATGATGCGATTGATCATTTACAATAAATTACCGAAAATTGTAAAAAATAATATTGACATTTTTAAATTTAGACTTAAGAAATTATTAATAGACAAGACAAATTATTCCATAGATGAGTTTTTATAAGACGAATCTTTGTGCAAATATAATGTACTGACTCGGCCAGAGCCGGATCTACCATATGGCTTTTCGGGCTAAAGCCCAGGGCCCCGTGCATTTCAGGGCCCCACAGCTAGGTCAAGTCAAAGTAAAAAATAAACGATAATATGAAAAATCGATAATATAATTTTACCAAATCAAACAGATCGTACAAATTGCAGCCCTGTGAATCCTGCGATTGATCAAACCCATTTAATTCAAGTCTAAGTTCAGGTCTTGGCACTTCGAACTGACAACAAGCGCGGATCCATGGAGGAGGCCCCCTGTACCCATGTCATTCTTTCTGCTCACTTCCTTTTCTTCACTTAAAATTGACTCTTTGTTGAACAAAATATCGAAAAAATTTTGCGCTCGCTACGCTCGCGCTTAAATGTTCAGTGATTTTCTTTGTTCTTATCTGATGTCATTTTCAAATCGGATGGGTCACAGGACCATATGGGTATTTGGCCTGGCTCTTGTTATAAATTTTTGCATTTGCGTTTAATAGCAGTCAGCACACTGCTCTTTTTTGCTATTATGAAGTTACTGAAAATACAGTAAAATATTTGCTGCTCTGTTCATATTACATTTATAAAACTGTCAACTTTTCACGCTCTGTATATACCTAGCCCCATTTGTAGCAGAAGAGTGCTCTTCTTTGCTCTAATATCAGTTTTGATGTTACTGAAAATCAATCCAAATATTTTTCGCGCTCTCTGCGCTCGCGCTTAATAGCTGCAGGGGGCTGTTTATCTCATATTTCTTTTGAAATTACTAAAAATCGGAGACAGGGTAGTGCTCTGCTTTGCGCATATCTATTTTTAAGTTACCGAATAAAGCCGAATTTTTTTCGCACTCGCTGCGCTCGCGCGTAATAACAGTGCATCAATGATTAAGGATTTATTTCTTTATTTAAGAATTTATGTAAAAAAACTAACAAATTTACGTGACATTTCCTTCTTAGACTCTGTCTCTTTCTATACTTTAAGTAATCAGGTGGGCCCCTAAGTAGTATTAGCTCAGGGCCCCCAAAACTCACGGTCCGGCCCTGGACCAGGCGAACTTGTTTCACGCAATATCAGTATAAATTATAGCCTATGTGTTATTCTGATGTATAAGCATTACTTTTGCTAAGTTTCATCAATCTGTTCAGTAGTTTTTGCGTGAAAGAGGAACAAACATCCATACAAACATACAAACTTTCATGTTTATAATATTAGTATATATAAGATACAGAGCAAACACCTATGTCGTGTTCATCACAAAACGATTCACATGTCCAGCGCATTGCGCCTTCCTTTACAAGATCATTTGCATTACATGGACCATCTGCCGAGTTTTGAATAAATTTTTCATTACTTTGTAACTTGACACATATTTTTAAATTCAGGCAATATGCACAGAAGCTGGTCTCATGGCACTTCGGGAGCGTCGTATGAAGGTCACCAATGAAGACTTCAAGAAGTCCAAAGAGAGTGTCCTCTATCGCAAAAAGGAAGGCACACCAGAAGGACTTTATCTATAATCTATTTCTATTGTTCAATAAAATTATCTTGTATTGTGTTAACATAAACATCATCTACAGAGCCTGTAAAATCGAGCATATTGAAAGCTGTCGTTAAAAATGCTAACTCATCACTAAAACAATCTGCCGGTGGTACACAGAAAGCTTTTAAACTGAATTAGAAAATAAATCTTTTATTGAATACTTAATTTTTTATTCTTGTCCTATTTTTATAGCTATAAGTTAGGGTTGTCCACCAGTGGCATACATAGTATCTCTTTACTTTGCGCTAATGTGCTTTTGTTTCTCTTTTTTTCCATGACTCCCTAGGTCACATATAACATATAGGTCTCTTTATTCATTGAATACGTATAGACCGAATCAAAGTTAATAGCGTCTATGAAGTTAGCTACAAGCTGCGCAGATCATTGAAAAGGAATAAAGCGCAGATCCCATCATAGAGAACATTACAATGTGTTTGTCTACCGGTGTCGGAGCCTTAAGCTCGAAACATACTATCGGACGCGGCTGACGGACGCGACTGATAGCCGCAACTTAGCAATGTGCACAGTCTTAAAACATCCGGTGTGCCAGATCGCTCTCGGACGTCCGAACGCTCAAGGTCAGCCTAAGGTGACGTCCGCGACTGATGTCCGATAGTGTGCACGGCTTATAGTAACTTCTCCAGCCATTCTCCCCCCACGGGAAGTATGTTTATGTATGCCCCATTCCCTCTATAATCTAAGATGCCCCATGAACATGGAGGTAAGATGTAGATTCATCCTTTTTCATCTGTGTTCTTTATCGACAAATGTCATTGTCAAAATCAGAATGAATGATGGCAATTCTCGGAGATTTCATGGACGTTCGTTGTTCGTTTCGTTCATTTTATTCATTCAGCATTTATTTCACGTCGCTAATCATAAAAAAAATAAAATTTATTTCTTGTGAATTTACATGGTTTTGTTGTACAGACGAGGTAAACGCAAAGATAATGAAACAAAATGTTAATTGATAACAGGTCTAATATATGAGTGATTCAAGTAGCGATTCTATTGAGGCGACTGAGCATACTGCACTTATGGACGGCCACATCGCAGAAGCTCGTCCCGATAGGGAGATAGCCGAGCGGATTGCAAGGAAACGGCAATCGAAAACAGAAAGCCAACGGTCCTATGGAGTGAGTACTTACCACATTTTATCCTACGAATAACTAACATAAGTATGACTAAGCAATGATGCACCCGCCACCCACTTTGGACTTGGAAAGAAGGGCAGTCACTAGATATCTTGTTATACAAAGTCAGAGCATTATTAGATCTTTTGTACGTTTATAATTTGGTAACTAACTACCTAATCAATAAATCTGTTGTTTTCTAAGTAATAAGAAATTGAATGAATTGATCTATAAAGCCTGTATATTTTACTGTGTATCTAAAACAAATTACTCCAATAAATTAGTAGCTGCACCCTTAGGATGACTAATACAATTTAATTTCATCCATTCACTTCATTATGCAGATGTTTAAATCATTTATTTGTATTATTTACTTCCGAGTTGTATAACTAGCAGAACTAAACTCAACAGTAAGGCAATTGTTGTCCATATGAACATGATCAAGAGATAAGGCTGCTAATTAAAAACTATATCAAATTGCCCATTGTTTTTGTCATCCAATGGTATGGTGTTTATCTAAACAGTGGGCTTTTATCATGTGAATCATAGTGGCATAGCTTCGTGTGCAATTTTAGACTGCGATGACACAGGTAAGAATTTTCAAATCTCTACTGCCTTTTATTTAGAGTTCAGTGAGTACACATGTACTCACAAAGTTTTTCAATATAATAAAAACAGCTTATGACTTCAGTGTTTATTTAGGTTTATCTTTCCTTAACAGTATCTTCCGTATAAAAATTTAAAACATTTTGGTGCAAATGTCATTTATTTGCCTATGCTTTGAACACTGTCAAGAACTTATACTTCTATATGAAGACTGTATAAAAACTCTGAATACTCTGAGTATACTAGCAGTCAAGATAATAAGGTCTTAAATGTCATGTTGTATAGAAATATTCACTGTGAACTTCTGCCCTAAAAGACCCTACACCCATTCCATTATACAGTGCACCTAAGTATATGTATGTGTAGGTATATCTTCAATAGTTTTGCAGTGAGTAAAGTGCATAGTTAAGTTGTATGGGTTGTACTTGGTAGTTAAATAAATGACAAAGGTGTGGTACTTCTCCAAGCAGGCTCTACAATGCACAAAACACCCCATGCGGGACATCAGTGCAGGACTTATCACCCCCACTTTGAATTAGAATTAGGCTCTACAAAAGAGCTCTACCTGTACAATACATGTACGTAAATACCTTTTTCTGTAAAAGAGTCCTCCTACTGTAAAATACTTAACTAAAAAATCCTAATAGTAGTACAAATCTGGAAGTCTGTCTGATTGTCTGTAGGGTTATTGGTTTGTTTGTTACTTCACACAGCAATAGAGGAAGGTATCAACTTGATTTTCTGCATGATTATGGCACATAGGTACTTTAGTTAGACTATTTTTATCCTGAAAAAATAAAAGGTTCCCATTGGATAGAACAAAAAACAAAATATACTCAGGTGAAACAGTAGGCTCAACCTTGTTAATTAATAAATAAATGTTGGCCCAACAGAGCGTGTCAGCAGCAGATGGCAGCTCGGGCTCGCGCGGCGAGTGGAGCGGGCAGGGCCGGCCGCCGGGCGCGCCCGCGCCGCAGCCCGCGGCCGAGGACCTGGAACTCAAGTATGGCGCGCGCCACGTCATCAAGCTCTTCGTGCCCGTCACCCTGTGCATGCTCGTCGTCGTCGCCACCATATCCTCGATCAACTTCTACTCCGTCAAAGATGTGTATTTGTGAGTAAACAAATATATTTTATTAAATTTTGCCATAGCGAGTAAGCTTTTCTTTCGCAAACCGATTATTGTATAATAACTTGAATAGAAACTGACTGGCCTAACCACCTAAACCTAAACACCTAGCTACTTCAGTAGAATCCGGCAAATACCTATAAGTAAGTAAGTTCGTATAGGCCGGGTGGCTAGCCCTGGTGTCAGAGTTTTTAGGCCGCCTGAAGGCCTCTGACATGGCTAAACGGTTAAAACAACCGGGACCTACAATTACCTATAGAGGGGCTAGTTATAGATAAAAGTGCCTATAACTGTTATAGGCATTTCGACGACGTGCCTATAACTATTATAGGCACTTTTATAATTCAGGGATGTAGATGTCCCACTGCAGGACAATGTCCTCCCTAAATTGCAAAGCAGTAGAATGAAAAAGCTAATGGCAAAAAAACTGAATAAAACTAGATTTAGCGCTATGACCGGGTGCAACCACAGGAATTTAATTTGCAGGATAAACTGGAACAAGTTTGAAAGTCTTTTTATTTTCAGAGCCTATACTCCATTCCACGAAGAAAGTCCGCACGCGGCGACTAAAATATGGAATGCCCTCGCCAACTCCATGATCTTGTTGAGTGTGATAGCCCTCATGACTGTGGTACTGATTATACTGTACAAGAAACGATGCTACAAGGTCATCCACGGCTGGCTTATACTCTCCTCACTCATGCTGCTGTTTCTTTTCTCATATCTGTACATTGAGTAAGTATATATCGATCTGTGTAACATGTTTGAGTATTGTTTGAATTTAAAGACGATACTGTTAACACTGGACAATACAAAATGTGTATGAAAAAGTGTCACTCATAACTCACGCCTGAGATGGGTCTTATCTACTGCACAGAAACAGTACTTATTACAATCCTTAGATGTAACAGACAATGCACCAATTTTTGTTCAATGATTCATGTGTCCCACATGATGCGGGATGTCAGTCCCGCATGGAGTGTTTTGTTCATTTCCCTGCTCCAGTGTCTACCCGAGCCCAGCCTTATAACGGAGTGTAGCTCTGGACTGCTGGCATAACTGCTCCAGTGGCTTGTATGGTATGAGATAGCAATGAGAATGTCGATGTTGATACAAAAGCATTAGCGTCATGCAGTACTAGCATCATGCGCGTCGGACAATGCACCAAGTGACACACATATTGACTGTTGTATGATCCATCTGTGGAATACGCGAGAGGCGAACCAAAGGAATTAACATTAACTGTTTAATTTTTAGAGAAGCGCTACGAGCGTACAACATCCCGATGGACTACATAACGCTAGTGTTCGTGATGTGGAACTTCGGTGTCGTGGGCATGATTGTAATCCACTGGAAGGGCCCGCTGCGGCTACAGCAGGCCTACCTTATATTCATCGCAGCCCTTATGGCGCTCGTGTTCATCAAGTATCTGCCAGAGTGGACCACGTGGGTCGTGCTCGCTGTCATCTCTATATGGGGTGAGTCTCGTTCTCTTTATCTGGTTACTAGGCCCAATTTTAAAGGTGCCATCGTAATCTTATTTAATTCGCAATTTAAAATGCTCCTGTTTCTATTTTGCCATATGCATTTGAAAGAGAGAACAATATTTTAAGTTGCTATTAAATTTAAGATGGCGCCTTTAAAATTGTCCACACAGACTGCCTAAATGAAATTGTCTTTGTCTGCCGAAATAACAAAACGGCGTAGAAAATTTTCTTTCCGACAGTCAGTAGCGGTTTTTGGCGTGCTGTCATGATTTTGATTTACTGGAAGAGGGCTTCAACACTAAATGATTTACAATCTAGCAATCTTCACTTCATCCAGGGCCCACCCCTCTAACGTGACTTACGTTATGGATGGTCCCTTATTTTGTCCTGCAAAAATATTAAATATCTTCGGCTTTAAGTGCAAATAACTTATAGAAATCTTTTTTAACAAATAGTTAGAAAATGTTATCAATGTTTGTTGCAGATCTAGTAGCAGTATTGACACCGAAAGGACCACTCCGGATATTAGTCGAAACAGCTCAAGAGCGAAATGAGCCGATATTCCCGGCTCTCATATACTCCTGTAAGTGTACTTAATTGGTTCTACACTGTTATAACAAAATAGTTTAACTATAGGCCGCGCCACACAAGTTGGCGGATGTGAAGTTAGGTACAAGCTGCACAATAGCTAATTGACGTGCGGCTTTATGTGAGCTTCAACCAGGATTGGATATTGCGCAGCTTGTAGCTACCTTCACATCCGCCAACTTGTGTGGCATGGCCTATACAACAAAATACCACTTAAATTACTGCATGAAAAGCAACTGAATCATCTACCTGTACTGTACTGTACCAGCCTTTTTTAATAGTCCACTGCAGGACGTAGGCCTACCCACGAAGGGTGATTGGGCCATATCCACCACGCTGGCCCAGTGCGGGTTGGTGGATTCACATACGCCATCGAATTTCTTTTACGGACGTATGCAGGTTGCCTCACGATGTTTTCCTTCACCGAAAAGCCAGTGGTGTGAAATTCCGTACATAAATTCCAAGGAACTCATTGGTACGGGACCGGGGATTTGAACCCACGACCTCACGATTGTAAGGCGGGTGTCACTACTTCTTGACCACCACGGCTTATCATCTACCAATGAAGACCAATCTATCACTTCAATAAGGTTTTAGAGAAATATCCATAAAGCCCATGCTTGTTATAGGCCAAATCATATTCATATTCGTTTATTTCATAATATTAATTTACATGTCAACATACGAGTAATTCATATTACATATTTGTAAGTCATAAATAATAAAATTCAATTATTAACATTACTTCATACCTGTTTGATAATATTAATCATACATAATTACTTTATCTTTTAATATATATAAATCTCGTGTCACAATGTTTGTCCTCAATGCCAATGGACTCCTAAACCACTTAACCGATTATAATAAAATTCGCACACCATGTGCAGTTCGATCCAACTTGAGAGATAGGATAGTTTAAATCTCAAATTATAGTCGCAATTTTAATTTATTTAGCCACAGCAACGCGTGGCCGGGTCAGCTAGTATATTTATAAAAATCATTAAAATGATAGAAGGGTTGCTCAACAAGCCAACGATTCAGGCGAGTTCTATAACTGCTGAGTAGGGGCTCCTGTAATATGTTCTGGTAAGTGGTTGTACACATCGGGGCCCATGACGTGAGTAAGCTTGTCTGACTTTGCCAGTGTTTGCTTCACACTTGCCAGTTGATGCGCGGTTCTTGGAGGGTCATATAACTTGGTAGCTGTGATGTTAGCTACAAGGTCATAGTCATAGTCATTTATTTACTGCGTATATGGGTTAGTTTACAGATGATACAAAATAACAAAAAAAATACAGATCGCCATATCCTGTCTTTCGACATGCAATACATAGGTAGAGGATAATAAGGATAATAATATGCATGCAAAAAACAAAAACAATAACCAAATAATCTAAAAAAAGTATTATGTTATTGACAGAAAGTTGGCGAAATAAAAGTTCTCAAAGAGTTATCTTTGTGATAAGCATTTCAAAAATCTGAAGCGAACGCAGGATTCGAACCTTGCCCCTTCGGATCACTAGCCCGACGCTCTAACCACTGAGCTAGCTCGCCTCCTACGCAAGCTTCAAATTTCTGAAGTGCTTACATTTCCCAACTTATAGCGTTGGTGTTAAAAGTTCATTCATTCACTCAACTTGTCTATGACATTGTCTATTTGCAAAGTGAATTTAAATCCGGCCATTCACGGTCCCTATTTATACGGTTTATAGGTGCGTATATCCCAACCCTCGCGCATCTGCTATGTGAGCTTCAGTCAGGATTGAGCTAGCCACAGCTGTAGCCAACATCAGAGCCGCCAAGTTGTATGATTTGGCTTTTACCAGTCAGCAGCATGCGAAGCTGTACTCACTTTGAATGAGTTTGGTTGTGAAGAGTTTTGGGTTTTTAATAGCTTTGTTTCAAACCAACCAAACGAGCCTAATGTGAATTAACTTGTCACCAAGTGAGAGCTGAAGTGAGCATCACAAAAATCAATATTAGTATACTGAGCGCCACACAAATTGAAATATGGGAAGTTAGCCGCAGATGACACTTCGCCGTGATTCGCTAATTATTGCGCATGTGTGCACAATGTATATACAAATGGCGAAGTAGTGAGCTCGGGCGTAGGGAGCGCGAGGGAGGCACGAGGGTGCGCCGGCGTCTCGTCTCTCTGGCACCCGCTAACGTCTATATTTTGGCGGTTGCGCATCTCTCTGCGGCTAACTTCCCATCTTTCAATTTGTGTGGCGCTCAGTATATGAATGAGGATATCATAACAATTAATCGATTCTAAAATTATTTTTTATTGTTCCAAAAATTGAGCAAGAATTTTCATAGCCTGTATGAGTATCTAGCAATTCTTGTCTAATAGGCATGATGACGGGGTTAAAAAATCGTTATTATAATCGTGACTATGATTATGAAAAAATGTTGGTCACATATTTTTTCTTTTGTTCATCAAACAACAAATGACAAAGATAGACCTTGTCAAAGTTTGGGAGTGGGGATCGTGACGTCACGTCTCTTACAGAAGTCTATACATTTGTATGGGACTTGTGACGTCACTCGCAACTTTGACGGACTATATATTTATGAATTTTTGTTTAATTGACAAAAGAAAAAATATGTGCATAATATTTTTAGTCTATCTGACGGACTAATTATTTATTTTTAGTCATCATGCTTTTCTGTGTGTGTTTAAGCGTAGTTGTGATTTCAAGTGGGGAGTTTCATGACTTATCGCTTGGTAACTGCGGGTATAGGCCGAATCAATGTTGCCACCTTAATTTTAGTAATTCTAAGAAGCTAAAAGAGCTGGAGATGGAGCAAAAAAAAAGGGCTAGATGGAGCACAAATTACCAAGAAAAAACGCTGTAAAAAGGCAAAAAAAAACACCTTTACTGATGATTTCAATTATGTATTTATTTTTGAATTTTATGACAATTGGCACATCAAGTAATGATAGTGTTTTGATAGACGTCTATTCTTCTTACGAAACATTCGTAAGAAGAACATTAATCACATAAATAGTCTATGACACAAATTGCGAAAGTTCAATGCTATCGCAACGGCACAAGTTTCAATTTCTGGTGCAATTTTTATAAGAAAATGAATAGAGCAAAAAAAGGCGCCCTAGATAGCCCTTTCCGAGCTAAATCATTAAACAACGAGTTCACATACAGTAAAAAGTGCTAGATCTAGAGCCCCAAAAGGGCTAAGGTGGCTATACTTGGCCGAATGAAACTTCTTGGGGACTGCGAAGTTTGATTCGGGGTAATAGATGTTGTTTGTTCCAGCGACGGTGATGTACTGCCTGGCGGCCACGGGCGCGGGCGCGGGCGAGGGCGCGCGGGAAGGTGAGCGCGAGCTGCGGCCCCTCAACCCAACCCGTTCGTACCCCCACTACCCTCCGCGTGACGTCCTTACTTGTGCCTTATCATTGGAATTTTGGGCTCTTTGGGATAGAGAGAATAAAGCTTCAATTCGTATAACTGCTTAATAGGTGACGGGAAGACGTTTCATGTATCACGTATCGTACCCACTCCACTGCCCGCGTGACACGTCCCTGTTCGTGCCTTGTCATTGGGATATGGGTCTTTCGAGTTAAATGGTAAGGCTTAAATTCGCGTAACTGCTTCATAGCGTTTGTTATACGCGAGCCCTCAACCATACCCGTTGGTACTCCCACAACGCGCCGCGTGACGTCCTTACTTGTGCCTTGTCCTTAGGATTTGGGAGTTTTGGAATAGAGAATAAAACTTCAATTCGTATAACTGCTTAATAGTTGACAGGAAGATATGTCTATTCTCTCTCTCTCTTTCTATGTTTCGTTTGTAACTTTGTACTCACCACCGTTCAAGTGATGTCCGCTTCTCGTGTCTTGTCACTGGGATTTGGGACAAAAAATAAAGCTTAAATTCGCGTCAATGCTTGGTAGAGTTTGGTGAGCGCGAGCTGCGGCCCTTCAACTCCCACCGTTTGAACCCCCTTACTACATGTACTCGTGCCTTATCGTTGGGATTTAGGACTCTAAATAAAGCTTGATTTCGTGTAACTGTTTTATACTGTGTGGCGATGGGACGATGCCAGTCTCTCTTTTACGTGGCGTCCAAAATCCCTAGTTGCTTTTTGGGATAGATAATAAAGCTTGAATTGGTATAAGTGATTAATAGACCCCGGTGATGGAAAGATGCTTCCGTTCTCATGGTTCCTGTTTTTTTCCTATCTGTAATTACCATTTAAGTATCATCCATGCCTTACCTACCCGTTTTGAATAAATGTGTTAATAGTAGATTGTATCATATGGGAGCAAAATAATATTATTACGGCGATGGCGCTTTTTTGAATCCAGATCGAAGTGAGGGTAGTATTCTTTAGTAGAATCCTGAACGTAGCGAGGGATTCAAAGTTCGTCGTCCGAGCCAAAAATATATTTTGCGCCCGAGTGGTACACTCTACTTTTCATCACCTCTATGAGAAAATAAAAAGCGCCTCATATTTTATTGTAATATTATTTAATAGAGTAACAACTAAATTGAAATTAAATGGTATCTAATAATAAAACAAATAAAAACTTATATATACATTCTTTTCATTCATTTTCTTGGCGCTGAACACTAACATTATAAATACTTTCAAATTCAAAAAGTGCGCAATGATAATTCCGGCGCACTTATAAAGTTCCTTCTAGAAAACACCACCATTGGGCGCACTTAAAGGCGAACCAAGGCGTCCTTTTCGAATAGATGTGATGAAAACGTTGTTACGATGTTCTGTAATGTTTCAGTAATGTCTGGTAAAGGATTTCCAACTGCTTCGATTTAGTTTTTTTGCAATGAGGTTCAATATTAGTTGCTTGATTCATAATAATCTCTAAATTCCACTAAAGTCTAACAGAGCCCTATATTCGGTAAACCCACTGCATAAATGTAATTTTTGCTTATTTTAACAGCCGTTTGCTCACCGGAGTTGTCCGCATTGGTAGAGTCTTAGACTAAAATAATCTCACTATGTTTTTTATCGCGTATAAGTAAGCGTTTGACCAGCATCTCGTCTGATAGTAAGCAATTGCAGAAATTAATATTTTAACAATAGACAGTTATTTATTAAGACAAAAATAATATTAAATGAAACAACACAGCAAAACAAAATAAACAGCATAAACAATTCATCTGAAATATTTTACAAAGTCATCCTAATTACTTAATTTTATTTTTGTCACAACCTGGGCCCACCTCAGCGTATGCTTGTTGTGGACCAACCAGCGCATTTTAAGGCAATCTAATATGTTTTTTTTTTATTAGAAGGCAGTGAGAGGCGGCGGTCGTCTGGCGGCGGCGACGGCGGGTTCGAGGAGGCGTGGCGCGCGCGGGCCGCCGCCACCGCTGCCGCCACCAGGACAACTTCCGGCACCAGTGTCCCCGGGGCCACTTCTAGCAACAGTGGCCCCAGTGGCCCCGCTGCCAACTCTGGCCCCGGCGGAGCGGAGGGCCCGAGGCGGCTGCGCGTTGATTCTACAGCTCCGTCCCAATACACAACGCGCGTGGACCGCCCCGCGCAACACGAAGTGGAGGCCGAGGAAGAAAGTCAGTATTAATCAAATTGTAATTGTAGCGGCCAAGTATTAATTTTGACCGTTCGTTGGCGGGAAGCGTTATGCGCCCGAAGGCTTTATGGCGTCAATAAATTAAGTGGACTGTATTTGTTGATTCGCTAGGATCACTGATTACATATCACATGGCATGTCATGACAATTGAGCGATAGGTAAAGGAAAATAAGAACCACGCACCTGCAGAGTTCTGGTACTTTCTCCGGATCCGAGGTCCTGGCTGCGCCGCACAAATAGCACGAGAAAAATGTCCATCTTTTATAAATTTTGTTCGCACAGTAGTTATTTAGTCTATAGGTACCGACGTACTTGCGGGTGTTCAATTTACACTTAAATTACATCACAATATACTATTGTTGCAAAACCGAGTGACACGAAGACAGTCCGCGCAGGCTGCTATTCGTAGACTGCGTGGCGGTATGTGGGATTGGTGGGGGTGAAAGAGACAAGGAATCGCTCAATTAGCCTATATTGCCATGTGACAGAAAGAGAAAGCTAATGAACTAGTTATTGTAGAAAAATGTATTGGATGATACATTTAGGCGCCAACAGTAATAGCAAAGTAATTATTGTCTTGTCTTGCGAAGTTACTATCACCAAGTAGGTCCCGGTTGTTTTAACCGTTTAGCAATGTCAGAGACCTTCATGCGGCTTAAAAACTTTGATGACTGATCTCCCGGCCTATACGAACTTTACTTAGTTATTGTCTGTGCTACTTTAGTAAAGGTACGTTTCTATACAGCATGACTTATTATTCAGTGCACAAATTTTTATCCCACAATAGATATCATTCATAGTTCAGAACATATTTGACTGCCTCGGTGGCTCAGTGGTTAGTGACCCTGACTTCTGGATCAAAGAGGCGTGGGTTCGATTCCCACCAGGGCAAGCATTTTTGTGATGAACATAGGTGTTTGCTCTGTGTCTGGGTGTTATTTAGGTACTATATATATAAGTATGTATTTAAAATATGTATATGTAGTATATCAGTCTCTGGCAGCCATATCACAAGCTTTGCTTAGTTTGGGGTCAGAGACCGTGTGTGAGATGTCCCACAATATTTATTTATTATTATTTATTTATTTATTTATTGTACCCAGTTTGGGAATTACCACAGCAACAAAGTACGTATTTTACTATTAATATATTTTTTAATTTGATGAAACCACTTTATTTCCAGAGGGTGTGAAGCTCGGGCTGGGCGACTTCATTTTCTACAGCGTGTTAGTGGGCAAGGCCAGCTCGTACGGCGACTGGAACACCACGCTCGCCTGCTTCGTCGCGATACTTATAGTGAGTACCTCCTTACTGCCGGCTCCTTGGTTAGCTCCACAGATTTCGAGGATAACCATTGACATCTCGATTTTATCAAACTGATCTAATTTTTCTCAATGCTTCTTAAAACACAATGCGCAATGCCAATAATAGGCAACGCGTATTAAACGCCCGTACTTGTTTGTTAAGAATATTTTAATAATAAAACTATTTTGAAATTGAAGGAACATGTAATTTTTCTTTACATTTTTTAAACACTGCTATTGAAAACAAAATCAATTAATAAACTTAAAAAACTTGTACTAGCTTAAATATAACATTTTTTTAAGAATAGCATGAATGCGATTATAAGCCGTCACAATGTCTCGATCACCGTACCGTACGCAGCGACTATTTTTTAGTCTGCCACCATCATCCATCCATCAGCCAAAGGACGTCCACAGACTGGCTGGACATAGGCCTCCCCTATGGATCTCCAATAAGACCAGTTGGAAGCGGCTTGCATCTAGCGCGATCCTGCGGTCTTATTGAGGTTATCCGTCCACCTTGTGGGTGGACGTCCTTCGCTGCGCTTGTCGGTACGTGGTCTCCACTCGAGAACTTTTCGACTCCACCGGGCATCAGTCCTCCGCGCTATGTGCCCTGCCCATTGCCATTTCAACTTGCTAATCCGTTGGGCTATGTCGGTAACTTTGGTTCTTCTACGGATCTCCTCATTCCTGATTCGATCCCGCAGAGAGACTCCGAGCATAGCCCTCTCCAAAGCTCGTTGGGCTTCTTGGAGCTTACTAATAAGGCCAATAGTGAGAGACCACGTTTCTGTGCCATAAGTCATCACTGGCAACACACATTGGTCGAAAACTTTCGACTTGAGGCATTGAGGTATGTCGGACGGAGTCTGCCACCGATCACCTTCAACTATTGGCTGTCATGTTCTAGAATTCTAGATGGTGCATAGCTACGAGTAACATCACTAAAGGCTATGTTATTGCTGCTAATGTGAATTCCTTGACTTTTGATTTGCTCGTGAATTCTTCATTCTCGTTCATAAGATATATTTTTCTACCATCGTCTTAATCATTTTTTCTATCCGCAGGGTCTGTGCCTCACCCTACTCCTGCTAGCGATACTTAAGAAGGCGCTGCCCGCGCTCCCGATCTCCATCACATTCGGCCTCATATTCTACTTCGCGACGCGCGGCGTCGTCAAGCCCTTCGCGGACGCGCTGGCATCGGAACAAGTGTTCATTTAGCCTTTGCCCGAGACCACTACACTACCATTAGTATGAGTCTGAAAGTTTTTTACGCGCTCGATAGAGTTAGCGTAAACTACGATTCTCTATCGGCCTTGATAATAAACACAAAGTTAATTTCGAGTAGTTCGTCCGTGTTTTGTCTTTGGGGCTCTAACTATGCGTCTGAATAAACGACGTCCGAATGGAAGTTTTGCATCCTTCTTACGAGTGAGTCTACCCGTGACCACGATCCACGCAACTCGGGCGTGATATCGGGATAGTGAGGTATTTATTTATCTCGTGTTTTCAGTGCGCGATTGTCATGATGTGCGATGAGTCCCGTAGTTAATGTGCCCATATCACGAAGCTTATCAATAACATTAGTCAAGTTTTGGCTTCATATTTTAGACATTCTTTGAAGATATTCGTAACTGGAAATTGGAACACAGTATAAATATGTATGTTGATAAACTATTTTTGTCGCTAAAGTGTTTATTCGTCTAGTAAAACAAAGGACTTGTTTGTCTGGTAAACGAAGAATTGACGTCGTCCGCTCGGAATAGGGACCTTTATACAAGTGAATTAAAATTGTCAAAGAAATAAAAATACAAAAGACGGACTAACTACTCTCAAAGTACTACTGAGTTTATGAATATGGCTGTCTGAGTTTTTGGCGAGCTAACACAGTTTCGTTTCCATACTGAATGATTGTTTTCGTTAACTCTATCGAGCGCGTAGAAAACTCGACAAACTCGTACTAGGGGTACTGTGTGTTAGTACTCCATGGAGCTTGTGAGTTATGCGCACATCACGACACGAAAATATTAGATAGGAAAAGTTTAAAGTTAGACAATTAGATGAACTGTTAGCGCGCTTTCTTTGAGGTATCTTGCCTTTTACAAAAATGACGATTCGATCGGTTTATGACTAATGACCGATATTTATGTAAGAGCGCAAATAGACTGATGTGTTTAGTATTACTTCGTTGCGTATTTGTCTCCTTTAACAGAGTATAGTTGTCTGCCTCGGTGGCTCAGTGGTTAGTGACCCTAATTTCTGCGTCAAAGAGGCGTAGGTTCGATCCCCACTCAGGGCAAGTATCTATGTGATGAACATAGGTGTTTGCTCTGTGTCTGGGTATTATTTAGTTACTATCTATACAAGTATGTATTTAAAAATATGTAGTATATCAGTCTCTGGCAGCCATATCTCAAGCTTTGCTTAGTTTGGGGTCAGATACAGTGTGTAAAGTATCCCCAAATATTTATTTATTTATAGTAAAAAACAATTTGTTTGTATCTTTCTTAAATTTTCGCGTGAGAATTCTCTTGTGACAAAAGAAGAAAGATAAGTCTTAAGCTCGAAACATACTATCGGACGCGGCTGACGGACGCGACTCACTGCCGCGACTTAGCAATGTGCACAGTCTTAAAACATCCGGTGTGCCAGATCGCTCTCGGACGTCCGAACGCTCAAGGTCGTCCGAAGGTGACGTCCGCGACTTATCTATCTTATAGTCTAGGTCGCGCCTGTCAGTCGCGTCCGTAAGCCGCGTCCGATAGTATGTTTCGAGCTCTATTCGCGAGAATGTGTATTGATGCCCATTCCACATGCATATATGACCTATTCCACTCTAGTTCACTGATTAAAACCAAACGATGTAATTTGTTCTTTTTTTGGTCATGATAAAACCATCATTTCTTGGCAATAAATAAATAAATATTTGGGGACATCTTACACACGGCCTCTGACCACAAACTAAGCAAAGCTTGTGATATAGCAGCTAGAGACTGAAGACTGGCTTAGAAGAATTTTTTGGTGATAAAATAAATAGCTATTAATCTTTGGACAATTTATTAATATGATTGAACATAAAATACCTTTTGAACAAGAAGAAACATTCGACTCCACGGGCGAAAATAACCCTAGTAATTTTATACAGATTTAGAATATACCATTTGATTTTTGTATGTTTATTTATATTTTTGTATTCGTACTTCGCTTTAGTCTATTTGCGCTTTGAGACATTAGGTAGAAAAATTCTCTGATATTGTGTCAATAACACGCATATTGAGAATTTATATGAGACTAACATAGAGACGAATAATGATGTCGCGAGCCAAAGGCGATCGCGATTATAAATATTTAATGGAAAAAGTATTTTTCTGCTGAAACTGGGATTGATGCCCATGAATTGACCCAAGATAAAATCTTTATAGCCATCGGAAATTGCAGATTTTCTATCGGACGTTAGTTTGGTCGCATTACTGCCTCTGTGGCTCAGTGGTTAGTGACCCTAGCTACTGGGTCAAAGAAGCGTGGGTTCGATCCCCACCCAGGGCAAGTATTTATGTGTTTGCTCTGTCTGGGTGTTATTTAGTTACTATCTATATAAGAATGTATTTAAAAATTTGTATAAGTAGTTTATCAGTCTCTGGCAGCCATATCACAAGCTTTGCTTAGTTTGGGGTCAGAGGCCGTGTGTGAAATGTCCCCAAATATTTATTTATCTTTACCTGTCCTGATCGAACTAGCAGTCAATAAAAAATCGCCAGCTTTTCATGGTTTTCGTATGACAAAGACAATAGGCATGACGACTGGGTAAAAAAATCATGTCCCTGAGTTACATTGTCAAAAAATATAGGACACGTATTTTTTCTTTTGACAATCAAACTACAAATGACAAATATAAACCTTGTATAAACAAAGAAAAAAACACAAACAAAACAAAGATAAATAGTTTGGGAGTGGGGGTCGTGACATCACCTCTCTTAAGCTGGGTTCCCACGGTGCGTGATATCGCGGACGGACGCGGACCAGCTCGCACGACGCACCGTGGGAAGGGTCTCGTCCGTGGTAGCACAGGCCGTCTGTGGCGGTGCGCCGGTATCCGTCGCGAGGTGGTAACTTCAAAGGTGGAGTGCGATGCGATATAAGTTTTTCCGAATCATTCCCCATGATCCCACCGGTAGGATCACAGGACAGGGAATATTTTATGTCGTTAATTTTCTACCGTGATGAAAACAGAAAATAAAATTGGTTACACTTGCCATAAACGACTTTTGTTGTATGCTGATATCCACCAGCGACGTGGTCTTTTTACTTCGCATAATTTGGTAATTGTTTATTAATACCACAGCCGCAGCTGCAACGACGATACATTCTCTTTCACTTTGCATTTTGAAATGAAGCGCTCAAAAGTTCTACACAGACCGACACGTACCGTTGGAAGAGCCCTGCCGGTGTGCGTTGGCGTCCGTGGTCGTCGCCTGTGCGTGACGATCCGCAGAATCACGCACCGTGGGAACCCAGCTTTACAGATGTCTACACTTGTGACGTCACGCGGAACATTGAAGGGCAAATTCGCCCCGCGGGCCCAACCGCTTGCGGGGCGAAACGCCGCAATACTCCATCTTCATCAATTTATGTTTGATTGACAAAAGAAGAAATACGTGTCTAATATTTTTTGATAATCATGTGACAGACTTAATTATATTATTTAGTCATCATGCCCATTTGAGCCACAACACCAACAGTACTTTTCCCATATATTATCTTCTAACCAGAATTCCGTTGAAGTTACTTTCACTTATTGCCATCTAATATTTTGCATTCACTTTAAAGTACTTTATGAGTGATGAAATAAAAAAAAATAACACCAAAATTGAACTTAGTCAAATATTTTTTTACAAGAGAAGAATAGACTTCTTTATTGTAAGAATTGACTAATATAAAATACGTAGCCCGTTGCGAAAGATGTGAATTGGAATTAAATGCAATAAGTCAAATCAGTGATGAATTTAGTGTAAATAAGTAATGTTGGATTAACTTATTATTTTATATAGATTGATTAAATATAAATAAAGTATTATGAATAGGATATAATATTTTTTACATTCCACATTATTCGTTTTTCGAAAGCAGGAGCGGATCAAGCTTTTCAGGTAAAAAACAAACTGGTTTAGGAGTAGGTGGATCCCACATCTAAATATTATTACACAAAAAAAGAACTCAGATTTAAAAAAGATAACAGGCTAGATGTTTTAGTGCTTCTCGGATCTGCGACTTTTTTTTTAAAATTTTGTTTAGCATTAAGGTGAGTATAGACTACAACATTTACTTGTAACAAAACAACGAGCCGCTCTATGATATGTTCTAATGTATCACCTTTCACGAACCAGACGTCGAGCACGCTCGCCGTTTTGTTATTACAGAAATTGTTTAAACCAACGAGTGTATTGGTGTAACATTTTGTGGAGCCTTTGCACGAGCGCGGGCGATGCGTGGGTGCGACATTGTACGATATTTGAACGCAAGGTACAACGAAATGTTACGGGTAAATGTACACTGGCTGTGAACATTACGCCGAACAGAGCGCGGAGCATTCGCAGGAACGTTAAATTACATTGAAATGCTTTGGACACTGAGCTTTTACCTGTATTGTTCCATTCGTAAGAACGTTACATTCAAGAACTCGAGAAAATGTTGTAGTCTATACTCACCTTTAGTGTTACTTTAGTATTTTTAGTCTATCAGCCTAGATCCGCGCCTGTCCTAGAAAATGCTCAATTTCTAGAAATGTTCATAGTTTGTACATAGAATGGCATGTACAATTGCTGTGATAGACACGTTAAATTAAAACTTTGAGTCGGATCCTCTCGACCGTTTTATTCTTAATTGTTTTTTTTATCTATGTACAAAATTGTATGTATTGTATATTTGGAACCATTGATCGGGGCTCGATCAGTAAGAGATATTAAAAGGACTGTACTAGTGTGTTTGAGGTATTTGTTTTTGCAGGCACGAAAATGGCACATAACGACTTAAAAATCTGTATGTCTGTTTGTACAACCGCGTACAGTGAGATTATGTTAAAAAAAATGTGTGCGCGAGTATGCATTCACTTATTGACTGTCTATTTTCATGTACCTAAAACAATACCTATGATGATTGAATTTCACTGTTTTGACTGACCCTATTTTGACGGTAAAATGAACTAGTGTTTCTTTCCACTGTTTGTTTTCTTTTGTAAATTATATGTTATTCATAATATTTTCCTTTGACAAATAAAATGTAATAATATATCCCGTGTTTTATTAGTTATAGTGTTGTAGCAAAACCGACAAATTGATAGCCAGATTCTTGATGGTTCTTGAAGAATCTTCATCCCGAACGTGTGCAAAAATAGCGGATAAAGAATGAACATCGGCCTTAGAAAAGAGCTTTCATCGGGTTTGTAGAGCGTTGTCTCATGAACCCGCATTGAACAAACTAGCGACAAACGTTTAAGCTTGCTATTCTAACCGCCACACAAATCGACGGATGAGAAGTTAGCCTCAGATGACACTTCGCCGTGATTCGCTAGTTATTGCGCATGTGTGCACGGGCGGCATGAGGTTGGCGGGCGGGTGTGCCCCGGCGTCTTGTTTCTCTGGCTCCCGCGCATACCTATATTTCGGCATTTAAGCATAACTTCCCATCCACCGATTTGTGTGGCGCTTATAATATACACATATTATATTCGGTTCGGCACCATATGTTGAACAAGCCGTCCCGAAGGAGCTGCTACATACGGCTTGTGCCGATTGGACCCGAAGGAACCACCCGATCGGCACAAGCCGAACGGTTCGGCCGGTATTCATTTACATAAACTCGTGCCGGCTCGCGACTGCCCAACGAAAGCCGATCGGTTTTTTCCCTTTCATCTACAGTGCCGATCTAGGCCGGCCTGAATAATAGCAAGACCCGTCGACCAATACATATATTTGACAGTGGACAACTAGTGATAGTAATTATCCATACATTTTTGCGGTTGAGAATTGTCTCAAGCGACAGCAGCGCTATCCTCTAGTTGTAATAGCTCTGTGGCAATACAAGTATATGATAAGGAGCAGAATAAAGGATTTTGATACATTGGATGCGTTCTGCAGTGTACGTTCAGGTCAAACTGAACGCAGCTCGCGTTATGTAGGCGCAACTTTGCCGGTCTCTATATATTTTTGTCCGAATAGCTGATCATCCCCAGACCGACAATGTTCATACATAACGCGTGCTGCGTTAAATTTGACCTGACCGCAGACCGCATCCAGTGTGGCAATCCTTAAAAGTAACAAACATCTATTTTAGTAACTCTAAAAAATGAAAAACATAATTGTTAGAAAAGAAACTTTTTAATAAATATTGCTTATGAACATGAAAATACCTCAGAGTATAAAATGACTACTTTAAAATAGAGCTTGTAGGTAACTTAACATTGCAAGTTGTACGTGCATGAAATGCGAGTACACACATGAAAATATTAAACAACATTTGACATAATTATTGCACAAATAAACGTGACCGGTAACAAACTATTAAAATAAAGAAGTAAAAACGTGTGATAAAATAACGAGAGTCAAAGAGGTGACGTCCACAAGTGGCATATTAATAAAAAAAAATCGAACCAAGATGGTATACACATCATTTGAAAGCTTGATTTATGGGCTTCTCAAAAATATTTAATTTAGATTTTTTTATCCCTTCACTTTTTTTTAAATGTGAAAAATCAATTATATGAAAAATAATAATCCACCTTGTTTTTTTTCTAGTTTAGCAATAATAAAGTGCTTTTATCTTTAACTTGCATTTGTAGCAGATTCTTCCACATTCATCTCTTAATTTGCTAAAATTAAAAATTATAACCTACCAGTATGACCAGTTAGTATTCAGCCAGTGAATATTTCTAAGGTGGACAAAGAAGTTTCTACTGCACCAGTAGGCTATGCATGCGACCACGAAAATAATTCTTTTCGACGTGTGAAAAAGTGACGGATATACAACGCGGTCACTTTAACTCGACGCATCGCTGGAATTTTTAAGCAATTTTTACTCGATCTTAATATATCTTAATACAGGTAGAAACTTATCTTTTATAGGAGATGGTTCGGAACATTTCGTGCGGGAGTCCGACTCGCACTTGGCCGGTTTTTTTGCACACCGTATTTGAGCGTCAAAATAACGTCACATGGTCAAGCGTCTAGTTAATGTGACCGCGTTGTACTACGTCATAACTCTGTCTCGTTCTGACACGTCGAAAGAAATATTACGTGGTGTGCATCCTAGCCCGGCTGGGATGTAACGTAGTGGTTTTTCTCGTGCTAAAAATCCTAATCATTTATAAATTAAATGATTCAGATGTTCAATAAAGAAAATTACATATTGTTTGGTGGACAGCTAGATTTTGACTCTTCTACTATAAAGTTTAACAAATCAAAACAGATATGTATAAAAAATATTTCTAAGGATATATTCGACGATAAAATTGTTATTACAATAAAGTATCTCTATCTGGTGTGTAAACTAGTAAACTACAATAAAAGTAAACAGTTTGAATTCGAAAATAAGATAAATTCTGGTAAAATCAATAATTTATAGAATTTCTCGAGAGTAAATTCCAATTTATAAAAGGCATCACTGTTTACTTTTAATTCCTAATTATATTCGATGAAAAACGACATGTTTTACACAAAATATACCATAAGACATTACAGGGTCTGGTTATCCAGAGTGCACAATACTCATGATTTGATAATACCTAACATACTTTACATAGTGCAGATCAAAAATAACTAGGTACATGAAATATCAATAACATTAAAATTGGTCCAAAATGGGAAACATCTATCAAAAATATCAATAAATAACAAATTATTTTAAGATCGAAACATTAATACCCATGAAGTCAATCTACCACTTTTAAAAATAATAATTTAAACAACTCGCTCTGATCAAAACAAATGTAAATAAATGCAAAAAGAAAAATCTAATCGATTAGAAAAAATAAAAAAAGATATAAAATCTATCAGCAATAATATTGCTGTTACCGAATTAGTTTAATGCTGGGTAAAGATATTTAAAACTATATATTTCAGATCAGCGCTGCACTGCTGACTTTATGCTTATTTTTTACGCTGAACTCAGTCACGCGTCACCGAGGAGAAACAACAGTAGTTTTTAGGGCTTAACCACAAAAGTTTTACACACGCCTTAGACAATGTTTAACAGTACACATTGCACGGTTAAACTGTGTTTAAATCTTTTATGGTAAGGCGGTGAAAGCTTAAGGTATAGCGCATTTGATTATGTACAAGGCAAAAGACAGCCGATGTCTCGGTATCGCTGAACATGAGACTTCGAAAATCAACGCACTTTTGAAAAAAACCGCCGTTAACGTAAGTTTAAAAAACTAAAATACTATTTGGAAGACCTATGCACGCCGTACGCTATCATGACGTCAGCATACATTTGTGACGTGTCGAATGATATTTAAATCATCAATGGAATCACAGAGCTAAAATGAAATATAAATTACAATAAAAAAGTAACTTTCGCACAGTATGCGCGATCAAATAATTAACGTCGAGCCGATTTCGGTTTCGCAGTGTTATAGCCGCCAACTTGTGTGGCGCGGCCTATGTAGGTGTGACGTAAGTCCACGTCGTGAGAAAGAGCTGACGCTCTACAAAGTTACGCAAACTCGTAATCATCCGATTTATATGTTACCGAAAGCCGGTGTCTATTATATATTTGCTATAGTTGTACTTGGTGCAGACATAACCGTCATGAACGTAGAAACAATTCAATTAAAAAAGTTAAAATTCAATCGTCATCTTTTCTTAAAGAAAACCGGTCAAATTACGTTAAAAATCTTACAGTTTTAAATATCTTTATTGCTGGTATTAGGCACTTGAGAATGGCTAGTGTTGCCATCACAATAAAGTTAGTTACAAAATGGTGTTATGATATCTATTAAATCTCATTTGTTTATATGTTTTGGAATGAATTTGGAATGTTTTATCCACTCGCCTGTCATGGATAACTGTAATTAACAGGCTAGGTGCTTGACTGCAGTTCACTTTATAAAAATGATAGCTTGATAACAATACACCTAGCCTAGAACTAGAGCTGCTTCTAGAGCGACGCTACTGAAACAGTAGTGTTATAGTGCTTGGAGACATGTATTTCCAACTAAAGTGGTATTCAGGGGATAGTAGTACAAAATCTTCTACCATCCACCGTCCTACGATTTCTAATATTTTTCCAGACTAGCTCAAGTTCATATTCCGAAACTAACCGTCGAATTAAATTAATCTCAAGAGATCCTTCACCGCTTTCCTACACAAATTAATGTATACAACCACAATATCCAGACATCACCACAACCAACTACAATAGCATTCTTTTGAAATGTCCAATAAAGCACTTTTAGCTAAATGACTCGTTTTTTCTCACAACAGTTAGAGTAACCGAGAAAACGATTTGATAGCTAACTGAACTAATAGTACTTTCGTGAAAGATTACAAATTAGGGTTGGGAATCTCTGTGGGACCTCCTTTTTTGATCACCTTCAACGTTTCTTTCGAGGGCTTCGCAGTGTCCGAGGGAATTTCCTCCTTGATTGGTATTTGTTCTGGTTTGGTGCTAGGCTTTGGTTGTTCCTTTACTGGTTTCTGGGACTCTTTGGGCTTCGTCACTTGAGGCTTAGCTTCAGTTGGCTTGGCAGCTGGTTTAGTTTCAGGAGCTTTAGCAGTTTCAACTTTGGGTGTTGGTTTAGGGGTTGGCGGAGCTTTAACCTCTGGTTTCTCTTGCTTCGGTTGCTCTTTAGGAGGTTGGGTTTTTGGGGGAGGAGTGGTAGGTTTGGGCTGAGCTGGTTTCGGTTGTTCTAGTTTTGGGGTGGGTTTTGGTTGTTCTGGTTTGGGTGTTGGTTTTGGTTGTTCTGGTTTGGATGTTGGTTTAGGTTGTTCTGGTTTGGGTGTTGGTTTTGGTTGTTCTGGTTTGGGTGTTGGTTTAGGTTGTTCTACTGGCTTAGGTTTAGGTTGTTCAGGAGTAGGTTTTGGCGTTTCTACAGGCTTTGTTTGCTGAGCTGCTGGTTTCGGTGCCTCTTTCTTTACTTCCTTGGGAGCTTCTACGGGTTTGGTCTGTTTCAGCGTCGGTTCTGGTTTAGTTTCGAACGCTTTCTTCAGTAGGGGTGGCGCGGGCAATATCCCGATAAAGTTTTGTCCATGCGGGGTGCCCGTATGAAGCTTGCCGTTGAATACGACGGCATCGCTGATATGAGTGAGACTTTGGTCATTGTTGTAGTAAGATGCTACAATATTGCCGTTCCAATCGATTTGCACCAGCCCCGACATTTTTGGTACGAAACCGGACATGCTTTTGAAGTGACCGATCTGTAATAATAAAATTACACGTACTTTAGGATATGTTTAAATACAATTCGAGGAAAAATAATCAATTCAAACCTAGGTATATAATTTGGAGCTGTCTGCGTCAATCATTAATACATACTTAATTTAATATTAAGTGAGATATACATTAAAAAATACGAATGACTAATTAATTTACTGACCTAACTAAAAATATTTTTTTGTCAAGTATCTACTCGTAAAATACATTTTGTCATCGACAATTCGACAGGCATACTAAATGATACTCACACTATAGACGATATCTTCGAACATGACGTGCGGGTAGACAGTGTTGATATACTCGAAGGGTATTTCGATGAGGCGCTGGAGGCGCGCAAGGAACTTCCTAGCGAGAGGCGCGGCTGCCAACGATCGGGACAAGACCGGGTTTTCTTCATCAAACGTAGAGTACAGGGCTAGCAGCATGCCTGAACCGTCAGGCAAAGCGCGCAGGTTGTCCGGGAACCCTAAAGTTTACATATATACAGTCATATCAATTTTTGCATAATAATTTTAACTATTAGTTATATGTATACTATACAACTGTATCCATCCATCAGCCAAAGGAGGTCCACTGCTGGACATAGGCCTTCCCTATGGATCTCCAATAAGACCGGTTGGAAGCGGCTTGCATCCAGCGCGATCCTGCGGTCTTAATGAGGTCATCCGTCCACCTTGTGGGTGGACGTCCTACGCTGCGCTTGCCGGTACGTCGTCTCCACTCGAGAACTTTTCGACTCCACCGGTCATCAGTCCTCCGCGCTATGTGCCCTGCCCATTGCCATTTAAACTTGCTAATCCGTTGGGCTATGTCAGTAACTTTGGTTCTTCTACGGATCTCATCACCTCATTCCTGATTCGATCCCGCAGAGAGACTCCGAGCATAGCCCTCTCCATAGCTCGTTGGGCTACTTGGAGCTTTACTATACAACTGTATAACTGTACCTATTTCTGTACATAGCCATAAGAAAAGTCAAATAAATGTATTATTTATATATATCAACATTAAAAATAACACAGGGAACGTTTTCACACTATGTGTTCTGTACCAGGGCGGGTCGGGGGTCTTCAAGATACTACGCTTAATTCTGAGATCAAGAGCAGAGGGAGAGGAGGCAACTAAGTTTTTGTCACGTCGTCAATATAGGGAAATTTTGCGCTTTTTCGAAAAATACCTACCTATTCAAAATCATAGCGCGCAACGTTCTGATCTTTTTTGCGCGATACCAGCTAATTGCGGTAGGCACTAGGTACTGATATTGGCGTCACGCGGAGAAGGCAAATTTGAGCAAAATGCTTTATTTTAAGTTTCTTTGTAAGAAATGATTCAAAACCATATTTATGAATTACAGCATGCACACTTGAGGGGGCGAGAGGCTCTTATTATATAGGTGGCGAAAAGGTATTATTATTTTATACTCATTCATTCATTCGGATTTAAGAGCACTGCTCTTGTCGGTGGAGCAACTTCCACGTCTTGCGGTCTTCCGCCAGTGTCTTCACCTCCCTGTACGACATGACCTCTACCTTCTCTTTGATCTGATCTAGGAACGCTCTCCGTGGTCTTCCTCTCCCTCTCTTTCCTTCTACTTTTCCTTCTATTATGGTTTTCATTAGATTGTCATGTCGTACAAGGTGGCCAAACATCTTTCCCCTTCTATTTTCAACTGTTGTCAAAATTTTTCTCTTCTCTTTTACCATGTCGAGCACCTCTTGGTTTGTTTTCTTTTCAGTCCAACTGATTTTTTCCATTCTTCTCCAACACCACATCTCGAACGCCTCAAGCCGTTCCCTATCTTTCTGTGTTAATATCCATGTTTCGCTTGCGTAAAGTGCAATGCTCCATATATAGGTTTTGATCAGTCTTTTTTTGATATGTCTTGCTATTTTAGATTTGAAGAGGTGTTTTTTGTTGTTAAACGCTTGTTTGGCTATTGATATTCTAATTTTGATGTCGGTGGTGCATTTCGCGTCATTGGTGATGGTGCTCCCTAAGTATTTAAATGATGTTACCTGTTTTATTTCGAAATTATTTAGCTCGATTGGATTATATGGTGGAGTATTTCTTGTAATGGTCATTATTTTGGTTTTATTTACGTTTATTTTAAGTCCTATTTCTTTGAAAGCGCGGTCCATGGTTACTATAAGTTTTTGGAGTTCTTCTTGGGTTTCTGCTAGTGCTGCGATGTCGTCTGCGTATCGTATGAAGAAGATGCGTTCGCTATTGCATTTCACACCCCCATTTTCTGACTCTTTTATTTTTCTTATGGCGTTTTCGATGAGATTGTTAAAGATCGTTGGTGAAAGGGGGCATCCTTGCCTTACTCCTCGTTTTATTTTGGCCTTTTCTGTTTCATTTCCTACTTTTTATACTTTATTTATATTTATACTGCCAAAGATAAAATACCTTTCCGTCAACAATGTACAACCGCAAGCCAACCTTAACGTACAACACCTAAAGAACCTTATTTAAGTTTAATTTAAATTTTATCTCGATTTCAAGGGCAGAGATTGTAAAAAATTATAATCTTACAAATAAAAATGCTGCAAGAAATAAAAAAATACGGTTACGTTTTTCATAAATATAGGACTAAGATTTAAGTTCGTATAGGCCGGGTGGCTAGCCCTGGTGTCAACGTTCTTAAGCCGCCTAAAGACCCCCTGACACGCCTTAAGCTGGAAAAATACTATCGGACGCGGCTAACGGACGCGACTGATAGGTATCTAGACTATGAAAGTACACTGAGCCGTGCACACTATCGGATATAAGTCGCGAACGTCACCTTCGGACGTCCTTGAGCGTTCGAACGTCCGAGAGCGATCTGGCACACCGGATGTTTTAAGACTGTGCACATTGCTAAGTCGCGGCTGTCAGTCGCGTCCGTCAGCCGCATCCGATAGTATGTTTCCGGCTTTAGCGCTTACAACAACGGGGACCCACAATTTAACGTATTTTCCGACCTATGGCAGTGTTAAGTTGTAAATGCCACCCGCATCGCGGTCATCCGAAACCTAACCGAACGTACCGAACGTTTCTCGACTTCGGTGATCAGCAAAAATAAACTAGTCAGAACTAAGCTATGAGCGCTACGACTAAAGTTAGTAAGAGTTGGTGTCTTCAAATCTCGAGTAAATAGGTAAGCGTGTTACATCCTAGACCGCATATCTGCTTAACATCAGGCAGTGTGTAGTCAACGCAAACCTATTTGAAATAAAAAAAAATACTTTAAAATAGAGTGATAACTAAACACAAAGAACTAAGGGATCATAACAGGCCAAAAACCACGAGACCACAACAGCTGAGTAAATATTTTACGACCACCGCGCTTGCATTCATCGGCAGCACACTCCACGTGGTGCGCCCGATTACGACAGTGTTCCAATATGCTATTTCTAATATTATTGGTGTCGATATCGATAACACGATGTTATGGCCAAGCTATTTTCTCCCACGATTTGAATTTCCGCGTGGAACCAGGAGGAAGAACGTGTTTTTTCGAAACCGGCAAGATTGGAGACATGATGGAGGTTTACTACCAGGTTTTGGACGGCCAACACGGAGACTTGGACATATCTTTGGACGTCATCGACCCGACAGGCGTGAAAATAATCAACGACTACAAAAAGTCCCAAAATGTAATCATAAAAGAGATAGTAGCTGAAGGCGATTACGAGTACTGCTTGGACAATAGTTTTAGTTCTTTTAATTCAAAATTGGTATACATCTACGTGCTGATGGAAGGACAGGAAAGCGTGGAAGAAGAAGCGACAGTAAGTGTCGTGGACAATGATGGAAACGAAGTGCAACCAACTGAGAGCTTGCACTGGGAGGGCTTTAACGAAAAAGGCGAGGCCTACTATGTCCAAGTGGAGGCTATCGCCGACTCCCTCACTCGCACGTTGAAGCAGGTGGTGAAAGCGAGACATATGATGGAGATGTATGGAGCGAGGAAGTCTCGCGACTCGTACTTGGCGTTTGAGGGGATCTTTGTGGTGGATCTGTGGTCTGGCTTCCAAATAACTGTCATGTTTATTGTGGGAATGGTGCAAGTGCTAATGATAAAGAAACTGTTCCAAAGTCCATCTCCTTACTGAATTATCACTATTAATCTTGTGTTTATATTAATATCACATTCTTATAATTTCAATTGTATTTGATAAATATGTTTTTTTTTGTTTTGTTAATTTTGTTTTTGCCAGTAATTACAGGTAGCGGAATGTAAGTTTAGCGCTAAGGGTAATGTGGAGGGGATAGCTGCGCATGGTGACCACTGTACCTAAACCCTTCATACATTGCTCAGTACTATACCTACGTGCCGCTACTTGTACTAGCTGTTAGCCTCTGTATTTGCCCCTCTCCTCTCTATTTTTAAGCATTTTTTGTCAATGTGCAAACTAGTAGTGTAAGTGGACAAATTAAATAAAACTAATCAGAAAGTTTAGATCGACGAATTCAAACTACATCACAGTTGCTGACCTTATCTAATAGATTTAATCGAGAGAATCTAATTAGTTCATGCTTATCAAACTTAAAAAATAACTGTAATGTTTCAACCAAAATGTTGTAGGTATAATAAACTTACCTGGTAATCCAGCGACAAACACCTCAGATTTTCCTTTCTTTGGCCCATCAATATAGTATTTGACTAATCTGAATTTCGATGTCTCTGATACAACCAAGAATTGGTGATCGGGAGAGATGGCCAAGCCGTTGGCAAACCACAAGTCGTCGAGTAGAACTTTGCTTTGATTCTTGGCTGCATTGTAGTGGAATAATCTAAAAGAAGTTTTTATACATTAAGAAAACTTGAATTTCTTTCCGTTTGCCTTATAATAAAAAATAACGTTATTTTATTTAGCTGTATTCGATGTATAGGCCGAATCAAATTACTTGGCGCCTGTGAGTGAAGTTTGCTACAAGCTGCGCAAAACCCAATCTTAATTGAAGCTCACTTCACAGCCGCCGACAAGTTTGATTCGGTATATACACAGCCTACACTATTCTTATATTATACTTTTTGGTTCCTCTGTATACTAAGCGCCACACAACTCGGCGGATGAGAAGTTAGCCGCAGATGACACTTCGTCGTGATTCGCTAATTATTGCGCATGTGTGCACAATTCCGACGCCGCGTGTCGTAGTGGTGAGCACGGGCGTAGGGAGCGCGCGGGAAGCATGAGGTTGGCGGGCGGGTGTGCCCCGGCGTCTCGTTTCTCTGGCCTCCGCGCACACCTATATTTCGGCTTTTGCGCAGCGCTTTGCGCATAACTTCCCATCCGCCGATTTTTGTGGCGCTTATTATACAAGTTTTAATCTTGTTTTCTAGGATACTTTTAAAATGCTTGGAAATTAAATTCTAAATATTTAGCATGAACAAGTCTGCAATAAATTCAAATCGAAAATGAACTATAGCAAGAATATTAGTATAAGAGGGCTTCTAGTTGCAATTAAATAATTACCTTCCAGATGGATCAGTGAGTACACTTAAAGCTCCATCTTTAAGCTGGAAATCGCTGGTAGAGTCAGTCCAGTACAAGTCTCCGTTTTTGCCGAGCACTACCGAGTTAAAAAGCTTCGGTTCTCGGCCGTCTATGGCTACTCTAGGAGACACTAGCAGCTGTTTCTTGTCATTCTGAAGATACACCTTCCATATGCCGTGGTAGGCGTCTGCGACATACATGATGTCCTTGCTTTCATCTATTTGGAAGCCGAGAGGTCTCCCGCAAATGTGTTCCTGGGTCAGTCCAGCTGAAATTGAAATCGAAATGAAGAGCTGTGTTGTTAACTGTACTGTACTGTCCCAGCCTTTAATAGTCCACTGCAGGACGTGGGCCTACCTACGAAGGGAGAATATTGTTAAACTTTCGCGATTTGAGCGCATAATGCGCTTATGCTACGGTACTTTTTAGCGCACTATTAATTCCGCCGAATCATATACGTCGGCAGATGTGACGTATCAAGTTAGCTATAAGCTGCTCAATATCCTATCCTGCACCCTTAACATGGCAAGGGATCAAATTGTCTTAACACCAATTTATCCCTTCGGAGTGGAAGCAAAGTATGAATTGATATTGACAAAGTTGATAAAATGGTTTTATTCCTGTGTCATGTTAGGGGTGCTGACTGAAGCTAACATGCTGCTGCGCGTTGATTAAGTTTTCGTGCAGCTTGTAGCTAACTTCACATCCGACGACTTGTAATTCATCCTATATGAGCTTAATGAGAGAGATTAATGAGCCGTGTATTGATATGCAAGCGTGCGCGGAGTGAGCCGCTGGCAGCGGTTAAAAGTACTCATTGATGATGCTTACGAACGGATGACGTCCATACAATATAGCCAATTTAGTGAAGTCAAGTCAGCCCCCCAATTTATAGAGTTACTTAACGTCCATGCATTTATAACAAAATGGTATACTTTTTATGAACCAAAAACCCGCAGAGAATGTCACACTTGTTGGACTGTGCGGGATGTTCTAATGTACCATAGACGACCTCATTAAAGCCACGGAAAACGCCATTGGGGTGGCAACTTTTTGGCTCAGAGCATATAAAAAAATCAAGAGGGAACGTCGTTGAACAGTCAAGTGAAGTCGGTTTTTTATACATGTGTGAGTGCGTCGCTGTTGCGCCGCCATAGTTCGACTGACAAGCCAAGGCGTAGTTTCCTTTTTACGTTGATGTGTGTGTAATTGTCTGTATACGGCGAGGCGTAGTTTTGGTTGGCTTCAATTGTTTGTTCACAACATAATCTCTTGATTTTTTTATTTGCTCTGAGCTTTTTGAACAAATAAAATATAAACCCCTATACTATAATAATAAAATAAAATTGGAAACACGAAAGAAGATGATGAAAGAATAATAATTCAGCAAAAAATCTTAGACCTATTTGGAGTATTTCATTCATTTTTGAGTCCTAATAAAGTCTAGATGTAAAACCATACTAATATAATAACATTTTAATAATATTTCTAGCAATTGACACTACTTAACCTGAGACTAATACCTACATTATTCATGAATTAAAATTACTCATTACATCCACTATAAATACAAATTAAAAGTCTGAATTTAAAGTTAGTTTGTGGAATGAGTAAGTAAATAATTATGCATTGAAAAGAATTAATGTATGTTAAACATATGAATATATTTTGTGAGCCTTGATGTTTCTTACTTGTTTATTTGCCTTTCGAAATTTTTGTCGAAATATTTCTTATAGGTATGAGCCAAATCAAACTTCTTGGCGTCTGTGATTACCTTTTTGACTGTCTCGGTGGCTCAGTGGTTAATGACCCTTACTTCTGGGTTAAAGAGGTGTGAGTTCGATCCCCACCCAGGCGAGTTTTTATGTGATGAACTTAAGTGTTTGATCTGTGTCTGGGTGTTATTTAGTTACTATCTATACAGGGTTATTTATAATCAATTAGCATCCTTTTAGGGGCTTATTCTGTGTATCAAAACTAACAACTTTTGTTCTACGACTTTTGTCAAAACTAAAAAAAAAAATTTGTTGTTACATTGAAAAATATCGTTCACCCGCGACAAAATGTATGGAACAACTGATTTTTTTTTTTTAGTTTTGACAAAAGTTGATAGTTTTGATGTACAGAATAAGCCCCTAAGAGGATGCTAATTGATTAGAAATAACCTTGTATAAGTATGTATTTAACAATATACAATGTGTTTGTCTACCGGTGTCGGAGCCTTAAGCGGTGACATTTATGGCAAATTTTGAATAACTTTTACTGTGGGGTCAACTCTGAAAACGTAAAAAAAAACAGCTATTCCATACTTTTTGTCGAAAGTCTTATAAAAAATCGACAGTTTTTTTACGTTTTCAGAGTTGGTCTCATAGTAAAAGTTGTTCAAAATTTGCCATAGATGTCACCGCTTATGGCTCCGACACCGGTAGGCAAACACATTGTATAATTATGTAGTATACAGTCTCTGGCAGCCATATCACAAGCTTTGCTTAGTTAGGGGGTCAGAGACCGTTTGTAAGATGACCGTGTGTATGATGTATTTATATTTATTTATCTACAAGCTGCGCAAAACCGAATCCTGACTGAACCTCACTTAATAGCTCCGCGAGAATTGGGTTTTGTACAGCTTGTAGCTAACTTCACAACCACCAACAAGTTTCAATCAGGCTGTACTAGACATTGGCCTATCTAGAGATATTCTCAGCAGCTGCTACATTCTATTTTTCTGGGGAGGTTTTGCTCACTTCAGTAAAATAGAAACTTAACTTTCAAGTTTTTTGGGGTGGCTAAAGAAGTTTCTAGGCTGGGGGAGGTCTAACCGTGATCAACTAACCCCCAACTTCACCCATGGTACTAGACATGCTAAAGCACTAGGACACGCTAGTGTTTTCATCACTAAATAGTATAAAACAAAGTTGAATCCCTGTTTGTCTGTCCCTATGTATGCTTATATCTTTAAAACTACGCAATGGATTTTGATGCGTTTTTTTTAATAGATAGTGATTGAAGAGGTAGGTTTATTTATATGTATAATACACCTGTGCGAACCCGGGGCGGGTCGCTAGTAAAACTATAAATCATTCTGAAATCAAGTAAAATAATGGACATCATCGGTTTATTGAGGCATAAATGCTTTTTACAGTTGCTTAGTAAATTAATACATAAATATTTCAATTGAAATATTTATTTTTTTACTGAAATATTCTAGGTATTCCTAGTAAAATTATCATAATGACTACTGATAAAAAGTACTTAATCAAATTGAATATCAATGTTTGCCATAAATCACGTAAATCTTATCCATGTAAACATAAAATGTTTACAGTTGATATTTAATTAAATTGCATTATTTACTTTGATAATATTAAAAGATAAGAGGAATGTTATGAAGGTAATGGTAAGAAATAATTCTACTTTATAAGTGTTTGTGATAATAAACTGGAAGGTCAATACATTACATTTTTCTTTTCGGGCGACAAAAGTATGCAACTGTGCAGCCACTTAATAGCTGTACCTACATGAATGTTGTACAATAAATAACATAAATAAATATTTTTTGCAAAAAATGGCATGACCGTCTTCAACCGTGTGCTGTGTAAGAGATGTATAATTATACTAATCATTACGAAGGACTTTTATTATGGGACCAACCTCGAAATACTATTACGAAGCAAAAGCCTGTATTTTGGTAAAATGATAATAAAAATATCGAATATTTTCCCACTCTACTCTAGTAGTAATTTTACGAACCAGACAATTAGGTACTTACTTCCATTTAATATTTGCGTTGTTCTTCTAAAATCCTAAAGCATCCCTACACAAGATTATTTTTTGCAAAAATTAGCATGACCGACTTCACCCGTGTACAGAATTCGCGAATATTTCGCACGGATCGATGTAGCATTTTTCACATTATTGTTGATTTTTCGAAAATGGCTCAGCCGATTGCGATATAATTTAAATGGGACCAACTTCGAAGTATACACCTTCCAATAAAAAATAATTATCAAAATCGGACTACTATGTAAAAAGTTATGCGTGGTGGTTATACATAAAAAAAACGCGTTGAATTGAGTACCTCCTCTGTTTCGTCTGTCAAATAATATGCACTAATCCGCTAAGTTCGTATAGGCCGGTGGTTAGCCCTGGTGTCAGAGTTTTTAGTCCGCCTGAAGGCCTCTGACATGGCTAAACGGTTAAAACAACCGGGACCTACAATTTATCGCCTATATATGTGTTATGTTCTTGACTATGCTATTGCTGATATTTTTTATTACCTATCATTTAGTTGTATTGAATAATTCTATGTGTTCAATTATTTTGTCATTTTGCAATGATATTTATTTTTGACCGACGAACCACCGGAGGAGGTATACAATTCGACGCGAATATATTTTTTTTTTATGTATAACCACGCATAACTTTTTTTGTAGTAGTCCGATTTCAATATTTCTTTTTTTATTGGAAAGAATATACTTCGAAATTGGTCCCATTTAAATTTTATCGAAATCGGCTGAGCCATTTTTGATAAATCAACAATAATGTGAAAAATTCTACATCGATCTGTGCATAATATTTGCGTTCTAGCGATGCGCCCCGGCTTCGCACAGGTGTATTATACATATAAACATTTCTCTTGAATTACTCTATCTATTAAAACAAATTGCATCAAAATCCGTTACGTAGTTTTAAAGATATAAGCATACATGGGGACAAACAGCGGAAAGCGACTTTGTTTTATACTATGAATGATTCTGTAAAACGGTTGTTTTAACCGTTTAACCATGTCAGAGGCCTTCAGGCGGCCTAAAAACTCTGACACCAGGGCTAGCCACCCGGCCTATACGAACTTACTTACTTACTTATTCTGTTCACGGGTGAAGTGAAGTACATGCTATTTTTTGCAAAAAATAATGTAATGACGTTTCTAAGCACATGTGATATGTCAATGGAAATAAATGAATTTTGAATTAAATTGAATCCGAGCCACGGTAGCGCTCAGTTGGAAAAAGCCACCCGCGGTCACCCATCCAAATACTGAACGTGCGGAATGTTGTTTAATTTCAGTGATCGTTGACAATCAAAGCTAATTTACTGGACACATAGTTTGTTTAAACAGGATAATAATAAAAGTTAAAATGGAAGCTGCATTGTGGTTTTACATATCTATTGAGCATTACAATCAGTTTTAACAAACATCCTGCTTTAATCAACTACTGCATTACATTTAATTCTGTTACAGTTAATCAAAGTGCAAAAGTTGAATCTCATTTGACTAAGTAATTTATCATGATATCTTTACTAACTGTAAACTTAGCCAGTCTAGCTTAATATGTCTATTTCTGAAATTCTTATATCACAGATAAAGCAAACCGGGGGGGGTTTGTTTTCTATCTAAATGGCTTGACAGACTTTTAAGATTTTTTTTGTGTATATCTGAGAATAGGTCGAAAATTTTTTTTATACCTCTAACTGATAAGGGCGGATTTCTTTTATATGTCAATACAGGGGTATCAGCTTACCCTGTAATAAGCAAAAAGTGGGTGATTAAGACTTTAAGACTATCATTACGAACAAATTTTACTATGGGTATGTAGTATTATCATATCTTCTTTGCTATGGGGCCAACACAAAATTCGAGAAAAAAAGCTGTTTCACACATTTTTTTGATTCCGAGTTGCAGTTTTGTATAGAATATGTTTTTATCGAATTTTGGCTTCATAATAAAAGTTGTTCATCATGATGTCTTAAAGTCTTCAATAGTCACCCTCTTTCGGCTTAGTGTATAATGTAGTATGAATTTATGATGATACCATTCCAAACATATTAGTTTTCATCAGTGTAAGATGGTTAGATGGCATTTACTAATTAAAAAATAAGATTTTAGAGCAACAATGTACTTTCAGAAGTTCGAATATAACAAAAAACAATTATTATTATATTATATTGTACAATGGGACTGATCGCGCACTAAAATTACGAGATAACCTGAGTCTACCCGTGACCACGGCCGATGCAACTCGGTCGAAACGTCGGGATGATAAGGTATTTATCTATCTCGTAATTTTAGTGCGCGGTTAGTCCCGTAGTACAATACATGTATAATAATAATGTGTTCAAATCGGGAAAGTTTAAAAACAACAAAAAACAATACTCACAGCAAGGCTGGCCAATTTTGGTGACAAAAGTAACATGGCCCCCAGGAGAGATCTTCACAATTTCTCCCGTAGCGAGACTGGTGTACAGATCACCTTTGTACAATTGGAACGCTTCTGGCCCCAGCAACTTGTCCACATAGGCTTTTCCTGCATTGTTTAAATCATTGTTCGGTGCTAATGCACCAGTTCTTGGCTGGGTTGGCTCAAGTCTGAAAATGAATTAGATAGATGACTTATGAAAGGTATATTTACAGGTCAAATGTTAAGAGCATCAACTGTACTGTATTCACAATTCTTAAGCTAAAAATATATGAGTCCACAAGCATTACTGGGAAGGGGCATATTCATATTCAACTCTAGCAGTATCAGAGTATAGCAATAATATAAAATACTTTGCATGGAAATGGTTTTATAGATGAGCAAGAAACTTTCATAACTCTGTTATAGATCAAAAAATATTTTTTAACTAGTTGGTATAGGCCGTGACACACAGTCACATGTGAAGTTAACTACAAGCTGCACAATAGCCAATCAACGTGCGGCTTTAGGAGAACTTCAGTCAGGATTGGATGTTGCGCAGCTTGTAGCTAACTTCACATCCGCCATCTTGTGTGGCGCGGCCTATACACAATAACCACATTAGAGAAATTTAAATATAAATAAGTATTATTCGCTTTTAAAACTTTGCTGCTGTTTGAATCAATACATAATAACTGTTTTGATAAGAACTAACTTATATTTGGCCTTGCCAATGTCAACATATAATGCATAGCTATAAATAAACCTATAGTTTACATCATTGTCAAGGATGACTCACATAGGATTTTATTAGGGGACTTTGACTTATCGAAGGGATTTATCAGGATTAATACTGAATGTGGGGATATACTACTCTTAATCACTGCCCTGGATTATACTAAGTGCCACACAAATCGGCGGATGGAAAATTATGCACAGAGCGGTGCACAAAAGCTGAAATATAGGAATGCGCGGGAGCCAGAGAAACGACACGCCGTGGCACACTCGCCCGCCAACCTCATGCCTCTTGCGTGCTCCCTACGCCCGTGATCAACGCTTCGCCACTTGTGTCGGTATTGTGCACACATGCGCAATAATTAGCGAATCACGGCGAAGTGTCATCTGCGACTAACTTCTCATCCGCCGATTTGTATGGCACTTAGTATACTCTGACCTTATGGCAGAAGTACATAATGTAACGGTAGATACAATATCATAACGTAATGACCCTATTAGTTGCATTGCATGGAATCAATAGCATCTTTAATGTGCTAGAAACACTCTGAATCCCATTATACAACTGGCACTGTTGTCTAGCTATTTGCCACAAAAAATCCATGACAAATAAAATAATGCATATAACATAGAATACTTACAAAATGGATGTAAACTTTGTATAAGGGGGTAAGTTGGGTATAAGAACAATAATTGCAGCAAATATTAAGAAATATACAAATAATTTTAAAAGCCGCTTCACAATGCCTACGATGAAACCCATGGTCGACTCAAGTTCGCAACTGAAACCAAAAATACACATTGAAACAAGTGACTAATTAAAGTTTAAAACAAACGGTAATTATGTAAATTAATCTTTGTTAATAAGAATAGCGTTTAAATAAAATCTTACAAAATAGGTAGACTTTTTATTATAATATGTATTGCTTACTAAATGGACACTCTTGGAGAAAACTCGGCCAAAGATCAATTAGGACAACCAGTGAAAAAAGGTGAAAGTACAATTCAGTCAGCAGTTTGGGTATGCCACGACGTTATTGATAATTTAAGGTTTTAATACTGAGGTATTTTTTATGATGCGTTGACACAATTTAGATAATGATCTTGAGAAATTGAGAATGGAAATATTTGGCACGATTTTTTTTGTATGGTCGCAAGTTCAAAGTTTACTTAGCAACCGTAATAGTTGGATAGGCATTCTAAAATATTTTTACTAGACAAAAATATATAGATTTAATAATTAGTTAGAATACGAACCTTTTAAACAGAAAACCCGAAGTGAACTAAAAGAAAAGCTAATTTTTAAAAGAAAAACAGGAACAACGCCGGTTGACATCCATCAGCCACCTTTACATTTGACCACAGACTAATCAACATTCTCTTTGAGACTAATAAGAGAAGATTTGACACAGAGTAAAAATAAAAAAAAAAAAAAACACAGACCTTACTCTTATATGTCTGTGAAAAAAACCCACGAATGATTTTTTTGAAAAGAACTGTAATGGCGCGTTTACATTTTAGCAGTTCTGCACTTTGAACTTAAATATTACATCCATGTTTTACTGAAATTATATCATCTGTGGTAATTTTATGATTTTGACACTTTTTATCTGATCTGTCAGTTCCTTTTTAATCTGTGCTAGCTCCATTTTGGACGTGTTCTGCGTTTCGGTGCAGCGAAAAATTAAATTTTATCGCCATGGGTCACGCCAATATCTGGTACTCTCACCCCCGTAGATACGGACAAGGCTCCCGCTCATGGTAAGGGATTGCCCTGATGTGATTGCGTACATTGCAAACTTTGGTTATAACCTGTGTAACACGTGTTTATGAATGCTCCCGCTTTCTTTTCAGCCGGGCCTGCTCCAACAGACACGGACTTATCCGCAAATACGGTCTGAACATCTGCAGACAGTGCTTCAGGGAGTACGCTAACGATATCGGCTTCAAGAAGGTAACAACCTTATTTTCTTGACCTTGTGATACCTAGCTAGCTGGTCTATTGAGTAACTTAGTCTTCAAACTACGCACATATTATCCTCATCAATAGGTACAGAACTGAACTCTGAACATAGACAAGCACTAAGTCCTGCATTCAGGTTACAACAATAGAAAATAATCCTTCATCTATGATCATTTTGGTACTAAAGAGCTCCAAGGAGCATCTAATTAGCTATTTGCTGCCTAAATAGCATTTACATTACAAATGTTACACATATTAGTGTTATTGTTTTATGTATGTGTTGATAAATAGATGTCCAAGATGTTACAAGTTCTATTTTGTTGGATATTACCATTAGTTGTCCTTTCTGCAAACTCTCACTAGACCAGCATTGTGAATATAGCCCAATCACATATCAATCATCGTGGGTGGGCCTCTATTTGCTTATAATATAGTGATTTCTTTTTCTGCAATGTTTATTTATGGGATGAAGTTTACGCTATTTGCAGGTTTCTTATAATTTACTTAACATTTTTACTTGTATCAAAGTTTCATCTCTGAAGAGGGAAATATACACGGCTCATGCTCAACACAAATTAGGAAGCTACCAGTACCAGTCTGAATCATACAACTTGATGGCTATGATGTTAACCACAAGCTAATAATAGCAGATGAGCCAATCCTCACTCAGCTGTTAAGTGGATTTTAGTCAGGATTGGGCTATCTGCATCTTAAAGCTAACGTCACGGTCAACGCCACCAAGTATGATTTGGACCATACCGGTTTATACAAGTGATGTTTCAAATTGCAATCCCTGTTGTGTGGCCTTTTGTCACAAATATGTCCTATTGTTCACTTGATCTTTGTTTGCAATTTTAAGAGATTGTTATAGATCAAACCAAACTTAATGGAGTCTGTGAAGTTAACTACAGGTAGCGGCTTGTAAGCGTAGCACTGAGGGTACTGTGGAGGGGATGGCTGCACATGGTGACCGCCATACTAAACCCATGCGCAGCCATCCCCTCCACACTTCGCTCAGTGCTACACTTATATGCCGCGACCTGTACAAGCTGTGCAAATTCCACTCCTTGCACTGCTGTAATATAAATAAATTGCTATTGCGCAAAGACTCCTTGTGTTCACAGACCATTAAGATTGATTCAACCTATACTCATATTGTACCTAAATCTTATAAAATTGGAAAGATATAGAGATCAACAGAATAAACAAACTGAGGCCTATGCGTAGCAGTGAGCTATCACAGACTGAAGAGGATGATAAATAAAATCTTGGCACCATGTCTAATTAATTTTTTCTTTGTTTCAGCTGGACTAAATGATGCTTAGACAGTAATAAATCTTATTTTTAAGTAAGTCTTTGTTTTGTTTCTCTTATTACCTTTTAGGACCTATCATTACTGATTAAGATCTTGATTTTTGCAACAGTAAGTAGATGTAGCAATGTCTAGTTTCAAGGCTGAAAGTAAATAATAGTTGCACTTAACATTACTGATTACAAATGGGTTAGTTAATTGAAATATTGATCAAAATATTTTAATTATGCGCTCATCCATATGAACTACTTTTACTAGGATCAATCTTGAAATTACTAAGTAATCTAGCTGTTATTAAACAAGGTGATGATTATGCTAACCATTCCATTGCATGGCCAGCATAATCACGACAAATGTAGCGACGTCTGGAGAATGTGACAGATAATAATCATAGAGTTAGTGCAATAAGAGAAGCGTCGTAGGTGAGTCACCCGTGTGCCATTTTACTAATTTTGTCACGTTGACAATACTGCTCAAACGAAGTACCTATCAAACACTTTTGGTTGTACTAGCAATGACAGCATTGCTAGTACAACTAAAAATGTTTGATACTTGGTAGACACCAATTCAGTTTTCATCAGTAGACTCGCATCTACCAAGTAGTCGGTGCCTTGGCTGCTGATTAAAATCTTATGTTAGTTCACCACATCGCCACGACGTTTCTCTTTTTGCAAAAACTCTTATCATAAAGAAGGATGCGCGAGCCCATACATACTACACCAGTCTCGATAATTTATGCAACCAAAAAAAATAATAGTAGGATGAAACCCATTAGAAAAGGAGGGGAATATTATAAAAATAAAAGGAAAAATAATTTACGGGCGATCCGAGTTCGGGAAGGGGTTGAGGGGGGGGTTTTAAGGGGAAAAAACGGTTTTTCTCGATTTCCGGCAAAACTAAAAGTCCTATCGAAAAAAGTCAAATAGCAAAGTTGTAGGTAATAAAAAGATCTAAAACTTTTTTATTGACACTTTTTTCACATAACCTCAAAATTTATGTGAAAAATCCAAAAAACCGAGTTTTTGGTTTTTTATTTTTATCTTTTACAATAATATTTTTTTTTAACAAAATTTGGTGAAAACTTACCTTTTTATGTCCCAAATACGCTGTAATTTATTTGATTAAAAATATTAATTTTTTTCACCTTATTTTGAATGAATATCGAAAAAACACCCTAATTTTCAATCGAAAATTCAACCGTCAAAATATCAGTTTTTTTCAAAAAGTTGGTATGTTTTCTGTTTATTGAAATCTCTACTTTCCGATGGTGGAAAAAAATATATATGTTACTATAGTAAATCTTCTCAGAAAATGCAAAAAATCGAAAATAAATATTAAAGAAATAAATGTCAAAATGTACAAAAAATATATATTAAAAATGTATAAAATATATATAGAAATCGGCCAAAAGTTTGTTATTAAAAATATATTTACGATATATATTTTATATATTTTTTATAGATTTTTAATATATTTTTTATGTATTTTGAAATATTTTTTTTTCATGGGATTAACTAAATTTGTTTGTCTAAAATTAAGGAGATTATTATTTTTCTATCTTGTACTAAAATATCATTTAATTTCAATCTTTAGGTTATGTTACGTTAAGCATACTATTTTTTAAAGTAAATATTACGATTTTTATGTTGGAGTTGATTGATACAGATATAAATATGAAGCATGATGCGTAGGAATGTAAATACTATCTCTATCAATCAACTCAAACATAAAAATCGTAATATTTTCTTTAAAAAATAGTATGCTTAACGTAACATAACCTAAAGATTGAAATTAAATGATATTTTAGTACAAGATAGAAAAATAATAATCTCCTTAATTTTAGACAAACAAATTTAGTTAATCCCATGAAAAAAAAATATTTCAAAATACATAAAAAATATATTAAAAATCTATAAAAAATATATAAAATATATATCGTAAATATATTTTTAATAACAAACTTTTGGCCGATTTCTATATATATTTTATACAATTTTAATAGATTTATAATATATTTTTAGTACATTTTGACATTTATTTCTTTAATATTTATTTTCGATTTTTTGCATTTTCTGAGAAGATTTACTATAGTAACATATATATTTTTTTCACCATCGGAAAGTAGAGATTTCAACAAACAGAAAACATACCAACTTTTTGAAAAAAGCTGATATTTTGACGGTTGAATTTTCGATTGAAAATTAGGGTGTTTTTTCGATATTCATTCAAAATAAGGTGAAAAAAATTAATATTTTTGATCAAATAAATTACAGCGTATTTGGGACATAAAAAGGTAAGTTTTCACCAAATTTTGTTAAAAAAAAAATATTATTGTAAAAGATAAAAATAAAAAACCAAAAACTCGGTTTTTTGGATTTTTCACATAAATTTTGAGGTTATGTGAAAATAGTGTCAATACAAAAGTTTTACATCTTTTTACTACCTACAACTTTGCCATTTGACTTTTTTCGATAGGACTTTTAGTTTTGCCGGAAATCGAGAAAAACCGTTTTTTCCCCTTAAAACCCCCCCCTCATCCCCTTCCCGACCTCAGATCGCCCGTAAATTATTTTTCCTTTTATTTTTATAATATTCCCCTCCTTTTCTAATGGGTTTCATCCTACTATTATTTTTTTTTCAATCTTTATTATTTTTAAAGGTTCTACTCTGGCCTATACCAGGACCTGTTATATACGAACAGACTAATTTTTCCTCACTTATTTTCTAAGAATGATATGTTCACCAATGTGATTTATGACGCTTCTAAAACTGTTCAAATATGTACAATTTGGCTAAAATTGAATATAAAATAAGAAAAAACATAAACAATTTTCAAGCTATAAGTACCTATTTATAGACATGTATACACACTAAAGATTATGGATTGCCAGGTTTGTTATGTTCAGAGTGCTAAAATGGTGCTCGATTTTAAAAACTTGATGTCATGTATTTTTAGTCAATATTGTCTCAATGATATTTATATTGATTTTTAAAACCGTGCATGTCATCTTGTCTGTAATATAAGATTACTTTTTGGAGTTCATCGATTTATAAGACGTTGTCACGTCAAAAAATCAATGTCTAGGACTGATATAAAAAGAAAATGAAAAATGGAATGATAAAGAAAATTCGGTATTCATCCATTTCATTAGCAAAAGTACAAGAACCGCAACTATAAGTTAAGAATATAAGTAATTTCGAATAAATTCAGCTCGGCTGCAGCCTGCGGATGCAGGTTGCGAATGGTGGTAGCACACACATGAGCCGCTGCTTGTATCCGCAGTCGGGCATGATTCCGATGCTGGTTGCCTACGTCGTACATCGCATGTACGTTGGACTTGTTTAAACAGGCTAACAACACTTGCAGCCGAGGCTCGGTAGCACATGCTGCTGCAGCCGTGTTCGGAATCTTTTTGTAGAAATTCATACGACTACGTAGATAACCAGAGCCCTTAGTCCAGGTTTTGTGTTGTTTACTTAAACTTTTGCGTTCGCGTGTGGCTCCATACATTTTGGTTAGTTCTTCATCGTTTCGGCCAGGGGCGCTGTACAAAAATGTATAGGGCAATATCGAACAGATGTAATTTCAATTTATGTGTAAACCTGGACTAACGCCTCAGTTGTGTAGCCACAGCCGGCCTAGTGCAGCTGCTGCAAGTGTAGTAAAGCAAGTGAAAGATTCGAATAGCACCCTTAAGGATTATTACGAGTAATATTAAAATTGCCACGAATTTCTCGGATAACTTCAACTACTGCTTTTTGTTTTTAGTAGTAAAGTTTATGATAAAAAGTACATATAAAAATAATAAGAATATTCTTTCTTTTTGATAATCTTTTAGTATACAAAAATGTATGTTTCTATAAAAAATTATAATAACACCTCAGTTTGTAAACATTACGGGCTAAAACGAGTTAACGCAGGATTATGTGCCAATAGTTAAAAAAGAAAATAATTATTACATCAACACGTCAACATTTCCAAAATTGCTAAGTCTGGATACCGAGAACGAAGTCTGGCAACACTGAATACGTCATCTGGTTGACTGAATTTGACATTTCCTTTTTTTTTGACAGCAACAGTAATAAAAGATTGTTTTTTTTTTTCAAATAATTCGCCCATTTTTGGACACTAAAGCCTTAAAGACCATACCGCCGCTTCTTATGTATGTAATACGTAATGTAAAAACAATAAAAAAATCATTGTAATTTTTCTGGTGGGTTAATTTTAATTTCAATTAGTGATATGAAAACAGCAAAAAATCCCTATATTTTTGAAGCACATATCATTTTAAGAAAATATGTTTGGTTTTTTACTAACAAAAAAAAATAAAAAATATTGACAGGTTAATTCCGTGCATCCTTCTTTGCTTCGTCACCTTTTCAAGTCGATAAAATTATGTCGTGTTGCGTATGCTAGCCGCTGCAGTCTTGCTAGTGTAATAAAACAATTCATCATCCCATCCACCAACCTCGACGAAAAATCTAGTAATCAATTCATAAATAAAACTAGGATTATAAATAGAAAAATTTAATTCTGTACAAAAAAGTATAAAAATACAAAACATAACACTAGTATCTACAAAACTATTCTATTAATTTAGGACTCATTTAGATGTTGTTATTGTTGCTTTGAGCTTGTCTGAAGTTTCCAATAGTTGACCCGACTCTCTGCAAAGGAAAAGTGATCTATTAAAGTAAATTAGCAAAATATATTTATAGTTTGAAATAGGAACTTAGTAACAATTTACTCTCAATAAACAGATACAGAAATTAATTCTAGAAATTATAGAAGTAATGTTGTGCCCTATGTGGTATGTATTACCATTTCAACAACTATATATGTAACGTAAGTTTGACTCCCTACATGTAGGAATGGATCTCCTCATTACTGATTTGATAAAACCAAGATATTTCGATCATTGCCCTATTGGCCATGGCCATTGAGGATATCAGTGTGGCGTCGGTGAGCGGCTCTTGAACATTTCAGTACGCGCGTCCCACGTCTGCGTAGGAGGGATTGAGGCTAGTTCCCTATCCGTAGTAGTGTAGTGTATCTGATCAGCTCGCAGGTGAAAGTGTTTCTTGCAGTCCTCGGCGCAACACAGGTTCGGGAAGCATCCGCCCTGGGCGCAGCATTTTCGAGAAGTAGTCTATGAGTCTAGAAGTAGTCTAGAGGTTTAAAAAGGATCGGACGGAGGTAGCACAGAATAGAAAGGAATTGGGGGAGACCTGTGCCCAGCAGTGGGACAGTACAGGTTAAATAAAAAAAATAAAAAAAGTTACACTGGGTCCATGTTACTGGGTTCTGTGGCTAAGGTTGTAAACGCCCGCGAGGAGTGCCAGCAAGCTGCGCTGTGGCAAGCGGCTGTGCTTCTTGCCGACCTCGGTGCAGTATTTTTAAGAAGTAGTCCACACAGGGCTCTGTAGCTAATGTTGTTAGGTTCCTGTGTGACGGCCGCGAACATTGTCAACAGGCTGCGCTACGACGGACGGGTGTGTCTTGCCGCTCTCGGCGCAGCACAGGTTCGGGAAGTATTCTACGTTAGTTTCTGTAGCTAGGGATTTAGGTACCTGTCCGACGCCCGCGAGTAGCGCCAACAGGCTGCGCTGTGGCGGGCGACAGTGCTTCTTGCCGCCTTCAGCACAGCACAGGTTTGGGAAGCAGTCTACGCTGGACGTGCACTTCCGCGGGAACAGGTCGTATTCCGGCGGCGCTGTGCATTGCAGGTACGACTCCAGCATTCGCACCGCTGCAATAGACAAACGTAAAACTAAATTGAAAAGCCCAAATCATACTTAAATAATATATTTAAGAACCAATTTGAAACATAATAATAATTTTTGTTCCGTAATTAATTTGAGTCTATAAGAAATCCCGTAATGATTATGGTTAAGTACGCCTCTCAATGGTGTTGGCACGAAGTCGAAGCAGGCGCGCGCCGTGCGGCAGTAGGAGCGCGTGCCGCGTCGGGGCAGCACCACGCGCCAGCAGTCGGCGTCCGTCTGGATCACAGATCAGGGAACAAGGTCCTTGATCTGTGGTCTGCATAGTAGTATTGTACATACGTCTGTCGATGGTGTTGGCGATGGGCACGAGGTCGAGGCGGGCGCGCGCCGTGCGGCAGTAGGAGCGCGTGCCGTCGGGGCAGCACACGCGCGGCCAGCAGTCGGCGTCCGTCTTACACGTCTGCACCTCGAACAGCAGCTCGCCCAGCGGCGCTGTCGGGCACTCGCGCGGGATCACGCCCAGCAAAGCTGCGGTTGTAAAAAGATCATCACTCTTCAGCGTGTCGATGGTCTAAATACATATATGTTCATATGAGTAGGTATTTATATGGTCTTTTCTCAGTGCTTCGCCACAGCCACTCCGCGAGGGCACGCATTGTATAGGTCCTGGAGTACAGGTTGGACACTGAGGGCATGAAAGCAGCAGGTGCTTCATGTTCTGTACCGGACTCTACACTCCATTATTGCAAAATTATCTTTATTGTCAGGATGTCAGGCTCATTTTTCATCACCTATTCTTGGTGAAATTACTTCTAGTAGGTACTTTATTCTTCAAAGACATGGCAGGTTGAGACATACCTTATATACAGGGTTATCCAGAATTGGTGTACTAAGCCGAAAGGAGGGGATTCAGATCATTATGACCAACTTTTACTATAAGGCCAACCCGGAATTCAAGAAAAAAAATCAGCTGTATCGTACATTTTGTCGATTCCGAGTTGAAATTTTGTATGGAACAGCTGATTTTTTCTCGAATTCCGGGTTAGTTCCATAGTAAAAGTTGTTTATAATGATGGTCTTAATCACCCCCTTTTAGCTTAAACCAAGGAGATAACCCTATATAGGTTTTGTGATCTGAACTTACGTTGATGCGACACTGGCCGTGGAGTGGGCTTGGGCGCCGGCACACCCTTGACGCAGCGTCCGTCGCAGCAGACCTGGTCAGGCCCGCTGGTGACGCGGCACTGGGAGTTCTTCTCACACGGGATGGGGAACAGCAGCACCGGCGCCCGCCCCGGCTTCGGACACACCAGCTTCTGCGCCTTGCCTGCGCTCGAGTAATCCTCGTTATACACGTCTATGGTGTTGTGCGTGTGAGAATACCTTACGTCACTCGTTATGTCATAGCCTACGGACAATGGGCCTAGTTCAATAACAGGGCAGTGAACTGCTTGACCTTCCCTAAGTTGCGCGGCGTGGCTTGCTCACTTTATATTAGAATGCACCGTATGGTATTTGGTACGATCGCTTATCTGCTCTTGCCACACCTAGAACTGAAAGCTGTTTGTATCGACTATCGACCTATAGAAGCCTCGGTTACCTACTAGGTACTATTTAGTAGGTAGGTACAACTAATATCCTGTAAGTAATTGTGTTATGTAAACTAATATACACAACATTTTGTGTTCAGGATACATCAATACAAAGAAAATAGTTACTACACCCGGTATCTATTACAACAAATTATACCTTCACAATCGAATAACGTAATTATCTGCCATGCACATTGCACATTCATTAAAACATCCGTTGTTTCTGATTTCATATTACTTATTCAAAATCCGAATCGGAACTCGAGGTATATCAGCATACAGGGTTGTCCAGAACTGGTGTACTGAGCCGAAACGGGGTGATTCCGACACATCATGTTCATAATGATAGTCTGAATCAACTCCTTTCGGCTTAGTACACGAAATTGATAGAAATGAATACTGAACATAAAAAACCGGACAAGTGCGAGTCAGGCTCGCACATAGCGGTTTCCGTACAAATCCAGGAAATTCCACAAAATTGGGAAGTAAGTTGTTAAAATCTCTATAGGTACTACCATCGACAAAAAAGTTTTTTTTTTTTTACTTTTCTCGTCATACTTACATTGAAAATTCTACGTTGTTATTATAATTAAAAATCTGTTTTAGCATGTGCTAATGAAGTTCTTTTATATGATACCTTACATGACTTTGAATTTTGAACCCATATTTTGTGAATTTTGAGGCCCTATTTTTATGTGATTTAAATAAAAATGTAGTTTTCAGATTTATTCCTATATGTGTACTTTGAGACATTGCTTCTCGCCAAATTTCATAGTTCTATGTCAACGGGAAGTACCCTGTAGGTTTTGATTTTTATGAGTGTAGAAATATGCGGTTTTTACGACATAAACGCCTCTAACTTTTTTAAATGATAACTGAGAAGTTTTTTTTTTACACAATTGCAAGAAACCATAGATATACGTATACAGTTTAAATTTCAACTCTATATCTTTATGCGTTCCCGAGATAAAGAGTCTTGAGATACACACAGACGGACAACAAAGTGATCCTATTAGGGTTCCGTTTTTTCCGTTTGAGGTACGGAACCCTAAAAAGGCCTAAGTACAAAAAAAGACGTGTTGTTTTTATTACTTTATATTTTATATGGTATACTGAGCGCCACACAAATTGAAAGATGGGAAGTTAGCCGCAGAGAGCTGCGCAAACGCCAAAATATAGACGTTAACGGGTGCCACAGAGACGAGACGCCGGCGCACACCCGCCCGCCAACCTCGTGCCTCCCGCGCGCTCCCTACGCCCGAGCTCACTACTTCGCCATTTGTATAGGCATTTTGCACACATGCACAATAATTAGCGAATGACGGCGAAGTGATCTGCGGCTAACTTCCCATCTTTCAATTTGTGTGGCACATACTGTAGTAGGTATGTTGAACGTACTCCCAAATAAAGTAATAATAATAATCGGCCAAGTGCGAGTGGGACTCGCGTACGAAGCGGTTGCACTAAATATTCTGTGAATATTTCAATCATCTAGGTACTTCTACGTGTCAATTTTATTAATATCAAGCGAAAAACGGCTAAAAATTCAGGTTTGTTGTATGGGAGCCAACCTTAACAATTTATTTTGTTCTGTTTTCGTTTGTTGTTATAGCGGCAACATAAATACGTCATCTGTGAAAATTTCAACGTTCCAGCTATCACCGTTCATGAGATACAGCCTAGTGACAGACAGACAGACGGACGGACAGCGGAGTCTTAGTAATAGGGTCCCGTTTTAACCCTTTGGGTACGGAACCCTAAAAAAGTCTAAGTACCAAAAAAAATAGTTTCGTTTTTATTACTTTTTATGGTAGTAGGTTGAACATATTACCAAATACAGTAATAATAAAAACGAAACACGTTTTTTTTACTCAGACCCTTTTTTATGTCCTGTAATCAAATATTCTGACGTCAATTCTGATTACTCACTTGATTTGGCCGGAGCGCTAGTTTTTACTGTGGTCGCTTCCGTCCTCTGTATAGGTAAGAGTTGCAGGAACGGCTGCAGCAGCGGGATCTCGGTCGTGGTCGGTTTCTTCGTGGTCGGCCGGGGCGTCGTCGTCGTCGTCGTGGTGGTCGTCGTCGTCGTCGAGCTGGTGGTACTTGGAGTTGTACTGCTTGTCGTCGTGCTGGGTGTGGTCGTGGTCGTAGTTGTGGTCGTGGTCGTGCTTGTGGTCGTGCTAGGTGTTGTAGATGAGGTGCTAGTGCTTGTGAGTTCGCTAGTGGGCTCTACGCTACTCGGGCTCGGCTGGCTCGTGGGTCTACAACAGCGAAACCAGCGCCGTGTGAATATGGCACTGGCTGTATACGTCGAAGCAAACTTAATGGCGTCTGTGAAGTTAACTACAAGCTGCCTAAAACCCCACCCGTCTCCCCTGCTGACGTATAGTTTCTACTGCGCAACAATTCGCCATTACGTTTGAATCGTATTGTACTAGGTATTCATGAATGGTGGAAGTGCTAGCTTATGTTATGGACGAGTTATATAGCAGGTACTTATGGTAGTTAGACACAAAAATGCGGAGTAGCACATAATATAGGTACCTACATATATACAGATTCCGACGAATAAAATTGAAACATTTAGCAACGATAAGGGTTTTACCGCACAAATATATCTCAACCAGCTGTTAGAGAATATGTGGAGTACCTAGGCACCAAAATAGAATAAAAATCATCTATCTAACGAATTCCGTTACATTTCAAGTTATTTGTCGGGCTCTGTGCAAATAGAATTATACAACAAATTACACAATTAAAAACAAATACTACATCACAATAATTATTACGTCACTCTGTGTTGCTTATAATTGAGCACCGCAACTAGACGCATCTAAGGCCTTAGTGAGAGATTGCACGTAAACAAAAACTACAGTGGTTTTCGTATGGCTCCATACATTTTTGTAAAGCGTATAGGCCGAATCAAAATTCTTGGCGCCTGTGATGTTACTAACAAGCTGCGGATAACGCAATCCAGATAGAAGCTTTACTTTTTTTATCACATATATAACAGGGTTATTTCTAATCAATTAGCATCCTTTTAGGGGATTATTCTGTAAGTACATCTATACTAACAACTTTTGTTCTGCGACTTTTGTCAAAACTAAAAAAATATATTGTTGTTCCATAGAAAAAATCGTTCACCCGCGAAAAAAATGTATGGAACAGCTGATATTTGAGAGTTTTGACAAAAGTCGCAGAACAAAAGTTGTTAGTTTTAATGTACTTACAGAATAAGCCCCTAAAAGGATGCTATATAATTTATTAGAAATAACCCTGTATATGGCCGAAACGAGGAAGAACAAAAATGTATGGAGCCACAAGAAAACTATAATAGTTTTCGTTTACTAAGGCATGTAGCTAGTGTAGGTATCTATGTATTTCTATTTTAATAGTTGCCTTGGCCAAAAGTATTAGGCACCTTTAAAAAACTAAAATGCATCTTTACTACTTAACCAATAACTGAGTGCCTATCTTAAATGACTTACCGGGGTCATAAATAACTTAGAATATCAAGCGGCTCTTTGTTAAGGTCATAAAATACCTGGTGACCTGGTGGATTCGGTTTTCTTTCGGTCTTATCAGTCAATGTTTGGTCACTTGTGTCAAGTAAACAAGCTTTCATTTCTGTTGATGTGATTAAATTGACACCTAATTTTGCTAAAAATGCCAAAAACGAGTGAAATTAGTTTAGAAGATAGAGTGAAAATACAGGGTGCTTAATACTTTTGGCCAAGGCTGTACTTTATAAAAGAGCCACCTACCTAATAGCCAATAAGATTTACCTTGCACAATCAAACATCTTTTATTTTCAAGAAATGAAAGTAAATATAACTACTAATAAGGAACTGGGTGTCTATTATGTGTTACGTCAACGGCTGAACTCACTGCTTCAGTCAGAATCACAAAATGGTTATGAGAAAAGCGCGTTGAAAACGTTTTGAATTTTAAGTGTTATCTCAGTTGGTATTACACTTCCGTACCGGATGGCGAGCTCGAAACTGCAATGACCGTGGGTTTTTTTTTATCGCAAATAAGTCCGCACTTGACCACTACCACTCGCCTGACAGTAAGCGACGTTGTGGTCGAAGACGTAGCAGTATAATGTATGTTTCAAACTCTAGTGAGTCTCTGTATTTTTCGGCAGTATTATATTCCTAGCAAAAAAAATGCTAAGTCGATGTTTCTTAGGCCGTAGCGATCAGAGACGTAGACTCAAACCGCTTAGTACGATCGAAGGAAAATCGAGCTCAATGTAAGCAAGAATATATCACTAGGAAACATCAACACTATCTATTGTAAGACTTCGATTTTTTCGTTTCGTGAATTTTTTATCCGTATCTTGCCTAGTAAGTGTTTAGTGATTTATTCTGGGATATATCCGTTGTGTAGAGAAATATTGTGGTAAATTTTTACTATAGGACCAAATCCGAAATCACGAAAAAATACCGGAAAAGTGCGATACAGGCTCGCAGACCGAGGATTCCGTACAAATCCAGATAATTTTACAAAATTGGGAAGTCAGATGTTAAAATCTTTATACTATAATCATCGAAAAAAAAGTTTCTTATTTCACTTTTTCGTCAAACATCGAAAATTACACATTGTAAATAATTACAAACCTGTTTTAGCATGTACTAATGAAGCTCTTTTATATGATACCTTACCTGATACAATTTACTCACTTTGAATTTTCAACCCATATTGTTTGAATATATGTATAATAGGCCCTATTTTTTTGTGATTTAAATAAAAATGTACGGTTTTCAGATTTATTACTATATGTGTACTCTGAGACAATGCTTCTCGCCAAATTTCATAGTTCTATGTCAACGGGGTGTACCCTGTCGGTTTTGATTTTTGTTAGTGTCGAAATATGCGGTTTTTTACGACTTAAATGGCTCTAACTTTTTATACGATAAATGAGAAGTTTTTCTTTTACACAACTGCCAGAGACGATAGATATACGTATATAGTTTCAATTCGAAATCATTACGCGTTCCCGAGATAAAGAGTCGACATACGGACAGACGGACAACAAAGAGATCCTATAAGGGTTCCGTTTTTTCACTCTGAGGTACGGAACCCTAAAAAACAGTTGTTTCACACAAAAAGTTCATAGACTCGACGAAATTTATGTTACAAACAACTGTTTTCGCAATTTCGGTGTTGGTCCCATTGTAAAAGTTGGTCATAATGCCCGTACATTGGTATCCTAGAATATGTCCGTCGCCTAGAGAAACTTAATAATTAATAAATAAATAATTTATTTGAAACTAATAACAATAAGCTGATCATAGTATTTTAGTCATAACCAAATTAACATAAAAATAACAATTTAATGATATTGAATATACTAGATTTTATACAATTACAACTATATCAGCACCGTCACGCCAGGCTTTCAAAACTAAAACTAAGAATTGGCTTGTTGAGCAAGCATTTTATAGGCTGGAGGATTTTCTACCAAAAGTAGAGTAGGTAGTTCAATTCAATTTCACATTGAATCAATTTTTCAAATTGAATTGAAATTGAGTAATTGAGTGGTAATTAAATGTATGTATGTGATGTTTGTTTTTAATTTCATTGTTTATAATTATTTTTTGAATTCAATTGTTGTTTTTTATAATTTTTCATAACGTAGACTATTTTATAATTATTTTTTACATTTTATTTTATTTTTTTAATTGATATAATTGTGAACTGTACTGAAAGATTAATTAAGTTGACATGTAACATTTATCTGTTATGAATAAAAAGTATATGAGTATATAAGATTATTTTCAAGATACTAGTATATGTAGTTGCATTTGAATATTCAAGTATGAATTAATTTTGACTTTATTATCCATCATTATTTATTCTCTAGCCGCCGCTGTAGGATTCCCTGTGTCGCTGTGGCTAGTTCCTTTCCAAACTTTTCCAAAAGTGCTATGTTAAGTGTTTACAAACGATCTGTTTAAACTGTGTTCTAACTTTTTAACCGACGTCCAAAAATGAGGAGGTTCTATGTTCGTCTGAATGTATTTTTTTTGTGTATGTTCATCGATATTTTCGCCAATTGTGGAACCGATTTAACAAAACTTTTTTTTTGTTCGAACTAGGGTACACCTACTCCCCGGGTACCTATTATAAATTATTATAAATTATTAAAAATAATTATTATTATATTAATCATTAAAATTTTATCGAAATCGATACATTTTTTGAAAAATCAACCATAGATACTTAATGTAAAAATTGTGTACATCATTTTGTACAGGATTAAGAAATAATTTTTGACCGACGAACCACCGGAGGAGGTATACAATTCGACGCGTATATATATATTTTTTTTTATGTATAACCACGCATAACTTTTTTCATAGTAGGCCGATTTCAATAATTCTTTTTTTATTGGAAAGAGTATACTTCGAAATTGGTCCCATTCAAATTTTATCGAAATCGGCTGATCCATTTTTGATAAATCAACAATAATGTGAAAAATGCTACATCGATCCATGCGAAATATTTGCGAATTCTATACACGGGTGAAGTCGGTCATGCTAATTTTTGCAAAAAATAATCTTGTATTCCTATTGTTCCTTTACATACCTATTGTACTTCCGGGAAACAAAGTCGGTGTTCTAACTGCATCATATTATGAGAGTCAGTAGTCAATCTAAATTAAAATTAGGCACACTGATTGCCTCTAGCAATAAGTAGGTATTTCGTCATATGCCTTAGCTGTTAGCTGTTATAGTAAGAAGTCGATGTGCTATTAAATTGCTGGTTGCTAAAGAAAAAAATGTGAATGGTGATGTGCTGATTTCGAAATTAATATTTTACTAAACAAGGAAGCAAGAAGATTTATTTTAAGTCGGTCGCCATCTGCAGACTAATATTCCTAAGTCTGTTGCGCTATGAATATTTACGACATTAATTAACTTTGCTTAATAGAGACACAGTGTTAATTAATAACTGCTCTTATCCTGAGTCTTCTCTTTAAAACAAGTTTAAATCAACATAATGTACATTCAAATAAAAATCTGTAAGTACCTACCTATAAGTATATGTATTTTTAGGGATGCTTTAGGATTTTAGAAGAACAACGCAAATATTAAATGGAAGTAAGTACCTAATTGTCTGGTTCGTAAAATTACTACTAGAGTAGAGTGGGAAAATATTCGATATTTTTATTATCATTTTACCAAAATACAGGCTTTTGCTTCCTAATGGTACTTCAGGTTGGTCCCATAATAAAAGTCCTTCGTAATGATTAGTATAATTATACATCTCTAAAAGGCCTTGCAAAGACGCAAACCACAGGTTCTATAAAGTAGGTATCCCCTTTTAGCCGTCTCCCTCCTCGTAGTAAAGTTGCAAAACAGATATTATATACATAGGGTTATCTGCATACCTCGTACTAAGCGGAAAGGGGGTGATGTAGACCATTATTATGAACAACTTTTACTATGGCGCCAACCCGGAATTTCAGAAAAAAGCAGCTGTTCCTTACAAAATTGCAACTTAGAATCGACCAAATGTATGAAATTGCATTTTTTTTCTCGATTTCCGGGATGGCCCATAGAAAAAGTTGTTCATAATGAATTAATGATGATCTGAATCATCTCCTTTCGGTTTAGTATACCTTTTAAGTATAAAGGTTTTAGCTTTTACGGATAAAGGGAAAAAGCGTCGCGAACGAAAGGCTGTCAATCAATTCAACGGCAATCCTATTTTCTCCTACACTAATTTCATGTTGTAACTCTATAATCAATTCATAGATACCTACTAAAATAAATTTACACGAAAAAAAGTTGCGCATTTTCCCTAAACTAGGCTCTCAACGGGAAGGTGCATTATTAGAGTTAATAATTGCTCAATTCGAAAGACATTACCGGCAGTAGTGGCCCTGAGTTTGTTTTACGGTCTTGTACCTTTAATATTTGAAAGTAGTGCCCACTTAGATTTAACTAGATATGATTGGTTTAGCGACCGCCTGGTTAAGGAGGTTTTATATGCCAGTTTTACATCTCGCGCGCGCATTTTTTTTTTAATGACTTAGAGCTGTTGGCCTCTGAGGCCTCTACAGCTTATCGGACTTGGGCGAGCGCAGAAGGCGGCTGAGCCCTAAGATTAGGTTATAGGGTGACTAGCGCAAGGGCACCTGAGAAGGTACGGACCTCGGCTTGGGCCGTCACCCGGCGGGGGAGATCAGACTTGCCCGGGCACCCCAGAAGGGGTGTGCCCTGTGGCCCTAATGGGTTGAACTGGTTCATTATTTGGAGAGAATCTAAGCGATCTTCTAACAGATCCTGAGGGACCTCGCCGGCGGGGTCGGTGTATGTCTGTGTGCCTTTGGTAACCGGCGCCTATACCAAATACGGAATACTTCCTGTTGCAGAGAGCTGTCGGATCGGGCGCGCGCGCTATCTCACATTAAGGCAATTGTGAATCGCGAACTTGGCCATACAAAAAATAATAACCTGTTATATGCCTCTGAATATTATCCGATTTGGATGACTTTTTTTAAAAATAATCAACACTTCAACCGAAGTCGTTTTCAGTTTTTTAAATAACTTAGTAGATCCGAAAATCGAAAATTACAGTTTTTTGATATTTTGTTTTGAACCAAAATATACTTACCTATGTAACGATTTCAAAACAATGAATATCAATTGTTTTATAATTGCTAAATATTTAATAGGGTTTTTAGAAATTCAATACCTACTATGTATTCAAACTTACTAAGAACCTTTTCAAAGAGTGCATTGATCTAAGTCGGCGTGCTTCATCTTCGACAACTAAGTATGCTTACCATCAGGCGAGCCGGTGGTCAAGCAGACTTATTCAAAAAATGTGTGAGTGAAACTTACATTTGTGGCAAAGACAGTTTCAAAAAAGGAACTGTTTTTGGGAACCCTTATTTGAAACTGTCAATGAGTTGCGGCCGGTTGAAAATCCGTTAAATAGATATAGAATGGCTTACCGGCCGCGCGGTTAATTTAGCCAGTGTCCTTTTACGTCAAGATACATTTTAATAATCATAAGGACTTGCAGCTGAACTGCATATTAGTAAAACAACATAAATATGCAGCATACTAATTAGGAACTTGTAATGTTTAGAACATTTCCTAGAATGGTAGTTGCTTGCGAAACAAGGTGATTAAAAAGGTAATTCTATTTTTTTGGAGGCATAATTTAGTTCTCAGTGCAGTTTTTGGAAGTGTAATCTAGGTCATACAAAGAGTTGTGTAGGCAACTGTGATAGGATACTTAATTCTTAGTCCTAACTATAGTGGAGTATGAAATATGAATGCATTTTCACCAGTGAGAAGTTGCATGTTGTCGAGAGTTGGAAACGTATTTTCTGTTTTGTTCATTACTTCATTTAAAAGATCAAGAAAGTTTAGAGCAATCATTAATAATTAAGTAGTATAATGAAAATACTGAAAAACCGCCTCCATGTCCATTATCTTTAAATATAGTCATAGATAAATTATGAATACCTAATTTATCTATGATATAGTGTATAAATATCCACTTCAAAACATCTACTCTAGATTTCTAGATATTAGGGTCGCTTATTAACAGACTCGGCGTACCTACTATCAGAGAATATAAGCAGTGTCCTTGATTTCTGATATTTCTAGGGTTCCTTATTGACAGATATGTTAAGGGGGGGAGGGGGGGGGGGGGGGGGGTGGGGGGGGGGGGGGGGGGGGGGTAATACCAGAGAATATACCTAGGTAAATTTTCACAAAGTTCAACTTCTAACATAACTATAAAAATGTCTACAGCAAAACGATCGGACAAATAAAAGCTATCAAGCAAGAAGCCTGACTTACAGCTTGATCGGCGCGGCTCTTACGCCCTTGGTGCAGACTCCCTTACAGCATAGATGCTGGCTGGTCATCAGCTTGCACTCGGAGTGCTTCCGGCATGGCAGAGGGAACAGGTCCAGCCAGCCGCTCGTCGTGCGCACGGCGGGGCACGCTAGCGACTGACTCTCCACTCCTGGAACAATAGAACCGATTGTTATAACATTGTTATCTGATCTAGAAAGAAATATAATTTACTAGCGACCCGCCCCGGATTAGCACAGGTGTGTTCAACATATATGACCAAACGGATCAGACCAAATCCGTTGCGTAGTTTTAAAGATATACGCACACATAGGAACATACAGCTGTCTGTCTCTGGAAGCGACTTTGTTTTTAACTATGTAGTGATATTCTTCGCATCCAGAGGCGATGAGAAATGACGAACACAATTCTGTTCCGCACAGGATCTTGACCGGGTATACTTCGACTGTTACTGCACTCTGACATAATTATGTCAGAAATTTCATGACTGGTGTCAAGGTGTCATGTACAATACATGCGTAAGTTAGCTTAGCTTGTCTCGTTATTTAATCCTGTAAAAAATGGTTAAAGAAGCCTGAAATTATATTTTATAGAAAGAATAGAAATTATTACAGAGCTTACAGAGTTTTCAAATATAAGACCTATTTCGTCTCTCCACGAAACTTTTCGTGGTTTCGTAACTTTAAAGGAACCCCAAAAAAAAGGAGAGCTGTCGTTGTCCACCAAGGAAGTTTAATACGAGTGGTCCTTTCCTTTTTTATTTTCGTTTGGTTTCCGTTTTATAAAAATTAAATAAAGAAACATGTAACAATACGATTGAGATATGGCGGGAAAAGTGTCGCGTTCTTCACAAAGAGGCAGCTTTGAGCGCGGATGTTTAATTACAACATATTCCTGAATGTTCACGTTTCAGAAAAAGTCACACAATCAAACGTTTTCTTCTTTCAAATATTAAAAAAACGCATTGAGTAAAAACGTAGGTACTACCTATTTAAATACATAAGAATAATTATCTTAACTTACGTAACTACATAATGAGAAGCATAGCTCGTTGATCGTTCCCTTAAGTACAGATAGCGGTTACGTTATGCCATAAAGTATCTCTAAGAAAATATATCTCTTTAGGGTCTCGTACCCAAAGGGTAAAAACGAGACCCTGTTACTAGACTTCGCTGTCCGTCCGTCTATCGGTTACCAGGCTATATCTTATGAACCTTTATGCACTTTAGTTACCTACTAGAAAAATGATCTAACTATAATGAATAGAATTAATTACTAATTATCGGCTACATTATCCTTCTCGCTTAAACGTGTATACTGAGCGCTACACAAATTGACGGATGGGAAGTTATGCGCAGCGTTCTGCGCAAAAGCCGAAATATGGGTACGCGCGGTAGCCAGAGAGACAAAATGCCGGGGCACACCCGCCCGCCAACCTCATGCCTCCCGCGCGCTCCCTGCGCCCGAGCTCACTACTTCGCCATTTGTATAGGCATTGTGCACACATGCGCAATAATTAGCGAATCACGGCGAAGTGTCATCTGCGGCTAACTTCTCATCCTTTGATTTGTGTGGCGCTTTGTTTAACATAGCATCATAGCTATCTCGCTCTATCACATCTCCTTTTCGCTGGGTGTCGTTTTTCGGCCGCTGCACTGTTAAATTTATCCGAATTTTTGAGCGCCAACCAGCATTGATGACTTTAGTTAGATTTGATATTTCAAAAAAAAAAACTAAAAAGTGGTGTAGATTGAAAAGTAGCTAGTGTTGCACTATTTCAAAATCTTAACTAAATGGGCCATCTTTTGATGTAACTTGCCTTGCCGAGTAAAAATTCGGTGATATTTTTTTTTAAATTATGGCTTGAAGAAACTATGCTACTTTAAACTACCTAACTTAGTAATATTTTATGCTTGATTTGTAACTACGATTCATTGGTACGTTTATTAAGGGTCATGTTAGTGAAAAAAATCACCATAAAATTTGTGGTCACAGTACCTAAAAATATGGTTCAAGGTATTGCTTTTCTCCATTTTTTTATTTTGGCTGTTAAAATTGAAATAACCAATTGGTTTTTTTTTATATTTTTCCCGGGACTGGTGTGACCCCTCCTCTCACCCCGTGCCGGCTTGACGTTGAGTTCGGGGACACCCTGTATAGACACGTTAAGTAGCGCTCTCTACCGCCTATACGCAAAGCAGACTTAGAAGTCAACTCTGTAATTAATTTCCTGTCTCTTGCTACGATATTAAAAGATTGTAATTAGTGTTCTAGCCGTCTTGTGTAACTGCGAAGTGGACAGTTAAACCAAGAGCGAATCTACCAGTAGGTAGGTATATGTTAGACTTTTATTTAGACGCATTCAAAAACACCAAAAAAGTACTGTACAAGAAAAGGGTTAGTATAAAACCTAAATATTATAACATGTGTTTTAAAATTATAAATAAGCACACCAATGTTTGGGGGTGGAGACTCGTGCATGACGGCCGTCGAAAAATAAGTGTTTAGCGCTGTGTTCACTCAGAACTTTATTTCCAATTTGTTTTGGTTAACTAATTGACGGATTAATTATAATATTTTTAGGCATTATGGGTGTCGAACATCGTATTGCAAGCCGTACAATGCAATCATTTGTCTCTAGTTGAGCGTTTATTTATAAGAGAAATATTGACAAGGAAGTATAAAAGTACCTAGTAGATATTTTTATTTTAATTTAAAAAAGAACCCTTAAAAATATAACTTGTGTAGAGCTACAATCTCTAGTTATTATTTTTTGTCTTTATGAACAGTGTTGCAATAAATAAGCCTATTTCCGCGTTTGGCTTAATCCAGTATTACAAAACAAAACAATAATTGTAAAGAACACAAGCTGCCCTTCGTTTGTAGGTACTAAGTCGTCATTATGAGGCCAACTGCGAAATCAAAATGTTTTATACAAAAAAAAAATATTGACTCCTGACAAAATATACCCATATTATGGCAGTTAATAAACCAGTTTAAAATATATAAAATAAAGGACATGTCCATAAAATGTATGGAGGCTGGTATAATAATAATCAAAAATTCTAACCACAACACTCGTTACATTTCGAGAAAGTTCATATTTTTCTGAGTCTATTACAACAGTTAAAAACAAAAAAGAGACCTCCGATTTTTTTAAAATTAATTTTGAATTTATTAGAATAAATAAATATATTTGGCTTAATAGGTAGTTTATCTCTAGCATCCCTGATGAATTAACGTCCTAATTGTTAAATAAAAGCATTTTTGCCAATTAGACACACTTTTAAAGTGTTTTTATGTCACATTGTATCTACTAACTGGTCACACTGGTAGGTTATAATTTTTAATTTTAGCAAATTAAGTGATGAATGTCGAAGAATCAGCTACGAATGCAATAGATAAAGTAAATTTTCGCGATTTCGCAGTTGATCCCATAGTAAAGATTGTTCATTTTGTTGAGCATATACCGTATAGATACCTACTTACACTTCTAAAAGTATCTGAACTTCGCGAAACTACCTCGTAAATATAATATTTCTGACCTCTCTATAAAGCTACTGCGCAATGACTCGCCTCGTGTTCACAGCCGCCTTTAGTTTTGAATCGTATTATATAGGAGTTATGAGTTTAAGGACATTAAGTTTTTTGTTTATTACAAATATTTATATAAATATGTATTACAGCATTGTAATGTCCCTTGTTTTCATCAGAGGCCAAGGACGACAGACAGACGGTGGATTCGGAGTAGATAAGCAACACGCGGAGTCAAATGTCGGAGGTCGCGGGCGTCGTGGCTGTTGGAAATACAGCTGTATGTAGGCTAACCACCGGCGGTGGTGTTGCTATACTTACCGAGATTTTATCTAACAATTTTGGAGGAAATTTCGTCCTTGGAAAAAATAATTTGGTTAGGAAAACTTTTGAAGAAAAGTAGGTAGCGTGCTTTGGTGTATTATGTCTAAAAAACTCCAATGTGCGTTCCTGAGCTCAAATAAGTACCTGTTCATCTCTATCAAACTTCTCGAGCATCATCAAATAATAACAGATAAGATTTTGGTTACAAGCACCCAAGTAGGTATACAGGGTATTTCTAATCAATTAGGATCCTTTTAGGGGCTTATTCTGTACATCAAAACTAACAACTTTTGTTCAACGACTTTTGTCAAATCTCAAAAAAAAGTTGTTGTTCCATAGAAAAATGTCTTTCACCCTCGACAAAATGTATGGAACAGCTGATTTTTTTAGAGTTTTGACAAAAGTAGAAGAACAAAAATTGTTAGTTTTGATGTACAGAATAAGCCCCTAAAGGATGCTAATTGATTAGAAATAACCCTGTATAATATAAATAATGTTTACTTTTTCAAATTAAGATCATCGGACTTTTTAATATTGTAGATACCTACTATTTTAATGTACCAACATAGCCCAGCGAATGGGTCAGTTGCAATTGCAGTGGGCAGTGCACATAGCACGCAGAACGAATGACTTCTGGGATCGAAACGTTATCGAGTGGAGACCACGTACCTACAAGCGGATAGGATATCCACCCACTAGATCGACGGTCAGACGACCGCACGATCACGCTGAACACAAACCAACAGGTCTTATTGGAAACCTACATGAAAGGTCTAAAGTTCAGCTGTGGACTTGCTTTGTCTGAAATGATGAAATTATACTTATTACTCGTAATTTTGGGTAAAATATATTGGGGTAACTATACCTGGCAACCCTGACCCGCGGTTAATGAGAGGTGGCGTGTTATGGGCGTTTCGCAACATGAGATACACCTACAGTCATACAGCTTCATGTGCAACATGCATCATCTATACATAAATGCCTCCTTCAGATTCGCAATAAGCTATTTGTACAATATGTCTAAGACTTATCTACATTATAAAGTCGTTAGCATTATAGTAGAGCATCTAGCGTGGAAATCGTAGATTGAAAACCTGCCAGTCATAGTCCGTTATTTAACATCTTCATAAATCATGGATCTAGTTAAACCTATTACTCTGTTCATGTTCACTCAGATCTGTGCATGCTACAAACATTGTTCCGGAACAATATGTACACCCACTAACGCTTGGTAGTTGAATAAATAACCAGCAAGCAGGTATGTAGGTAGAGAGCCGTGGTGGTCTTGTGGTAGTGACCCCCGTCTTACAATCGTCAGGTCGTGGGTTCAAATCCCGGTCCCGTACCAATGAGTTCTTCGTAATTTATGTACGGAATTTAACACCAATACCTTTTCGGTGAAGGGAAACATCGTGAGGCAACCTGCATACGTCCGTAGAAGTTCGATGGCGTATGTACCAACTCGCACTGAGCCAACGTGGTGGATATGGCCCAATCATCTTTCGTGGATAGGCCTACGTCAGTACCTTAGTACCCAAAAGGTCTGTGCAGGAAAGCTCTACAATTACAACATTCTTTTGAATACTTATGGAGCGATTTGTTATCGGTTTTAAATACCAATGAGCTGACCAGGGCGAAGCCTATAGCTGCAGGAGCTAAGTTGGCCGGCAGATTAGTGACTAATATTATATTATTATAAACTTTTACTCATTGGCTTTTACTGGACTTTAGATCCGTCTTTGCCGATAGATACAGCACAAATTATAAAGTTACAATTTTATGAGCAAAAATTATATTGTAATGCTAAAATTGTGAACTAGTAAATATTTTTCCCCAATAGCCTGTCAATCGTCCACTGCTTGTGTTATTCATCGTCATCATCAATCTATTATCAAGCCTTGTGCCATTGTTCCCTACTGTTTGTTAAAAATAATATTGTGGCTCAAATGTGAACAAGTCTGAAGGTGGTAGGTAGTATAGCAGCACTAATATTGTTCTTTTAGTAATTGCACAGAAGTTAAAATATTTTACTATGGAAATTAACGTGGTTTTCACACATTTTATACTATATATAACGGGACTGAACTCACGTGTGGGAATAGTCGTAACGACTATAGTTTCGGTCGCATTCGGCGACCTTTCTCAAGTTGGCGAGTGCTAGCACGCGGAGCCGTCTCGCAATGCACTGGAATGCGACCGAAACTATAGTCGTTACGACTATCCCCACACGTGAGTTCAGTCCCGTTATATATAGTATAAAAAGTTAAAATATCTCTGCTTCACTGTTAGTAGAGGTACCTTGAAATTAATAAACATCAAGATTATATTTACAAAATACATATTAATATTCACAAACACAGACTACTATAGATACTACTTCACAAATAATAATTATAATATGTTCAGTTTTCCACAATAGCAAAAAAAAAAACCAAAAACCAAAAGAAGATCGCATTCCAAATTTTAAAGGTACGCGCGGTCGCTGCGCGGAGGTCGGTAGGTACCGATGGCGGCCGCGAAGGTTCGCTACAGTAGAGCAAAATCGAGAGATACCTACTTGTAACAAGTAGTACTCGCAGTCTTAGGTAGGCATAACAAGTTACTTGTTATGCCTACCTAAGACTGCGAGTACGATCAAGAAGGCTGTGAAAGATATTGATAATGGACCTTAATCCATAATTGGCATACTTATATTATGCTTAACCTACTCATACCAGTATACTCAAACACATAATCATTTGATATTCGGTAGTAAGGCGCATTATAACGCTTTTTACAGTGACCTTTTCGTTACATTAAATTGTTACGACCTCTAGTAGGTACTTATCAACCTAACCTACTTAAAATGAACATAATTAAATACAATGCATCGGAGCCTTGAGCTGGACCTAGATTTAAATATTTTAAACCTTGTTACAGCAGTTAGAAAAATTAATAAATCTGTCTGAGTCGTCTTTGCTGAAGTTTTCTCTAGACGGCCTTCGATTATGTTCATAAAGCGCGTAATTTCGCGGTTGGATAGATGTATAAGGTATTTAATTGTTCGCTAATTGGTTAACTTGACAACTATGTTTCAGTTTTCTAATTGTTTTCGTGATAGATATATCGTAGGTATATATCTCTTGGTTGATGTCAACAAAAGGTAACGTAACGTGCTAAATATATGTTATTTCCGTGAATTTCCTTTGGAATAATTTTATTTATGACCTTATAATTAAATAAAAACCGATTTAAGTTATAATAATGGAAAATAAACACCTATAATTCAAATTCTTCACAATTTTTAAAACAACTAAAACTTAACTTGGTAGTTGGACTACGTAAGTATCGCCCGTGTATTCAATTATTAACAGAGAATCATTCGTTTAAAATCTAGTTCTGCTGTTCTGTGTTTTAAATATCATTGGTTTATAATAATAATCAGCCGCTGGTTAAGATTTTCGTAATTTTTCTCCAAAAAAGTATAAAAGTCTCTGGATGGAAAAGGATCGTAAAAGTAAGAAGCGTAACGACATTGCCAATGATTTTAAAGGTCTTCGAAAGGCATTGAACTCCTCTAAAAGGTCAAATCGAAATTTGGATATAGGATAGTTATGAAGTTTATAATTATGTAGGTAGAGAAATGGTGTTGGTGAACGAAATCAATTTGTCTGTGCACAATACTCCGACTGATACCTATGCACTTCTATAAAAATAATTATGACGGGCTCATTATCATGACCAAATTTTACTAATAAGCCATCTCTGAAATTTCAATAAAGTTCATCAGCTCTCAATAATTATTTTTTGCAAAAAATTGCATGACTGACTTCACCCTTGTACAGAATCATTACATAGTATAAAACAAAGACACTTTCAGCTGTCTGTATGTTTAAAACTACGCAACGGATTTTGATGCAGTTTGTTTTAATAGATAGAGTAATTCAAGAGACATGTTTATATGTATAATACACCTGTGCGAAGCCGAGGTGCATCGCTAGAACGCAAATATTATGCACGGATCGATATAACATTTTACACATTATTGTTGATTTATCATAAATGGCTCAGCCGATTTCGATAAAATTTAAATGGGACCTATTCCGAAGTATACTCTTTTCAATAAATAAAGAATTATTGAAATCGGACTACTATGAAAAAAGTTATGCGTACCATACATAAAAAAAAAATGAAGCCTTGGTGGTCAAGAGGTAGTGACACCCGCCTTACAATCGTGAGGTCGTGGGTTCGAATCCCCGGTCCCGTACCAATGAGTTCGTTGGAATTTATGTACGGAATTTCACACCACTGGCTTTTCGGTGAAGGAAAACATCGTGAGGCAACCTGCATATGTCCGTAGAAGAAATTCGATGGCGTATGTGTATCCACCAACCCGCACTGGGCCCGCGTGGTGGATATGGCCCAATCACCCTTCGTAGGTAGGCCTACGTCCTGCAGTGGACTACTAAAAAGGCTGGTACAGTACAGTACAGTACAGTACAGTACAGTACAGTACATAAAAAAAAATACGCGTCGTATTGTATATCTTCTCCGGTGGTTCGTCGGTCAATAAAATCAGGTTTGGTATCATAGTAAAAGTTGCTCATATTATTGAGCGTAATTATGTACATAGATAGCTCTCAAAATCCCTACAATTTGCAAATCTTGCATTATATCGATCATTGTGTCTATTAATAACTAGTCTATTACGAATATATTTTCTTCTTAAAAAACATGGACCCACACAATCTTATTTAGGTATCTCTACCAAATTTACGTTACATAACATTATCGTACGTCCGATCATAATTATTATCACACTAGTAAGTTGTAAATACTTAGGTACCTACCTAACTAAATTAAGTAACAGTAACAGATAGCAAGTAGGATATCGTCTTCTGGTACCGAATTGGTATCTGTATTCCGACTCAATCGAAGAAGCGAATCGAATACCGGGTGGTCGCGGAGTGAGTCTGTGAGGTTATGCTTTAAAGGGGACCACTTACCAGCATATGTACACGTCGATGGTCTAAGAATACGTGTTGACCCGTATGTGTTTCCAGTGTCGCAGTGCTCACTGTGTTGGCAATTAGGTCACACTAGCAAAAAATGCCCGTCACCAAATAAAATAGTGTGCCCGAAATGCGGAGCTAACCACGAAAACTGTACGACGACATCTTTTAAATGTGTGAATTGTAGCGGTGCGCATATGGCTATGTATAAAGGTTGCCCAGCTTTCGTAAAAGAAAAGAAGTTGCGAGATATAATGGCCGAGTCTAATTGTACTTACAGAAAGGCGCTCACTATCTATGCCGATTCTTGCAATAAAAAACGCCTGGAGATGACTCATACCTCATTCAATGTTACACCAGCGCCCACTTCAATGACAGCTTTCCCCCCGCTCGGACGACGTGAACATTCTACGCCGTTATGGTCACAAGAAGTACCTACATATGCCAATGTTATACAGACAGAGGCAGAGATACACAAACAGCCGGATAAAACACGAACTACACGACTGACCGAGAAAAAACAGAGGCTCCGCAACGAAGACACCGTATTTGAGTTTGGTTTAACTTCAGAAATCGACTCTCATGAAAGGATTCAACAAAATGTACCGAAAGCGCAGAAAGAAAAAGATATTACTTTTAACGAATTATTAAATCGCCTAAAAGAGATTATTTTTATGAGGAATGTGGCGCTGCCTGAAAAAGTGAAAGCTGGTTTCAAGTGTTGTGTTGAGTGGTTGATTCTTGTGGCTGTAGAGAACTTCGCTGACTGGCCGGTATTAAAAACTATACTAGATTTGTTTATGAACGGCCAATATGGCCGTTAATCATAAACCTGTTAAGTTAACTCTTTTGCAGTGGAATGCTCAAAGTATTAGGCAAAAGCTTGCTGATTTTGAAATTATTTTAATTCGGGAGAAAGTCCACATTGCAGTAGTGTGCGAAATGTGGGTGATAGCGAATATGCAACTTAATGTACATAATTATAATATTTATCGCCGGGATAGGGACGAGCCGTACGGGGGAGTCGCTATTTTCGTACATAAATCAGTTCAGTCACAGCTATACGATGTCCAATCGTCTAACCTCGGTATCGAAATGATCGGTGTTAAAGTTTTTAACTGCAGTGAGATCGAATACGTTATAGGTGTGTATTGTCCGTCTTCGATAAAAACTAATCAACACGATTGGGATAACGTTTTCTCATTAGCCAATAGCAAATCGGTGATTTTAGGCGATTTTAATGCGCACCATGTCACGTGGTCAACTAAGACTGACACACGAGGCTCGCTTATTTACGACACAATACTAGGAAAAAGTTTCGTATCATTAAACACAGGTAAATATACTCGAGTTAAGTTAGTCAATGATCGACTACAACAAACAGCGCCAGATATCTCCTTTGTTTCTTCGAACTTATCATTATTACTTGATTGGGACACAATCAATGAGACACTCGGAAGTGACCACCTCATGATTAAGATGTCAACTATTTTTTATACCACATCACAGAATATTTTACGGCGAAATTTTAAGAAAGCAAACTGGAATAGCTATAAAGACTACCTGGAAATTTTATTTAGTAATTTTGACCGATCTCAAAATTTACAAAACGACTATAATATGTTCTTGGAATATTTAAACAAAGCAGCAAAATTACACATTCCTTTTATACGTTATAATTCAGATCCCAGTAGTAAATTTACATCCAAACCTTATTGGAATGTAGGATTATCCAAGTCAGTTGCAGAGCGTCGATTGGCTTTTACTAAATTCAGACGTAATCCGACTCCAGATAATTTATGTATATACGATGAGAAAAGAATAAATTCACAAAAACAGCTACGTGAAGCTAAAAATAAGTCATGGCAGGGATTGTGTAATTCCATAGATGGTAATATAACACAAAGCGAGATGTGGCAAAAGATGCGGTGGTTTAAGGGACGTAGATGTGCTAGACAATACGTAAATAGTGATAAGGCATATTCTCTACTCCGTAATTTATCTCCAGATTATGTAGCACCATCCGACCCGGTTTTTATGTCAAAAAATGCAAAATTAGAAGCTTCGATTTCTAGACAAGAATTCGAACGATGTATCCGTCCTAAGGATACCTCACCCGGCTGTGACAACATTTCTTATTCCATGATAAAATATCTCCCGGATAATGGTAAACGCGTGCTCTTATCTCTCTATAATGACTTTTATTCGAACGGCTTTGTACCTAAACAGTGGCGTGATATTGCAGTTACACCTATACCTAAACCAGGACGCGATCCTGCAAATTCGGCGTCTCTCAGACCCATCTCGATGATATCTTGTTTATGTAAAGTGTTTCATAGTATTTTGACTAATAGAATAGAGTGGTTCATGGAAAAAAATAACTTATTTTCGCCTCTAACAACGGGATTTAGAAAATGCCGATCTACGCTAGATAATTTGGTTAGTTTAGTTACCGATATACAAATCGGATTGTCCGAGAACTGTTCGATTATAGCGTGTTTTTTGGACATAGACAATGCCTATAATAATGTAGATGTAAAGTCATTAACACAAATTATGGACCAGATGGGGGCTGGTGCCATGATATGTCAATATTTTTGGAGTTTCTTAAAAGAAAGAAATCTAAAAATTTTAATAGGTGATTCATATATATGTCGTACTACCGGGCGCGGACTTGCACAAGGTGATCCAAGCTCTCCTATATTATTCAATATAAGCACTATCAAAATATGTAAATATATTATAAACAACAACATCAGTATGTCACAGTACGCTGATGACTTTGTTTTATATTCGGTGTGCCGAAAGTTAGACAAAGGTGCAGAATATTTACAGGGTTCCCTAGATCAATTGACTAAAATGCTCACAAGAATAGGTTTAGAAATCTCAGCATCTAAAAGTAAAGTTTGCATATTCAAAAGGGGCTATAAAAGTCTGACCGAAAGTAACATCAACTTAACATTAAATAATGAACCATTACAAAAAATTGATTCTGTTAGATATCTGGGTATGTGGTTAGATCGATCATTAAAATGGGGAAAACATACTGAAGAACTGGTTAAAAAATGTTCAAAAGCATTAAACATGTTTAAAATTCTAGCGGGGCCAGGTTGGGGAGTTCATCCAGACCACTTGAGACGTTTATACATAGCTATTATTCGCTCAAAAATAGATTACGGCAGTTTCCTTTACGACAACGGGCCTAAAAATAGCATAGCAAAACTGGATAAGTTGCAAAACCAATGTTTACGAGTTATCGGTGGTTTTATTAGGACCACGTCTGTACATGTGATGGAGAGTGAACTTCATCTTCAGCCGCTTGTTATACGTAGATATTACTTGGCGGGCAAGTTTTGGCTTAAGATAAAATCCATAAAAAATAACAAAATTTCATTAGCACTAAACCATTTATCAGAATTATGTAGGAACAATACCTATTGGAGACGTAAAAAAAAACCTACACTAGTTATGATTGGTGATCTGCTCAATACTTATCCCGTACATTCATCCAGTCAATTAGAACGTTATATGCTAGACACGTGGGTAAGCAATGTGGACCTAACCGATGTAATTAAAATTAATATAGACAATGTTAAAAAAGCGAAACATCAATATAAATGCAATGATTTAAAACTAATGTGTGATCACTACATCCACCATAATTATCCTGATTATCACTACATTTATACTGACGGTTCGCAAGAAAGGAAGAAATCTGGACTAGCAATTTACGATCCACAAAATAGCATATCTAAAAAGTTTAAAATCAATGTTAAAATTTCAATTATGTATGTTGAATTATTAGCGATTGCGCAAGCTATATCGCATATAAAATCATTAGGATCTGGCAAACACGTAATACTGACGGACTCCAAAAGTGCTTTACAGCACCTCGCTCGCTGCACCTCGAATTTTCGAGGCGCACCGATAGCGTATGAAATCTTGGATTCCCTCAGCAAGATGCAGAACAAAAATATTGTTTTACAATGGGTACCGTCGCATGTAGGTATAAGTGGAAATGAAGAAGTAGACCGCCTAGCTAAAGAAGCTGTCACAGATGGTGAGCCATTAAACTTTGTACCCTACTTTAGCGACCTCATCCCAATTGTCCGCGCCCAGTGTAGGAATATGTGGAAAGAATACTTTGATGAGAGGTCACGAAGCAAGGGTATTTGGTATAGAACCATTCAACCTGACCTTCCCCGTTCACCCTGGTTCGCTGGAGTAGATATGCACCGAATGGAATTCGTTACCGCTTTTAGACTTCGCTCCGGACACATCCCGCTGAACAGTTTTGCGCATCTCATGGGTAAGATTGAAACTCCTATATGTTCCGAGTGTATGGTGGTTGAAGATGTCACCCACATAATGGCGGAGTGTGTCCGGAATGGGCCTGAGAGGGATTTATTTCTACTCGAATACGATTTAGATGCCCACAGCCTAGGGCTGTATAACAGTATTTTGACCGATCCATCGTCACGACGAGCCAGGGTACTATATAAAATAGTAAAACTAGGAATTAAGCGTACTGTAAGATATCTATAAGCTTAAAATGTAAATAGTGCGTTGAGGGTGACATTATCCTGCGGATAAAACCCTCTATAAATAAATAAAGATTAAAAAAAAAAAAAAAAAAAAGTTGTAAATGCTTAGGTACCTACCTAACTAAATTAAGTAACATGTTCGCAACATTTGACAATTGTCAATTTCGTAAACATCTAAACGTGTTCTTGTTACATTTTTGTTTTCACGTAACGTTTTGTAAGCTCTTGGTCCTATGTACAATAATTGCATTCATTTAACCATCATCATCATTTCAGCCAAAAGACCGCATCTACTGCTGGACTGGACTCATGTTCTCTTAAATTAGAATTTTAAAAGCAGCTTGCATTGTGTTAATTCAGCACTGATTCATTAAAAGCTGCTACAAATCTAAAACCCAAAATAACTAAATCAATCTCTGTTTAATCTAAAAGGTAAGAGCTAGAGTTGCATCTATCGTATATTTCACTAAAAAAGTAAGTAAGTTCGTGTGGGCTGGGTGGCCTGGTGTCAGATTTTAGGCTGCCTGAAGGCCTCTGACATGGCTAAACGGTTAAAACAACCGGCACCTACAATTTAATGTGTCACCCGAGCCACGGTAGCGCTCAGTTGGAAAATGCAACCTGCGGTCACCCATCCATATACTGACCGTGCGGAACGTTGCTTACTTTTGGTGATCGCTGACAAATACCTAGTCAAAATACGCTACATTTCACTACTAGAGACCTATAGTACTTATCTACTACAACACAATTTTTCTCTTCATAATTTGGAACTAGGATCAATACGCAATGCAAATGGCAATCAATTTCGAAAATGTAGAGGTGTAGTTATTTAAGTACGCGTTCGAGTTGGAAGCCACGAACTCTACAGACTAGAGACCCCTGGCAAAGAATATATAATAATCCCCTGGTCATCTTATTGCTTGACAAAAGCTTTTTATCTACAAACTAGACACTAAACAGCAAATTTGTGGCCTAAAATAATTTCAATGTTAGCGAATTTCACTAGAGATACTTATGCAAACTAAAAGTTGCAACCTACTTTGCTTAATTTGCTTATGCTTTCAAGATGAATTATTGTAATAGGTATTCACCTGTCAGTTATAATTTTATTCCACTTTGTTGTTAGGAAATAGACAAAGAAGCAGTTAAACGTTATTGCTAAATCTCATTAAAATAACAACCACTGATAGAGCCACGAGAAAATGAAACCTCTGCGTTTAAACCTCCTTATTTTACGTATTATTAAGTAAAGACTTAAACTAACTTGCTTGTAGAATCTTTGAGCACAATTCGTGCTCACCAATTATTACAAATTTAGTTAATTACTTAGGTTGTAATATCTATTAACTGTGCTAGAATTTCGCTCGCCTTGAAACTTGAAAGCCTCAGACAAACCACCGGACAGATGATTTACAGCTATTATTAAATGGTTTTAAAAGTAATGAGAGCGGTAATTTTAAATGCTATTAGATATAGTGTAAATTGAAGGTTTTTGAGTGTAAAACAAAAAAATGTAAGAAGTATTTAATAAAAAGAAAAACAGAACGTCAAAATTGAACCTGACGATTTTGTAGGCGCAGCATAAGACGTAAATTCCCATTGAGGATTGATATGCTGTAGTCAAAATACCTAATTCAAATGTTACTTATTATTTATTAAGTAAGTAAGTAAATATTATTATTTATTTATTAAAGTCAATTGCTTGCCGCACTAACAGCATGAGCCAGGGCATCAACCAACTCGTATCAACCAACGTCGTTGACATACCTAAGTATAGCAGTTTGTATGCGTTTTCGATGCCACGCCATGGGTCTGCTTCGTCTTCGGTCCGGTGACTGTAAAGCTATTGTAGATGTGCTCAAACGACTGAGTTTGAGCATTTGAAGTTGTTTTTTTAATTTATAATTTTATAATTTATGTTCGCTGTTTTAACACAACTAGCATGTTCTAACTAAGCTTTCATAGAGATACAGGTAGAGTCAGCCAACGTGCCTGTCATATAACAGGTGACCAATGCAACAGACCGGTACCTTGCATAACTCGGAGTTAAACTTGTGGTTTTTCTCAATTGACTCCATCCATACTGGTTATTTAAAACAAGGTGTCCCAGCAGGATGTGAATCAGCTCGTTCTACATACGCAACGTTACGTCGTGTAGCCTTTTAGCCTTTAGCCTAAAATTACAAAAGCAATGCTTAGTTTGGAGATCCGTAGCTCATTATCCTCTTATGTACGAGTAACTTGATGTAACCACACTCAAGAACGCCACTGTGTTATACAATAATCAATACTTTTATGAGATATAGGTACCTATCTAGGTACAATAGTTAGACATCTCAGTAAAGGATGATGAGTGCAATACAACAATAGGATAGGATGTTTGGTAGTAGATAGTCAAATGAAATAAACACAAAGTTCAATGACATTTTACTATGGAACAGCTACTTAGTTATCGCGATTTCAAGGTCATTTCCATTGTTAACATTGTTTCTACGTGATTAAAAATACATCGTAATCCTAATCTAGAGTATAAGTAGAATATGAAGTAAAAATAGACTGTTATACAAGGTTATCTAGAACCGGTGTACTAAGCCGAAAGGAGATATTTCGAACCATCAATATGAACAAATTTTACTATGGGAACAACCCGGAATTCGAGAAAAAAACAGCTGTTTCATACATTTTGTCGATTCCGAGTTGCAGTTTTGTATGGAACAGCTGATATTTTTCTTGAATTTTGGATTGGCCCCCTAGTAAAAGTTGTTCATAATAATGGTTTTAATCACCCCCTTCTGGGTTAATACAGGGTAAGCAGATAACCTTGTATGTTCAGAATAGTTCAGATTAGATTGTTCCACAAATTGTAATACTTAAAGACCTGGCTAGACGTCTGGTAGAGTTGGCACGTGACCAGAATGCTAGCATTTACTTTGGCCAAAAAAATAGTATTGCGATTAAGCGATGCAATGCCGCCAGCATTATGGCCACCCTCTGCTGCAGGTCTTTTAGATTAGGTAGTTTTATTTAAGTACTTAAAGTTTTAGTGTTTTTAGTAAAAGTTTTTATTTTAAGTAGGTTAATTTTAATAGTTACAATTTATTAAATGTTTTTTTAAAGTTTTATTGAAATAAATTCTATTCCACAAATAATAACAATAATCGCGTATTTTTCTGCATTTTAAATATTGTTGCCACTACTGCACTAGATAGGTACATATTATGACAACATTATGGCCAAAATCAATCCAGTATGCATTTTAATAGTATCATCTCTTAAAGTTGGCAATTTATTTAATGGATCGTCTATAAATTACAACAGTGCTATACGTTCCAGATAAGTGATTGATAAATCTAAATTAACCTTTGCGAAACGTTGCGCCGCCGATGATTTGCAATAGGTTAATCTAACTTGGACTTTTTATTATGACATGTTATTTAATTCAGTCAATTGGGTGTGGTCGAAACTGAAATCTGACCAAGTTCGGAAATCTTAGACAGCCAAAAAACCCGATACCGATTTTGACTTCTTTTAGCCAAAAAGGGAAAAAAGCGCATTTATTTTCATGAGACAACGGTGTTAGAAACTGCTGTGGGAAATATTTAAAAAAATAAGTAATAAGAAAACGTACCAGTCACGGGCTTTTGGTTCATAACAAATAGGTACGTAACTAATAATATGGAGATAGAGCTGGAGCCGTGGTGGTCTAGTGGTAATAGATAGATATATATTTATTTGAGGAAAATGTTATGTAAAGACCTCACGGTTGTAAGGCGGGTGCCTTACAACCGTGAGGTCGTGGGTTCAAATCCCGGTCCCGTAGCAATTCATTGGAATTGATGTACCAACGGAATTTCACACCCGGGCTTTTCGGTGAAGGAAAACATCGTGAGGCAACCTGCATACGCCCGTAGAAGAAATTCGATGGCGTATGAGAATCCGCCAACCCGCACTGGGCCAGCGTGGTGGATATGTCCCAATCACCCTTCGTGGGTAGGCCTATGTCTTGTAGTGGACTATTAAAAAGGAAATGTTCCCAAAATACTTGGAATTACTGTAATATGATCACCCTTCGTGGGTAGGCCTACGTCCTGCAGTGGACTATTAAAAAAGGCTGGTACAGTACTGTAATATGATAAAAGTTTTCGTTTACTATACTAACTCATTCTACGGTCTCAGTATTAGCTACTTAGATTAATTTGGCACCTACCGTATCGGCCTCTGAACATCGACCTACCCACGAGGGGCGATAGGACTATTTTCACACTAACTCAGTGCGGGCTGATAAATTCACATTACACCATTATCTTCTACAAAGCTATGGACGTATGGAAATATTCCTCACGATATTTTCCTTCACCGAAAGTTGATACTTCATTTATCTAAAAACTCAATGTATGAGTAGTTGATGTCTTTTCTTACAAAACCATAGGTTGTCATGGGTCATAAATATTTCTCAAACAGCCCGATCTTTGGCGATTACATGCAAGTATTCATTACAATGCGTGATTGTGTGAGGTTTCGTGGAAATACATGTTTGTAAAGCCATTGTCTTTACCAACAAATTAACTTCTCTACTTAAATGCGTAGACATCAGATACGTATACCTAAAGTTATACGAATTTTATGAACTTATATGCATGGGCATATGGGGTAGATGCATCGGTTTTGGCCATCTTAGTGTAATTTTTGGCCACTTTGAATTTTAATGATTGTGTAGACAATATTAATGTCAAATTTTCAAACGTTGCCATTCTTACTAATATTATACGAAATGTTTACCTATTGGTTTGTTCTTCTTTCAGGCAGTAACGGGGCAACGGATTCTTTTTGGTATGGACATAGGTTGAAAGACGGAAAGTGACATAGACTACTTTTTATTGAACCGGAAAAACAAACGGTTCCTACAGGATAACACAAAAATCAAAGTGGGCGAAGCCGCGAGCAAAACCTAGTATTATTATCTATTGTAGTTTGTGTAAGCTATATTGATGGTGTTACATTGTTTATAATACATTTGTGCAATAATTTTGACATCGAATGGCCAAAACTGGGGCAGTGACCACAACCCGTGCATTTACTATACGTTTACGTTACGTAGATACGTATTGTACTAAATAAACAGTCCGTGCTTTAGTGATCCTAAAAGTTTATAATGCGCGACCATCTCACTCTATTTCATAATATCTCCAACGTGACTTGGACTCACATATTCCTAAAATTATTTTTATCGCAATTTCGGGATCGGTCCCATAGTAAAAAACCGGACAAGTGCGAGTCAGGCTCGCACATCGAGGGTTCCGTACAAACACCTTGTTAAAATAATTAAAAACCTGTTTTAGCATGTGCTAATGAAGTTCTTTTATATGACACCTTTCATGATACGATTTACTCACTTTGAATTTTGAGCCCATATTTTGTGAATTTTGAGGCCCTATTTTTTGTGATGTAAATAAAAATGTACAGTTTTCAGATTTATTCCTATATGTGTACTCTGAGACAATGCTTTTCGCCAAATTACATAGTTCTATGTCAACGGGAAGTACCCTGTAGGTTTTGATTTTTGTGAGTGTCGAAATATGCGGTTTTTTACGACATAAACGGCTCTAACTTTTTTAAACGACAAGTGAGAATTTTTTCTTTTACACAATAGCAAGAATTCATCAATATACGTATACAGTTTAAATTTCAACTCGATATCTTTACGCGTTCTTGAGATAAAGAGTCTTGACATACACACAGACGGACAGACGGACAACAAAGTGATCCTATAAGGATTCCATTTTTCTTTTTGAGGTACGAAACCCTAAAAAATCCATGATGATGTAATGAGTATACACAGGATTACCCAGAAATAATATATTATGCTGTAAGGGATGTGAGTCAGACCATTATTATGAACAAGTTTTACTACAAGGCTCAAACTATAATTCGAGAAAAAAAACAGCTATTTGAGCGTGTGAAATGGTATGTATGTTAGATTCTAATTACGCATAAACAATAAACCACACTAGTTTCCATAATCCGCTGTCCCATACAAAATTGCAATTCGGAATCGACAGAACGTATAAAACAACTGCTTGTTTCTCTCGGATTCCGGGTTGGCCCCATAGTAAACGTTGTTCATAATGATGTTTTAAATCAACTGAAGATTATGAAAGTCCCCTTCTTAGTTCTTTCCAAAGTAACAAAAAAGCAGCAATGCTGAAAAACTTACATTACTCTATACAGGGTTATCTGCTTACCCTGTAATAACCCGATAGGGGGAGATTAAGACCATCATTACGAACAACTTTCACTCTGAGGCAAACTGATAATTTCAGAAAAAAAATCTGCTGTTCTATACAAAATTGCAACTTGGAATCGACAAAATATATGAAACAGCTGATTTTTTTCTCGATTTTTAACTTAGCCCCATAGTAAAAGGTGTTCACAATGATGGTCTTAATCGCCTCCTTTCGGCTTAGTACACCAATTCTAAGTAACCCTGTATAGGTACACCTACCGATTGAAGCGCAGTAAGAGCACTGTAGGTATTGTACACGGCCTCTAAACGAGAGAAATAATGAACCTTAACCGGTAAGTTCAGGCTGTTTCGCTGGCATATAAAGTTAAATGTTGTTGTAATTTATTACACAGCCAAATAAGTAAAAGACAACAACAATAATAATAAATATCTTTATTTGGCTTCAGCTTCGCTGATGCCTATCAATATTAAATAAACAGGCCTAGACCGATAAATGTAATGAAATGAATAAAATTAATGTAAGCATATGTTTTGTTTAAATTTACATACATCATGACTCACATATCCAAATATCCTACATTAATTTTAAATGATACAAAATACTAAACTTGCTTAATTTTTAAGCAATTGTCGATGTTGATTTTTGATATATAACTGTACGAGCCTTTTTAATAGTCCACTGCAGGACGTAGGCCTATCCACGAAAGGTGATTGGGCCATATCCACTACGCTGGCCTAAGTTTTTGTCTAACTTTATGTAAATAAGCATGTCTTTAATACCTATCCTATCTGTCATAACATTATGTAGGCTTCATAGAATACACAATTATACGATCATGAAAGTTTATGGCCATAATCACCATAACTTATTTTTCATGAAAAATAAGGATCATGTATGAGTAAATTATGTAGAATATTAAGTATGTAGGTAAATATACACAATTTATGGAATTTCTATCGCCAGCAAACGTTATGTGCACCTTTGCACCAGGAACGATGAGGAGCGAGTTATTCAAACTTATACGTTTTAAGCTATTTTATTTACTGTTATTATTATTATTATTTACATTTAACAAACTTTACTCACAAAATCTTGTATATTATGTAAATAAATTATTTAAATTTCCCATTAAATTTGTGGACTTTACTACTGCAATAATAATTATTGTAGTAGCAATATAAAATGGTCAAACAATTACAAAATTGCTATTTCAGAGCGAAGTGCACAATTGCCGCGCAAGATCTTGAATCACTACACAATCTGAGCTCTTATCTACTTCAGACAAGAGTGCCGATGACCATTAAACCAAAAACATCTTATCACTATCAAAAAAATACACCTTACCATTATTAAAAAATCCGACTACAAGCACCGCCGCCAGGAGCAATATCTTAGAAAGATTCATTATAAAATATCAACACACTTAATGATAACCACGCACATAGGTTTTCAACTTCAGGGGTACTTCAAAATGCTAAATCTCGACTATTATTTGTAGGCTTTAGGGCTTAGTTAGCGCGTGGTAAGCAGCGAAGCGCGCGGTGACCACTGATGCTGGCACCCGCTCACTGCCCGCCGCCGCCGTAACCATTGCATAAGTGCACTTGATACAGATTATCATTTGGGGGCCACCGGTACCTACTTTCGCTGGTCACCTTCGATTATTTGTCTCCGATTCAACTGCAACTAATGTTGGATAACAGCGGATAACATTCACGCGTTGCGTTTGTTTTACATTAGCAGTCAATGCACCATGAAATGGTATCGAAACATGATACATGGAAGTAACGCGTTAAACAATTTTGAGCTTTATTCTGTTACGTTAAAGTTCCAAATGTCGTTTTTTTACGTATTTATCTCTGAATAGATCTGTCTTGCGGTTATGCCATGTAGATTAGAGGTAAGCGGCTTTTCCCGGCGTCAATACCAATGATCAAGATACAGAGAAAAGTTACATAAGGGATATAATTTTGTTATAGTGCTCACAAAATGAGATAACTTAGATTCGTATGTAAGAGGAAAAAGCAAGTTTTTTTTACTTTGAATAAGCTTGCGTTTGACCATACCCATGTACCTACTAGTCAGATTATAGTGTTATGTAGGTACCTGCTCTAGGGTAACTTGCGTGGAGATTTTTTACTGTTGTTATATAGTTATATAAAAATGGTGATATATTTGAAATCTATTCGGCGTATATCCTTGGACGACACATTTATACTCGCACACCTATAAAAAAAATATTATAAAAAACATTACTCTTTATCAGCTGTCAACCGCTGCTATCTTGATTATTTTGAAATATATATAATTCACCCTTCTGTTCAATAAAGAACTATTGCCTATACATAATTATTTTTAGCATTTCGGAGAGTTTGCGGGAATAGATGTGATATCCATGAACATTTTTGTTGATATATCAAAAACGGCTCAGCCGATTTATATAAAATTTAAATGGGACCACCACGAAAATTTGTACTTTTGAATTAAAAAAAATTCTTAATTCGGTTCATAATTGGCGAAAATATCGATGAACATACATAAAAAAAAATACTTAAAGACGAACATAGTACCTCCTCCTTTTTGGAAGTCGGTAAGAAAGGCTTAATTATCTACAAAAATCTGCACTACTTAGAGAACTTTATACAGTAGGTAGGTACTTAAGATTTGATACGATCAGCGCGCGCGTTGATGTCTTTCCTACACCGTACCGAAGTTCTATACAAAAGATATCAACGCGCGCTCGAGCTCTGAAAAAATAATACAGTGGAATCTCTATAACTCGAACCTCGTTAAGTCGAAATCCTCAGTAAATCGAAAAAAAGTCCCTTTCCCTTCCGTTCAACCCCAAAATACTTGGTATCTCGAATTTATTTAGACTCTGTAATGTAACTCGAACTTCCTTTTTTTTCAAATTTAATTAAAAACTTCAACTTTCCCTGCGTAAGCATTTTAGCATAGACCGTTTCACTCAAGAAGTCGCGCCCCTCCACAGTAAATTATTGGTTTGCATTTATACGCGTAGACCTCGTTTGTACACAACGCCTTAGTGTGCATGTACGAGTACATAGCTATTAGTACAAACAGTAAAAAAAAATATGATCACTTAGGTTAGAGGGTTACAATGTCGTACAACTACGGCGCGCCTTCGTGAGTGAACAGATCTGTACCTACATATTTATACTCGATAGCTCGAATTTAAAAAATCAGACTTTGTAAGTCAAAGTTAGAAAAAAAAACATTTTTTACAAGTGCAATGAATGAGTCTATTTATTAAACTTTCTAAGTAAAACAGATGTGTTACTTAATAGTTTAGGGTACAGCTGTATGCCTTAAGGTAACGAAGAAACCTAAATTTGTTTTTTCGATCGTAACTTATTTGACCACTAACTGGCATCAATATGAGTCTTAAAAGGAAGCTAACAACTTATAACAAACTAAACTACATAAACTACTTTTAACAAACTAAAATATACTCGTATGATCTACTCAAAAATCGCGCCTTAATAAGTCGAAATCTTAGCTATCAAATACTTCATATCTCAAACTTCTTGTAAGTCGAAGATTCAATAAGTCGAAGATTTTTTGCATTTCCCTTGACATTCGAGTTATCGAGATTCCAATGTAATTAGCTATAAACTCCTCAAAACCCCTCTTCTCAGTCCTGCTGACAAATGAACTGTGTGTCTACTGTGCAACAACTCACCTCTTGTTTGATTGTCTATACAGGTACCTATATCTAACGATATGAGATAATAATTATAACTTACTAGCGCCCCGGCTTAGCACAGATGTACCATACATCTAAACCTTTCTTTTGAACTACTCATCTATTAAAGAAACGCATCAAAATCCGTTGCGTAGTTGTAAAGATAAGCATACTATGGGGACAGACAGCGGGAAGCAACTTTGTTTTATACTATGTAGTGATTTCCAAGTGATTTCCTTTATTTCTTCCTTATATTCCTTTCCTTTCCTTATGTTCCTTTATCACTACATAGTACAGCAACGGGTTTAGACCCGGTGATATCTTGGAAACCCTCCAAATCTTGGAAAAAGTACGTGCGTTGATGTCTTTCCTGTGCCATACCGAAGCTCTATAGTGTTTGTGCAAAAAGAGAACCGTCGTGATCTTACGGTGAACTAACTATAAGATTTTAATCAGCAGCCAAGGTACCGACTATAATTGATAGTGATGAAAACTGAATTGGTGTCTACCAAGTATCAAACACTTTTAGTTGTACTAGCAATGACAGAGCAGTGTTGTCAACCACACGGGCGACCTCACCTACGACGCTTCTCTTTTTGCACAAACTCGACAAAAAAACATCAACTCGCGCTCGAGGTCTGAAAATAATATGATTGCTCACGCGCACGATGCAATTCGAAGTATTACTAACTATTCTATTAGATAGTACCTATAGCTTGTGTTTTCGATTAGGTAACATTTGTACTTTTACCAAATAGGTAAGTATTTAAGAGGAAGTAAATTCCAAAACAGGTAATGAAATGTTATGAACGAGTTATGAAAGAGCAAAATACTATGGGATAGTAAAGAATTGATAGATTTTCATGTATTATTTTTATTACCAATCACTACATAGTATAAAACAAAGTCGCTTCCCGCTGTCTGTCCCCATGTGTGCTTATATATTTAAAACTACGCAACGGATTTTGATGCGGTTTTTTTAATTGACAGAGTGATTCAAGGGGAAGGTTTATATCACAGTTTATATGTATAATACACCTGTGCGAAGCCGGGGAGGGTCGCTAGTATAATATAATTGTACTGAGGTGTTTGGATTTATAAAGATATGTTTTATTTTGTCTTGCTATTTTACCTGTGGAAAGAATGAGCGAAGAAAGAGAAAAATAATCAACCTGACTTTTTTTCTGGTTGAGCCAAGCAGTAGAGCCACGGGGGATAGACCAATATTTATAATGACTACTACGAAACGAATACTACGAATTTAGAAATACTTCGGAATGTTTATATAAACGACGCGGACATTTTGTTTTATCATTGTAGCCATTGGACTGGTAAATTTAAAATGGCAGTGGGCAGGACACATCGGTCACGGAGGACTGATGACCGATGGGTCGAAAAGTTCTCAAGTGGAGACAGTGTCGAGCGTAGGACGTCCACCCACGAAGTGAACAGATGACGTCATGGCCGCAGGATCGCGCTGGATACAAACCGCTTCCAACCGATCTTATTATTATTATAGGGGAGCTAGACCTAATATACAGCAGTGGACGTCCTAAGGCTGATGAATGGATGGATTTTAGCTATATTATGACTAACTTATACGAGGAATAAAGGGCAAAATGATTAGTTGTTCCACTCAAAAAGTTTGTCGACACTCATAAAATGTATGGAAGAGTTTGTACTGTACTGTACCAGCCTTTTTTATTAGTCCACTGCAGGACGTAGGCCTACCCACGAAGGGTGATTGGGCCATATCCACCACGCTGGCCCAGTGCAGATTGGTGGATTTACATACGCCATCGAATTTCTTCTACGGATGTATGCAGGTTGCCTCACGATATTTTCTTTCACCGAAAAGTGGTGTGAAATTCCGTACATAAATTCTAAAGAACTCATTGGTACGGGACCGGGGATTTTTGAGATTGTAAGGAGGGTGTCACTACATCTAGACCTCCATGGCGTGGAATGGAAGAGCCTAGAAATGATTTATTTTTCGAGATATTGGTACGATGATATCTTAGATATGATAAGATATATAGATATGATAAGTCGTTGTCTTTAGAAAAATCCAATATGTAATTCGATACTTTTTACTATGAACATAAAAGATAATAAGTACCTATAATTTTGAATAACTTAGACTTGAAAACTCTCGATTTTCTTTCTATTAAAAAAGTAGGTAAACATTTAATTACTTGTACTTAGTAGGTGAAGGTTGTAATGACCTTTGGATACGCGTTAATGTCCGAAATTAAAAAAAAAACATCCATGAACATTAGGTAAGCATAGATACTGTAATGTACAGGCCTTTAGCCCATTGTTAAACATAGGCCGAACTTGGAAGGATGATTAGGTCATATCCATCACGCTGGTCCAGCACGAGTTGGTGGATTATGAGAGAAGGTAAAGAAATTTCATACTTCATGAAATTTCTTTTCCTTGCTTACTCGTAATGTATGTAGGTTTCCTTACGATGTTTATTTTTCCGAAAAGCCAACGGTGTGGAAGCCCATAGTACATACATTCCAAAGAACTCGGTTCATTCATTTTTTGTCAGTGGCTAGAGATTTTTTGTTTTTTTTTTATATTTTTTACATAGGTATATGAAGGTAAAGCCGGAAACATACTATCGGACGCGGCTGACGGACGCGACTGACAACCGCGACTTAGCAATGTGCAGTCTTAAAACATCCGGCTCTCGGACGTCCGAACACTCAAGGTCGTCCGAAGGTGACGTCTGCGACTTATGTCCGATTGTGTGCACGGCACCGTGTACCTATCAGTCGCGTCCGTAAGCCGCGTCCGATAGTATGTTTCCAGCTTAATTCTGACAGTATATACAATATTTACATGGGTAATGGATGTATGGATTTTAGATATATTGAGACCAGAAATCTGGTGACCTCTATACCGCGTCTTCGGTAGCCAGGTTCAGCCCCCCTACCGCCTAAAGCAATAGCAATCGTAATAGCAATCGTTTATGACTTTATTTTAGTAATTTGGTACCGCCTATGTTTTATGTTATTTATTAGCCATCAAAGTTGTTCATTCAACGATTGCTTTCGCAATCCGCGCAAAGCAATTGATGGCTAACGTCACATAGGCGGTGCCAAATGACTAAAATGAAGTCATAAACGATTGCTATTACGATTGCTATTGCTTAGGCGGTAGGGGGGCAGGTCTTTTTGAGTGCATTGTTTTGGAAAAAGCGGGCAGGCTAAAAGGCGTGCCTAGGTTTGAACGGCAGCACCACATGCACACTGTTCTTGATGTGAAAAGCCCCACCTGATCATGGTCTCTGCTGCGGCCAAAGACTGGCCACGGCAGTTCATGCCCAGGTGGTAGGCTTTCAGATGGTGATATGAAATCTGAAGGGGATGGGTGCATGGTCTGCCTTAGCTCACAACTTTGTTCATGGGGTGTGAACTTAGAGGTTCTGTGTGCTTCAGTAAGCTTCTTCGGCTTTTTAAACGGGAGTCTATTGTTTGGCAGTTGTATAAGGGGTGTCTGGTGTCTGTTTCTTGTTTCAATTTCTCCAAGGCACTGGATACTTCTCTACGTGCGCTAGGTGGAGCTATACCGGCCAGAGAGTACAGTTTGTTTATATTTATTCATGTGCTGTATTTTTGATGTTTGTCTTTTATTATGTGGTTTTCGTTGCAAATAAAGTTATGTATATGTTTAGAGGTGTGGGCTTCAGGCATCCGGTTATGATCCGGCAGGTTTCATTGGTATAGTACGATTTGAAACCGCGACCTAACGGTTTCAAGGCGAAAGTTGTTCCAGTACACTGCTACGGCTTCAGTCAAGGTAATACAAGAACATTTTTATCAAGATTATTCGCTATCAGCGATAAGGCCGCCCATTGTTGCACTGTTTATGTATCTTTGTTTCTTCTTTTTGTTTATTACTTGGTGTGCAATAAATAGTTTATCTATCTATCAAGATAACTTTAGTGATGGATGAAGAACTACACAACGAGGTCTAGGGATAAAGTCTCGATAAAATGTTCCACACAGATGTTTTTGGTTCCATAAAAATTGTTTATAATGAAACACACATTGTAATTGAGTTATGTCTGCTAGATACACATTAGTCTAACTAAAAGATTTACATTTATGGTCTTCTTAATAAGAGAGTTACAGGAGCTTTGCTTGATAACTTAAAGTGTATATTATTTTCCCAAGATTAAGTCACTCATAAAAGATAATCTCAAAGTCTTAGTAGTCAAAAGTAAGTCTGCATTTCTAAGAGGCTCCAAGATTGGTGAAAGTTAGTCACTCTATAACATCAACAGCTATAATAGGTATTATATTTATATATAAAATAATAAATCATTTGTACAGTTACTCGAATTTATTGAGTTCTTCTAGGAAAGATGCACACTTATTTCTCAAGATTTTTACTGCTTCTTTGAAAATAACGTTTGGCGCCATCGCTCCAACAGATTCCACGTTAACTGGGAACAAAATTAAAAATATTTATTTTAAGTTCAATTCGGTAGAAAAAGGAAACATACTATACAGGGACAGGGAATCTTCGAGGAAATAGACTGCGCATTTATCATTTTGAGATACAAGTAGTGAAATATTAATTAAAACAAAAAATAACACATTTACAACCACTGAGCTATTGCTTTACAACAGATCACCTGATTGACTGTGTTGACTGTCATGACGGACGGAAATGGCACACCTTGTTTCCTATATTATATTAATACTCCTTCGAAGCTGTTTAAAATGTAATGTAAAGAAATCGATAATAATAGTTGATTATGCACCTAGAGGCCTAGAGAACAAAGTCGTGTCTTGTGTCAAGGACTCATATTGGGACCTGTATGCTGAGTGTAAGTTTTGTCGTAAACATGACGCGCTCTTGTATGAACTTGCACTCGCACAAAGTGTTTAAGAAACGCGCCGCTAGGGGCGCTGTACATTTCTTTATTCAAATTACATGCTTACGCGCTCGCCGATGAGCGCTTCATGTTTACGACAAAACTCACACTCAGCATACTGAGCGTATAACGAAGGACTCTATACTAACTTCATGCTCAAATGTTTTGCATCTAAATAATACTCTTAAAGAAATATTTGACAAAATAACTAATTGGATGAGCGAACATAATTTAGAATTAAATTATTCAAAAACAAAAATATTACAGTTTAGACCCTACCAAAAAGCTCCTCTGATATAAATTTTCAATATAAGAGCAATAAAATTGAATGTGTCAACTCGGCGACTTTGCTTGGCATAGAACTAGTTTCGCACGTAAATTGGAAAGCACACATTAAAAAACTTATGGCCAAATTAAGTAGCTTCACTTACGCCCTTAAAGAACTCAGACTTGCTACAGACTTACCGACAGCCAAAAGTGCTTATCACGCCTTTGCGTCGTCGTGGCTCCAATATCAAATTATTTTATGGGGGAATAGTGTAAACGCGCATGAAGTATTCATAATACAAAAAAAATATATTCGTATTCTCGCAAATATAAAAATTCCCGACATTACCAAACCAAAATTCCATAAACAATACTTTATAAAACTTGAAATGATGTCCCTGGTATTTATCTATATGTATATTTGAAATATGCAAATTTGTCTAAAAGCACCCTGACTGTTTTAACAAAGCGTCTGATAAAACGCACAAAATTATTAGATCGCAATATAGACATAAACTCGTGGAACCAAAGTCTAACTTAGCAATGCACAGTTCTAGCCCAAATTCTATGGCTATAAAAATATTCAATAAATTTCCAAACAATTTAAAAGATAAAGAGAAAACTGTATCATAAAACAACTAAAAATTATCCTATTATCGAAACGTTATTACACAGTAGACGAATTTTTTAACGATAATCTAGAAAACATAATAATAAATCGTTCCAATACAAATAATAATATTGCCATACCCTTATAGGGTCATATGTATAACTATATAAAACATCCTTGTTAACTAAGAACCGCATGTAAATTTCATATTATGTTGCAATAAATGATTTGAGTTTGTGTGTTGACTCTTGAGTTAACGTCTTTGTTTTATGTCGAGATTGTATATACAACGTGTAACGGAAAGGCCGTATACATAAAAAGTGGGTTGATACTATACCTTATATAGATGCTGTATTCGAAATTCCGAGCCAAAATAACAACATTCACTTTAAAAAAAAAATTAAATATGACTGACTTGAAAAATCTTTTGCACGTAAACAAACATGTCACAACAAGGAGGTGTGGTCTGATTTTGATGGGCAAGGTCGTGTTATTGACCTCACAGCTGTTTAGTGTGATAGTGCTGTGCAAATGTGAATTAGTCATAAAAATGACTAGTTTTTTAAAAAAAGATTAAAAATCAGCAAGCGAACTTACACGGCTAAACATGCCCCCATCTAGTTTGTTACCGTTATCTGATTTGGTACTTTCAGTATGTATACAGTCTTTCCGTTACACGTTGTATAAGGTGGTATGAAGATGTAATTAGATAACTCTTATACCTAATATATTACTTTTCCTTTCCTTTTTCCTGCTGCAGCTTTCGTAGCGCGCGTCCTTGACCTACCCGCCCTAGTCTAATAAATACTTACATATAAAATAATCCCGCACTGTAATCAACTCAACAGCATCCTTGATCTCATTGTATCGGCACACATTCCTGCTGCAGCTCTTGTAGGATCACCAGTCTGAGTCGACAACACATATAAATAGGCAGGTTACTTACATATAAAATGATCCCGCACTCTACTCAGCACAACGGAATCCTTGATCGCATCGTATCTGTACACATTCCTACTGCAGCTGTCGTAGCGCGCGTCCTTGACATAGGCCTGTCCATCCGAGTCGATGCCGATGACGCCGGGAGAGAAGCAGCTCTGCAAGAGCGTGGCCTCGCTGTCGCGGACCTCGCGCGTCAGGCTGATCTCGGGCAGGAGGCGGTAGGAGGCTGTCGCTGAAACAATCACACCACTATCAAGATGGCTATCACATTATTTTACGCCAAATATGGCATAATCGACTTCCAGCATGTACAGAATTCGAATAGTTCGCACTTCGCATGAATCGATGTGTTATCCTTGTAGTAATTTTTACAATTTTATCGATTTTTTTAAATCTGTTCAGAAATGACGAAAATCGATGAACATACATAAAAAAACATACAGACGAACATCGTAGGTACTTCCTCCTTTTCGGAAGTCGGTAAAAAGTGCTAGCAACACGATTCACCCCATACTGAATTTTAGGGCTAATGCGGGGGATGCCGTTGCTTCAGTTTAAAAATAGATGCATTTTTATTGTTTAGCAAACATGACACAACTTTTTTTGACCGACGAACTGGAGGAGGTACTCAATTCGACACGTATTTTTTTTTATGCATAACTTTTTTCATAGTAGTAGTCCGATTTCAATAATTACATATTATTTTATTAGAAAGAGTAAACTTCGAAATTGGTCCCATTTCAATTTTATTGAAATCGACTGAGCTATTTTTGATAAATCAACAATAATGTGAAAAATGCTTCATCGATCCGTGCGAAATATTCTCAAATTCTGTACACGGGTGAAGTCGGTCATGCTATTTTTGCAAAAAATAATCTTGTTAAACTAACAAAACTACATCATGACAAATAAATTAATTTAGTAAGAAAATGAAAGTTTGTTCTATTATTAAAAAAATCAATGGATTACTATGGTTGCAACCATAAAATTTAGGGGCGTTTTAAGGATATTTTTGTGCTATTACAACAAAAACAGAAAAAGAGAAAGATTGTAATTGGTAGAATGTAGAACAGAAATATAAAAATTACCGTAGATACGTACCAACAGGAGAAAATTTGGCATGATCTCTGCCAATTCCTTTAACAGCAACTAGCTGCATGTCTAACTCATGTCCAGGTCGCATCTTGGATATGAGTATGTCGTTGTGCACCGGCCCCACATCTGCCTCCTTGTGGACCGACGCTTGGTTGCCGATGGGATGCCATTTGATGTGTGACGAATATACTGGAGAAGGATAACATAGAGCTTAATTCCAACTGATTAACATATTATTTAGTTAGACCTATTGCCATCCTTTATCCTATCATGAATACAAGTAAGAAATAGCGCGCACTACGTGGCTTGAGACTATGCGCGACATGGAGGTTCAGCCTACAAGTTGGTACTGGTCAGCTCATATTGGGCAATTTCCAGCATCCTTGTCGAGTCAAATCAAGTCAAGGTCGAGTCGAGAAAACCGCGCACGCTTGCACGCTTTGTGTGATACATGTACCTGTAAAGCTGCACAATGAGCTTTACAGGCACATTGTGGCCGATTAACAGCATACTGGTAGAGTCGAGCAAACCGCGCACGCTTTGTGTGATACATGTGCCTGTAAAGCTGCACTATGAGCTTTACAGGCAAATTCTAGCAAATTTTAAAGGCGCCATCGTAAATTTAATAGCACCTTAAGATATTGCTTCGATTTCAAATATATATAGTAAAAAAAGAAACCGGAATATTTTAAGTTGCTATTAAAATTACGATGGCGCCATAAAAATTGGCCACATTACTTAGTTTACTTAGCTTATCCTCGCTTTATGTCTATGCATAACTTACCACTGTGATTTTCATACATATCTTCAGCTCTGTATGAATCTTTGGGTTGGGATTTATTGGTTGTGCACTTTACTTTGATTGAATACTCTAAAGTGTCAAATTCAGTGCCATCTGTTGCATCTGCAAAATAATTGAGTCTTAAATTTTTTGTAGTTCAAATGAAAAGTCCTGATAAACTATTTAATATAGTTTTCCATGGATAAGGTGGTAATAGATAATAATTTAATGCAGGTTATTAACACACAAATATACTAAAATATAAAAGAATGAAACAAGTTTATTTATTTACAGAGTGATGAAATTGGTACAAATTGTTTGCAAAATAGCACTATCGTTAGATCTTAAATGAAGCAGTTGGATTCACAGGCTCCAAACTTGGCTAGGCCGGTCTCTTGGTGGCCCTTTTCAAATTAATTACCATGATCTGAATTTACATGTGATGACATATGGAACTGAAAACATGGTCTTTTAATATGGGCCTTAGAAACATAGTTTGAAGAACGGATGGCCGATGGGACAATAAAGTTCTCGAATGGAGCCCACAGACCAGCACGCGCAGCGTAGGACGTCCACCAACTAGGTGGACTGACAATATAATAAAGATCGCAGGAATGCGCTAAATGCAGGCCGCTTCCAACCGGCCTTATTGGAAATCCATGGAGAGGCCTATGTCCAGCAGAGGAGGTCCTATGGCTGATAGATCGATAGAATTTACGCATAGACTTATCAAAATTTAAGCTATACAATTATAATTGATATTAAATTTTTGTTCAACTTCAAAATGAACTGAATGAATGCAAATAGAACCTACACATTAGTAATCATTTGGCACAAGGGAGAGGAGGCCTATACCCAGCAGTGGGTCGATACAGGCTGATGATGATGATTAGTGATCATACCTTCATGTCGATACTCAAACAATCTTGGATCAGCTTTCAGAGGAATTAGCCCCAATCTGTGAGCTAGTACTTCATCCTGTATGATTGACGTATTGTTTCTAATCATTACTTTTTCTATGGCCATGCTCGGCACTTCACTGAGCATCAGTCTGCGGAAAGCATTAGCAAACGCAGGCTGTATTCCAATCATGTCAAACTCCATTTCACTGTTGTTCATTCTAACTATGACAATCTGGAATTTCTTTGTAAATTTCTTGAAGTTCCATGGCTCATCGGCCATCCCGTAGTCCATAGGTGCATTCTGTAATCAACGATGAAAGATATTACTACTTATGAAGTGATAAAATAATTAAACAGTGCGAAAACGTGACCCAAATTTTATGAATAACACACACAGCACTAATAAAATGTTATTAATTTATTTTTACAATAAAATAATATGTCTTCAAGTCTGTAACCAAAAAGTTAACCTCAAAATTTGTATTTCATATAAGTATTTGGGAGAAGCTGGAAAAAAATGGTACTAGTTTTGATAAGTAAAATTATATAAAATAAGAATATTTCTTGTCACAGACGAATTACCTTTATACGAAATTCTTCTAATAAAACTCTCGGTTTTTCATGTTGTTGAGGCATGGTAGTTGTATGTTATGCTTCTGAGATAGCAAGTTTATTAGTTAGCTACTAACACGTCCAAAGTTATAGAAATATAAACCACGCAAAAGAAAAATGAAAATCTATGAAACAGAAACATTTCTCACAAAAAAATAAACATAAAACTTGAACAATTTTTCAAAACAACCTCATCGCGAAATAACTTTTCTGGGCACGGTCAAAATCACGAACTAATTTAATGCTGCCGGGAAATTCGATGTGCTTATATCATAACATATGTGGCGCCACCATTCGCAAGCACAAGTTAACTCTTACAGGCTCTCACAACAATCGGCACGGTAGAATTTGGCATCTAGTGGCTAGTGCATTTGCCATTATTAAGTAATGACACTTGACAATTGACATAATTAAAACAGTTAATATCATTTTTTTCCAAAAGTGTTTTCGTAGCGCATACTTCACAACTAGAGGGTTTTATCATGGATTTATTATTTAAAACAGGATTGAGTACTGGCAAAGAAAAACGTGCCGACAAGGATACCACATCAGATGATTGTGTCTCTTTTCCAAGTATATAATATTTCTTTGGAATGTTACTGCACGCAGGAATCGCAGTTATCTTACGCCCAACTCGTCGTCCTTCGTCATCGTCGTCGTTTTAGCAATAAGACGCCTATTGCTGGGCATAGGCCTTCCCTAAAGATCTCTATAAAACCAATCCCCATAAAAGCAATGGTCTAGAATTAATATACACGGAGATAATTCAGTTTCAAGTTTGACAGCTGTTATCGGAAATGTAGATCTCGAAGAGTTCTTTCACCTTTATTAAGACAGCAATAGTCTGGAATCCATATTTTCGGTGTTTAACAACGTTTGAGTTTCATAAATGTAATCTTGACAAATCACGCAACCCGTGTCAGTACTTAACCACGAAATACTTTTTCCCGAAAACTTTTTCACAAACAAATTTTTCACGAAACACTTTGTCACAAATAGACTTTATCACGAAAAGACCTTATCACAAAAAATCTTAGTCACGAAATCTTTTCCACGGATAGACTTTGTCACGAAAAATCTTAATAGACTTTATTACGAAAAGTCACAATCATTTTTAGGCTTCCATAGTAAACAAGGCATCCATTTTGAAATGAAAAATGGCGGACTCACTTTTTTTAACAACTCGTCATCTTTAATTTCAAAATGGATGCCATTTTTGATATCCACACCCCAAACAACCTCAAAAACTACACCCATGACGACTTTTTCAAAAAAGTGATGTTCGACATCTTTAATTCCAAAATGGATGCCAATTTTGAAATCTACATCCCCAAAAACCTAGAAAACGACACCAATGACGATTTTTTGCAAAAAGTGACATCCGCCGTTTTTAATTACAAAATGGATGCCATTTTTGAAATCTACAACCCTAAATAATAAAATACGACACATACACCTATCGTGCACCCAGCATGTTTAAGAAATATGTCCAGCATAGTCACCCTACCACACTTCTTTGTATACACCATAGAACGCCATTTGCAATCGACGGTGATACTCTAGTCAAAAATAAAAAAATAACCATTAATCATAAAGCCGTAGGTATATCCTACAAAATAAATATCAAACTGTTTTATTATTTATTTATTTATTTGTTTATAGGCGAGCAGTGTATACTGATGTGCCTATATCAAGCAGAATCAAATAAAATTAGTATTTATCTGTTAAAGAAATTTTTTCCTTCTTTATCCAAAGGTCCAGTCTATTCTTAAATGTGTTTATAGTTCTTGCTGAGATTACATTCTCAGGCAACCTATTCCAATTGTAGACAATTCTATTGCATAGGATGTGGTGTGCAGTGTTGGTTTGTGATGGTGTAGGCTGCAAGATAAATTTATGGCGTCTGCTATCCCGCATATTTTCGTTTAAGTTGTACATTTCGTGAATATGCGGAAGATTATAAAAGCCATTGAGAATCTTGAAGGTCTCAATTAGGTCTCCACGCATTCGTCGTTCTTCGAGGGTCGTGAGACGAAGAGCTTTTAACCTATCTTCATAGGTTTTGCGGCGCAGAGCATATGGAATCCTGGAATCCTTAGCATCTATTCGCAATTTTAACAAAAATCTTATCAAACTACATTGTTATAAAAACTAAGAAATGGTTAAGACAGTCGCGTCTTTACAGGTAATAATTCTACCATATATGTGTCGTTTCGAAATGGCAATAGTGCGAGCGGGACACCCTTATCACTTTGGGAAGTCTGGTCACAGACTGGAAGAATGGCACAGCGTCCCTCTTATGCCATTTCAAAAGAATATATATTTTGTTGCAACGCATTAAGGTTGAATTTTCCTAAGCTAACTTTGAGCCAAATTTCGTCTGTGCGCAATCCAGATAGTATACAAAATCCTTGGGTTTTATAGTATTACATCACAGATTCTCCCTCCACGTACTACATCCATGTTGATGCCGCACATTCGCTCAGACTTTTTAGTTCATTCATCGAACTAGGTCAGTATTACCATGCTAGCGCTTTTAAAGTCAGATTTGGCGATCTTTTTGGCATGCTGTTTTCATTTTTCATATAAGTCCAATACTTAAATTAGATTATAACATCTTTCTTTGTTTGAATCTTTCCAGGATATCTTCCCTAAATAAATAATGGCACAGTAGACAAGGCTCAAAGAAGTATAACTAACAATTTTATTTTTAAATTCATTATTATTAGATCAAACTCAAAACAAAACAGAAGTGGCAACACTGTCTGTGGCGTATTCTCGGTTTGTTTGCTGAAAATTGTTTACTATTATTCTGAAAATTACAGTAATTTAGAAATAATTACAAATTCTAGTGTGAATCTTTTGTAAATATACTCCTAATATGGGTAGCTTGGACAGAGCTGTGCTGACCGGATTTATTTGCCGATTGTGCTCTGAAATGCATCGGGTTGTTCTTCATATCTACGGAGAAGAGGGTTTGCGTCTTTGTATATCTGAGAAGATCAGCACATACCTTTCAATAAACGTAAGGTTCACTTGCTAAAATTATAACTTTAGTATTTCTTCTTCACTCTGTTGAACTTCGGTGATTCTTTTTACCATGGCCTTGTTCTAAGTTACATTTCGTTTACCTTGTTCTTTAGGTAGGTACGTACCTACCTAGATTTATTTCAAGGATCTCACTGTTAAACATTAGCTCTATTGTATTGATTTTGTATCGTATCAGATTTTTTTTTTCCACTATTTTCAGGTGTCGCAATCTGACCCCCTTCCCAAGACAATTTGCAATGGGTGCTTAGAACGTCTAGAAAACCAACACAGGCTGATGATGGTGATGGAGCGAGCGGCCCACATGCTAAAAACACGAGGAGGCCGAGGTTGTGGTTGTTAACAAATTATTATAATTTTCTCATATAGGTTGAATCGTACTACCTACTTGCAGCTGTGATGTTAGCTACCAACCCAATCCTTGCATAACTGTTAAGTCAGTTTCATTAAGCTTTCAGTATTGAGCTATCCGCAGCTTGTAGCTAACATAACAGCTGCCATGTTGTATGATTCAATTCATAAATAAATAATTTAACTATAACAAAAAAAAACATACCTAAACTTTGACATAAATTATTAAAATAGTAATAATATAATGATGCGCATGAAGATATCCTTAGTTTAGCACAAATAGGTCTTAAGCCCGCTTTACAATTTATTTAATATTTTATACCTAATTTAAAGTTATTAGGTAAGGACTACATCATTCACAACATAAGCTCAATTATTTGATAAATAATTTACTTTAATGAGTGTAACTTTTCTAGCAAAATCAGCAAGTTGCACTGTAATATGTAATATTAGCATCAAAGTTTACTGTGCTTCTTTAAATTAGATGCTGTCTACTTTGAATTTACAATTAATACACACATTCATTAATTTCCTGTTAATGACAACTTTTTTTCAAATATATGCATAAAAAATATAAAAATTTCATATCCATCTTGTAAATTATTTCAAAACTTCTCTAACCAATGCTGTAGATTCCATAAAATATGTGCATTGTAATAATTTGCTCTATTGTCTAAATAGATGAAATGTGATACTTTACCTTGTAAATTATAGATGATACCATAATATAAGTAGGATGCTACTACTGTTTAACAAGCCTGGATCCACAATTTTTTTCCAGTGGGGGTGTAATCAATACTTTGACGCTTCGCATCGGACCAGACTTCTTTTTGTTCTTGGATATAAGAAACCAGGAAACCTCCATTCAACAGAACATTAGTGGTAAGAAAGCACTCGGAGCATCTTCAAGTTTTGCAGTACTGCAGCTCTTATAGTATTTTGTGCCCCAGATTATATGTAGACATGGAGCTCCATTTTTGTAAAGCAATACTTTAGAATTGCTTAACTATACCTCTTGCATTGCACTCACTTAATTGTTTGCTCGCTCCTGCTCTCACACAGTAATCATGTGAAATACCGTGTGAGAGCAGGAGAGAGTATAGAAAATCTAAGTAAAAGTAAGCAGGATAACACAAAGCTCCTGGCGACAAATGCATAAAATTTTTACAAACTTATAGTGATTGTCAAAAAGCCAAGCATTGCTTGATAAAACTAATAAGTACTGTCATTGAGATGGAATATGACATGACACCTGTCATGCAACTAGTATGAATTCTAGAATATGACAGATGTCGCTATGACAGCTGTCACTTTGACGTCTGTCATTTTTGAAACTAAATATTTTGTTAATACATCTGATTTTGTTTGACTTCAAGATCAATTATGGGCAAAATAGGGCTAAAAATCCCTTGAAAATATGTTACTGCAACATGAGTTCTTACTTTGCTGTGGTCTTACTAGTAGTCGATCTGGTAGGACCACGGGCAACAATTAGGCCGATTCACACATGGTCTCCATTTTACTGGGCTGTTTTATGGCGATACGTTTTGGTTCATCGATAGCATATGAAGTTCTATGATCAACTTCAGACATAATACGGTATTCTGATACTGTGTCATGTGTGTAGTCGCTCATACGCCATCACATCTATGAAAAAAACCTATCCTATATAATGGACCAGTAAAAAAGAGACCATGTGTGAACCGACCATACGTTTGCCACTTTTTGAATGTAAGTATTAATAAAGTAATTAATAGGCCCAATTATGAAGGCGCCATTGGAAATTTGATAGGTAGCAACGTAAAAAGTGTTCTCTCTATCGCATGTATTAAGTGAAAAAGAAACAGATATATGCTAATTAGCTATTATGATAGCCTTCATAATTGGGCCTATAATGTAGAGAAAATTATTAGTTTACAACTTCTATATTTGTTATGTTAATTTGGTTTAAATTGTAAGTATTAATTTTAATAAGTACCATAGCTATTTGAGTTGAATATTGTTTTGTGTTATATTTTAAAATAATACTTAGGTATGCCTAAATTGATTAGGTCTTTAGTACATTCAGGTACCGTGAAATCCTCCAACTTTAGACTCTAGGGGTAACATTGGACGAAACAAAAAAAAAATTATATACTACGGGACTAATCCTTAATTCGGTTATTTTATAACTTATTCAAGGTAACTTAATATTACAAAACAGTTTTTTTTTTTTTTTTTAATTTACGCTGTTTTCAACTTTCTGCTGAAAAATGTATGATTCTACTAGTTTCAAATTATCGTTTACTAAGTATTTTCAACGCTCACCATAAAGTTGACGTTGAATCTTGATTATTCAATAAAAAGTTTAAACAGTAAAAAATACATCAACTTTCTTTTTATCAACCCTAGTACCCTCAAATCAGTTGTATGGAAATTACCAAAAATTGCCAAGTAACATTGCCTTGCATTGCCACTGTGATAAATAGCGAAAATGGCCACCTTCCGTAAATTACTTTGTTCCGTCGCCTTCTTTGGCCAGATTTTTATCATACTTAACGGTATGCAAATAGGGCTGAAACTTCAAAAGATATAAGCTGTGGATAATGTTGACAGGGAGTGGAGTTAACTTTGGCCTGTGTTTCCAGATATGTTTTTATACAAAATCTGTCATATATTACAGATTTTTTTATGTTTGACTTGTAGTAGTTTGTGTATAAGTAGGTACTTCGTATATTTTTACATAATAAAATAAGCCCCCTTTCCTAATTTTTATAGCGTAATTACACTTTTTCTACAAAATGCGGCCAAAGTTGGAGGATTTCACGGTACTACAGCAGTTTGATAAATGATGATTATTGTGAATGAAATATATTTTATAATAATATAAAACATAAGCAGTATTTTTTATTATTATTATATAATTACGATTCCAACAATGAGGCAAGGTGAACCTTGCATAATTATATGGTTGTATAGGCCGAATCATACAAGTTGGCGGATGTGAAGTTAGCTACAAGCTGCGCAATATCCAATCAACGCGACGCTTTATGTGAGCTTCAGTAAAGATTGGATATTGCGCAGCTTGTAGCTAACTTCACATCCGCGCACTTGTATTATTCGGCCTATGAAAGCTAAAGCCGTGGTGGACTAGTGGTAGTGACACTGACACCCGCCTTACAATCGTAAGGTCGTGGGTTCACATCCCGGTTTCGTACAATGAGTTCTTTATATTATTTTACGGAAGGCCGCATCACTGGCATATGAAGAAAAACATCGTGACATACGTCCATAGAAAAACTTCGATGTCGTATGTGAATCCACCAACCCGTACTGGGCCAGCGTGCTGGATATGGCCCAATCGATCTTAGCGGGTAGGCCTATGTCCTGCAGTGGCTTGTTAAAAGGCTGATACAATACTGTAAATTGTTAAAAAGTCAAGTCTGCTAGAGTTTGTACACAAAGAGAAGCGTCGTAGGTGAGGTCGCCCGTGTGCCATTTTACTAATTTTGTTACGTTGACGACACTGCTCTGTCATTGGTAGCACAACAAAGTGTTTGATACTTGGTAGACACCGATACGGTTTTCATCAGTCCTCGCGTTTACCAAGTATAGTTGGTACCACAGAACAGCAGAATGTGGTCGGTACCTTGGCTGCTGATTAAAATCTTATTCTTAGTTCACCGTAACGCCACGACGGTTCTATTTTTGCACATACGCTAAACATTTTAAGCACATAGCCCACATAGGTAAGGGATAGTGTTATTTTACTAAGGAACCGTTATTATTTTTCGCGTGTTTAGGATAAGTAGGTACCAATTACAGTTAACATTAATGAAATTGTGAAACGTTTTCCTAGAATGATGATGATGGATATACCTACAATAATAATCAAAAACTCTCTAGTAAATCGTAAACAAAATATTTTTTTTGTCAAAAATGAACTTACGAATAGTTTGGTCGAATCATTAAACTATATTATAGTAATAATTTCTCAAAGGCTCGAATCTTCCTTTTTTGAAGTCTGATAAAAAACAGTTATCTCGACAACCTACTATTTTTGAAGTAGGTTAAAAAAAATCACTGCACATTCGAATCTAGTAATTTTATTGCACATTCCCATTGGCTAGGAGTTTTTCTATCCTTGAAGTATTCTTATGAATCAATAATTTGATGTCATTGATTTTGTCACGTTTCTCTTCTATATCCATGTCCAGTTGCTTCACACGCGTTTGTAACGGCAATAACGTCTTTTCGCTTGCACTAAAAATTATATAAAGTAATAATTAACTATGCATAGATGAATTGTTAGCAATACTATAATCACAGACTAATATTACTATATTAGATCCGATACACGATAGCCATAGAACGTAAATTTTTAAAAACGTTTGTTATTTTATGTAATTTATAAAAAAACTACTGCACTTATGGACTCAATTTGTCAAAGATTTTTGTTATACGGGATCAAGGAGCAAACTTAGGCAGTTGTCATATTTTTAAAACCTCGCATTTAAAAGTGAACTTTTGCGTAACATGACGCAGTTACGTTCTATTGGTGCTGTCAAAAAGAAAATAAACGGTTGGATCTATTATAGTACTATTTATTTCTACCCGCATTTTATGAACTAATTAACGAATCTGTATGGCGCTGTGAATGTAGAAAATGGCGGCCAAAATCTCATACTTAGGTACTATCTATTTTAAATAAGACAAAGAAAGTCATAGCTTAACAAATACAAAAATATCGGGACATAAACACGATAGGTAAGTTAATTTTTGAAATGTTTATCACCAATATAACTCTTTGAAACACAAAATTATGTAACTTACGCTTTTTGCTGAAGCATATCCTTAGACACTTCGTTATAAACGTTGGTCCATTGCTGAAGTTCTTGTCGCATTACTTCCACATCCTCTTGGATATGATCAAGCAGTTTTCCCAAAGGATTGGCTACTCTAGACAAAGCTTGAATGTTGAATCGTAGTTGTTCTATTTCCTGGCTTGACGCTTCTTTTGCCTTTTGTGAGCCAAATTGCCATTCCTGCCAAATATCTCATAAATAATATCCCATGGCCAATAATAATAACAAATAAAATCGGTACGTAACCAAGTACGAGTTGGACTCGCGCATGAAGGGGACCGTACCGTATGGGGAGCGCCTCGACAAAAAAAATCACGTTTGATGTATGGGAGCCCTCCTTAAATATTTATACTATTCTGTTTTTAGTATTTGTTGTTTAGCGGCAATCGAAATACATAATCTGAAAATTTCAACTCTAGCTATTACGGCTCATGAGATACAGCCTGGTTGACAGACAGACAGACGGACAGCGGAGTCTTATTAATAGGGTCCCGTTGTAACCCTTTGGGTATATAACCCTAAAAAGAACTTTTCAAATTTTATAAACTTACGATTTCGGTTTTTCCTGTCGCTTGAGATAACTCTTTTTGAGAATTAAGAATTTGTTGAACAAGATGACCATGCTCGTTTGACGATAACTGTGTAGCGTCTTGATCCTCCGTCGCTCCAGCCCCCACTCCATGTTGCTCGACAATAATTACACTGGCTTCTTCCTAAATAACAAAGAAAACATTCTAATTAATTATTCCACTATTGATCTGATATTAGGCTTAGTCATTCGGCCTTCATAGTAAGTATTCTAAACTTACTTCATCGATTTGAGCATTTTCTGTTATGATATTAACTTTTCCTAAAAGAAGATTATCGCTATCGGGTATAACAATATCAATTTTTTCTCTTAATCGCGGTGCCCCAGGCCTGGACGATGGTGGCCTCACACTTGAGGGTCTTACAATATCTGCAGTTGTCCTATTAGCAGGATTGTCTTGGCTATTATTCCTCACTAATGATTCCTTGGTTTTGATTTCCGAGTCCAAGCTATTGTGCTTAGGAATCAACGCAGGTCTATTTTTCTTGACAAAAGTAGTTTCGTCAAGTTGTTCCTCTTTGGCACTCACAATTGGCTCTTTATTTGTTTCAAAGCTAAATTCAGGTGCGATTTCAGTCAGTTTTACAATAGATTCATCAGTAGATTTGCTATAAATGATTTTATCGTTAGCCACTTCCATTAAATCTTGAGATGATAGTGAAGAGTTGAGTTCGTTATCTGCTAATATGTAGGAACCATTATGCTTTTCCTGGTTAATCTGATCATTTTTCACAATGTTTTGATCTGCTCGAAATTCAAGTTCTTCTATGTGTTCTTGAGATTTTTCGATATCTCTGACTTCAACTTCTTGAATTTCATTTTGTTTGAGATTATTGTCAAATACTGAATCTGGCTCTTGGTTGGTAAGTTTCGGAACATCTGTAGAATTGGAAACTTGTTGTGGTATACTGTCTACAGAGGGTTTCTTACCAACAGATTTTAAATTTTGTGATTTCTTGACTTGAGGTTCATTTTTGCTCGAACCAGTTTCTTTCTTTTTCGGTTTAGAATCAGCAGCTTTACTTTTTTCATTTTTGTTTGAAGGTAATGATTCTTTTTTAGTGGTTGTAAGTTTCTCGCTACTCCTAGACGTTAGTTTTTTTGTATCATTGGTCTTTTTTACAGGTTTTGATTCTTTGATTTTTACATCTGTAGCTTGTGGTGCTTTTGTATTTTCTTTGAATTTTTTTATAGCTTCATCAGAAGACAATTTGTTGTCTAAAGCATAAGCTAAATTTTGAAGTAATTGATTGGTTTTTTCAGGTTCCTGTCCAGCTACTATTTTAGATGGCTTGACAGTCAAAGGTTTTCCAGTCGTCAACGCTGTAATCAGATAAAACATATTGGACATCAATTATATTTGTTGATCTGGACCGTCTCTGTTTAACTCAATTAGCTTATAACTTGGAGTTTTCCCGAAGATGTAAAGCAATAGCCACTGGTTTAACTTTGCCGTCTAGGGCTCGTGGCAAACTCTTTAGATGGAGCCCTTCCATTAAAAATTCTCGCTATGTAATTTAATTTTCATAAATGGAAAAATTGAAGCTGAGATGAAATGCGACTTTTTAAAACTTTTTTCGAGAAAAGCAAAATGTTGTTCAAAATGCTCGCAGCCTCTTGGCCTGGGCTCCCTAGGGTCGAGGGCCCGTGACATTTTGCCACCCTTTAGTTACGCCACATACAATAGCTAATGTTTTAAGTACCTACTTTATACATATACCTTTAAAGTAATTAATGAAATAACTGACCTACAACTGAGATTACTTTATTGAGAAATAATATTTTACTATCTCTGTCTTTAACATTATCTGATACCAATTCTTCTTCTTCAAATAAACCTTCGAAAAACCCGTTAGTTTTTAGTACCTGAAAGATAAATTCGTCATTTAGAATTAACCATAAAATGCAGCGATTGTGGCAGTTCACGAAAATTCATTTTTGGTGAACTGGCTAGGCAAATAGTTTAACTAGACTTTGTGCAAAAAAAATAAGAACCGTCGTGGTGTTACAATGATTAATACAGAGAGCGTAAAATATTCACGTGCCGCAAGTTGGATGCAAGCCGTTTCTGAACCGATCCTTTACTCAGTGGCGTAACTATAAGAATTTGCCTTCTTTAGATGGGGCCCAGTAAAAATTGCCGCCTTGTAATTTAATTTTAATAAACCACCTAATTAATTAGTTACCCAACACCATTAATAATATTGTGTGCATGTAAGTTAACCACTTAATTAATTAGTTACCCAACACTATTATTAGTATTGTGTGCATTTAAGTTAAATATCTTATACATTTCATTTTCCAAAGTAAAGTAACAATTCCAAAGCGAAATTTTTTCATGTTTTTTTTCAGTAAGTAAGTAGTAAAATTTGGAAATTTTGTTTAAAATGTTAGGTTATTTCTGAATTCGCGGCCTCTAAGGCCGGGGCCCCCTCGGGTCGAGGGCCGTGGCATTTAGTCAGCCCTGCCACCCTATAGTTACGCCACTGCCTTTACTAAAAATATAAATTGAAAATCTATCCGAAAGGTAGGTAGATATAGGCCGAATCGTAGAAGTCAGGAAGTTAGCTACAAGCTGCGCAATATCCAATCCTGACTGAAGCTCACATAAAGTTGCGCATTGATTGGATATTGCTCAGCTTGTAACTAACTTCATATCTTTGATTATGTATCATTGAAGTATCAAACATCATTGATATTATGTATCTCTTCACATCCACCGACTTGATTCGGCCTATAGGACTACATAATATAGGTATGTATAATAGGTATACAGAGACATGATAGCTGTGCAGCTTGTAAACATTTTCATTCTGCTAACATCGGACATTCATAGGTACACAGGAATCCAAATTGGAACAACAAAATATTTACGATATTGCACTTAATCGAATTCTTGTGTAGATATAGGTCTCGTATCTCGTAATCAATACTCACAGAAGTGACTATGTCGTGCAGAAACCTGAAAGGGGGTTTTTTCAAAAGTTTTTCACTGAGTGGAGGCCGTTTTACATATTTTCCGAGAGATGTTTGTGTTGCTTTTATAACTTCTGGTTCCAATTCCTTTTCCATTATGCATGTTTTAAGAAAACACTAAAATATTACTCTTTAAAACTCGGGTAAGTATACATCAGCCGTGATAAATTGACATGAATAAAAATGTTTACAAACGACGTTGCCGTAGCAACCATTAAAGCGAATGACTTTTCTGTCCTAGAGACCCTAGACGTTCACAAATATCTGTAAATTATGTAGACGTTGGTAATAATCTTATTTGATAATATTAAAGCTAGAAACATACTATCGGACGCGATTGACAGCCGCGACTAATAGGTATCTAGATAATGAAAGTACACTGAGCCGTGCACTCTATCGGACATAAGTCGCGGACGTCACCAAAAATTGAAGCTGAGATGAGATGCGACTTTTTTTTAACTTTTTTCGAGAAAAGCAAAATGTTGTTCAAAATGCTCGCAGCCTCTTGGCCTGGCCCCCCTAGGGTCGAAGGCCCGTGGCATTTTGCCAGCCCTGCCACCCTTTAGTTTCGCCTTTGACAATAGCTAATGTTTTAAGTACCTACTTTATACATATACCTTTAAAGTAATTAATGAAATAACTGACCTACAACTGAGTTGACGTTGCCGTAGCAACCATTAAAGCGAATGACTTTTCTGTCCTAGAGACCCTAGACATTCACAAATATCTGTAAATTATGTAGACGTTGGTAATAATCTTATTTGATAATATTAAAGCTAGAAACATACTATCGGATGCGGCTTACGGACGCGGCTGACGGTCGCGACTTAAGCTGGAAACATACTATCGGACGCGACTGACAGCCGCGACTTAGCAGTGTGCACAGTCTTAAAACATCCGGCGCGCCAGATCGCTTTCGGATGTCCGAACGCTCAAGGTCGTCCGAAGGTGACGCCCGCGACTTATGTCCAATAGAGTGCACGGCTCAGTGTACTTTCATTATCTAGATACCTATTAGTCGCGGCTGTCAGTCGCGTCCGATAGTATGTTTCCAGCTTTAATTTTATCGAATATGATTATTACCAACGTCTACATAATTTACAGATATCTGTGAACGTCTAGGACAGAAAAGTCATTCACTTTAATGGTTGCTACGGCAACGTCGTTTGTAAACATTTTTATTCAGGTCACGGCTGATGTCCGAAACATACTATCGGACGGACTGACGGACGCGACTGGTAAAAATGATAAACACTTTCACTAATTTGGCGCCTTCGCAGACAGCGTTTTAGCTTAATTGGACAAAGCATCATCCCGGTGGATGCAGGTTCAAATCCAGCGAATGCGTCAATTTTTGAAATGTTTATAAAAAAAAAAAGAGAGATAGAATCTGTCGAAACGAGGAGATCCATACGAATAAAATCGCCGATATAGCCCAGCTAATTGATGAGTTCAACGGGCAGGGCCACCGATGGGGTCGAAAAGATCTCAAGTGGAGACCTCGAACCGGCAAGCGCAGCGCACTTGGAGAAAAGATAAACAGGTAGCGTTGAACGTCCACCCACAATGTGGAAGGATTGACCTCATTAAGACCGCAGGACATCTGTAGGGAACTTATATACAGCAGTTTCAACCATAGGACCTCATTAAGACCGCAGGACATCTGTAGGGAACTTATATACAGCAGTTTCAACCATAGGATGGTTAAAACTGCTGTATATAAGTACTGCTTACCTAATTTATTTTTATGTAGGTACGATACAATCGTCTTCTATACAGGGTCAGTTATAAAACTGGCAATAGCACACTGGCAGCCTCGCAGGTACAGGTAGCGGCACGTACAAAGAAAATATTTAGGTAGGTACTCCTAGAAGTCCTAAAGCGGAGGGCACGTAAGTGTACCGCTGAGGGTACTGTGTGCAGTGAATTGTAATAAGTGCAGTGAAGAAGTAATTAGATTAGGAATTATTTATTAAATACCTATCAGTAACCGTCCCCGTAGCCTCGGTAGAGTCTATGCCCCGTAGACGGTTGGTTTCTCTCTCTACGAATGCCCCGCATGGAACACGGCCGGATTTACCGCCGTACTAAGCCCATGCGCAGCCATCCCCTCTATACATCGCTCAGTGCTAGACTTACATGCCGCTGAAGGACCTGCCTCCGGCTGCCTGGGGCAGTAGCCCGATTGCCCTCTCCTAAATCCGGCCGTGTTCCATGCGGGGCATTCGTAGAGAGAGAAACAGAAGGGGCATAGACTCTACCGAGGCTACGGGGACGGTTACTGATAGGTATCTATACTCTATAAAATTTAACTTGATCTCTGCGACAGCTGTCAGAAAAATCAAGCCTATGAAGTCCTGAATTTCTTAATAGTACAGACAGTACCTGTCAATGTCATACTTTACGGCCATGCCGATTAGTGATGGGCGACGAATGATCGTGACCACAGAGTTTTAGATAGAGTTTTAATTAAAATATCGATAGTTTATACTGACGATATTTTAAATAAAACTTAATTTATCAATAATTTTACTGTATATTTAATATCATAACATTTTTACATGTGTAATTAAGTTAAACCCAATTGTATGTTACATTAGCATCGATAATAGTGAAAAACGTCGATAAATACTATCGTTACATTATTATGAGTATATAATTAATATCATAACATTATTTACATATGTACATACTTGATCTTAAATAATATTAAGTAAATAAAATCCAATTTCTCACCTTCAACTACTCATTCGATTTCATTACAACGTTGTTTGAAAATCGATTTTTTCCACCACTATCTCAACTCTAAATATGTCAAACTGTAACTGTCGCAGAGATCAAGTTAAATTTTATAGAGTATAATAAATAATTCCTAATATAATTACTTCATGTCTGTCGCTCGCCCTCGGAGAGAAAAGATAGCCCTAGACAGCTGTGGGTAAGATGCGTGCGACCAATCACAAAGCCCGTTTTTTTATAGCAAGATCTGTAAAATTGGTCTTGGATTAGGTTGCAGCCGCGCCTGCACCTGCGTATTAGCTATCATTACAAATTAGGTATCATACCATGGGTATATGTACAACCTTGGAAGAGTTATAGACCATGTGTACAACTTACAAGTTCTTTTTTTTTTTCAAATTTTTATTTGGTGGTTTTGAGCCCTTGCGGTTTTGCCAGTCCTATTGTAATAAAGATAAATACCTCGTATTTAGGCTTTAATTAGCAAAAATGCACTCTACATATTGACATCTTACGATCTTACTGACAATCGTTCATAGAGTACGAAAACTATATAGAAACGAAGAAGGATAATCATCACATTCTCCCCAGCTAATATTTATTCCGTGACATACTCTGCGAGATGTGCTGGTGGGTGGCGCACTCTGTGTGAGCGACGCAACTCCGGCTCTGTGTCGTCTTCTATTACAGTTTGATTATCAGACGCATCTACAAAGTCCTCCTCATCGTTTGACTCGATAGTATCGTTTGTCTCCCCAGCTGGAGCCAGATGTCTATTTGAAACCACCACTTCTCTCCCAGTGCTCAGTCGGACTCGTGAGTGCTGCGGGTTTGTTTCAAGGGTTTCTACTTCCTCGACCATCGAATCATATTTATTACTTCTGACATGCTTTCGCATTAAAGCTTTACCTGGAGCAATAAGCCAGGTGGGCATCGATTGACCATTTGAGGACCTTCTCGGGTGGGAGAACATACGTTCGTGAGGAGTGGCGTTAGTGGCTGTACATAACAGCGATCGCACAGAGTGCAGAGCCTCAGTCAAAACTGTTTCCCATCGTGTTATAGGTAGGTTACGGCTTTTCATAGCCAATTGAATTGTTCGCCAAATTATGCCATTGTATCTTTCTGTTTGTCCATTCCCTTGTGGATTATATGGCGTTGTGTAGCTTGTGGCAATGCCCTTGTTGTGTAGAAACTCCTTCATTTCTTTCGACAGAAAAGATGTGCCTCTATCAGAATGAACGTAGGTCGGCATACCGAATACAGAGAACAAGTCCACTAATTTTTCAATTACCGTATTGGTACTCAAGTCTGGGCATGGGTATGCGAAAGGAAAACGGGAGTATTCATCCACGATAGTCAAAATGTATCGGTTTCTCCGAGTTCCGTCTGAAGGAAGCGGTCCTTTAAAATCTATAGAGATTCGTTCAAAAGGAGCCGTCGCTTTGATGAGTTTTCCGACATTTTGATGAAAGCGAGGTTTTACTTCAGCACATATAGAACAATTCGAAGTTATTCGTTTAATTTCGTCAATGGAGAAAGGCAAATTTTTGCTTCGAACCCAATGTAGCATCCTTGTTATACCGGGGTGACATAAAGTGTTGTGTAACTCTTTCAATGCGTTTTCATGCGACGATCCAGTTGTAGAGGCTACGAGTGGCGTTACAGCCCTTGATAATGCATCGGCTGCTACATTTTCTCTTCCAGGGCGGTACACAATATCAAAATTATATGCAGAGAGCTCTAACCGCCAACGTTGAATCTTGTCATTTTTTATCCTTGAAGTATGTCTCTGATTAAACATAAAGGCAACCGATTTTTGGTCTGTTATTAGCTTGAAAGCTCTTCCGATTAGGAATTGTCTCCATTTCCGGAGGCATTCAACAATGGCTGCAGCTTCCTTTTCTATAGCAGGGTGGTTTCGCTCACTGCTGTGAAGGGTTCTAGAAAAGAATGCAACAGGACGGCCATTTTGCGATAAAGTTCCCGCAATGGCATTATCAGACGCGTCCGTCTCTACCACGAACGGTATTTTGTCATCAATTGCGTTTACTGCCGAGGACGATATCTCTTGTTTCAAGGCTTCAAAAGCGCTTACTGCGTTAGATGCCAGTGGAAAAGTTTGCGATAAAAGAGGTTGAATTTTCTCCGAGAATTTTGGCACCCATTTGGAATAATGAGCGAAAAATCCCAATGCTCTACGCAGCGATGCTTTGTCTGAAGGCAATGGTAGCTCCGATAGGGGACGAAGGCGATCTGGGTCAGGTTTTATTACTCCATCACAAATGTTGTAGCCTAAGATGTTTATGTTCTTTAGCGAGAATTCACTCTTATCTAGGTTTAGGGTAAGATTATACCGCTTGGCCACGTCGAGAAAACGCTGTAGTTTTGTATCATGATCTGTCTGATTGTTGCCACAGATAGTAATATCATCTAAATAGGCGTAGACACCACGCAGGTTCTCTTTCTTTATGATTCCATTGATTGATCGTTGAAAAACTGCTACTCCATTAGTCACCCCAAATGGTATTCTACGAAATTGATATAAGTTACCTTCGGCTTCGAATGCAGTGTAAGGCTTTTCTTGATCGATAATTGGAAATTGATGGTAAGCGCTCTTTAAGTCTATTTTGCTGAAAACCCTGTGCTTAGCGATATTAGACACCACATCTTCTATACATGGCAGCGGATACGCATCAAGTTGTGTATATCTGTTGATGGTCTGTGAGTAATCTATACACATTCTTTTCTTATGGCTCTCGTTTCTCGTTACTAATACTTGCGCCCTCCATGGCGACAAGCTAGGTTCTATTATCCCGTCGTCTAAGAGTTTCTTTATCTCGTCTTTAATGAATTGTTTGTCGCTATCTGAAAATCTTCGTGATTTAGCAGCTATTGGCTTACAGTTTGGCAAGAGATTCGGGAATAAGCTTACTGGCTCAATGTTGGCGTGCGTCAATGTACACAACTTCAAAGGCGCTCGGAGTCCACCAAAATTTACCTCTAATGTCTTGTGTTTTTCCAGAATATCATGGCCGATTATTACGTCAGCGCATAGATTTTCCATTATTAACAAATCTGCTTGAAAACTGTGACCTTGCATGTCGATATTTACTGAACATCGTGAGTTAACCTTTCTTTGTAGATCTGAAGCCGCCATTGTTATATTTTGATCACATGAATTCGCTTTTATTCCATATTTATGAATAAGACGTTTATCTATGAAACTTGTAGTGCTTCCTGTGTCGATTAAGGCATTGGCTTTGTAGCATTTGTCAATAGTGATTTCTAATTTGGCTTTTTCAAGATTAGCCGTCCCAGCAACAACGTGTGACAGTAGCTTTTTATCTTCCTTTGCAGCAAGTGGTTCATTATAACCGGTGCTTGCACTCTGGTGTAGATCAGCACTTCTGCAAACCTTTGCAAAGTGTCCTCTTTTATTGCACTTCAAACAGGTGGTACCAGCAGCGGGACAGTTTTGTCGTGCATGTCTCTTATTACCACAGAAGTAACAAGTTTCCTGTATACTTTCTCTTTTACTGTTGGTAATGGCTGCATTGACAAAAGAACTGGTAGAGGCTTGCTGGTAACTATCGTTATGTATACGCGCCAACTCTAATGCGCGTGCTTGTTTGTGTGCTTCATCTAACGTGAGTGTGCTGTTTTCTAGTAGCCTTTGTCGTACAGAGGACGAAGAAAGTCCAGCTATGAATGAATCTCTTATAAATTCATTTTCATTCTGTTCGGCAGTTATATTTTTGAAGTTGCATCCTTTGGAGAGCAGCCGTAATGCTTGTAAATATTGGTCCACAGTCTCACCTGTTTGCTGCGATCGTTTTGATAGTTTGTACCTGGAGTAGATTTCATTTGGTGGTTTGAGAAACAGTGAGTCGAGTTTTTGTATTGCGATGTCGTAATCGGTACAATCTTGTAGGTACACAAATATTTTAGGCGATATGTGATTGGCCAAAAGTTGGAATTTATCAACTTTTACTGAAGATTTTTCACCGGAGACAGCTGTCAGAAAATTTTCAAAAGTTTTTTTCCAGTGCGTCCACTGAGGGGACAAATCTTCATTCGAAGATGGATCTTCGTCAAAACGATCAGGGCGTAAATATTTTTCCATTTTGCTAATTAAATTGTAATAAAGATAAATACCTCGTATTTAGGCTTTAATTAGCAAAAATGCACTCTACATATTGACATCTTACGATCTTACTGACAATCGTTCATAGAGTACGAAAACTATATAGAAACGAAGAAGGATAATCATCACACCTATAGAGAACACAAACAACATTATATAAACTTACAAAGTATAACAACAGGCAAAATGATAAAATGCTCTTGCAGCAGCTGATATAGGCGCTGCCAGAATATTTGGATACAACCATCATCCAGTCAAAATCTCTTTGGGATGCACTCTGTGTGCACTCATCATCATCTATCTAAACCACACCTAAACATAATGTCCCCGGTAAAAGTATTGGAAAAGCATAAGTGCTTGATAAACAAAATTATAATTCCTTGTTCTTGTACCGCTAGGATATAATGTACAGTGGCGCTTGTACTTTCTTTTACTAAATAAAGTTATATTGAAAAAAAAATAGGGTGCATTCAACAAGCAGATCAAAAAGCAGATGATAGACATCTTTAGTGGGCGCACCGCAAGCATCACAGCTTGGAATCTCCACAACTTACAAGTTGTAATTAGCACTGTGATCTGGCAGGCGAGGCACTAAATTAAGATTGTACAATATGCTATATGGCTAAATCTTAGGGCTAAATCTTGGGCTAAATCAGGCTAAATACATAAATTGTCAAGACACTACGAAATTAAAATTGATTTGACAATTAGCAATTGACAGTCATCTTTTTTTACTGATCACGGAAACTAAGTTCTTCAGTCAATCTGGTAGAGTTTTAATAGCTCTGTGTCTTCAGTCGATGATCTGTCAAAATCCGTTGAAGTGTTAACATCTTATGTGATTTACCACGAAAATTGGGTGCATATAAGCTATTTCAGGAGCATGTAAAAATTATAAATTATTTTACGATAGGTCGAATTAAACTTAGTATGTCTGTGAAATTAGCTACAAGCTGCTCAGAACCCCTCTCCTCGCGCACCTGACATCACGCTATTGTATTGTGCAATGACTTGCCTCGTGTTAGCATTTCACCGAGCCTAATTTGGCCTCTATATCTCCTTAATATGTTATAGTATAACAACATGTTATAATATAAATAATTTATATAATAATTAATAAATCAGCTGGATTTAAAAAATAATGGGGAAGAAATATGCCAATTGTGGCAACATTGGTGAGCTCCTCTCCTCCGTGACGTGGCGTATGCGCCTGGCAAAATGGTGAAGCAAGTTTCCAGATTAGAAACAGCGCCTAAGTGAAAGTAATATCAATAATACATGTACACTCGTTGCATTTGTTGTGATATTTGTGTAATGTAAACAGACCGAATTCTATCGCCACAGCAAAATGCCACCCAAATATAAAAAACGTGGAAGACCCAAGAGTAAGCCTTCACGGATCCGTGTCAAACGGGAGACAGCTTCTGCTGTTTCCTTAGCTCTAGATGAGATAAGAAATAGAATGAAGAACAACATCAAAGCTGAGGTCATTCCAGATAACAATAAAACCGGCTTATTAAAGAAATACAACCTCGTACAAAGCCCTAACCTCTCCATTCGAAATATCGACACAAAGGTATTATCTTCCGAAATATTATTTTCTCACAGATTATTGATTTGCATATTTCAACCGACAAGGTTACTAATTTAAATTTAAAGAATCACAATATTAGCAAATATAAGTCATGTGTGGAAATAATTACTGTTTCAGATTATTTACAACTGCAAACTATGTCCTAACAAGAACTTCAAGTTTGAGAAAAGTTTCAAAGAGCACCTGTTACTGGAGCATTCAACATTGCCAGGCAGAGTACGCTGTAAGCAATGTCCTGTTGTTTGCCCTAATAAGGAAATATTGAATGAACATGTAAGCAAAGTTCACAATCGAGATGTGTTCAACTGTGAATTTTGTGGGAGAGAGTTTGTTAGACAGGCGCATGTGTTACGACACATGGCACAAAAGGGATGCGATGGTAGCGGTGTGGCATCATTCCCATGTGAAGTAAGTATTGTTTGCACTCTCTGGATCTATTCACATAGCACAAAACAAAGTTGCTTCCATCTGCACACTTTGTTCTTCTAACCAACACAATCAATGGATAGATGCATTTTTTTTAATAGACAATGTAATGAGAAAAAGGTTTATAGGTATAAAATATGCATATTATAGTTGAGAATGATCAAAAACTTCATAATAGTTCCTGGAGCAATGCATGGGCAGGATGCTAGTTACACATAAGATCAACATTATAGCTTACACTATTGTTACACTTAGATTCTTACTAAAAATATGACTGTATGCATATTGTGCTTAACAGCAAATACCTTATGATACAGTATGGTAGAGTCCAGGTATCTCTAAAGAACAGATAAAGCTATCATACCAGCAGTATCACATACTTAAAAACTACATACAATGTGGTTTGTTTGTAGGTATATTTTTAAAAGAAAATATTTTCTCAATATGTATTTTGCCTTTTCAGATATGCAATGCCACTTTCACAAGAAAAGACAACTTGATAGTACATCTGCGTCACATGCACATAAAGCAGCAGTTCTACAGATGTAAACAAACAGGATGTGATTATGCAAGCAAGAATTTTACAAAATTGATTAGACATTGGCATGCATATCATGCGGGTGAGTAGAATTTAGCTACTTCAATAGCCACACTTTAAAACTTCCAATAAAAATGTATTTGTTGTGTATTTATTTATTCTTTTTTTAGGGTTCCGTACCTCGAAAGGAAAAAAACGGAACCCTTATAGGATCACTTTGTTGTCCATCTGTGTGTATGTCAAGAATCTTTATCTCGGGAACGCTTAAGATATCGAGTTGAAATTTAAACTGTATACTTATATCTATGGTCTCTTGCAGTTGTGTAAAAGAATAACTTCTCAGTTATTATATAAAAAAGTAAGAGCTGTTTATATCGTAAAAAAACGCATATTTCACACTCACAAAAATCAAACCTTCAGGGTCCTTCCCGTTGACATAGAACTATGAAATTTGGCAAGAAGCATTGTCTCAGAGTATACAGGAATAAATCTGAAAACTGCACATTTTTATTTAAATCACAAAAAATAGGGCCTCAAAAATTCATAAAATATGGGTTCAAAATTCAAAATGAGTAAATTGTATCATGTAAGGTATCATATAAAAGAACTTCATTGGCACATGCTAAAATAGGTTTTTAATTATTTTAACAATGCGTAATTTTCGATGTATGACGAGAAAAGTGAAAAAATAAAACATTTTTGTCGATGGTTATAGTATAGAGATTTCAACAACTTATTACCCAATTTTGTGAAATTGTCTGGTTTTGGACGGAACCCTTGGTGTGCGAGCCTGACTCGCACTTGTCCAGTTTTGTAAGTTCGTTAGGTTTTCCCACAGAGGGCTTTCCTCTGTTATGAGCTAGAGCTTTTATGATTATAAACATATATAAATAAAAAGTGATAAAAATAAAGACTTACAGTTTATGCTTACTGAATCTGTCTTCGGTACTCTATTAGATGGCACACATTTATGTGTATAAAAGTTTGATTTAAATATATTTTTATTTATACTTTTTTAAGCAAGTGCCACACATATATTGCCTACAAATTTTAGTCTTGGATCCAATACATCAATCTGTAGGTCAGACTTGGACAGATATAGGACACAAACCAAATTTTCATGTCCATGATTGAAGCCTTTAATGTGATAATTTGCCATTCAATAGCTAATACTGTACCAGCCTTTTTTCAATAGTCTACTGCAGAATGTAACCAAGGTGATTGTATCCACCATGCTGGCCCAGTGTGGGTTGGTAGGATTCACATATGCCATAGAATTTAATCTATGGACTAATGCAGGTTGCCTCACAATATTTTCCTTTATTAAAAAGCCAGTGGTGTGAATAATTTCTGTACATGAATTCCGAGAAATTAATTGGTGATTTGATCCCACAACCTCACGATTGTAAGACGGGTGTCATTACTAGACCACCATTACTATTCAATTGCCAAGCTTGTACTCAAATCATTATCCAATGTGTGCTCCTGGCATAAAATGTACTTAAATATTATCATGCTGTCCACAGAAGTGCCTCATCGGTTTGACTGCCATTACTGTGGCAAGTCGACCATGTCTCGGGCAGCCATGGCCAAGCATCTGGAAATCCATGGGGAAAAGAAATATGCCTGTGATGTTGTAAGTTCATTATATTTTCAAGTTTTAAAATACAATATAACTACATAACATACAACTAAGTAACATAGATAACTAAATGCGAAAGTTCTAACGCTTTGTTGCCTCTTCACATTGAATAAAATTATAAACTAAGATTCAATATCGATTCTATATGGAAATTCTCCATGGAAATAAGACACTTTTATAAAGTTGTAATAAATATTTACTGTCCTCTTGGTATTTATGGAATGTATGTAACTACAACAAGACTATTACTGAACACATTTAATTTACACATGATATATGGTTATATTATTATTCATGATATGTTTCTTTTATCGCTACCAATCAAGGAAAAGCGGAAAATCCAGGTAACTAAAAATAATGTTACTGAGTAATTAATTTAGATCGGTGTCATTAGCAAAAATTGCCTGTTTTAATTCCAATTGATTAGTCCACCACCCTATCGGAACGATCAGGCCACAAACCACATTAGATTGTACTTTACTGTATCAGCCTTTTAGAATAAGAAGAATTAGAATGATTTATTAGCCTTATAACATTTCATTACACTGGGCAAGTCATTTTACATTGAAAGTAATTAATTCAAATACATAACTAAAAAATGAAAAATATTTACAATCTAAAATACATAAAAATAAAAATAATGTTAAATGTATTCTACATTTAACTCAATCGAATTTTTCATAATCCACTGCAGGATGTAGGCCTACCTACCTAAAAAGAGTGATTGGTCCATATCCACCATGCTGGCAAGGCAGGATGGTGGATATGGACCAATCACTGGTGGATTTATTATCACTATAGTTTAAATCCTTATAATCATGTTTTCAGGCATAGGACCTTCTCTGTAGGTTTGCTATAAGACTGGGTGGAAGCGGCTTGCAACTAGATTCTAGAGCATTCCTGTAGTATGAATGAGGTCGTCAACATGCTTGCAAGGAGAAGTGTTTGTTTATAGTCCTTGCTGAGATTATAAGGTTGCCAGAGGATAGGCAACCTGTTCCAATTGTAGTTCACTATGTTGTTAATTTCTGCAAAAACCTGCATATCGATAGGGAAGTGCTAGCAACTCCTATATAAATTACAAAAACTAAATTTTACAGAAATCATATACATATACCAGACGCGCAATTCAATTCTCTATCGAATTGCACTCATAAGTCGTTTTCGTAAAAAAAAAATATGAGATTTTAGCACTTCCCTGTCGATATAGTCTTATAACTGTCCTGACAGCTTACTCATCATACTTGGAGCCTGATCGTCTAGAATCTAGAGTATTTAGATAGTAGAGAGACGTCTCTATTATCTAAATACTCTAGATTCTATCTAATACTCTAGATCGGGCTCTAAGGCTGTCTCTAAAATCTATGATATGCAAGCTTCGCGTCTGCCTACGTGATCTGCTGAATAAGTCCGCCATTACAGATCGAACCAAACTTAATGGGATCTGTTATTATGAGGCCAGTCGATGCGCAGTAGCAAATTAATGTCAGTGTTGGTGACCCAACTTGGTCATACGCAACCTGAAGCTAACTTCATAGACTCCATTAAATTTGATTCAACCCATACAATGTGGAACGAAGCGAAACGAAGGTCTGTGCTTCAACACGACGATTTTGCTTTCGTCCGCCCGGATGTTGATATTTGTCTACAAATCGCATTTTTCTACGAATCTCAACGAAACTAGGTGCACAGATTTTTTATATCAATGGAATTTTTTTGTCGTCGGCTTCGAGCAAATATCTACAGAGACACAGTCCCTAAGTGAAAGTAGTAAAAACATGTCCGAGCACCTTCATACATACCGACTTAGATATTTAGGTACATTAAATATTTCACAATGATCCGTTTTCTCGAATCTCGACGTTATGTCACCTATTTGATTCTTGTAACCGAGCACTTTGGCATCTCGCGGCGTTGTAGTTGGCTTGTAATTGCCTTACGACTAACTAAAAAGTCTGCCCACTACATAGCTTGGGCAGAGTTTTGGCTCGGACACTTTTTTGCACGATTGTGACTCTATAGATATTTGCTCGGAGGTCGTCGACGATTTTATTTCCTTCAAAAAGGGGGGAAATTTGCTCGATTATCAGTCGATTTTGATTATATTTGGCAAGATTGTATTTAGTATCTAAATTTTAACAATATTTAGTTCATACTCAACCAAATCGGAGCGAACCTTTCAAGAGCGAGTTGAGATACGAGGGTCATTCAATAAATACTTAGCCTACAAAAAGTCAACGAAAATTTTGTGGCAATTTATTTTTCAACATAGTCTCCTTTTAGTTCGATACACTTAGCCCAGCGATGCTCCAACTTTTTTAACCCGTCTGAAAAATAGTTTTTGTCAAACTCTGCAAAATAGGCCTCCGTGGCGGCGATGACCTCCTCATTTGATCCATATCTATTCCCGGCGAGAGATTTTTTCAGATTAGGAAACAGAAAGAAGTGACAAGGGGCCAAATCTGGAGAATACGGTGGATGGGGCAGCAATTCGTAGCGTAATTCGACCAATTTGGCCATGGCAACGGCAGACGTGTGAACCGGTGCGTTGTCGTGGTGAAACAGCACTTTTTTCTTCGCCAGATGGGGTCGTTTTTTCTTTAATTCGGCGTCGAATCGGCCCAATAAATCGGCATAGTAAAGCCCTGTAATTGTTTTACCCTTCTCGAGGTAATCGATGTAGATCACACCTTGTGAATCCCAAAAAACGGTGGCCATAACTTTTCCGGCCGATTTTACAGTTTTCGCCTTCTTTGGAGCACGTTCCCCGGTCTGGATCCATTGTTTTGATTGTTCCTTGGTCTCTGGTGTGTACCAGTGGATCCAGGTTTCATCGACGGTCACAAAACGACGCAAAAACTCCGCTGGATTCCGCTTAAACAGCGCCAAACACGTCTCCGATGTGGTCTCACGGTTGCACTTGTTTTCCGGTGTGAGTAAACGCGGCACCCATCGCGCCGACAGCTTTCTCATGCCGAGTTCCTCGTGAAGAATATGATACACTGTTCCTTCTGAAATGCCTACAGTCTCAGCTAGCTCCCGAACCTTCAATCGGCGATCTGCCAATACGAGATCATGGATTTTTTAAATGTTTTCCTCCGTAGCAGCTGTTTTCGGTGCACCTGGATGTGGTTCATCAAAAACCGACGTACGGCCACGTGCGAACTCGTTGAACCAATTCTTGACGGTGGCCATCGATGGAGAAGAGTCACCGTACACAGCATCCAAGCGCTCTTTGATTTCGATGCGCGTTTTCCCTTCCAAAAATAGGAATCTAATCACCGAACGATATTGCTCTTTTTCCATTTTTGTAAAACCGATCGATACGTTCGCTTCCATAAGTTGTCAAATTAAAACAAATGAAGGGATTGGACTGAAAATTTGAAAAAAGAATGTGCTACACTGTGGTAAAACTCTTTTGAAACTACAGCGCCCTCTGGCGATGAGGCTAGGTACTTATTGAATGCACCTCGTATAAGCTTATGAAGGAAGATAAATGAAGATTCAGTTAACACGTTCATCGCCATGGTGGGTCAAAATGACCGGTACTTGATCTACCCATTGGGGCCATGGGGGGTCAAAATGACCGGCACGCCAGACCCTACTTTGCGAAGCCCGTTCGCGCCGCAGAATGCAAAAGCTGCGTATTCAACCATACGATATGACCGGCGCGGCCCCAATGAACACCTGTAACCACTTGGTTTTTTGATTTTTTGATGGCATACCTATTTTTAGGACTTCTAGGAAAAAAGTTTAAGAAAAACCACAGTATTTCGAATCTAATATTTTTATTTTCGTTAGAAGTTGCATTTATGCAAAAAAACGAACGAACTTATTTTAATCAAAACTACGTTACGTTCGTCGTTGTTACGTTCCTTTTTTTTAAATCAAAATCAAAGAAATAACTAGGGGTTCGCCCCGAACTGATGACTAACTTCACGACGACTATGTTAGTTAGAGATGAGTGTTGCCAGGTCTCCTGTTCAGAGAACTACTAGTTTTAATGTGATGTGTTGGGCAGTGTGGGTACAGCACATATACCATCGAAGTCATGCGCCGCCACATCCTGACGCACGTGGTGGACAAGCCGTACAAGTGCGGCGTCTGCGGCTCCTCGTACATCCAGCGCGCGCAGCTCGACCGCCACATGGAGAAGCACGCGGGCGCGGGCGGCGTGCCCTGCGACTTCTGTGGCCAACAATTCGACTGCAAGGCTAAGTAAGTTTCATCGTCATTTCAGCACATAGGACCTTGATGAGCCTATCCATCGACCTTGCGGGTGGACATCCTACAAAGTAAGCTTGAAGCTAGACGCTTCGAATATGCTATGCTATGAATTTAACAAAGAGGCTCGCTTAATGTACTAGAACAGGTAATCTTCGACAGCGCTATCTGGGCCTTAGGATGATGGCTTGGCAGGTGGACTTCTGCGGACCATACTTCAACTGCAGGACCAAGTACCACGTAGACTGCAAGGATAGGTAACCATCAACGCACTCATCGCCATCTCGGCCTTAAGCCGACCGCCACATGGAAAAGCACATAGCTCCAACGGCACACCCTGTGGGATGATTGTGGACACCACTTCAACCTTCCTAACCTTCGTCACCGTCATCTTGATTTAAGCTCGAACTGCTAAATCCGAGCATCGGTAAAGCAATTTTTAAACCCCACATTTTTATCGGCCATGCCATATGGTATAAGACTAAGTAATTCAGAGTATATATACCTTCGCCACCACCAGTCATTCGGTCTTAGGCCTAGACTATGAAGCGGAACAAAGATAGGCAGAGCATTGTATTCCGTATAATTACTGCGTAAATGCCATATTTGCTTCAGTCATATGATATAGCAGTCAGCACCACTTAAAGTCACCAAAAGATCAGCAACCAGAAAAATAATAATAAAAGTTATCCATTTAGACCCTGAGTATTTTTCTTCTAATAACCTATTATTGGCTTATATTTGGCGGTCTGCTTACAATAATTCTTTATTCTTTACAGATTGATGCTGCATAAGAAGAAAGTTCACGAAGGAAATGATATATTATCCTGTCCATACAAAGATTGCGGCTTCTCGAAAAAAGAATTTAGCAACGAGGACGCACTAATAGCTCATATAAAAAAGCATTTATACTTGAAGGATAAATGTGAGTATTTTTCATAGTCTCGAACTGCAAAGCTTACGCTTAAGCTTACTCTACTTTAGCTTAGTTAACATCTTACCACAAAACTTTTACGCGCGCTTTAGACAATGTTTAACAGCAAAAATTGCACGGCTAAACAATGTTTAAAGCGTGGTTAAATCTTTTGTAGTAAGGCGGTAATAGTCTATCAAATTATATGAAATCTGAAGGCGGGCAGCCTAGCGCCTGATACATTCTACGTTATATCTGTACCTCAGAGGTATACAATAGTAACTCCAATTTTTTAATAAATTACTTTTAATGCATTTTTAGAATCGCAAGAACCAGTTCTATATAGTAGTATAAAGCATTAAGTCCTACGGCGCCTGTGAAAACAAATACCCAATAGTATATCACATTAAATCCACACATTATTATGAGGTACAGGACCTCAAATGATTTGTTAAGATTATTTACCTCTAAACACAACAAGGACTTAATGTTGTTCATTGGATAGGCTGATGTACATAATGTTTTTTGCCTCGTGACTGAAGGAGAACATAGCTAAACCGTGGCACTATAGATTTATTTTTAATACGGAGTTTAACCTAGGTTTCAACCCTCAAGCCAATGACACTTGTGACGAATGCAAATGCAACATGCAACAGATGAAGCTGGAAAGAATAACATTAAAGCTCAACACGATAAACATCTTCAGGAAAGCAATCTGTGCTACAGCTTGAAAGGATTTGATAAAGTCGCAGCGATAGAAAGCCATGGCATCAAGAATATGCTAACGGTAGACCTCCAAAAATGTTTAGGTACCTACACCCTATTTGACTAATGGTCAAAGTTTCTTTCTATCACAGAAAGTCGTGGACTTTTAATTTCACAATTATGGACTCAGGGCCGAAACAAAGCTGGTGTTTTATGTGGGATGAGACCGTGGCAGGTAGGGGCGGCAATGAAATGGCTTCAGGAATAGTCAAGTTTTGGGAGCAGCGTGACGACAGTGCTTTAAAAGAAGTAAACGTTTGAAGTGACTACGGTGCAGTGCAGAACAAGAATGTCTATTTGATGATGGCTTACTTGAGGATATTGTCTCAAAAAGAACACTTGCAAATAGTAAACCACAAGTATCTACTAAAAGGTCATACTCACATGGAAGTGGATGTGGATGCTGTCCACTCAATTATAGAAAAAAATCCAAGAGTTTCCCATCGTCACTCCCTGGGACTGGCAGCAGTTTATAAAGAGTTGTTCAAAAAATGTTAAAATTAAAGTGATCAACATGGATCACTTTAAGGATTTTTCTGCCTTTTGCGAAGGATTATCAGCTCCTTTTGTGCACAGAAAAAAGTCGAATGGAGAATCTGTACCATATTCGGCTATGGTATGGATGCAGTTCCAAAAAAGTCAAATGGGTTCGATGTTCTACAAAACATCTTTTGAACAAGAAGCATTTGAATAAGTGAGTTTTTTTCAGAACAAACGCAAAGGATTTTCTTTGCCCACGCCGAAACCTATTCGAAGAACTCGAAAGCCCATTTTTAGACTAAAATACAACGACTTACAAAAATCATTGCAGTGGATTTCATCCATATTTCACAAATATTAAAAGAATCTTCCATGTGCTAATGTCCTGGACTTGCCTGAGGACTGCGACTGAATTAGTGTTTTACCAGTGACAGAAAATAAAATATTTTCCAATTTCTTAATTTTTGTAATAATGTATGCTAGAACCCCCTCTAATTGCATTGAAAATTTCTTCAATCCGAATTTGTGCTTCTCTTAAAAACTTGTTTGTTTGTTTGTTTTGGCTCATAATGTTCTTTAGCTCCGAGGCAAAGATTTTCTTTAAGAAGTATATAGCCTTAAGTCCATCAAATCAAATTATAGATATTATTTATCGTACTTATCTGTAATTCATAATAATTTACTCTATGAATCATGAAAAATGTTGTTAAATTTATTTCAATAGCTTTTTATCAACTATCTCAAAATTGCATTCCAAATTTCTCTCCGCACTATTTTGTTTATCCTGTAAAGTTTTTGTTTTGGCACATAATATTATATGCCTCTGAGGTACAGATATTAGATAGAAACTCATGTAGGTAAAGAGTTAAGTAGATGAAATTAAAATACCGAAGGCGGGCAGCCCTTGCGCCTGATACGTTCTGCGTGGCTACGTGGCGCTGTAGATATAATTTATATTTCAAGGACAGGGCCGACTCACAATGTTAGATATCATTACCGTGTCATTGGTCGCAGAGCTGTCTGTTCATAGCGCGTGTTTATTGCAGTGTGGGAGTGCGAGGTGTGCAAGAAGAAGTTCCCGTCGGAGATGAACATGCGGCGGCACCTGAGCACGCACACGCTGGACCGGCCGCGGCGCTGCATGTACTGCGTGTCGGCGCGCGCCTACGTGCGCGGCCAGCAGCTCGTGCGCCACGTGCGCAAGTTCCACCCCGCCGTGTTCCGCGCGCACCTGGCGCACGTGCGCAACGTGCTGGTGGGTACACTACATACGCGAGCCTCCTGTCCGGCCGGCCGACCGTGGTGGCACAGTAAATACTTAACAGTAGGTTATCTAAGGCCGCCCGCTGAGTTATTAGCCAACTCTTGCGTTGATCCCCAGGGTTGTCACTTATACTTTTAGTTAATATTTTCGAACAAGCAGCACTTGATCTAAATTTATGCAATAAAAAGCATATTATGATTGAATATTTTACCAATTTATATTTTTATAGTAAAACTAGACTTCTTAAAATAAACTTTAGCTTTAAACATAGTATTCAGGAAGTAAATTTGGGAATACATTTATATGGGAAAATGCGACTCGGCTACGCTTTTAACAAAGCAAATAAACTGTGAAATAAACAATACAATACCACATTTTCTAATAAGATTTAAGTATAAGTAGGTACTTACATTTCTGGTTCAGTAGGAACTATGAAGAATGATAAGTCCGGGTTTGCGAAATCGTTATTGAGGCACCCGAAAACACTACAATATTTTTTTCCCCTCTTTGAAGTCATGATACTCGTAATAATTAATATTATGGTAAGTGGCCGGCGAGAGTTGACGAACGCGAGCGGTCATGTAACGTACGCACGTGCTCAGTCGCGCTGCACAGCCCGTACTGCCGCCACCTTGTTCCCCTATATATTATGCTAGCGTGTGCGTGAAATCGCGTGCCGACACGGCGCGCGGCGCGCACGCACACATTTAAAACGAGAGCGGCACGTTTGTATGAAGATATTGTACTGTATGTTTAACTGTGGTGGCCCGCGCAAACCGTGGACCACTCGACTAAATAAGTAAATGCCTCCTCGACTATATCAGCCAGTCCAACCCTCTACATGTGCGCTGCATGTACTATAACTCATGGTCATCCTATCAGAAACGCCACCTGATGTTGATTTGCATGTGTAAAGTGCGTGGTGTTGAAGCGAGTGGTGGTCCGCAGGTGACGAACCCGAAGAGCGAGCGCGTGACGAAGTCGGAGCTGGAGTCGATCCTGACGCTGCTGGACGCCGAGGCCGAGCGCATCCTCGAGGGCTACGGCGGCGGAGACGTGCTCTACGGCGGCATGCAGGCCGGGCCCGACGAGGTATAGGCCGCGCCACACAAGGTTGCGGATGTAAACTTAGCTACAAGCTGCGCAATAGCCAATCAGCGCGCAGCTTTATGTGAGCTTCAGTCAGGATTGGATATTGCGCAACTTATAACTTCACATCCACCGACTTGTGTATAATACACACAGATTGACACTGACACGCACGCGTGCGCTCACACACACATACACACACTACAATTATGTACATCAAACCTACAAATGTGGCAGGCTTACTTATTGTGTACTTACGAATGCTTACTGTATACAAACTAATAAGTAGATAGGTATAGCCTACAATGTGACTGGCCCGGTAAGCCAAATCTGGCAGTTCTGGCACTAAATTGCCGCATTTTACAATTGTGACGACGCTATATAATCGAGCGTTGCGAGACCAGTACTTAATTGGACAAAAACAAAACACATGAAAAAAAAATACAAGTTAACATAAAACTAAACAAAACTTAGTGTATAGGCCGAATCAAACATATTGGCGGCTCGGATGTCAGCTACAAATTGCGGATAATCCAATCCTCGCCCATCTATTAGTGAACTTCAGTCAGGACTGTCCGACCGTCTGCTGGTCGTACCAAATGGTTACAAAATTGACAGTTGTCACAAGGCTTCAAATACACAATTCAATAATAGCGAGATCCAAGATATATTGTCTATAATATGTGCATTTTCAGGAGGAAGACTCTCCGCTGATGTCGGAAGAAGTATTGGCAGGAAACCTGGGCCGACTCCTGGAGCATTTGATCGCGAGCGACACGCTGAAGTGCCTCGGGTGGCCTGACGAGCCCATCGACGATGTAAGTTAAGGCTATTTTTACATACAAATAGCTCAAACAACATATTGAATATATCTTGACAAAACTTGTTAGGTAACTACTCAGATTTTACAACAGCTTATCCGCGCTGTAATGTGGCGATTTTTGCAGAAATGTGTGGTACTCAGTTCTAAACACAATAAGTAAGGTACCTATTCTAGGTTAAATTTAAGAAGCAATGCTAGAAAAAATCAACTGGTGACTCCTTGTCATAGGCTGGCGAAATCGGAGAGGTCTGTATATTTTGGCGGGCCCGCTATATACAACCGAATACCCGTAGAAGTTCGGGATGCACCTTCCGCTGGGTCGTTTAGGGATAAATTAAAGTGTTGGCTACATGAGCAACTATTTTATGACGTAAATGACTTTTTGAAATTACCTGAATTGTTTTAAGATTTTGTGACTTATTTGGTAATTGTCAAGTTATTTTATTTTTTTATTTTTTCGTGCCCTAATGTAATGTTTACTCATTGAATTGTAACAAATGGTGTTATGAATAAATTACTATATGACTATAAACAAAAGTTGACTGAAAACAATGAAATTAAAAGATCTGTGAAAAAACTTATAAACTCAAAACTCACACTCAACACTGGCGTGTGAAATATTATTTGTTGTTCGTCATTGATTTTGAAAAGTAATTGTGTTAGTTTTAATTTAGAAAAATATTTGTGTTAGTTTTCAGAGTAAAATAATAACATCCATCGTTTACGTAAATTACGCGCGAAATTTTGAAATTGTAAAATTAAAATGCATTTTTAAAACACCTAACGATTGAATATTTCTTTTTGTATTTTTTTAGTGGTTTATTAGAACAACAGGATTTAACTGAGATACTTTTCAAAAATGACTGTAATACCCTATTATTAAGTCGCCATCGTAATTGTAATAGCAATCTCTAATATTCCTGTTTTTTTTTTCACTATACTATATGCATTCGATAGAGAGAACACTTTACGTTGCTATAAAATTTATGATGACGCCCAATTAGGGCCTATTATACATTTATCAGTGGTGGTAAAGCAAAACCTATACATTTTATAGTGGTGGTAAGTAAAGGAAAAGTATCTTACGCATTTTGACGGTTTTCAGATCCTGGAGCGCGTGATAGAGCAGTGCGGCGCGAAGCCCGCCGACCGCGAGAAGTGGTCGCGCGTGCAGCGCCTCAGGGAGAACGCTAAACATCTTTTCCTGTACGATATTTTTACTTTTAGACCCTGCTTAGAAAGTGCCATTTATGTGCGAACCGTGTCAAAAAATATAGTTAGTCCGTCATATTTATCAAAATACACTTAAATGTGTAACTTTTCATTTCTCAATTGAAAAACATAAAATGGAAAAGATAATATATACAGGGTTATTTCTAATCAATTAGCATCCTCTTAAGGGCTTATTCTGTACATCACAACTAACAACTTTTGTTCTGCAACTTTTGTCAAAACTAAAAAAAAAATTTGTCGTTCCATAGAAAAATATCGTTCACTGTCGACAAAATGTATGGAACAGTTGATTTACAACAAAAGTTGCAGAACAAAAGTTGTTAGTTTTGATGTACAGAATAAGCCCCTAAAAGGATGCTAATTGATTAGAAATAACCCTGTATAATGGATAAGGAGTTATTATATATATAGTTCTGGTGACGTCAAGCTACGGTAGATTTTTTACTACATAGTGAAGTCACGGGGGCTCCTGTCTTCACTATATAGTAAAAAGTCTACTGAACGGGTCGCGAACTTTGGGTAGCTTTATCTTTGCTATTTTTCGTTTGATAGACAAAATAAAATATAAGTGTAAATATTTTTTCCCGTAATCTAACTGACGAACTAATTATATTAATATTTCGTTTACTCAGTTGTCGTGCCTATTATCACATTTACGAGTTTCATACTTGCGTCCAGATGCGACCGCGCGTAGAACTTAAAATGCGTGTAGTTTGCAGGACAACTCGAGCGAGGAACACTCGTACTGAATACAATCGACAAAATGCTGTAAATCACATTATCTGCTTTTTTACTACTTGAGCAAATCACCTATTATGATATAGCACTTTGATATACCTAACGATAAAAAAATCAAAGAAGTATAAAATACTGTATTGTACTGTATCAGCCTTTTCAACAGTCCACTGCAGGACGTAGGCCTACCCACGAAGGGTGATTGGGCTATATCCACCACGCTGGCCCAGTGCGGTTTGATGGATTCTCATAAGCCATCGAATTTCTTCTACGGACGTATGCAGGTTGCCTCACGATGTTTTCCTTCACCGAAAAGCCAGTGGTGTGAAATTCCGTACATAAATTCCAAAGAACTCATTGGTACGGGACCGAGGACTTGAACCCACGACCTCACGATTGTAAGGCGGGTGTCACTACCTCTAGACCACCACGGCTAATAATTATAAAATGCAGGATGGTATTTATGTGTGTGTGTCACCTCTATATTTGCCTAGGTTATCCAGAACTAGTGTACTATGAAGTCACCTCATATTGGCTTAAGACTATAATTATATAAACAACTTTTACTATGGAGCCAACCCGGAATTCGAGAAAAAAACAGCTGTTTCATATTCATTTCATTTTGCCGAGTTGCAATTTTGTATGGAACAGCTGATAATTTTCTCGAATTTCGATTTGGTCCCATAATAAAAGTTTTTCATAATGATGGTATTAATCACCCCCTTTCGGCTTGGTACAGGGCAATAAGTATAAATAAATCCAGCTAAAATTCATGTTCGTCAGCGGTCGGGCCGCTAATAGCCGCTAGATTTATTATCATTAGGTTAAAATTAATAATTCTAAAGATGGTGTTAATAAAATGTGAATGTTACAGGTACGTGGTGGACGATAAAAACGTATCAATGATGCTCGGCACACACACCATAGACCAAATCGTAAAACACATGCTGCACCAAGTCGAAGACACAACCCCGGGCAAAACAACTGAGATCCAATCAAACGAGATCCAACCCGACGAGATTGAAATCCAACCCAACGAGATCGAGATCCTACCTAATGACATCGAGATCGAGCCTAATGAGATTGAGATCGAGCTTGCTGTTACATAACATAGATTTACTGATCATCGACCAAATCGAGAAGCACATACTGCACCAAGTCGACGACACAACCCCGGCAACAGCAACAGAGATCGAGATCTAACCAAACGATATCGAGATTCAACCTAATAAACTCAATAACGAGCTTGACCTTTTCTTTTAGTGATCATCAACCAAATCATGAAGCACATATTGCACCAAATCGACGATACAAGTCCAGCCAAAACAACCGAAATCGAGATCCTACCAGACGATATCGAGATCCTACCAGACGATATCGAGATCCTACCAGACGATATCGACATCCTACCAGACGATATCGAGATCCAAACTAACGATATTGAGATCCATCCCAACGAGATCGATATCCAACCTAACGATATGGAGATCCAGCCTAATGAGATGGGCAAAAACACTTCGTGTTTCCCCTGGCTACGTCCATGCTTGTCTTTTACTAATCTGCAAACCTTTTTTGGTTCTGACTTCTGACTACACATATATATTTTTTTATTTAGCTATATGTTTATGTATGCTTATTAATTTAGTAACAACTTTTATTGTTAAATGAATTTCTATTCATTGTCATAATTTCAGCAGTAGAACTACTGGACATATGGGCTCCTCTATAGATTTGCAATAATACCGAATAGAAGCGGTTTTCTTTTCAATAGTGACACATATCCGTAGACAGAGAACGCTCATATATCTCTTACACCTATCGAATATCATTTCATACTTCATTATACTCTTCCCATAAATTTAAACAACGTTATTACTAATTTCAATTGCTAAAATTTTGTTTCGTTTCATAACAAGTTTATCCGTGATTGGTTATGTTTTAAAATGTGTAAATGTGAGTAAGCTAGAGCCTTTAAATCTTGACTGACTGAGTATGCACTGGGTCGGTTATATCATACGAACAGTAGGCTCATTTTTTGTATACTACGTGACTTATCGTGCACTAAAAATATGAGATAAATAAAACCTCATTGTCCCGACGTTTCGACCGAGCTGCATCAATCGTGCTCACGGGACTTGCCGTCGTAGCCTTTCAATCCAGACTGACTGAGTATGCAGTGGGTCGATTATATCATACGAACAGTAGGCTCATTTTTTGTATACTACGGGACTTATCGTGCACTAAAAATATGAGATAAATAAAACCTCATTGTCCCGACGTTTCGACCGAGCTGCATCAATCGTGTTCACGGGACTTGCCGTCGAAGCCTTTCAATCCAGACTGACTGAGTATGCAGTGGGTCGATTATATCATACGAACAGTAGGCTCATTTTTTGTATACTACGGGACTTAACGTGCACTAAAAATATGAGATAAATAAAACCTCATTGTCCCGACGTTTCGAACGAGTTGCAGCAATCGTGCTCAAGGGACTTGCCTTCGTCGTTGATGCAAGTTTTCAAAGCTTCGGGATAATGAAGTATTTATTTATCTCATATTTTTAGTGAGCTATTAGTCCCGTAGTATATAAAAATAATGTGCTCGAATGGCGAGAGCAGTAGGTTACAAATGGATGCAGTTGGCAAGGGTTAAAAGTGTATGCCATAAACAAATGGTGGCCTATGCTCAGCTGTTGGTTAAAACAGACTGATACTGTTGAGGTAGAGTTACTAAAAGCTTGCGCTAAAATAATGCTGATTGGTGTTCTTAGAGGCAAACGCAAACCTATTCGAATTGAAAAAAAGTTTTTTGTAATTAAGTTGTTATTAATATGTATTTAAATATGCCTTATATATTATAAATCATGTTATTAGAAAATAGACGGAATGTTGAATTAGAGCATTGATTAATCGTATGTTCCTAAATGTTATGGTGGTGAGTAATTAATTATTCATTTATACACGACAGCTGAGTTTTAGAGAGCTTAAAGGATTCCTCTTTTACTGGTGGTTTATTTTTATTGTAAGCAATTATAATTATGCTCAAAAGTGCCTTGTTAAAATAAATTTTATAATTCATTTCAAATAGTATGGCACTTATATAAAATAAAATAAAATTATAGTGAATAATATTTTTAAACCAGTACTTTCAAATGCCAATAGAAGCACCAAGAAATATTTTTGACAAGTGACATACTATTAGAAATTGAATATAGCACTGTGTGGTTATGGGAAGATAATTTTAAAGGTGCACATTGTTTTAGTTGGGCATTACTTTTATAGATTTTATTTTAGTTATTAAGATATGCAATGTTATATTATGTATTTTGAACCATTTTATAATATAAGGCTGTCACATTTTAGACCCACTTGTCACCAAATAGTGTATAAGCTAAGAATTGGTAAAAGGAATATCAATATGTTTTATATAAAATGTGTTTATGGTGTAGCGCCTGATAAACATTTTGAACAATAATGTTATACTAAGCGCAACACAAATCGGCGGATGGGAAGTTAGCCGCAGATGACACTTCGCCGTGATTCGCTAATTATTGCGTATGTGTGCTCAATGCCGACGCCGCGTGTCTTAGTGGTGAGCACGGGCGCAGGGAGCGCGCGGGAGGCATGAGGTTAGCGGGCGGGTGTGCCAAAGTGGGTCTTTTTTTCTCTGGCTCCCGCGCATACCTATATTTCGGCTTGCGCAGCGCTCTGCGCATAAGTTTCCATCCGCCGATTTGTGTGGCGCTTATTATAGCTGGGGTGTGTTTTTTGAACTTCGAACGCCCTAGGAACCATTGAGGAAGGAATCAGAAGGAGATGGTGTAATGACATTTAGATACTTTGACATGTAATAGTTTAAAAACCGAAATAATAATCATATAGGCGTCTCTTTCAAATGTACGTAATAAGAATAGACCAACATTATACAGCACAGTTTCGCTATAGTGTCTATATTTTTCTTGACGTGTCGCGCGTGCCTGGTCCGCCATATTGAGTCGAAAAACAATAGCGATGTTCTTATTATATCAAAAAAAACTATCGATATTTTGGTTAGTTTTTATTTGTGTTATTGATTAGCTGAAATTTTGAATTTTTATTTCATTTCACTTTTCATGTCAAATTTGACAAATGTCATTCCAGAATTAATACAAGTAAAATGGCATGACAGGTGTGAAAGTAACAGCTGTCAAACTAAGAAGTATTATTATCTCCGTAACTATCGAAGCTAGACCATTACTGTCTTAATAGCAGTAATAACACTCAATGAGATCTATTAGATTGTTCTAATGACTGCTGTCAAAGCTTAAAAGTGAATTATCTCCGTAACTATCGAAGTTAGACTACTGCTGACTTCACAAAAGTGACAGAGCGCAATTAGATCTATATTTTAAATGACACCTGTCAAACTTAAAAGTGGATTATCTCCGTAACCAACGAAGTTCGACTATTGCTGTCTTCACAAAAGTGATAGAACTCAACGAGATCTAAATTTCGGATGACGGCTGTCAAACTAAAAAGTGGAATACCTTCGTAACTATTAAAGCTAGACTATTGCTGTCTTCACAAAAGTGATAGAGCTCAACGAGACCTACATTTCGGATGACAGCTGTCAAACTTAAAAGTGGAATATCTCCATAACTATTAAAGCTAGACTATTGCTGTCTTGATACAAGTGATAGAGCTCAACGAGACCTACATTACGGATGACAGCTGTCAAACTTAAAAGTGGAATATCTCCGTAACTAATAAAGCTAGACTATTGCTGACGTGACACAAGTGATAGAACTCAACGAGACCTACATTTCAGATGACAGCTTTAAAGTGAAAAATCTGTGTAACTATTGACCCTAGACCATTGCTGTGTTTACAAAAGTGATAGAGCTTAAAAAGATCTACATTTTATGTGACAGCTCAAACTTAAAAGTTGATTATTTCCGTAATATTGATAGCTGTCATCTGAAAGATCTCTCTTTGAGCTTTATCACTTTTGTGAAGACAGCAATGGTCTAGCATCGACAGTGACGGAGATAATCCACTTTTAAGTTTGACAGCTGTCATCCGAAATGTAGATCTCATATCAGTTTAGTGAAGAAAGCAATGGTCTATAATAGATAGTTATGGAGATATTCCACATTTAAGCTTGACAGCTGTCATCCGATATGTAGTTCTTATTAAGTCCTATCACTTTAATTCTAAGTCATACCTCAGTAAAGCAGTGGAGACTTTTCTAGAGGTGTCTATGGAGTTTTGGTAACAACACGGAACGACATGATACGTCACATTATATCACTTGCCCACACTCATGCACGTAATTCAGCTTATAATCAATGAAATACCACAATTTTTCACTAATTATCACTGATACAATGAGGCAACATGTCTTTTCCGCGTTCCCGCCAAAAAACTCGTCCTACCATTCTAGTGTGGATTCTTGAATATGACAGCTGCAACCTTGACATCTGTAATTTTTAGGGTTCTGTACCTCAAAAGGAAAAAACGGAACCCTTATAGGATCACTTTGTTGTCCGTCTGTCCGTCTGTGTGTCTGTCAAGACTCCTTATCTAGAGAACGCGTAAAGATATCGAGTTGAAATTTAAACTGTATACGTATATTAATGAACTCTTGCTGTTGTGTAAAAGAAAAACTTCTCAGTTGTCGTTTAAAAAGTTAGAGTCGTTTATATCGTAAAAAACAGCATATTTCGACACTCACAAAAATCAAAACCTAACGGGTACTTCCCGTTGACATAGAACTATAAAATTTGGCGAAAAGCATTGTCTCAGAATACACATATAGGATTAAATCTGAAAACTGCACATTTTTATTTACATCACAAAAAATAGGGCCTCAAAATTCACAAAATATGGGCTTAAAATTCAAAGTGAGTAAATCGTATCATGAAAGGTGTCATATAAAAGAACTTCATTAGCACATGCTAAAACAGGTTTTTAATTACTTTATCAATGTGTTTGTACGGAACTCTCGATGTGCGAGTCTGACTCGCACTTGTCCGGTTTTTTAAATAAAAGTTTTCCATTATGTTTGATTCGGCTAAAATTAATTTGTGTCGATAGTTTTATCGATAAGTACGGGGAAATCGATAAGTGTAGTGTGGTAGTAACAACACTAATCCGCCGTATTATGTGCGGTGGGTATGCAGGTTTTTCTCGTCGTTAAGGCAACTCCATTCTGATTCCTTCCTCAATGCTAGGAACGTATACGGTACTTTGACAGTGACAGTTTTTCATTCGAAACCCATGCGCCATTTTTGTTTAGTTAGTTTTTTTTTTTAATTATTGTTCCATTTCACGATTTCCCCCTTTTTTAGTCTATGGTTTCTTTTAAAATTGCCAGTACTAAAATTTTGCGTGCAATAAATAATTTTCGCGAAAAAAAGTCACCCGTAAAAAAAGAATACGTCCGAGGCGTTCGAAGTTTAAAAAACGATCCCCTGGACCGTTTTATTACAGCTTGTGAACAGTGGAGAAAGGTTGACAAGCGCAACGGCTTAGTACCTTTAATAGTTAACTGAATAGGCTATTTGACAACATTGAAAATATACTATTGATTGTGGTAATCCTTACAGCCTGAAAAAGACATATTTATATACATTTAAACTATAATATGTACAATTTTCGCCAATCGCATAAAATAAAAAACATTTTTTTTTTATATTTTATCTGTGACGTGAACGCTCTAAGATGGGCGACAACTCTGGTGGCGTCATATGCTAGTAAGCGAGAATTTCTCGTTAGACTGTTGTTTGAGTAATTCGTGTTTTCGGAGTAATATTATTGGATCTGTAAGTTACTTCTAAAGTATCTTTTGTCAATTTTTGGATGTGAACTTGCTTACTCGTTTGACTGTTGTTTGAGTAATTCGTGTTTTCGGAGTAATATTATTGGATCTGTAAGTTACTTCTAAAGTATCTTTTGTCAATTTTTGGATGTGAACTTGCTTACTCGTTTGACTGTTGTTTGAGTAATTCGTGTTTTCGGAGTAATATTATTGGATCTGTAAGTTACTTCTAAAGTATCTTTTGTCAATTTTTGGATGTGAACTTGCTTACTAGCTTGTGACGTCAAAGACCAGCACCATTACAGAATGTCGTTGTTGGCGAGATGTTGAAAATCTATTCTTTAACACTGATTTTCATTGTTAATATACTGGATCTCTTGTAGTGTGCTTATTAAGTACTAATGAATAATTTAAAACAATTTCTAAAAAGTAGTCAAATGGCCTATTGAGCCCATTAACATTTTTGCATAGGCTTCGTTTGTGACATGTTTAAAAAACGAATGTTTTTATTACAGGATTGAAATCGTTAACATATTGTTATATCACTGAACAAAGATTTTTTTAGGTTTGCTTAACTGGAATTTAAGGATAATTTAAATATTTTTAAATCATGATTACATTTTTTTTATTAAGTTTATTTAGTAATTTTACTATGGTAATTGATTTTATATTTAGTTTTATATTTACAAATCATACTTATGTATAGTTTTATTGTACGTAGTTGCTTATAGTAGCGCAACATTCATATAACTTCTATCATACAATTTTGTTAGGACTTACTTGATAGAAATATGTGATATTTAACTACATAATATATATTTTGAAGAATAAAATAAGTATTTATATGCCTTATCTATCAGCAATATTGCAATTTGGGTTGGTACTTTTACTAAGTTGATAAAATTATGATAAATTGTGTTGTATAAAATGGTTAATAAACTAAAAATCATGGTATATGCATAGACAAATATGGATAGAATTTTAAGGGTATCCAAATAAGAATATACATATTTTTATACTTATACTTTGCAAAAACTCAAAATATGACCCCTTTATACTACTTTTCAAATAGCTTGTCACCTGAATTGTCTCTTTATAGTCCAAAAAGTTCATCTTGTTATAATTAAACTATTTTTTTAATGCAAAATAGAGCTACATTTGGCCACCAAGTTGCCCAACGGAAAGCGAAGTTGTAGCCGAAGATGGAGTATGTAGACCTAGAGGATACCTATTCACTCTTGACTTGAAAACACAGAGATACTACGGTAGTTAACTGGTATTGAAGTATTGAAAAGTATTAGGTTTAGTGAAACTGCAATTAATTATGTTACATAAACTGAAAAAATAATTAAAATTGGCTAATCAAGCTTGTAAAGATTTTGATAGGGATAAAGAGGTATAGTATGGCGAATGTATGACACTTCCGAGCAGTGACGTCATAGCCTGCAATAGTGCGCTCTTTGTCTAGCTTGAAAATGAATATGCTTGGAACTACTCTACTTCTAAGTTGATATTATTCTTGTTTCCGTTGATCGGCTCTATTTGTGGTTAGCTGTTACAAGAGGACATAAAAAAAAAAAGTCAACTAGTATATTGTCAGGAAACAATAACGGGGGAAAGGGTATCCCTCCCCTCCTCCAATCCCTGGCGGTCCGTATTATGAAAGATGAAGCCAATCGCTTTGAGCAGTAACTTTATACCCAGTCAATATTTTCATAGTTGAAGTCAGGTAAACACAATTTAGAAGAGTTAGCTCTTTGATTATGTCTACCTAATTAAAGAGTTAGGTACAAGTTATTTGAAAACTAGTAATAAAAGTAGTGTAAGAATTTTTTTTTGTACGGTTGGTACAGAGAGTATTTAATGAGCGTTTGTGTTTAGGGAGGTTAAATTATTAATATAAGGTGTTGAGTAATAAATACAAGCTTGTAATAAACTTCCAAAGGTGTGCCTTTATAAATCAATAAATAGTTATGTTATTTTAAAATAGTCGTTTCTATTCTAAGTAATAGTTCTTTCCCTATCGATATGATAATATGTATATAATGCGTATATAAATAAATAAATATTTTGGGACATCTTACACACGGCCTCTGACCCCAAACTAAGCAAAGCTTGTGATATGGCTGCCAGACTGATATACTATTTACATATACTTTTTTTTTAAATACATATCTAAATAGTAACTAAAATGCAAAGAAATGTAGGTATACATTATTATATCTAATACAAAAAGTTATAGATAATTCTTTGGGAAAATGCCGAATGCCAATCCATGCCTATAGTGTTTTGATTACATAATTATTAAATCAAACCAAGGCTTTGCATTGCCCTCTAAATGATTATCATCTACTTCATTACGATAAAGACTATATAATATGTATTATTTTGTTCGGTTTAGTACATGATGCATGTAAAAATGTTTTTAATACAAGGTCGCTTATGTACTTTCTGCTGTAAATATTCCAATTTAAGGGTAAATCAGCAATGGCGGTAACACCATGTGTTGTAAAAAGTTTGCGAAAAGTACTTATCAACAGCTTTCTTTAGCCATACCATTTATTCCATGCTATAACATTCTTCTGAGGGCCATACTATCAATTTTTACCGACCATCTTTAAATCGGTCGTTCTCCAATTTGGCTATTACCGCACCTACCCTCTTTTATTTTTCGTTAATTCGATGCAGACTGAAAATTATAATTTGATAGTATTACCATAGACAAAAAATGTTGTCTATGGTATTACGTATTATATGCATGTCCGGGACACGTAAAAACTTGAAAACACGTAAAAGAATGGCTCTAAATTCAAAGCATTGAAAAATAAAGGTATGGTAATTACGCAAAAAACGCCAAATTGGAGAATGGCCCAAATATTAACTGCTGTAGTTATTGCACTGACAAATATTATTGTTTGTATATAGCAAGCATGACATGATCGACTTATTGTTTTTATATTACATGTATTGTTGTTGCCCATTTATTTTTTCAATTGATCATAAATACTATAAATAGCATGCTGAGCCTTGCTGAATGTTAAAGGAACAGCCAAAAAATTAGCAGAATTTTGCCATCATCACAGTGTTTCCATTTTTGAGATTAAGTCCTATTTTAGGGCAAAAACGCATACATTTATAGAGGGCCTTTTTATTGAAACATGGATGTTGGGAACTTTAGGGTTAATTATGTACTACAAATAAAACCTACATTTTACTTAATGATGGAAATGGAAAACACCGGTCATATAAGAAAACATACAAAAAGTGACTTCTAAGTACTATTATATCTGCATAATGTAAACGATTTTGTTAAATAATATATGCCCCTAAATAAGGGATTTGCGACCTTATATTTAGAGTTTTTTTATGGAATAACCTAATTTAAAAAGAAAAATAGGGTAAATAAAAATCTCAAGTGGAAACACTGCTTTTATCGCAGCTGACAACGAGGAGTTTTGGCGGGAACGCGCGAAAATCGTATATCCCCACATCTATCCCCTGGTAAGCTTTTTCTATGATCCCCTGTGGCTACTGCTTGGCTCAACTAGTAGAGCGAAGGGAAATTTTACTTTCCCGTGACACTACTAGTAGTGCTACGTTAGTGCTACATTTCCCATGACACTACTCAGTTTCCAGTAGAGTCACGGGCAATATTATTTCCTGTGCCACGACTGGGCTAGCTAATAAAGAATTTCTTTCATTTCTCTAACTTTGGAAATGAAAGTAACCGTCTTACCACAAATGTTTTACGCACGATCTAGAAGTCTAGACAATGTTTAACAGTACAAATGACACGTTCAAACAGTGTTTAAATCTTTTGTGGCTAGGCCATAATGGTCTGAAATTGGTAATTACGGACATTTAAAATTATGTCGCCGCATTGTATTATTTTCTAAAACTGGAGTTTCTATCAATAAGTATTAATAGTGCAAAAGTTGGGTGTTTCATTTATTAATAGCTGAAATTAGTTTTAGGGATCGAAAGATACCGCAATGTCTGAAAACTAAGCTTTACAACCAATGAGTGCTGCCCACAAACGGTGCTGAAACATGGACGTTGACTAAAGAGGCTATTGACAGTACAGAATGAGAGTCGCACAAAAGGCAATGGAGCGTGCCATGTTAGGTTAGTTTAAATTCAATAAAGTTTATCTGAAAAGACCGAGTTCGTAATACGGAAATCGGACGAAGGATGAAAGTCACAGATGTTGGAAACCGTATTAAGAGACTCAAGTGGCGCTGGGCAGGACACGTGGCTAGGTGTATTGACGCCCGGTGGAGTAGATCCCTGACTGAGTGGCTCCCAATAGCAGATAAGCGTTCTATAGGCAGATCACCAGCCCGATGGGTCATTCACATCAAACCCATCGCTGGTCAGGCGTAGATGAGATTGGCCCAGGATAGGGAATAATGGGACATAAGAGAGGAGGCCTATACCCAGCAGTGGGTTGACACAGGCTGATGATGATAATGAAATACGTGCATGACTGTAGGCAAGTAGTGTAATGTGGTAAAACATTGTCTTTTCGTGTTGTCTTCAAAACTCCATCGTAGCTTCTAGTCTCCACTACTTTACTAAGAAGAGTCAAAGAAAAGATAATACTAAATATGTATAATAAAGGCGTAGCGTAGTCGTATAGTAGGAGGCACCGTTCCGTGTGGCGGACTTGTTTGAACATGTACGCGCTCGTATTGCTCTCGTCCTACGCGCGTATTACGATACGCCTACGCTACGACGACGGGCCGTGTGCGAAGGGCCTAAATCAAAAAATTCGTAAGACGAGGCGGTAACATACTCAAGAGTATAGCCTTAAAGGCTTAAGCCTGCCCTAGAACGGGCGAATACTTAAAAAAAAGGAGCTGACAACTTGACAGTTGAAGCCGCTGTCAAGTTGTCACTGTCACAAACACATCTTTAAAATCTGTGGTCACCTTAGGCCACAATGAGAAAATATTTCGCACTGGCTATTGTCACAAATTGTCATTTTTAGGGTTCCGTACCTCAAACGGAAAAAAACGAAACCCTTATAGGATCACTTTGTTGTCCGTCTGTTTGTGTGTCCGTCTGTGTGTATGTCAAGACTCTTTATCTCGGGAACGCGTAAAGATGTCGAGTTGAAATTTAAATTGTATACGTATGTCTACGGTCTCTTGCAGTTGTGTAAACAAAAAACTTCTCAGTTATCGTATAAAAAAGTTAGAGCCGTTTATGTCGTAAAAAGCCGCATATTTCGACACTCACAAAAATCAAAACCTACAGGGTACTTCCCGTTGACATAGAACTATGAAAATTGACAAGAAGCATTGTCTCAGAGTACACATATAGGAATAAATCTGAAAACTGTACATTTTTAATTAAATCACAAAAAATAGGGTCAAAATTCACAAAATATGGGTTCAAAACTCAAAGAGAGTAAATCGTATATGAGACATGGACGCTGCGAGATATTGAAAAGAAAAAGGTAGATGCTCTAGAAATGTGGTGCTGGAGAAGAATGCTTGGGGTATCGTGGACTGAATTTCGTACCAACGTCTCGATACTACAAGAACTCGGCATCAAGCACCGTCTATCAGCCATAGTACAGTCTCGCATACTCGCTTACTTCGGACACATCTCAAGGCGAGGTAGTCAGTCTTTGGAGCGTCTTGTCGTCCAGGGAAAAGTTGAGGGCACAAGACCACGCGGAAGGTCGCCCATGAGATGGACCGATCAGATCAAGTCTGCTGTGGGTAGGTCCGTGCATGAGTGTACCCGATTGAAGTCCCATAGAGAGAGATGGCGAGACATCGTGAGGCGCATTACATCTGCCCCTACAAATAATAGTACTACTTGATGACCACGACCGCTCTGTCAAGAGCGCAACAATCAAGAAGAAGAAGAAATCGTATCATGTTAGGTATCATATAAAAGAGTTTTATTAGCACATGCTAAAACAGGTTTTTAATTATTTTAACAATGTGTAATTTTGTGTAAATGTGTGATGGATGACGCGAAAAGTAAAAAAAAAAAATTTTGTTGATGATTACAGTATAGATATTTTAACAAATTACTTCCCAATTTTGTGAAATTTTCTAGATTTGTACGGAACCCTCGAAGCGCGAGCCTGACTCGCACTTGTCCGGTTTTTTTTTAAATATCATGTTGTCCTGGATACTTGTCTTTTTTTGCCACTTATATATTTAAATTTCGGGCCGCTGTAATAGTACAGGCCAGAAATAGATAGTTTTTGCAACTTATTTACTGTGAATAGTGATAGGGAGCAATAATAATCAGTAAAATAATAGGTATAATCAGTGATAACACAGTGTTCACTCAAATCATTCGTTCAAAATAGGGTCTGTTGATAGACCCACCCTAAATAGTAAAATGTTCACTCAAATTATTCGTTCAAAATAGGGACTGTTGATAGACCCACGATAATATCATAGGTCTTCTAAAACTTGCCTAAAACTAACTCCGCATTAACAATAAAAAATATTCTCATTCTACAAACAAACCAGAGAATTGTTTTATTCTGGTTATTCAATTAAACATTGCGACATTTATCGATTTTTCGTAGTTGACAAAAGTAACATAATATGGACGCAATTATTTTGGATTTTACTGGTAATATCTAAAAATAACTGTAGCGAAGTGTGGGTGCAAATTGTTTCAATGTGTTGACGTTTTTGTCAATGTGTGACACGAACTGCTCACGCAATGTGGTTTGTTTTGACTATTCACACACAACACCAACGTATGCAGTGCAGGTTTTCAGATCTTGTGTCGATAGCATAGAGTTCATTATGGTGCGCAATAGGTGCATTATCGTATGGTTTTTGTAATGTTTCCATGTAGTACCTGTAATACAATACCGTGTACTTATATAAGATTACGTTCCAAGTTACGGAAACAAGTATCATCTGTAAATGTTTTTAGCAAAATTATCCCGGTTATTGGACAAAACTGACATGACTAACAATAGAAGAATTATAGAGGTATCAGTTACCTACATGGTTTTTAATTAATTTATTAATTTTAATAAAAAAATATTTTGATAATTCTGCAAAATTAACGAAACAAAATGTTTCCCATCAAAGGGATCATCTATTAATTACGTGAAACTCGAAACTACTCGAAAGGGTCTGGAGGGTGGAGAGGGTTCGGAAAAAAAAACGGAATTTCACAAGAGGGGATATGATCAAATGCCACGAGTAATTTTCGCTAATGGCTTTTTTTAACATTGTTAGGTAATAATTTCCTAACGCAATGATGCCCATGACGCCCATGAGATTTTATTGTAGCTGTAATGTAATTGGTTTTGCCGTGTTATGAGCTCAATAAATGAATTTAATTTAATTTATTTAATAGCTTTTTGCCAACTAAAACAATAAATCATATTGACATCGTACGTTAACATGATTTGATACTGTAATTTTGTCTTTGATGGTTATGGGAACCCCCCTTTATATATTTTAGTTCAATTACTAGTTATTAATATACCTATACATAAATTCACGTTTGTTGGATATATTTTTTTAATATTTATTTTATTCCATTTTTACGGTTCCATACCCAAACGGTAAAAACGGCACCCTATCACTAAGACTTCGCTGTCCGTTCGTCTGTCAGTATGTCACCAGGCTGTATCTTATGAATAGTGATAGCTACAACGCTGAGACATTCACAGAATATTAAATTGGATATTTCATCTACAAATAAATAATTAAATTAAAATTATATACTAACGGGGACTTACGTACGACACGGAACCCTAAGTGCGCGAGACCGACTCGCACTTAGCCGATTATTGCTATTTGTTGTTATGGTTAACATCAATACATCATTTGTGATCAACTTTCTAGCTTCTAAGGTTCATGAGATACGTGCCGCTGTTTGTACAGCCTGGTGACAGACAGTCTAACGGACATACGGACAGTTGAGTTTTAGTAATATGGACCCATTTTTACCCTTTGAGTACGGAACTCTAAAAATCATTAATATATGAAACCTGCGTACCAAGTTTCATCGAAATTGGTTGAAAAATTCGTAAGTTGCTAAAAATAAGTCATGACTAGTAGACGACCCCAAACCAATTATTAGTCAATCGTTTTTATTTGTTACTACTTTCTATGGCAATACTGATGAATACTGTACCTTTTATAAGCTGTGGTGAACGAACATGTTTATTTCCATTTTTAATCTGTGGTACATTTATAATCTGTGGTATTGTCGTCAGTGTGTGTGAATAACCTTTGCCAAAATATTTATTGTGAACTGCCAAGGAATTTAGAAAGGAATCAACACAAGATTTGCGTCGAAGACGGCAAGACGTACGTACAGCAGTTTATCACTGAATCTCTGTGCGGTATCACGGCCATGTCGTCAACCGTTCCCCTCATTGTGCGAGTGCTGGCTTCATCAGTGTCCGTTGCCAGTAGGGCGGGCAAAATAGTACGAGATGTAATGAGTAAAGGAGAACTTGGCATTGTGGAAAAGGTATGATACAGCATTATATTATAGCTGCTTTTGTTGTGTTTATAAATATTATGATGTCGACTGAAAATACCGAAACACTTTCAAGACCCGAATTATCGGTGTTCTACTTTCATTTGGACTTTAGACTGTAATGTGATCAACAATATAGGTATTTATTTTTTAATATAGTAGGTACTTGGAAATGTTTCCTCAAACTGGCTGAAAAATACTCAATGGTGCGATAATTTAGGTCTGAAAATGAGAGCAAGCTATTTTTTGTTGTACCTAAGGTGCTGTATGAAAGATAGTGTTTCATAGAAATCATAAATATTCTATCCCACTGTACTGTTGTAGTTCATGTAGACTTTTGTCTAAATACCTTGCATGCAATAAAAACATGCACTTACATTTTCTAATAGTTTGAATGTCTAATTGCAGGGGAAAGATGATTATCAGACAGAGGCTGACAGATCTGCTCAAAGATGTATCATAGCATCTCTTGCTGCACAGTATCCCAAGATCAATATCATTGGTGAAGAGGACAATCCAGATAATGATGTAAGTTATACTAAATCTTAAAACTTTATTTTGTTACCGAAACATGATAATGACGATAATCAACTTTATATTTATTTAATAAAATGTGGCTTCAAATATGGTTCTGTACTAATGAGTTTATTCAAAAACTATGGTTTATACACTTCTATGTTTTTTGAAAATATTGTGAGGCAACCTACATAGGTCTGTAAAAGAAATTAGTTGGTTTATCACATTGAGCCAGTGTGGTGGAACCCAACTGCTCCTTGGTGGGTAGGCCTATGTTCAGTAGTGGACTGCTAAAAGACCGGTAATGATACTAGAAAACTTCTAAAAATCCAGATCTAAAATTTTGCATTTGACATGACATGATAATAAGTGAAACTAAGGGTTCAGTCGCCTAGGTTTTAACACATTGGTAAAAATTATATATTGGAATACAGGACAATGTCCCAAGCGAGTGGATAGTCTCAGATGGTGACAAGGAGGTACTGAGGTTAGATTGTCCCTCGGACTTGAAAGCTGTTAAAGAAGAGGACATAGTCATTTGGGTAGACCCCCTAGATGGCACTACAGAATATACACAAGGTTTGTGTTCATTTAATTTTAAAACATACATTTTTTAAATACAGTATTCCCCAGGTATAAAGAAAATATACTGGGCTAGTGTTGATTTTCTTACATGATTCTGTAATAAGTAAATTAAATTAGTTTAAATTATGCACAATTCTATATATAAGTACATATTATATATTCTTCATAATTCTATTTAATAGTGAAACAAGTTTATTAGTAAAATAGTACCTATAGTATTGCTTTTATAAATAGAGACTTAAAAAATAAGTAAAGAGTACTTCTGATTCATTCTAAAAATGACAGGGATTTAATAATTCTTTTAAGATTCAAACTGGCTTGTAAACAATGTATTAAAGAATGTAACAAAATCAACATGAAACACCCAGATGTCTTTATATGACCCATTTCTATTATTATGCTTACATGCATTCCATAAAAATATTTGTGCCAGGTGATGTGCTGAAGCTATAGCATATTTGTGTACCTTCTAGGTGCTCTAATGTTGAAGCGGGACCCTTGGGAAAGATGGAAAATGTACTTAAGTCATCCATTTATTAGTATGAAGTGGTATTTAAGCTTGCTCCAATCACATTATGGTAAATTAAATGTAAGATTTGAGTACTAGACATTTCAACTTGCTTTAAGTTACAATATAGAAATCTTCCTGACATAAAATAGGTTTTTTAACTTTGCTTATTAATATTCATCCTCACAGACTATCTAGGTGATAGCTCAATAAATAAAAATGTAGTAACACCATAATTTTTGGTACCATTAAAACTTATGTGTTGTTTTCTTTTGTACATTGGGGTGCCTAAATAAAATAGAATGCAATTGTAATAATAATTTGTATGTTTATCAGCTTACTATGCTATGACTTTCTCGAAACTACTAACTCGCATGCTGCATGCAATATTAACTGTATAACAATTTCTAATGTAATACAATGTGCATAATTTAAAATAAAATGCTTTGTTTTAGGGTTCCTAGAACATGTGACAGTTTTGATAGGAATATCTGTGAATGAAAAGCCAGTGGCCGGCGTCATCCACCAGCCATACTTTAAGACAATGGTGGGGAATGAGAGAAAACTGGGAAGGACTATATGGGGGCTTCAGGAAGCAGGGATCGGAGGCTTCACGCCTGCGCCGCCGCCGGAGTCTCTCATCATCACCACCACCAGGAGCCATTCAAACCCTGTTGTGGAGAAAGCTCTGCAAGTCATGAATGCTGCCCAGATTTTAAGGGTTGGAGGAGCGGGATATAAGGTAACTATCTAGGTACTATCTTTCAGTGTGTATAAATAATGTCATACGATTTTAATAATTTTTAGATCTCTTTGTTATTTGAAGTTTATGGAAAGTTTCGCTCTGTGCGCCAATTCTAAATTTATTGTCGATTTTAATTTTACACATATTGTATACCTACAGGTATATTGTTCAAAACCAGTTTTCGTAATTAACAAAAAAAAATACATGATTATGGTCTGAACAAACCAAGGAGCATATTAACCAGTGGAGAAAGTGCGCGGGGCGGCCTCGCTCACCATCGATAGGCGCTTTAGATGACTACCGACTAGGGATGCTCGATCCAGGTGTTTGTATCGATACTTTGGATTGCAATGGATCGCATCGCAGTGTATCGATCCGCTTGTTTCGATACGATATTTTGGATCGATCCGGTATCGTATTTTAAAAAATAGAACATAATTGTCTTTTATATCATCAAAGTTTATTGTTTTAGTGACATATACAATACTTATTTACGTCGGCCAACCTGTAAGTGGCAAAGTACACAGAAATAATATTTTCTAAAGCCGCTATTTGTTGAGACGATACGATTGTGTGGTTTCGATACGATATTTGATCCAGTATCGTGTCAATAGTTAAAAAGATGAGTTATTGCGATACGATATTTTATTCAAATTAGAACCAAGTCAAAAATATCGATATCGATATTTTGCTAGTAACATTTTTGGCACCACTACAAGAAATGTTGTCATTGCGTCATTTTGGCGTCAGCCAATTACAGCCAGCGGAGCTTACCTCTCTCCCCGCTTAAAATCGGTGACCTATTGTTTCAACAAAAACGGGGCCCATGCGCTCTCCAGTCTCCTCCATGGAACAAACAAACAATAACACTTTATTAGACAACCAAATTACATAAAAAACAAATTACAGGGACAAAACAATACAATTTGTAGGTTTCTAACTGGCGGCCTTATCGCTTTAAGCGATTTCTTCCAGGCAACTAAACTAAAAAGGTTAGGATCTACATATTAGAATAAAATAGGTACAATACATTACATATTAGAATTAGTATAAATAAATAGTCTTATCTGTTTACCGTGTCAAGTACCTAATCGCACAAATTGCCAAAGTTATCAATGAAGCAATGATGCACAGTGATAAACACTGATAGCAACATTGTAAGCAACCATAGTTTGGAACAATTGCTGTTACATTGTTGCGGCTTACATTAGAAAAGTACCTAATGCTTTTGTTTGTAAAATATAGGTTGCTGTTATCTTCGAGTATTCATATTGAAATAAGCAAGGAATAGTGCCACTGATAACACAATTATTATTTATAGCTGTTATTTCCCGTGTCTCTAAGTGTATAATGCAACATATGCTTATAAAGGACCCACTGACCAACACGCCAAATGGATGTGACCAATGTTGCCAATTTAGTGTATTTAAGTTTAGACTACATTTTTGACCACCGGAGGAGGTACTCAATTCGACGCGTATATTTTTTTTGATGTACAACCCACGCATAATTTTTTTGATAGTAGTCCGATTTCAATAATTCTTTTTTTATTGGAAAGAGTATACTTTGAAATTGGTCTCATTTAAATTTTATCTAAATCGGCTAAGCCATTTTTGATAAATCAACAATAATGTGAAAAATGGTACATCGATCCGTGCGAAATATTCGCGAATTCTGTACACGGGTGAAGTCGGTCATGCTTTTTTTTGCAAAAAATGATTATTTACAGAAACATTGTTTGAAGATATAGGTAACCAGAAATACAATGTTCATAGAGATAAATCCACATATGATTAAGATTTAGTTTGAAGGTAATCAGACAAGTTGCTAAACTATTTTTGATAAAGCGCTCGGTAAACCAAAGAAAAGTCGCCATTTCTAACGACGAAGTCGCAAACTCGTAATCATCGAATGGATGTCATCCATTTGGCGTGATGGCCAGTGGGGCCTATTAAAGCTACTTTTTATACTTGCTCTATTTCCTTGCCCAAATCTATAAAGCATTTCAGGAAAGGACAGTCGTCTACTCGTCTAATACCTACTAATAAGCGTATCCCTTGTCCATAATAGTACAACACGAACATAGAACGAAAGTCGTCGTCGAAGTCACGTCGGAACTTATTTTATTCTACATAATCCGCTTTTTTTTTTTTTTAAATGTATATATGTATTCATATATATATTCTCCTTACCCCCAACATAATTAGGGAAGTTTTTTAATTAATTATTTACATACTATAATGTTTAATTATACAATAATATTTGCAAATTGAAGAGAACCAATTAACTACATAATCCGCTTGTGCTCCTGAAAACTAAACTATAATCTGCACCACACAAGTCGGAGGATGGGAAGTCAGGCGCAGAACGCTGCACAAAAGGCAAAATATGAAATGAAATGAAAATGTTTATTGTCCATAAAAAACAAATTATAAAACATTACTCATCAAAAACAAAATTACGCCGGAGCACACCCGGCCCACCTCATACCTCCCGCGCGGTCCCTACGCCCGTGCTCACTATTTGCCACTTGCGTAGGCATTGTGCATACGCGCGCAATAGCAAGTGTCATCTGCGGCTAACTTTACATCCGCCGATTTGTGTGGCGATACCTATACCTTTATTTGATTCTACATAATCAGCTTGTTCTTCTGAAAACTAAAATACTTACATACCTTTTCTTACTATAAATATTTGAATGGAATATTGAATGGAAAAAGCTAATTAATTAATGGAATTAGCCTTTTCCATTCAATATTGCCCTTCGATTCAGAACACGATCATTTTTCTATACTACTTACCGGTAGAATAACTAGCGAAGGTCACACAAGTAGGTAGATAGCAGAAGGCACTTAAGGTTGTCTTTTTATAGATAGGTTAGCAAAAAAAGTACATTATGGCATAATGAATACAAAAGGTAACCCATAAGCTTAAATATAATCATCTAAGCTCTTGAAGCGTACAAAAATGATGTAATATTTAAGCTTATGGGTTACCTTTTGTATTCATTATGCCATAATGTACTTTTTTTGCTAACCTATCTATAAAAAGACAACCTTAAGTGCCTTCTGCTATCTACCTACTTGTGTGACCTTCGCTAGTTATTCTACCGGTAAGTAGTATAGAAAAATGATCGTGTTCTGAATCGAAGGGCAATATTGAATGGAAAAGGCTAATTCCATTAATTAATTAGCTTTTTCCATTCAATATTCCATTCAAATATTTATAGTAAGAAAAGGTATGTAAGTATTTTAGTTTTCAGAAGAACAAGCTGATTATGTAGAATCAAATAAAGGTATAGGTATCGCCACACAAATCGGCGGATGTAAAGTTAGCCGCAGATGACACTTGCTATTGCGCGCGTATGCACAATGCCTACGCAAGTGGCAAATAGTGAGCACGGGCGTAGGGACCGCGCGGGAGGTATGAGGTGGGCCGGGTGTGCTCCGGCGTAATTTTGTTTTTGATGAGTAATGTTTTATAATTTGTTTTTTATGGACAATAAACATTTTCATTTCATTTCATATTTTGCCTTTTGTGCAGCGTTCTGCGCCTGACTTCCCATCCTCCGACTTGTGTGGTGCAGATTATAGTTTAGTTTTCAGGAGCACAAGCGGATTATGTAGTTAATTGGTTCTCTTCAATTTGCAAATATTATTGTATAATTAAACATTATAGTATGTAAATAATTAATTAAAAAACTTCCCTAATTATGTTGGGGGTAAGGAGTATATATATCAATACATATATACATTTAAAAAAAAAAAAAGCGGATTATGTAGAATAAAATAAGTTCCGACGTGACTTCGACGACGACTTTCGTTCTATGTTCGTGTTGTACTATTATGGACAAGGGATACGCTTATTAGTAGGTATTAGACGAGTAGACGACTGTCCTTTCCTGAAATGCTTTATAGATTTGGGCAAGGAAATAGAGCAAGTATAAAAAGTAGCTTTAATAGGCCCCACTGGCCATCACGCCAAATGGATGACATCCATTCGATGATTACGAGTTTGCGACTTCGTCGTTAGAAATGGCGACTTTTCTTTGGTTTACCGAGCGCTTTATCAAAAATAGTTTAGCAACTTGTCTGATTACCTTCAAACTAAATCTTAATCATATGTGGATTTATCTCTATGAACATTGTATTTCTGGTTACCTATATCTTCAAACAATGTTTCTGTAAATAATCATTTTTTGCAAAAAAAAAGCATGACCGACTTCACCCGTGTACAGAATTCGCGAATATTTCGCACGGATCGATGTACCATTTTTCACATTATTGTTGATTTATCAAAAATGGCTTAGCCGATTTAGATAAAATTTAAATGAGACCAATTTCAAAGTATACTCTTTCCAATAAAAAAAGAATTATTGAAATCGGACTACTATCAAAAAAATTATGCGTGGGTTGTACATCAAAAAAAATATACGCGTCGAATTGAGTACCTCCTCCGGTGGTCAAAAATGTAGTCTAAACTTAAATACACTAAATTGGCAACATTGGTCACATCCATTTGGCGTGTTGGTCAGTGGGTCCTTTATAAGCATATGTTGCATTATACACTTAGAGACACGGGAAATAACAGCTATAAATAATAATTGTGTTATCAGTGGCACTATTCCTTGCTTATTTCAATATGAATACTCGAAGATAACAGCAACCTATATTTTACAAACAAAAGCATTAGGTACTTTTCTAATGTAATCCGCAACAATGTAACAGCAATTGTTCCAAACTATGGTTGCTTACAATGTTGCTATCAGTGTTTATCACTGTGCATCATTGCTTCATTGATAACTTTGGCAATTTGTGCGATTAGGTACTTGACACGGTAAACAGATAAGACTATTTATTTATACTAATTCTAATATGTAATGTATTGTACCTATTTTATTCTAATATGTAGATCCTAACCTTTTTAGTTTAGTTGCCTGGAAGAAATCGCTTAAAGCGATAAGGCCGCCAGTTAGAAACCTACAAATTGTATTGTTTTGTCCCTGTAATTTGTTTTTTATGTAATTTGGTTGTCTAATAAAGTGTTATTGTTTGTTTGTTCCATGGAGGAGACTGGAGAGCGCATGGGCCCCGTTTTTGTTGAAACAATAGGTCACCGATTTTAAGCGGGGAGAGAGGTAAGCTCCGCTGGCTGTAATTGGCTGACGCCAAAATGACGCAATGACAACATTTCTTGTAGTGGTGCCAAAAATGTTACTAGCAAAATATCGATATCGATATTTTTGACTTGGTTCTAATTTGAATAAAATATCGTATCGCAATAACTCATCTTTTTAACTATTGACACGATACTGGATCAAATATCGTATCGAAACCACACAATCGTATCGTCTCAACAAATAGCGGCTTTAGAAAATATTATTTCTGTGTACTTTGCCACTTACAGGTTGGCCGACGTAAATAAGTATTGTATATGTCACTAAAACAATAAACTTTGATGATATAAAAGACAATTATGTTCTATTTTTTAAAATACGATACCGGATCGATCCAAAATATCGTATCGAAACAAGCGGATCGATACACTGCGATGCGATCCATTGCAATCCAAAGTATCGATACAAACACCTGGATCGAGCATCCCTAGTCGGTAGTCATCTAAAGCGCCTATCGATGGTGAGCGAGGCCGCCCCGCCCACACTCTCCACTGGTTAATATGCTCCTTGGTTTGTTCAGACCATAATCATGTATTTTTTTTTGTTAATTACGAAAACTGGTTTTGAACAATATACCTGTAGGTATACAATATGTGTAAAATTAAAATCGACAATAAATTTACACACAAGTCACACAAGTCGGAGGATGGGAAGTCAGGCGCAGAACGCTGCACAAAAGGCAAAATATGAAATGAAATGAAAATGTTTATTGTCCATAAAAAACAAATTATAAAACATTACTCATCAAAAACAAAATTACGCCGGAGCACACCCGGCCCACCTCATACCTCCCGCGCGGTCCCTACGCCCGTGCTCACTATTTGCCACTTGCGTAGGCATTGTGCATACGCGCGCAATAGCAAGTGTCATCTGCGGCTAACTTTACATCCGCCGATTTGTGTGGCGATACCTATACCTTTATTTGATTCTACATAATCAGCTTGTTCTTCTGAAAACTAAAATACTTACATACCTTTTCTTACTATAAATATTTGAATGGAATATTGAATGGAAAAAGCTAATTAATTAATGGAATTAGCCTTTTCCATTCAATATTGCCCTTCGATTCAGAACACGATCATTTTTCTATACTACTTACCGGTAGAATAACTAGCGAAGGTCACACAAGTAGGTAGATAGCAGAAGGCACTTAAGGTTGTCTTTTTATAGATAGGTTAGCAAAAAAAGTACATTATGGCATAATGAATACAAAAGGTAACCCATAAGCTTAAATATAATCATCTAAGCTCTTGAAGCGTACAAAAATGATGTAATATTTTTTATACTCCTCTGACCTGCGTTATTTGTTACTAGATATTACCCGCGGCTCCGCCCGCGTGGTATTCTCACTTTTGTGCTATCCCACAGGATCCTTTTATTTTTTCGGGATAAGAAGTAGCCTATGTCACATTCCGGCCTTTGAACTATATCCATGCCAAAAATCAAGTCAATACCAACAAACAAACAAACCAACAAACTTTTCATATTTATAATATTAGTAGGATCACAGACTACATACGCAACATTTCGTCGATTTCAAATGGAAAAAAATGTGCTTATGATGATTCTTGTATCTTATATCTGCAGGACCATTAAAATATATTCTTCTTATATTTTTGCAGGTCTTGCAGCTGTTAGAAGGCAAGGCGTCCATCTACGTGTTCGCTAGTCCCGGCTGTAAGAAGTGGGACACGTGCGCGCCCGAGGCTGTGCTGGCGGCGGCGGGGGGCAAGCTCACCGATATGCTGGGAAACACATACAAATACGGCGCTAACGAACCGCGGCCCAACAAGACCGGCACCCTCGCGGCGCTCAGCCATGACTTGCACACTTATGCACTAAACAGAATACCGCAGGAACTGAAGGATGCTTTGTCAAAAAAGTAATTGTTGCCGAAAGTGTAGGCTGAATCATCTTAGCGGCTGTAAAGCTACAAGCTACACGAATCCCAATCCTCGCGCAGCTAATCAAGCTCCTGTCAGGATTGGGTTATACGCAGCTTGTAACTAATAGCCCGGGAGGTTAGCGCAAACAATGCAACTACTTTCTAAAAGCTGAATTTTCGGTATACTGAGCGCCACACAATTCGACGGATGGGAAGTTATGCGCAGAGCGCTGCGCATAACTTCCTGACTCTGGCGCAAGCCAGAGAAACCAGACGCCGGGGCACACCCGCCCGCTAACCTCATGCCTCCCGCGCGCTCCCTACGCACTACGACAGGTGGCGTCGGAATTGTGCACATGCGCAACAATTAGCCAATGAAGGCGAAGTGTCATCTGCGGCTAACATCTCATCTGCCGATTTGTGTGGCGCTTCGTATATTACGTTACCATGCTGGTGGACAACAATACCTCGGAGTCAATCAGCTGACGCGTAATACCAGAAATTCAGCTTTTAGATTTGCATTTTTTGCGCTTACCTCCCGGGCTATAATCTTACAGCCGCGCTAAGAAGTTTGATTCCAACTATAACAAAAATACGTCTCAAAAATATAGGATGTATAGTTGATTAGAAGACCAAGTCTTCTAGTTAGTATTTGGTGTAAGACGGCTTGTGATAGATTGCAGCTCTTATTTCTCTTTATAATATTTAGTAGACAGATCTCGCAATTAATTGCGTAACGTTATACGAATTTAATAACTAGACAATTTGTTTTATTAGCATTATTTGTGTAAATAAAATCAAATATGTTTGTTAAAAAATGTGTTTAATTAAATTAATGTCAACATGTAAATAACAAATGCGAAATTCACCTATAAAAATTAAATAATAACAAATGTAAACCAATACAGTATTAAAGCTTGCTTTGAACGTGTGTCTTGAGCAGGGTTCTCAATTCTCGTCTTAGTATTTTTCCTGAAGCGTTTTTAGGTATTTCCTTGACGAATATTACGCCACCGCGCAATCGCTTCGCCGGCGATACCTGATAACAAAGAGTAATTTGCATTAGTACAATGATTTTATACTAGAGATAAGGAGTTTACGAGTTCCGATTAGAGTTTCTATCTGGATAATATTTACACGTAATGATAACAAGAACAAAGGTGGGAACATTTTTGTGCCGCTTTCTCTCCCTGGCTTCTTTGGTAAAATGTCTTTGGGAAACTTTTATTCACAAGATAAAACAATAGAGACATACAAGTACTTAGCTATTTTAATAAAAAATAAAAATAAATAAATAAAATAAAATTCATTTATTTCGGGCTACGAGGCCCATAGAAAACAATACACATCAATTAAATTGGTAAAATAAAACAAATAAATCAATAAAATATTGCATAACAATTACGTCAGAAATTATTTTAGTAATTCTGACCACTGCTTCCTAAAATAGAAGCAGTGGGCAAATATTACGTTAATAATGGCATTTCCAGATTTAGAGAGCGTATCTCTAAACCTGACAACGCGATGTCGGATCAGAGCGTCAAGAGCCGGCACGCGGGCCTCAGCGAACATTGTGGAGGCGCTGCACCACCTCGGCAGACGAAACATAATGCGAAATGAGTCATTGTACTGCACCTTAAACGTGCGATAACTCTCGACTTTGTACTGAGACCATAGCTGCGGTGTATAAAGTGCAGTACAATAAGTCTTGAAGAGCAAGATTTTTGCCCCCCGAGAGCAGCCACTGAACTTCCTGGCTAACATATTCGCCCGAACGGCTAGAGAGCGTCTCTCCCTGTCAAGGTCATGGTCATCGGCGAGGTCGCTGGTAACGATGTGTCCCAGGTACCTGAACGAGGTGACGTACCTCAGCTCCGTCCCGTTCAGGCACAGAGGAAGAGCAGCCACAGTTCTTTTCGCAGGAGCGCCAAAAACCATAGCCACAGACTTCCCCTCATTATATATTAAGTTGTGAGCGGCAGCGTACTTTTCACAGATTTTGAGTAGTACTCTCATGCTGCTTATCGAGGGGCTCAACAGAACCATATCGTCGGCATAACTTAGATTATTCATGGAAGTTTGTCCGATCGAGCAGCCTACACCGGTTCCGTTCAGGTCCTCAATCAGCGCATTCACATAAAGATTGAAAAGCAACGGCGATGTGAGGCCGCCCTGCCTTACGCCACTCGGCAGCACAAACTCGTCGGAACACGCGTCGCGCCACCGAACTACGTTAGTTTGAGACCTGTACCAAGTCCGGAGAAGAAGCACAACGTCGTCAGGTACGCCTGCTGCCCGAAGCTTCCTCCACAAGATTTTATAATTGACTCTGTCAAAAGCGCGGCTCAAATCTAGGAAGCAAGCGTATACTTTGGTCTGTCTAGACGTATAATATTGAATTATCTCTTTCAAGCTATAAATCGCCATATCCGTCGAACTTTTCTTTTTAAATCCGAATTGCGAGTCATTTATAATTATGCTTTCTGAAAGCAAATTCAGTAATATGGAATCGACTACTTTAGAGCAAGCGGTTGCAATTGAGATCGGCCGATAATTTGTACTCAGAGAGGCACTTGTCGTTTTGCTCTTGATTATTGGCATCACTACCGCCTTAAGTAGGTTAGGAGGCAGATGTGAGTGCCTGAAACAAGCATTAAGAAAAACCGACAGAAAAACTACTACCCAAGGACCGCCAAACCGCAGATGCTCCACGCCTATGTGATCATGACCGACCGCCTTCCCCATAGGTAGTTTCATAATAGTATCAAAAATACACTTTTCTTCAATATACGTGTGCGGACCAGACGTCGGCCCGCACATGCCATCGTCAGTAGCGCTACCATCGCTCGCGGGACACGAGGCAGAAATCAGAAACTTACGCTTAAAGTTTTCGGCAATTAGTTTACTGTCGCTTTCACCATCAATCGAAGCCGGTTTCGTGGACTTGGTTTTACTAAGCTTTCTTTGATTCTTTCCAGAACTTTTGGAAATTTTTATTTGAACATGCACTACTAATTTTGTTCAACAATATTTCGTCGGTATTTTTCTGGCACCATTTTAAGCGACTTTTGAAGATAGACTTACTCAGCTTCATTGATTCAAAGTAGGGTCCAGAGGTTGGAGCTCCAGCCTCAAGCCAAGCAAAGTAATGCACCCTAGCTTCATCATGCGCTGATTTAACCCTTAATTCGACAGAATTTTTTTTCTAGTAAATTTTTATATCCTTACAGATTTTAGTTCGTAGCTGGCAGGAGACATTATAAAAAATATCTGAAAAAATCCCAATGTTTCAGTTTCCTGAAAAACCTACGTCTATTATACTGGACATTATCGAGTACTGAAAAAACAGATGTAATCCAACCATGTGTAGTATACTTCCCATTGTCGAAGAGAAGAAGTAAAAAACAAGTGGTTCTGTAGGAAATTATTTATAGAATTTTAATCATAATGACATTAGTTTACGCTTAAACACTGAATGGGCGGCCTTATCGCTATCATTGATAAGGCCTTATTGCTATAAGCGATAAGGCGCCCATTGTTCCACTGTTTATGTATCTTTGTTTCTCCTCTTTGTTTATTTCTTGATGTGCAATAAAGAGATTTTATATAATTACCAGCGGACCCCCTGCAGTGCCATCTACCGGGCTTATTTGTGAATCTAAACCATCCAGGGCGCCAACCAAACGCATACAAAAAAAGACATTCAAATCGGTCCAGCAGTTTAGAAGGAGTTCAGTGACATACACACTAACCGCACAATTATATATTTCGTGAACTGGGTAGGTATGCTTCATAAGAACAGACCAAAGTCACAACTTTATTGTCCTACCATTTGACGATGGCGATCTTTTTGTCGACTAAAACATGGATAATTGATCCTCTGCCTTTTTTCTTCAGTTATTTGTCACTTAACAGCTTTTTGCTGCAATCTTTCAGTCTCTTATGCCGTATGGTTCCGAGACTGCCTCATTAGTCCAGAATTACTTAGTAATTTAGTGACCCTGACTCTTGGGTCAAAGATTCCGATTCCCGCCCAAGGCAAGCCTTTTTGTTATGAACATATCTCTGTCTGGACGTTATTGTCTATATACATAATATACATTTAAAAATAAGTATTACGTAGTACCTATATCAGTCTCTGGCAACCATAATATCATAAGTTTTACGTAGTTTGGGGGTCAGAGACAGTGTGTAACCGTCCCCTGATGTTTATTTATTGATTAGACTCATCACTGTTGATTAAATAATTGTCTTTTGTATCATTTTCCGAGCTTTCTAATAAGTTCAGGCGCTGTATACCTACATTAATCTTTGGACAATTTATTTTTATGTGCAATTTCCTTTTCATTGTCAGGTTCAAAAGCAGTATCTATATCCAAAAGAGCATTTTCAGACGGCACTAATGCTACTAAGTGATGTCCTTTAGTTTTGAAGTACTGAAAAATGAAAATAATAAGTTAGTAGTAAGTAAAGATACAAAATGTGTGGATCCCTAAAATACTTATTACAAGAAACATCAATAAAATATTTTTTAATAATACGGCAACGGGAAAATTACTGGACAGCATTTTTAGCTACCGCTTTGCTAATAACTCGACGACGGGAAGTATACTGGACATACATATTGTGGACTTCACAAAAAATAAACCAAATACGATAAAACAATTAGAGCATTACCAGTAGCTTACCGGGTAATTTACTTTTAGAATTCCATGATATCACAAAGAAATAAACCCTAAAACAAGGCGTAAAATGCAACTAACCGAAAACCCGCGCAGCGCGTTCTTCCTTGCGGCTATCTCGACGGCAACTACTTGCGTCCCATCGATATGCATGTGTTGCTGATTTTTGACAAGGTGGTCGCATAGCTTACGGAGCTATATAGTACGTGGAAATCTAATTATACGGTCCTTTTTTGTGTGTAGATTTTTTTTCTTTCAACGGGAAGTATATTGCACGACGTCGAATTAAGGGTTAATGAATGCAAAATAGCAAAAATCATCACGCATGTCCATATTGTCAATAGCAGTTCAAGTAGAAATTTGATTTCGATTTACTGTTTTTTAGTCTGTTCATTAGTCTGCCTTTCAATCGCTTGCCTACTTTGAGCACATATTTACAGAATCCCTAAGTGAAAGTAGTAAAAAAATGTCCGAGAGCCGTCATTTCTACTTAGATATTTACATCAAATAATTCTCAATGATCCGTTTTCTCGAATTTCGACGTCATGTCACTTAAATGGTGCTTGTAACCGAGCACTTTGGCAAAGTGCGGCGACGTAGCTTGGGCAGGGTTTTAGCTTTGCACGATTGTGACTCTAGATACTTGCTCCAAGCCTGCCTATTAAGAGTTAGGTACTTGAATGATAAAATAGAGAAGTAATAGCATCATTAAACAGTGCAGCAAATAGTAATCAACCCATTCTAACCAATTATTATGGTTCGTGTAAATTGTTTCCAAGCCAATATCACGGAACCGACAATAAAAGTACAGTGATTGTTCGACGTGAATGTTTAGCCTTCGGCACGTAATAATAAAATAAGGAAGGTAAAAATTATGGTACATTCTAAATGAACAGCGCAATATAAATGTAAAAGTCACAAGAAGTTAATTTCCTGATTTTTGTAGGTGTAACTAAATCATACTTGGCGCTTATTCATAGCTAGCAAGGTACCTATACGTCATGTTAAGTAATCTTCGTATTATTAGGATTTGTTTTTTATTTTTTAATGAAGACTGATTTTTATTTGCGTATTGCGTCAGCAAATAAATGACTTCTATGTGCTATTGCAGTCTATATGCCACATATTCCCTGATCTTTATTCAAACTGCTGTCAAGCCAATAACTTGTTCGTCTACATTTCTACAGATGAAAATAGGGATGTTTACAAAAAAAATATATAATTAGTCCGTCAAATAGATTGTCAAAAAATATTAGACACGTATTTTTTCTTTTGTCAATTTAACACAAATTGATGAAGATATAGCCTGTTAAAGTTCCGCGTGACGTCACTTACCGCTATGAAATGTACCGGCTAGTGCCGTCACGAGCCCCCACTCTCAAACTTTGACAAGGTTTATCTTAGTCAATAATTGTTTGATTGACAAAAGAAAAAATACGTGTCCTATATTTTTCAATAATATAACTGACGGACTAATTATAATAATGATTTTCATACCCAGTAAACATCCCTATTATGTAAATGGAAGAGGGGAAGCAAGACTATAGGGCTTCTCCAATGTTGAATGTGCATCTATATGGAGGTCTTGGTAGCCACTACCAGGTACGGAGGTAGGCCGTGGAGCGAGTTTTGGTCATTACAAATCCCACTCATGTCTGGATATCGTCAGATTTGAAGTGAAGTGAACGGATATTTTATAAGTAACGGATCTTTATTAGATTCAATTACATATACATTATACATATATATAATAATCTAATTTCGATATTGCATTTTATCACAAATTCTGTAGTACTCTATAGCTTATGTCCTAAGGTTCTTAACTGGCTAGTACCTAGTATAAGTAGGTATTTACTCTGGATTTGTTGTACCTTACTGTAAATTGAAACTTGGGCAGTGTTCTAAACTTTTGCTATTCGTACAAAAATGTAGAATCGAAAACGTTTGTACCTTGCTAGCGACGAACTGGACGACACCTATGTTGTATTATCTTATTGGAAAGACATACAGACAGTGTTCTATATTTTTGCTGTTCGTATAAAATTGTGGAATCGAAACGCGTGTACCTTTTTAGCGACGAACTCGACGAGCTGTTCCTCGGTGAGTGTGCCGGCGGCGGCGGGCTGCGGCACCACGAAGGCGGTGGGCAGCTCGCCGGCCGCCTCGTCCGGCCGCCCCACCACGCCGCACTCCGCCACGCCGCCGTGCTGCAGCAGGAGAGCTTCTAACTCCGCTGGCGCCACCTGTGCATATGTGATAAGAACCCTCAGTCCAGCTCTCCCGTAGTAAACTTGAAACTATCTTAGTTTTCTTGTGGCGCCATACATTTTCGTACAGGACCCCTAGCGGAAACGAGCAAGAACTAGTCAACATTTAAATGGAATTGGCAGTAGGTATGAGTTTGCCAAACGACATGTAACTGAAGATGACTTGTAAGTTGTAGTGCTAGTAAGGCCAATGCAATTTCAGGGGACACGGAGGTATTTGCCACGTGCCTACGCCAAGCGCATCGTAGAACGTCCACTGACTAGGTGGACCGAAAAGTATTTAAGAACACAGGAACCAGTGTTATTATTGATACAGCAATTCCCGTAATATATATACAAGGTAATCAATTAGCATCCTTTTAGGGGCCATTAAGCCCGATTACAGAGGCGCCATCGTATTTATAATAGCTAATTAGCATAGTTCTGTTTCTTATTCATTTTAGGCATTCGATAGAGACAACGCTTTTTACGGTGCTATTAAATTTACGCTGGCGCCTCTATAATTGGGCTTATTCTTTACACCAAAACTAACAAATTTGTTCTGCTACTTTTGGCAAAACTAAAAAAAACAGTTGTTCCATACATTTTGTCTAGGGTGAAGCAAAATGTTCTATGGAACAGCATTTTTTGAGTGTTAGTTTTGATGTACCTACAGAATAAGCCCCTAAAATGACGCTAATTGATTAATAACCCTGTATATGCCTGTTTCTGGAAAATACTGCAGACTTTTACTTAAAATACAGCAGCCCAAAATTTTTTGATAATAATACTGGCAGGAATGTGAGTAGACCTATGTCCAGTGGACGTCCTACGGCTGATAGATACGTGCCGTGGCGACAGACGACATAACAGTATTTTATTTGTTTGAGGCTGATTCTGATATACTATTGCAACTATCACGACGCAATGCAATGCATGACACGGCAGCTATACTAGAATCAGTCAGACGCGTCCACTCGAAATTGTTCTATTACGGCCGTTTTGCTAAAGAAATCAGGACTCTTCAACTATTGATCATAGTATAATACAAGATAAAAATATCCGACAATTTTTTTTTACAAACAAGAATCTTAGCAAAATTTTCAATAAAATTTGAAGTTTCGTGAACTCGGAACCTTGTAAAAATAAATCACCTGAAATCCTTTGTATTTGATGAGCTCTTTCAGCCTGTCCACGATATAAAAGAATCCGTCTTTGTCGTAGTAGCCGATGTCGCCAGTCTGTATGTAGCCCTCGCGGTCGACGAGCGCGTCGCCCGCCGCCTTATCACCCATATAGCCCTTCATACGAAGCGGGGACTTGATCCAGAGTTCGCCCTCTTGATTCGGACCCAGCTTTTCACCCGTCTCTATGTGTATCACCTGTTGAGAAATGACATTATTAAATCAGTCTCCGCCAACAACTGCACGGGTAGCATGGCAAAGGAAAAAATACATTTTTCATCCCCCCATCTCGGAAAGAATCTTTCTGCTCTTCGAAATCTGAGTGCAAAAGCCGTTTTTATCCGCTAGAGGGTAAAGTAAAATTGAATTTAGAACATCGTGTGCACTAAGTTTGTGAATACAAAACATTACCTATTTTACTTCTACCTCCATGGCAAAGAAGATAATAATAGTACTACGTATGCCAAATTTGTCATACAACATTTTTTAGTCTGTTCAAAACTCAGACACGGAACCTTCTTGCTGTACTTTTTTTAATTTGCTTTGCGCGCGCCATTTTCTTATCATGCATGTCGTATTGTTAAAAGTTTTAAAAATAAGAAACTTGAAAAACCTAAAATGAGTGATTCTAGCGACGAGGAATTTTATTTGACGGCAACAGAAATGACTGAAACTGTTAATAGTGCGCAAATGAGCTTTGTCCCTGCGAGAAGTATTTGAAACAGTGCGGTATGTAGACGACTTTAGTAATTTCCTCGCTAAGGTAGGATGAAAAGTTACGTGTTGCACTCGAGTGCAAAGATTTTTTACCTTGTGCTCTTTTGATTCTCTTGCTTAACGCTCAGGATTCTAATTCTAATTTTAGAATCCTTCGATTGCTCGGTCGTCAAAATTTCTCAAATCGCGGTAAAAAATCAACTTTGCACTCTTGTATAACAAATAACTATTATCCACTTTTAATGTCAGGTGTCATTGTTAATCCATACTTGGTTTTCTCTTCAAGGGTAAATGACATGGAGGGGGGGGGGATGATGGTGGAAAGAAAACTTGTCCCTTTGCCGTGCTACCCGGACCTGGGCACTGGGTTAACGTGGCGGATATGACCTAATCTCCCTTTGTGGGTAGGCCTAAGTAAGTTCAGTGTGTACACTTTATTATATGAATACTAGATTTGTCACCGCGGCTTCGTCCGCGTACTTTTAATGTAAAATTAGATTATAATTTTAATAGAAAATAGACAAGATTTAGTCTCAATTTTCTAACTTTTTTTATAATTAGCAGTACCTACTACAGTGCGACGTAAAATACTTGAAAATAAAGGAGGTCGCCACCATCGCTTTGTTGCCATATCTTGCATTATTTTTTGCATAATGATACTGTTTTCCAGTACAAATCCACACAATAACGTACAACGACAAATATGCTAGGATATTAACAATGATTGACAGCTTAGATTGTGGTTCCAGCAAAAGTGATAATTTAGTTCCCGAATAACTCATTTCATCTCTTTTGTGTCGCACTGTAAATTATAATAAAACATTATGCTAATGAATTCAGGTATTATATTTAAACAATGGTGAGAAAAAGGAGAAACAAAGTAAATGGAAAATATAAGTAAATTAATCGTTCAAGCGTAACGTCACCATAGTAACATTAGCACAAAGACATACAATAAGTAATAATAGAAAAAATTACACAACGCAAATCGCATACAATTTTTCCCTGTTACAGGGAAAAACATTTAGAGACAATTTTATAATGTATGTTAACAGAATAGTTGAATTTGACTGCCTCGGTGGCTCAGTGGTTAGTGACCCTAACCTCTGGATCAAATAGGCATGGGTTCGATCCCCACCCAGGGCAAATATTTATGTGATGAACATAAGTGTTTGCTCTATGTCTGGGTGTTATTTAGTTACTATCTATATTAGTATTTATTTAAGTATATGTAGTATATCAGTCTCTGGCAGCCATATCACAAGCTTTGCTTAGTTTGGGGTCAGAGGCCGTGTGGAAGATGTCCCAAAATAATAAAACTAAAAATTAGAATTTGTACATGCTTTGTATTCTCTAACTACACGCTATATAAAATTCTACTCATCGTAATAAAATTGTTATGAAAAAAAAAATCAAACTGAAAAACAGACCCAAAAAATACGTAGCCATGAATTGTGTTTAGAGGAGACAATAAGTTAAAACGAAGCTCAGACGTCGTCTCCTGCGGGGCAAGCATACGACCACGATTCAAAGAATTATTTCTCGATATTTCTACAATAAAGCAATAATTCGATATTTCGGGCGACGTTAACATGACTACGCAACGGAATGAAGACATATCGTGAGTGCTTATTGGCTGTAGCAGTCTTGTCGAGAATCTCTAACATGTGCAAGCGAAATTTGTCGAATTTTGACATTACTTCACGAGTATTTTTTCGTCCTTGTTTTTGAGGCCGAAATACGCAGAAATAAAAGGTTGAACAAATATTTTCTTAAAATTAAAATAAAAGAACGAAGTTCGTCGTCATTTTCAGTCGGTGGATGACGTGAGAAATGTAAAGAAATTATAGAATATTCAATTTATCATCAGTAGGCTGTCCACTGCAGAACCTCGGCCTCCCCTATAAATTTCCAATTAGGCCGGTTGGAAGTGACTTGTATCCAACGCGTTTCTGTGATCTTTATGATATTGTCAGTCTAACTAGTCGGTGGATGTTCTACGCTGCGTTTGCTGGTCAGTGGTCTCCATTGGAGAACTTTACAGCCCCATCGGCTATCTGTTCTTCGAACTATGTGCCACTGCTTCTTTAACTTACTAATCCACTGGGCTATGTCAGTAACTTTGGTTCCTCTGCAGATCAATCTCGCAGAGAGACACCAAGCATAGCCCTCTCTATGCACATTAGGTTAACTTGAATTTATTTATAAGACCCACAGTAAAATACCACGTTTACTGTACGTTTACTACTGACAATACACAACTGTCAAAAACTTACACGAAAACGGAATTAAATTTATTCATGTACACTTTAAAATAAATAAATGATTTTAAGAATCTTCCGTTCGCCGTAGTATTATTATAATTATCTTCTTTGCCACAAGTGACAGAGCGCCATCTATCCGCAAGTCCGGAAGTGACACGGGGCGGGGCCCGCCGCGAATATGCGCCAATCACAGAGATTTGTAAATCCGAACGACATTATCCAGTTAAATTTGAATGGTCTTTACAAATATTATGCGAATACGAAATATGAGGATATCAGATTTTGCCGTATTACTTATTACTCGGATCTATTCAATATTACTTATCTTGTATCGAATACCATTATATCAACCGCACGCTTAAATTACCAGTGTAACATCTGTTTCTTGTGACGATTTAGCCCGAAATAGCATCAAAATAGAAATTTAATTTCGTTATTGCGCATCTTAGCTGGACTGGCGTCAAGACCGCTCTTGTACTGTATCCGTGTTTGAATTTAAGTATCTACAAAAAAAATAAAATATATGTAATAGACAAAACATTGATGAATTTAGGTTATGGGCATAGCCATATTGCCCATAAAGGCGGATTCGCGCTTTCCTATACAGGATGTCTTAAAACTCAACGTCAAGCGGGAAATGCTATACCCTGTATATATGATTTCTAAAACCGGAAAATCAGAAACCTCACCGTCTTGGTGTTTGGAGATATAAGAAAATCCGTGACCACGGTCGATGCAACTCGGCCGAAACGTCGGGATGATGAGGTATTTATTTATCTCGTAATTTTAGTGCGCGATTAGTCCCGCAGTATATAATAATAATAGGAAAATCAATGGTAATTTTCATCATCATCATCAGCTTATTTCGGCCCACTGCAGGGCATAAGCCTCCTCCCCTTTACGCCAACTATCCCTGTCCTGTGCCAGTCTCATCCAGGTGTTGCCGCAAAACTTTTGGATGTCATCACGCCACAGTTGTAAGGGTCTACCGGGACTGCGCTTCCCGTCACGGGGCAACCCTCCCCTTAATGGTAATTTTAGAAAAGTAAAAAATGCGGCACTCTTGTTCAAGCCGCACCCTGAGTTTTCAACATTATTTCATTTCTGTGATTAAATTGTAAATGTGCTACAAGTCACAATCAAAAATACAACCGAAAGTTGCATAGTTTTACCAATAAATATAGTTTTTGCCAGATTTGCAAGGTGGCATTTTTGGTTAGTTAGGGACTAGCCAAGAGGTCGGGGTTCCCGATCTTTCTCCAGAAGTCTAGAAATGGACTCTAAAACCGGAAAGCAGCATTTTTCGCTAAAGCATTTCGCGCTTGACGTTAAGTTCTGGGACACCCTGTATAAGGACAGAATATTAGTAGGAGCTAGGAGCGCAGGTACCTTGATCCTCATGCCGGGCGCGGGCGTGCCGCACGAGCCCGACTTCTCCCCGCTCGTGAGGTCCACACAACATGCCATCGTTACTTCTGTTAGACCGTACCCTTGCTTTACGAAATCTATACCGGTCCTGTAAGCATTTTACAGCATACACACACAATACTCTACAGGGTTATTCCTAATCAATTAGCATCCTTTTAGAGGCTTATTCTGTATATCAAAACTAACAACTTTTGTTCTGCGACTTTTGCCAACACCCAAAAAAAAGAATTGTTCCATAGAAAAATATCGTTCACCCGCGACAATATGTATAGAACAGCTGTTTTTTTTTAGTTTTGACAAAAGCCATAGAACAGTAGAACAAACGTTGTTAATTTTGATGTACAGAATTAGCTCCTAAAAGGATGCTAATTGATTAGGAATAACCCTGTATATGGTTACTAGCTTACCTTATATTAAGCCAAAAGGGGGTGATTAAGACCAACATTATGAAGGACTTTTACCAGGGCCGGATTTAGAGGAGTGGAGGCACCTTGGTGACAAATAGAGGTATTTCAAGATGGATAGTAAATTCCAAGTATGAACTTATCAGTCATTTGGAATTTGATATTTTTCTGATTGCCTGATTGAGTGAACAAATACAGATAGTCCTTTTGATTTTAACAATGTTTAAGAACAATAGCTAATTTTTTTTTCTACAAAGTACTGTAGAAGTAAAATAACGAAAAAAAAAATCTAAAGAAAAGTTCTTTGCTTAATCATTGGAATATGAAAGAGGGTCTCTCTATTGTGGAGGTGGCGGACAGTTGCCCCGGTTGGCCCATAGTAAAAGTTTTTCATGATGATGGTCTGTTTCACCAACTTTCGTCTTAGTACACCAGTTAGATCAGGTAACCCTGTATAGGCTGAATCAAACTTAATGCCGTCTGTGAACACGAGGCGAAGAATTTTCGAGGGATCTTGTAGCAAATTTCACAGACACCATGAAGTTTAATTCGGCCTATACATATACAATACAGGTCGCGGGATATAAGTGTAGCGCTGAGCGAAGTGTGGAGGGGATGACTGCGCATGGGTTTAGTATGGCGGTCACCATGCGCAGCCCTCCACACTACCCTCAGCGCTAGACTTACGTGCCGCTACCAGTACAGGCAAATCACTTGAGCAATGAGCAATAAAATCCAGTCTATATACGGAATGCAGGTTTGTATCCAGTATCAGCATGCAGAACAAGATAGCATAGCATGCGATAATATACGTAATGTTTAATGTATATATTCAGTTTAAAAAACTTAGCTCCAGTAGGCCCATTATTATTTCTACCCATTTTGTCATGCAATAAAAAACGGGATGTTAATTAGGTCTTACATATATTATATCGTTGGCTCCATTCTGAAATCTTACAATGCAATCAGCTGAATAAGCACCAATTTTGCATGTCAGCATGCTATGACTCAAAACACAGAGATACCAGAGGGAAAACGTGGTCAATCGAGAAAAGAAAGAAAAAGATGCAATGATTTAATATGGCATGAGTTAGAAAGAGACATAATAAGTATCTCGATTCAGTGGCTATTTGCCGTGTTTTTCTCTCAGTAGTGTCAAATTCCAATACATATTTGACAGTTTCGGCGCTGTGCCAGATTTTGCACACATTTTTGTAGTTGAGAATTGCCTCCAGCGATAACAGCGCTATTTCTCTAGTTGTAATAGCTCTCTGACTCAAAAGTATATTACCTTATACCGATTGTAGAATTCGATCAATTCAAAAAAAGGCATTGCAATGCACATTAAAACTGCGCCTTTGTGAGTTGCCCAGGCTATGCTCTAAGTTGTTAATGGGTAATAATGTCTCTTTGGTTGAGTCTATGGATGGCGCGCGTATACATATAATTATGCATATGTATAAAGCCATGTATTCACTGAGCAACAATGTTTCGGATTTAGTTTCTGAAATATCACGTAGATGTTTCCAGGAACTGATTTGTTTCCGTGTTTCACACGGTAGTGTTTACAGAAACAAAATAATTGTCTCCGAAACATTATTTTTTTTTTCTGATACAGAATTGTTGCTCAGTGAATACATGGCTTTATGATGTACCAATTTTTCATGATAACGTTGCTTTTGCTCAAGTAATTTGCCGGTTCCTGTGACCTCGGATAGGGGGTGGGTAGTTAAGTGCGTAGGTATTAGTTGTTAAATTAACCAAGTAGTAGATAAAACCCACTGTTAATACTTTAATTGTTACTATTTTAATCAACTAGAAATATACACATGAAACAACACTAACATAAGCTTTAGCAGGGTTATCCAGAACTGGTGCACAAAGCCGAAAGAGAGTGATTTAGACCAACATTATAAAAAACTTTTACTACGGAGCCAACCCGGAATTCGAGAAAAAAAACAGCATTTTCATATAGGTATATTTTTGTCAATTAAGTATTGTAATTTTGTTTCACGAATTCCGGGTTGACCCCATAATAAAAGTTGTTCATAATGATGGTATTTGTCGCTCTCTTTTAGGATTAGTACAGGGCAGGCAGATATAACCCTGTATAGCATAATTCATTACGTTTTTGTTTCATAAGCAGCAGTAGTTTTTATTTAATAATGCTACCTTTTACTAATTTCCTTCTGTATTTCACTGGACAAGGGGGCAGCGCCGCACCACACTTCGTGCAGCGACGAGAGATCGTACTTGAGGACTAGCGGGTGCTTGGCGAGGAACACAGCGAGTGGTGGCACTATGGTCGTCATGTTTACCTGGAACGAGGAAAGAGCATATATTTTAACGCAAATACCTTGGCGATTTTGCTTTCATCTCTTTGGATGTTGGTTTTCGTCTACAGGTCGCTTTTTTCAACGAATCTCGACGAAACTTAGTATAGGTTCTATATATATATATAAGATAGGGGTATTTCCCTCAAAAAAGGGGGAAATTTGCTGTCGCGCTATTTATCAGCCGATTTCGGTAATATTTGGAAATATCGTTTAGAATCTAAATCCTATCACTTCATTAAAACTACCGTGAGTATTCATCATAACTATAACAGAATACGGCTAAAACTCACGTTATAATTTTACGGTCGATACGCAAGGACTCCGACCAGTTTCTGAGTATTTAGTACTCCATCTTCAGGGAATACGCGCACCCAGTGACTGGCGTGCACGCCAGTCGATCGGATTCCTTGCGGATCGACCGTATAATTATAACGTGAGTTTTAGCCGTATTCTGTTATAGTTAATCTAAATCCTAACAAGATTTGCGAGTATGAACCAAATCGTATCTTCTTTACCCTTATCATATCCCATATCCTTAGCAGTACATGTGTTAAAACTGAAAGAACAGTCGAGCATCTTGGGGCCGTAATATTTTTTACGATTATTTGGACCAATTTTTTCATGAAGGACTATGAATTCATCAATCTATGAAAAATCGACCACGCTTTATCTCACACTCATGAGGCGATAGGCAAAAAAGTGAGTTTCTAAAAAAGAGAGTGATCCTAAACTAAACTAGTTATAAACAAATTTGACCCCATAAACCCTTATGCAAAAGTTAATAATATATGAGAAAAAATGAATTAAAGTTTATTTTCCATTTATCGATGCAAGGTGACTTAAGGGTTATTAAAAAAAAAGTTTTTGCACAATATTTTTTTTTACTTAGCAGAGACATCAAACTAATTCATTCAGACATGAGTAAAAAAAATGGACTCAGTGCCCACATTAGATAATTATCATAGGAAAACATTAAAGAAATGTAATTTTCATAGTTAATTAATATCTTTGATCGACAATTATAAAAAAAATGCCAACACATTTGGCGGGCAGATTATTTCAAAAACAACTGCATATTTTTGGCTTTCTAATGAGGTATTAACATCTAACATTGGTAACAGGGTATAAGAAAAAACGATACACAAAGAGGTCCAGGTAGAAAATTTTAATAAAACCGTTATTTATTACTTTCTCCAGATTACGTCCCCACCTATCAATAAACACAGGATTCCGACCCTTATTACCTGCCACGGACGATTATTGTTCCATTTGCACTTATCATCATCATCGTTAACTTTATAATTTAATTATTATTTTTTTTTTTTAAATTAATTTTTGCAAAAGGGTCAAATTTGTTAACCCCCCCTATAATCCACTAGAAGGAAAAGGTTCAATAACTAGTAACCCTGTATAATAATAATGTGTTCAAATCGCGAAATTTTAATAACTACATCCAGACAAAGAGCAAATTCCTGCCCAAGGAACCAGGTGGGAACTAAACCCACGCCTCTATGACCTAGGAGACCACTGGGCCACTGAGGCAATCGTAATTGATAAAATGCGGGTCTTATACAGTAAATTTGAGTCCCCTGTTTACTCCAATGCAGTGTAAGAAATGCTTACTTTATAATTCTGAATAGTTTCCAAGAACTGTTGCTCTTCAAAGCGAATCAGGAAGACGATTTTAACGTTCAAGGCGATTACTGCGAACGTGGTGATGAAGCCGTACGCGTGGAACCACGGGATCAGAGACATTCCCGTCAGAATTTTACTTTTATCCTTACTCTCTTGTACCTGCTCGAAGTAATACCTGAAATTATAAAGAAAAGTACATTAGTCACATGATTAAATTATTATTTGTGTTGTTTCAAGGTCTATGATAATATGATTTTATAGCATCTAATGAGCAATCTTATTATAATTTGCGAAATATCACACTATCTTTATAATCTTTGATATAAATGTGCGCGTATAATTAATTTATTGTCTTTCGATTCTACAAAGGATCAGATTGGACTGGACGATCAGATTATCTGTAGTTAAGGATATCCTGTTATGAAATTCCTACTTTATTTATTGTTTCTTGATAAAAATATATTTTTACTGCATGGTACTGGACTTTTGATAGTCCACAGCGATCACAGCTGGATATAGGCCTACTCACGAAGGATGTATCAAAATCTATCACAGTATGTGTATTAAACAAAAAATCAATAAAGTGGTTAGGTAGCATTGAATATTGTATCCTGTAATACCCTGTCCCTGCACCCCTAGCATGGCAAAGGGATAAAACCATTTTATCTACTTTTAATGTCAGTTTTCAATATCAATTCATATTTTGTTTTCACTCCGAGGTGATAAATTTGCGAAGACAATTTGTCCCTTTGCAATGCTAGGGGATGCAGATAGTGATAGATGGTACTCTGCGCCCTGCCCATCGCCATTCCACTGGATAATTTATGGTTGATACTCATTAAAACCGCAGGATCGCACAGAATGCAAGCTGCTTGACACCCAATCTTATAAGAGATCTACAGGGAGGCCAATGGCTAGTGGACATCTTATGTGGTGGTATCATAATGATAACACTTTATTTCCATTTCTTATGATCTGCATGGTCCTATAATCTATAAAATCATCAGTAGTTAAAACCGCTCCAGCTTATAATGTTGACTTCGCAAAATGTTGAATTCAACATTCCGGATTAGCTAGCAACTATTGTCCAACTCTATCCCTCCATTAGCTATAGCCCATAGCATGTCTATTGCTGGACATATTTCTGCCTCTAATAATACCAGTCCGAAGCAGCAACCTCCTGCAGTCTTGATAAGATCATCTGTCTACCTCTTAGGTGGATCTCCTATGCTGCACTTGCTGGTACATGGTCCCCACTCAAGGACTTTTCGACCCTATCGGTCATCAGTCCATCATACTAACTCTTTACTGTCTATCTTTTCATCGTATACTTACTTCATATGCGCAGATAGGGTGAGAAAATTGACGTGAGTGAGCATGACGCCTTTGGGCATTCCAGTAGTGCCTGACGAGCACATGACTGCCACAGGGTCATTAGCCCCATCCACATCTTCTAACGTAAACCCGTCTATTTCCACCTGCTCCTTCACCAAATCATTGTACATAAGGCCTGGGACCACATCGAAGTCCCCAAAAACGATTAGTTTCTCCACAAACGGCAAATCTTTGCTGCAGTCATAAATATTCTGAGCGGTGATCAGAGATGTGAATATTAACTTTGGTTTCGTTATATTTAATATGTGTGTTATTTCACCTGGAACGAAAATAACATGTTTATAGGTAGTAGTTTATGTATAGGTAGGAGCATTGACGTCAATATGGAAACGATAAACTTTGTCATTATATTGTTCTTCATTTTAATAAAATTTCGAACAATAATTATGGTAATTAAAATTAGCATATTTTTTCGCCAAAGTTATTCATGCTTTCATAATGAAGCCTTTTAATTGCTTAATACACTTTTGTACATAATTATGTGGTAAGATTAAGTACATTACTGTACAAGTACGTAAGTAACTGCCTATAACATCAATCAGGGAAGGAAAACATGTCAGGAAACCTACACTTCTGCTTCTAACTGTAAATGAAAATATTTCAGGGAAAAAGCCAAAAAATGGAGAACCCCTATGACATTTTTTACAGGACATCAGCCATAGGATTCCCTATATATCTCCAATCTCAACTCAAATCTCACTAAGTATGTATAAAAATATTGGTATTACAGTAAAATAAATCAAATTTAACTTTTGTTCTAACACAATCAAGGAACAAATAAAAAACATAATATTTCTCTATCTAATTTTTGTTACTGTAGTACTGACTACTGTAGTCTGTATTTTTTGTAAGTTCTAGATACTCTTAAATCATTTTTAATTCTGGCAACTTTGCACTCGAGCCCAAAGACACAAGCCTTAAGCTTAGTTTGGTTGGGGCTCACAGACCGTCCATTCGGAAATGCATTCTTAATGCTGTTATGTATTAGATACTAACTGACCTGGCGAACTTCGTTTCATGCAATACATATCTTTGTAAATTATAGCCTATGTGTTATTCTGATGTATAAGCATTACTATTTGTAAGTTTACTCTCAATCTGTTCAGTCGTTGCATTAATGAGGAACAAAACAAACATCCATACATACAAACTTTCACGTTTATAATATTAGTTGGATAATTGAAATTAACTGTATTAATCTGTTTCTCGCTTTAATTACTTCAATAGCTATATATTTTTTCTTTTGGTTAATAAACTTTATTTATAAACCAATGCAAGGTTACTGGTACAATAAGATGGACTTTGCCTCTGAATATATTATTAAGAATGCTGATAACAGCTGTAATAATATTGCAAGGAATTGATATCCAAATGATATTAGGTAAATGTGGAATGTAATATTTTATACAGGTATGAATTGGGCTTTCCTACCAATATTTTTTAAAATGGTGGATATTCCAGTCTTCATAATAATATCTTAGAAATTCTTTTATATCCTGTATTATACAATATTGATTTTATATGAACTACAGGTGGTAAATTTTTGAATAAATTGATGAGCTCAATCACTTTTTTATAAAAATGTATAACTTCAATGTTGTGTATGTAACCCGCTATGTAGGAAAGACAAGTTTTTAATTTCATACCTACTATAATACAAACCTATTCAGATTCATTATCATATTTTTAAAATATGTAACACATAATCATATTAAACCAAGGTAATATCATGTAATAATAGTAAAGTTGTTATTTAGTTCTAGAACTTATGGAAGTTTGATTCTTTTTAAGAAAACAAGCACATTTTGTGCCCCAAGCTAATGAGTCTTTAAGAATTTTGCATGAAATATAATTATATCGATTTTTATTTCCAATATTATAGATTTTTTTTCTTGATTTTAACATCTTAGTTGTTATAAAAACATTAAACATTATTACTATGTACCACGGGACTAATTGTGCACTAAAATTACGAGATAAATAAATACCGAATCATCTCGACGTTTCGGCCGAGTGCATCGATCCTGGTCATGGGTAGACTCAAATAAAAACATTATTTCAAACTCATGAAAATAAAAAGTACTTAGCAAATGGTAAGATCTGTTATGTCGATAGGGGATCAGGGCTCTGATGATATTATAAAACACATTTTATTATTACTGAGAATAGGCCTACCCACGAAGAGTGACCATATTCAACACAATGGCCAAGTGTCAGTTGTTGATATTGATAGTCATGGTATATTCAAAATACATATAGTATAATTTACCTGGATAACAGAAAAGTGTGGTAGCCTCCCCTACAAGTGCTGCTTGGAGCAAAGGTTGGCTATTGCCATTCAATGAAGTATTGAGGCCAGTGTTTTAGGGACCTTTGCCCCGGGAACAATTATGGGCGGGTTATTTGACTGAGTATGTAAATCATTTTGTATGTTGTTTATTTTATTTAATTTTAGATGTGACATTATTCTTAAATACTATTTTTGATTTAAAAATACAAGTTTATTTACCTGGTGAATACGTGATATTGAGAGTAGAGAGCACAGCGCCACAGTAGGTGACTGCAAGAGCAGCAGATACAAATTCAAATCGGTTTTCGGCACTCAATGTAACCACATCCCCTTTTTTCACTCCCAACTGACGGAGTTTTGCAGCCACGTTAACACTACTTTGCAGGATGTCTCTATATGTTATTGACTCCCCTGTTTCTGCACTTATCTGAAAAAGAAAACATCAGTTTTGTGAATAATTGTTTTTAATAATTTTAGATATGAATAGCTAGAATAAGTTCTAAACATGAAGTGAAGTGAAATGGAGTGACTACTTTGTGTAAAGTTGTGGTTTATGGCAATCAGAGATTACAAATATATGTATTGTATAAAAGTAAGAATGTTTTGTATAATTGGATAATAAATTCGATTTAAAATTAATAGTGTATTTGGATTATTGTCAATGTATTATCAGTTTAATATTTTTCAATGATAAGAAGCGGTGAATGGGTTGTATTATTAACATCTTAACAAGATTGCATCAACAATATTCATATTCAATTATTTGCCACTAAGTGTTACATAGGTCTTATATTAAAAGTTGCACTTACAAACTTAGTCGCCCTTGCCGGGCGTTGCAAATGTTTTATGGCGATATGGAGCTTCTTATCAATAAGATACTTAGATAAAATTAAATGTGTTACTAAACTAACTTAATACTATGGATAATAAAGGTGTCGTAATCTAATATTAGAGGGAAGCATCTCGATGAAATTAAATAATAATATGTCTACTGAACTAACTTAATACTATGGATACAGGGTGTCGCAATTTATTATCATCATAGAGTAGTGTCACGTAGTTTTCTTGTGGCCTACATAGCTGGTGGCTTCAATGTATTCTTTTACCGAGTAAAAGTTTTTTTCCCTCAAGAATTTTATTTTAAATTTGTTAATTTTTTCTTCAATTTTTATAATTGATGGTAACCTGTTAAAAATTTTGATTGCCATGTAATATGGGCTTTCATTTAGCATTTTGGTTCAGGAATAAGGTAGGCTTAAGTTGTCTTTATTTTGGGTGTTTTTGCTATGGGTGTCTTTTGTTTTAGTGAAGTTAGTAATATTTTTAAATACAAATAAACATAATTCCTGAATGTAAAGAGAGGGTAAAGGCAGTATGTCATATTTTGCGAAATAGGGTCGGCAGCTTACAGTGTTATTTATATAAGCGATTATTCTTAAGCATTTCTTCTGCATGATAAATAGTTCTTCTGCATTGACACTATTGCAACTTCAATCCATATTTTAGCCATGAGTGGGCATATCCGTTATATGCAGATATTGCTGTTTTTGTATCTGTGCTGACTTTAATTTCGTGAAGTGCATACGTAAACTTGGATAGCTTATATGTGCTCAATGTGGGTTTTCCAGTTAATATGTGAGTCTACAATCATACCTAGCAAATTGGAGGAGTCTACTTTTTCCAGAGTAACATTTTGATAATTCAAGTTTAGGTTCAGTGGGGTTCTATTGTAAGATTTATTTTGCATGATTTTTGTTTTCTTATAATTTATTTTATATTATTTTTTATTATTATAATTTAAATTATCTAAGTTATGATCGTTGAGCCAATTTGTCACTTTTTCCAATGTTTCAAAGGAAATCGGACTTACTTTATTATTGGCTCTTAAAGACATCTATTTAAATATAAGACAATTATCAGGCGTCCTCAATAGATGCAATAATTACTTTTATTTGGTACTTACTAACGCTGTTTTATCTCCACCATTTTTGAGCTGATCAAAAAGAAATTGTCCGTACGACAAATGCGCAGGAATGGGGCGTTCTTCTGGTCCGTAGACAATGTTATTGTGAATTGAAACCGACATTTTAATATTGTAAATAAATTATATTTGTCACGATATTCACAGTACACAGTCGAGCCGCAAAAATCTTGAAACTAATTCCAAATAAGCTTAGCTTATCTGAGAAACTGAAGATAATTTATCGTTAATCTTTGGAGGATTTGATAGTGGCATAACAACAGGCTCAGGCTAAGTTATTTACAGTACTATTCGGTCATAATATCACTGATAAAATAATTATTAAATTAAAAACGTACTTAATATTATTAATAAACTGAAGGCTACCACTATCACGTGACTTTAAGGTTACTTTTTTGACAATTGAAATTGTCAATCTTGACAGCGACAGGGCTGCCACTGCTGTCCAGTCGTTATTACTATTATTTTGGCAACTGTGATGTTAGCTTCAAGCCTTGGAAGAGTTATTCTCGGGAATAGAATACTACGCGCGCACCCCTCTGTCATGGTATGAGAACTATAATTCTTACACGTTTATAAAAACCACTTATCAATCGATATTTCAACAGTCATCTGATTGAATCCGCTGCGCGAAGTGCTCATTGAAAAAATGCCAGCTTATGCAGTTAGAACGTGTGAAAATAAATCTTATACCTCAAATTTACAAAAAGATGGTGTAACGTTTCACATGTAAGTATTTTTTTGTTTCATTGAAGCTTATTTTTATATAAAAACTTAAAATAGTTCACTCGGACCGGCATCGAATATATCGATTCAGTAATGGAGTCTCCGCCAAAGATCGAGAATCATATCCTCCCATGTTTATGCAACATTCAGCCATATGTCCATACCTTACAATCTATTATTGTCTATTGTGGAGAAGAATTCAGTACGCGTACCCCTCTGCCACGGTATAAGAAAAATTCTGCCTACACGTAAAAGAGACACCGGACATTTTATTACACAATTTTAGACTTAAGCATTCAAGCAATTAAGGCGAAAATGGATTATCAGCATTTGGGTGCATTGTTCTCGCTCGCTCCGCTCCATAAACCCGTCACCCGTTAACGTTTCGACTTTACCCTGATATGTTTAAGGTCGAAATTTCAGTGAACACCTCCTCCCCCGCGCCTCACGTAAAGCTGACAGAATGTAGTGAGTGCGAATGGTAGAGCGTTACTAGTCCGGAGATAAAACGTCCCTGCTTCAAGCCAATGAATTAGATTCCTACTTCATTGCTTCATAAGTCATTTATTAAAATGTCAATTTACACGTCAAATAATATACATTCATTACAATGATGTAATGCATGCTGCGGATAGCCCAATCCTGACTGAAGCTCACTCAAGTTTTAACGCTAGTGTCAGCGTACTAGCGTTTAAACTTGAGTGAGCTTCAAAAATAAAAAAATAAAATATTTTTGCGGCAAAAAATAACTTCTGCTAAACTATTACAGCTATAATTGTTACTTAAACTGGTTTATTTTAGCTAAACTTGGGTGATTTTCCCAGTAATTTTGGTTAAATCAACCTCTTCATGTAAACTGACAATTATATTGTTTTTTGGAGTACGCAACATGTTAACACAACAAGTTTATTGCTGCAAATTTAGTTTTCATAAATCTAGGGTGAGTAGTTCAGCAATAAATTGTAAAAAACAACAAAAATGTAAGTTTCGTGCGCTGACTCTAGCTTTGATCCTTAACAGCCACGTAAGTATTGGGTTTCACGCAGCTTGTAGCTACTTTCACAGCCACCACAATGTTTGATACAGCTGTACTTTGTGTTGCTTTGTCTTGCAAAACTTCGTGAAAACATCTCCCAGACAGCTGCTGCTGTGCCTGCGACCTGGTGTTCGACCAATCACAAAGCCCACATTTTTTAATCCAAGATCAGTGATTGGTGAATGAAGTTGAGTTGATTCAACCAGGAACAAAAAAAATAGGCTATGTGACTAGTTTTTGAAAATCTTTTAAATTATTATTTGTTAGTACATAATAAGCACAATACTTTTATATTTCCGAGAGATCTTCTTTATTAACAATTAAAATCAAGTGTTAAAGAATAGATATTCAAGATCCCGCCAAAACGACATTCTGTAATGGTGCTACGTCTGTGACGTCACACACTAGTAAATAACGTTAGTTGATAGTAGTAAATACGCTAGTTCATATCTAAAAATTGACAAAAAATACTTTAAAAATAACTTACAGATGCAATAACATTACTTGGAAAACACAAAACACATATTACCTACACAACATATTATACAACAACAGTCAATCGAGACGCTTAGTAGCATGTGACGTCACCAGAGTTGCCGCCCTTCTTAGAGCGTTCATGTCACAGATAAAATATCAAAAATATCGTATTTTATTTAGTGCGATTTGCGAAAATTAGACTTAGTTTTAATGAAGTGAAATATGTCTTTTCAGGCTATTATCTCTATGAATTAACATAATAAATAGTATATTTTCAATGCTGTCAAATAGTCTATTGTTCACTAAAAAAACTTCAAAAATATAAGAAAGAAACATAAATAAACACTTCGTCTACTTTGCTGTCGTTCATTATAGTACAGTACAGTAGTACAGTACTTCCTACACTACAGCTACCGAAAGGAGTAAATATTTTCTTTGCACTAAGTCTACGTGGCGGACTGGCGATGGCGCATGGCGGACCATTCTCGGGTTCGAGGCTCAAAATCTCTATCGGTCTGGCAGGGACTCTCAATTTCTATGTTTTAGTACAATAACTTCTAATGTAGCAACACAGATACCTAATGATGTCATCGAACTTCATCGAAGCCTCAGATGGAAGCAATGAAATAGGATTGGATCGAAGCGAAAGTTGTTTTGGCGGGAATGCGGCAAAATCAATTTGTCAATTAAGTCTCTGCGTATAATAAAAATATGTAATATGCATTAATTATAATATCATTTTGTAAAACATATGTTTGCGTTATATTTGCTCTCTTTCGGATTCAATGTGGCACAGGTTGCAGGCAGTAGCCTAGCTTGAGTGCCAGTTCACGAACACTTCAGGGTCTATAAAAGGTTGGATTACGTAAGTAATTATTTAATTTGTGTGTTTAATCGCATTTTGAAAAACTGGACGCTGTCTAGTCCGCGCCGCAGGATACGAATCGCGCTTGAAAAATCTACAGCATTATTTGTTGGAAATGCGGATCAAGCGGTGCGGATAGGTGAATGATGAGTGCGCCCCGTGCGGCTCTTGTGGCACGCCTTGGATGTTCAACATAAGGATTTATCATAATACGTTAGTTGGCTACGTCAAAACATGTCGAAGGTAGATAAAAACAATTACAATATTTATCATTTAATTTTGTTCGAATATACTTATACATATCTAGGTAGGTACGAATTATGTACAACACCTATAATATTTATATACCTACTTGATTAGGTTACCTAATACAAATATTACAAATAGGTACCTAATTTAGGTACTTACCTATTTGTCAGCGGTTGCAACGTTCCGCACGGTTAGTACCCACTATTTGGATGTGTGATCTCGGGTGGTATTTTCCAACTGAGCGCTACCGTGGCTCGGATGACACGTTAAATTGTAGGTCCCGGTTCTTTTAACCGTTTAGCCATGTCAGAGGCCTGCAGGCGGCCTAAAAACTAAGGCTAGTATGCGTGCCACGTTTTTTTTTTTTCATTGAAAATTTCCTAACCACAGACTATTAGGGTCTGTGCCCTTTGTTAACTAAAAATAATTATTAGATTTTACTGTACAAAGAGAGTTGGTACATGGTTAAATCTTAGTCTAAGTTATTCAGTCGATGCATTGCGTGGAAGCGCAGTATGACACATGTGCCAGCCATCGCTCTCCTCGACCATATTTGAGGGAAGAGAACGACCCGACACATGATGCCGCCGCAAGAAGTAGCCTTCGATGGCGAGCATGAATGCTTGGGGCATGCACGTAATGCGTACACTTTTTCAGGCTCTATGGCAATTGTCCTTCTTCTGGCCCAGAGCCTCCATTACCGCTTCGTTCCGATCCCTGACGGCCATCTGCAGGTTGTATTTCTTGATGGTCTCCGATGACACAGACGATGCTCGCCGCACGAGTCGCCTGATGGCATCATTTTCGATGTGGTCGTCGTAGTAGATGAAGGTCCCAGTAGTGTGCCGCGATAGTGCAACGACCGCGTGTGAGACACTCTCGTGTAGTCTCATTTTCGGCTTTGTTTTTATGACGATTACCGACTCGTATGTTAGTCCCTGAGCTTCGCGGATGGTAAGGGTGCTTGATCCTGATTCTCCCCCATAACCTTGGCTTATGAGGGTCTCCTTTTCTTCCTGCGTATGCACTAAGAAGAGGGTGTTGGGGAGGGTTTTGGATATTTTTTTTTTTTTTTTAATTAATGGCCCACAGACTCCAGGGTCTGTGCCTTTTGTTAAGTTAGTTCCAATTGAAAGAATGCGACTGTACAATAGAGAGGGGTTAGATTAACTCTTTTGCCTCCTCCCGGCCCAGAGCCTCCATCACCGCCGCGTTCCGGTCTCTGATGGCCATCTGCAGGTTATAGTCCTTGATAGCCCTCAAAGACGCAGACGATGCACGCCGCACGAATCGACTGATGGCATCACCTTCGATGTCGTCAGCGTAGTAGATGAAAGTTCCAGTGTGCCGAGACAATGCAACGACAGCGTGTGAGACGCTTTCGTGTAGCTTTATTCTAGGCTTAGTTTTAATGGCGATTACCGACTCGTACGTCAGTCCCTGAGCTTCGTGGATGGTAAGGGTGCGCGATCCTGAGCCACCTCCATAACCCTGGCTTATTAGGGTCTCCTTTTCTTCCTGCGTATGCACTAAGAAAAGGGTGTTGGGGAGGGTTTTGGATATTTGAGCCCCCTTGAACCTTTTCTGCTCAAGAGACCTAATACGGGGAACTGAGGAATATATACCTGAGTATATTTCCCTCAACGCATACGCGACATCCATTGGGTTTCTATGTGTGCAGAGCAACTCCTGGGTGATGTTTGCAACCAGGGTAGGGCGATGGTACCTCATCTCGAAGAGATTTTCTCTGTCGAAATAAGGCAGCTGATTGACGTCCCCAATGAGGACAAGTTCGCTAGCACCAGACAGTCGTGCAGCCATTATTATAGCTCCGAAATGGTTCATTAGAGCTTCATCCACCAGAAGGCGGCTGAAGCTCTCTTTTCCAAAACCATTTACGAGGGATGAAGCCATGGTTCGCACTCTTGATTTTGCTAGATCTCCTATTCGGTGCGATAGCTTCTCTCTCAGGTCTTTTGCTGCTTCTGTTGTTGTTGTGATGATAGCGTCCCTGTCCACATCAAAGTGTCTAATCACCCATGTTGTCTTGCCACATCCTGGTACCCCGTCGACCCATTGTATCTTTGGTACCGCCCAGTTTTGCCAGCTTTTCTCGACGTCCGAGCTCCGTTCGATGGTTTTGGCCATCTCGAGGATTCTATCGTCTAGCATTATCTTTGTGCACTTGGCGGTGACTACAATTGGGTCGTTTGATGGTATCGCGTATTTCGGTCTTCCTATTCGCTTTGTCTCTCCCTCACTCAACTCCACAAAACCACTTTCTGCGCTGTAAGCTGCCATATGCTGTCCTTTCATGTTCCCTCTGATGACTTGAGAAGTGACGTTATTGTATATGGCTGCTTCTGCCTCCTCGAGTCTTGATTTTAGTAGACTCTCACTTACTGGACCATCCAGCCTAAAGAACTCCAGAATGTTGTCGCAGTTCTTAAGATTGACATTTTTCGTCGCTCTCAATAAGGCTAGGTATTCGATCATAAACGATAACCTCATGGTGTTCCGAGGCTTTAATGCAACCCAGCCGGTCTGTGGCTTCCGCCTTCGACCGTTCAACCACCATAGCGTCCACGCTTATCACCCGGGGAGTGCTGTCCACTATCCTGATAAGATGATCAAGCAATGCGCTAGCCTGTGCAAAAGGTGACTGGGCAGCCCACTCGACTAGTGCGATCGTTTTGTTTTTCGATCTCACCAGTCGGAATCGGTGGCCGCCTGCGTTGCACACTGGCATAGCGTCATAGGATTTCCTCTTCATTGTTAATTTGGCGGTGCTCCCGTTAAGTAGACATGCTAGACCAGGTGACAAGCGGACGCGTTTCTGGTTCCTAACAAGGCAAAAGCTTATTCCGAGTCTTTCTTTGTTATTGTCCATAAAGAGAGCCACACCTCGAATACGAATCCCTGGAACTCCCTCTTCCGCGTTCTGCAGAATTTCATCGATGGCTACGCTTTTTGAGGGTAGTAATTCTAGGGCGGGGATTGAACTCTGTGTAGCTTCTGTGGACTGTGTGTGTGTTAAGTGTGTTGGAATGGGATCAAGTGTTAGAGTGGATGGCAGTATGTTAATGTTAGGTAGAGTGGGTTGAAGTGTTAGGGTAGTTCGGGATGGTAAGGTAGTGGAGGGTGTTGGGGTGGGAATGTGTTGTTGGTTGGAGTGGAGAGTAGAATTTCTTTTGGCCGCAATTCTGAACGACCTCTCCATGAAAGACAGAAGAAATTGTCTGGTTTTAGGATCTGCTAAGATGTTATGGAGATCTGAGACCACTAAATTTCTGTCTATCATTATTTCTAGGTCGTGTCGTGTGGCCGAGAATCTAGGGCAATCAATGAGTATGTACCAGACCGTCTCGGAGACATCGGGGTCGCACTCGCATCCAGGGCTGTTCTTGATCTTGAACCTGTACAGATATTCAGCTATTCCTCCATGTCCCGTCACAGCTTGAACCTGAAAAGGAGTCAGTTTCGTAGCGCGTGTCACCCGATAAGCATTTGCGATATCCGGGAAAAACGTCTGAGTGACTTTACCTTTATCTGACGTTTCGTATCGGTCCTGCCACTTCTTAACTGACTCCTCGCGAATTCTGCCTTTGACGTAGGACAGGGGGATCCCCTCATAGTCCCGCGAAGCTTCAGTGAGTGCCGCTGATTTTGCAAGCTCATCGGCTCTCTCATTGCCAGCGGTGCCCACGTGCGCTTTCAGCCAGAAAAGACGAAGAGATCTCCCTTCTGCAGAGATCGTTCCAATGTTCTCCTTTATCCTCTTTGCCAAAGGATGACTCGTTTTGGGGTTCCTAAGCAGTTCGAGTGATGATCGTGAATCACTTAAAATGTTGACTTCAGAGTTTCCGCTTGTTGCCACCATTTGAGTCGCTCGGTAAAGAGCATAAAGTTCCGACTGGAAGACTGTGCATTCGGGGTGTAGCTTGAATTTTGAGTACTTCACTTACCTACCGTTTTCCCACCAGGTTAGAGCTGCACCAACTTGACCCTTGATTTTGCTATCATCTGTGTAGATTTGGGGTCCATCGGGCAGGTTTTGGATATTTGAGTCCCCTTGAATCTTTTCTGCTTAAGAGACCTAACCATCCAATTCCATCTAAATTTCATCCAAAATAAAATATGTATTAACAAATGTACGTGCACGTGTAAGTGCACGCAACAGCTCGCCTCAGATGCCAATTGCCATAGAAATATTTCTTTTGCGAAATCAAGTTTGATTCGCTATATATATTATTAGTAGTGTTATTATTCGGTGCTTCACAAAAAACGGGCATATTCTAGGACATCACTGAACTGATCATTATCACAAACATTTACTATGGGGCTAACCCCACAATCTTAAAGAATATTAGCTCTTCCATACAAAAAGTTCATCGTCTGTTGACAAAGTTCTAGGATATCGTTAAAGTATTCATAATAATTGAGTGACCAACTTTTACTATGGGTCCAATCCCGCATCGCGAAAATATTGTAGGTACTTATTTGATATATTTTGAACCGACTTCCAAAAAGGAGGAGGTTCTCTGTTGTCGTGTGTGTGTCGTGTCACCAAAGATGAGACTTGACGGGCGTCATTGATGGGGGATCTTGCGCAGGTACAGTACAGTCGTGTACAAACTAACTATCCAGAATTTGTATATCTACCAAACGTTTTTTAAACGTTTGTATATCTATTATCCAAAATTTGTATATTTATTACAAACCAAAGTGGTTTCTCAAGTCTCATCTTTGGTGGCACGCACTATACTCGTATGTATTTTTTATCATCGATAATTTTGCCAACTCTGAACCGAATAATAAAAATCTTTTTTTAGTTCAAAAGGGGTTCATACTCCCGAGGTTTTCCCATTTAAATTTTATCGAAATCGGCTAAGCCGTTTTTGAAAAATCAACAATAATGTAAAAATTGTGTAATCAATTCGAGTGAACTATTCGAATTTACACGATGGAAGTCGGTTTTGCCAAAAATTGTTCTTTGGAATTTATGTACGGAATTTTTACACCACTGGCTTTCGGTGAAGGAAAACATCGTGAGGCAAGCATACGTCCGTAGAAGAAATTCGATGGCGTATGTGAATCCACTAGGGCATGCAAAAACCGGGGGGTTTTGAAAAACCGGGTTTTTCGGTTTTTGATTTAAAAAACCGGGTAAACCGGGTTTTTCGAGTTTTTCGGGTTTTTTTGGTAAGTATATGAAAATACTAAAAATAATGGTTTGTTTGTTTGTTTATGACTGTCCCATTGTTGGGCAAAGGCCTCCCCTCGAGATTTCCAGTTGCGTCGGTCTTGTCCTGATGCCTGCCAATTTGGATTAAATGTATTCGCGCTATCTAATAGAGAGTGCAGACTCTCTATTAGATAGGCCTCTACGAGGCCGCACCGAGTTGGGACCCCATTCGGAGGTGATTTTAACCCAGAGGTCTTCTGGCATGAGACTGACTTACTCGGCCCACTGCGAATTCAGTTTAGCGGCAGTGAAAGCCAAATCTTTGATTTGAGTTCTGGAACGCAGTTCGGTGTTTTGTACTCGGTCTATTAGCCGGTCACCGAGAATACTGCGCTCCAACGCTCTTTGGCAAACCTTGAGTTTGGACTTTTAGACTTTAGTTAAAGACACCTGTTTTTCAAAAACAATGTTTGTACACCGTAAGTCAAAATGGAAAGATTACATACATCTTGCGTTTTAGTGTGATCGGAAGGTGTCTCTTCATATGCTTTTTCATGGCCCAATAGCTCTTCCAAGCTTTCTCTTTTCTTCTAGGTCTTGTCTTCTGGAAGGTGACTATTGCCCAAAATAGATGTAATCGTGAACGTATATGTCTTCGTCATCGACAGTTACCCGACGTTTAATGCCATTGGTCATCACTTTGGTCTATAACATGTTCATCCGCAATCCAACCTAGAGGCTTGCAGTGGTTAGATTTTGTGGCATTGATTGCAGCTCTCTGGCTGAAGAAGAGAAGATAACGATATCGTCTACAAAATGAAGATTAGTTAACCTTTTTTTTTACCGATATTAACACCACTTCTATCCCAGCTTGCCGCCAGCTTTCCGAAAACTTCTTCGAGGACGCCCGTGAATATTTTCGGGGACAGTGGGTCTCCCTGTTTAACATATTTCTCTATTGCAAATGCTTGGCCAGAAGATTGTAATTTTGTTGCAGCGGTACTTTGAGAATAGATGATGTGGAGAAAATTAACATGTGCGATGATATCAAATGCTTTTCAACCGAAGAAACAGAGGAGGTACTCAACTCGACGCGTATATGTATAAATATGTTGTGTATAACCAAACCAATAACCTATATAACCAATAGCGCGGTCAGAGATCCAAGACCCAGCTTACCTGACAGTTCACCAAAGATATCCCGGACATCAGCCTGTACGAGATTAGAATGGCCCTGAATCAGTTTAAGAATAACAAGGCGCCGGGTGATGACGGTATCACATCAGAGCTGCTGAGAGCGGGTGGAACACCGGTACTAAAAGTCTCCCTAAGCTTTTCACACCGTCGTCCTCGAGCGCATCACGCCAGAAGCATGGAGCAGAAGCGTGGTGGTGTTTTTCAAGAAAGGTGACAACACCTTATTGAAGAACTATAGACCCATCTCAAATCTGAGCCATGTTTATAAGCTGTTTTCAAGGGTCATTACGAACCGTCTCGAGCGTAGGCTTTATGAGCCTTCCGAACAAGCCGCATTCATACGCTGCGGCAGGTTATACAGAAGACCGAAGAGTATAATTTGCCACTTTGCTTAGCGTTTGCGGACTATGAGAAAGCCTTTGATTCGGTCGAGGCATGGGCTGTGCTCGAGTCTCTCCAACGATGCCGTATTGACTATCGGTACATCGAAGTGTTGCAGTCTTGTATAATAACGCCACTATGTAGGTCTGAGTACAGGAAGAAAGCTCCAAGGCGATCCCTTTAAAAAGAGGCATAAGTCGTAATTTCTTCGAATCTGTTTACGGCTACTTTTGAGAAGCGTTCAAGCTCCTAGAATGGAAAAGATTGCATCAATGTCAATGGCGGATACCTCACTCACATTCGGTTTGCCGACGATATAGTAGTCATGGCAAAATCGATAGAAGAGCTCAGCATGATTCTGGAAGGCCTCAATCGGGTTTCTCAACATTCTTAAGATGAACATGGTCAAGTCGAAAGTCAAATGTGATTCCCATGTTGTACCCTCTTCGATTTATATTGGGAACTCGGTTCTTGAAGTCGTTGACTCGTACGTCTGCTTAGGACAAGTAGTCCAGTTAGGTAGGTCCGACTTCAAGAAAGAGGTCAATCGCCGAATCCAACTCGGCTGGACAGCTTTCGGAAAATTGCGTAGCCTCTTCTCATCCGTCATACCTCAGTGCCTCAAGTCGAAAGTTTTAGACCAGTGTATGTTGCACGTGATGACTTATGGCACATAAACGTGGTCTCTCACTATGGTCCTTATTAGTAAGCTCCAAGCAACCCAACGAGCTATGGAGAGGGCTATGTTCGGAGTCTCTCCGCGAGATTGAATCAGAAATGAGGAGATCCGTAGAAGAACCAAAGTTACCGACATAGCCCAATGGATTGGCAAGTTGAAATGGTAATGAGCTGGGCACATAGCGCGGAGGACTGATGACCGATGGGGTCGAAAAGTTCTCGAGTGGAGACCACGTACCGGCAAGCGCAGCGTAGGACGTCCACCCACAAGGTGGACGGATGACCTTATTAAGACCGTAGGATCGCGCTGGATGCAAGCCGCTTCCAACCGGTCTTATTGGAGATTCATAGGGGAGGCCTATGTCCAGCAGTGGACTTCTTATGACTGATGGATGGATGATATTTCTTTTGTTTGTTAATTTCAACAATCGAGCTTTCCTTTATGTATAATTTACAAATATTAGACAAACGTGCAAAATATATCACGCTTAGTTTTACTACTTAGCGTAGCAGAGACTGTCAGACTAATGTAACAATACAAAAAGGCGGCGGTTGATAGCATTTCGGTCAAGACGAGACAAAACGCGTCCCATTACGCTTATAACGCTACAGCGCTCTGCTTATATGACGATACTCACTAATTCACTATGTAAAGCGAGAGAAAGAGAGAATGAGGACTTTCGCACTTGAATTTCATCCTTAGCACGTAGTTATATAATAGTCATTGGTCAATGGTACATTAGGCGTAATTTTATACATAGAAAAAAGTGTTAGAGCAACTAGATGACAATAATGTAATACGAATAATGTATTACGAAGGAGTTAATATGTGAATTTTAAAAAATCGTAGAAAAACCGAAAAAACCGAAAAAACCGGGTTTATAACTAGAAAAAACCGAGTTTCAAATGCGGTCGGTTACCCGGTTTTTTCGGTTTTCGGTTAACCGGGTTGCATACCCTAGAATCCACCAACCCGCACTGGGCCAGCATGGTGGGTATGGCCCAATCATCCCTCGTGGGTAGGCCTACGTCCTGCAGTGGACTATTAAAAGGCTGGTACAGTACAGTACAGTATGTCGCGCAGCTGATATTATTTTCACGATTTTGAATATATTATTCAGTATAGGCACGAAAACAACTGATTGTTAAGATGAGAACAAAAATTATTATTATATTGTAGTACTTGCTTTTAGAGAATATAAAAATGTTTTTAATGTATTATCTTGTTTAAATAGCTATCTTATTTTTTATTACTGGATTATGTACATAATTAGGAACATTTAGATTGAACAATCGACAGTCAGTTTTTTTAGTTAATTAGTGAATTCACTAAAAAATTAACTCGTATTTATATAAAAAAATACTAGGAGCTAGGAGGAAAACTCCAAGTCACAGAGGTCTAAGGAGAAGCGTTCTTTTTACCCGCGCGCGAGACTCTTTATATACAGGATTATCCCAGAGAGGACTGATGTAGACAATTATTAAAGATAACTTTTACCATGGGGCCAGTCCAAGAAAGAATCAGTTGTGTGACGACTGCCTCGGTGCCTCAGTGGTTAGTGGCCTTAACATCTGGGTCAAAGAGGGTTTGATCTCAACCCAGGGCAAATATTTATGTGGTGTTTGCTCTGTTTCTGGGTGTTATTTAGTTACTATCTATATCTATATACATTGATATCTATATCTGTATACATAGATATAGATAGGTATGTAAAAATAAGTAGGTATATGTAGTAGTATATCAGTATAGTAGTAGTATATCAGTCTCTCGTAGCCATATCACAAGCTTTGCTTAGTTTGGGATCGGAGGCCGTGTGTAAGATGTCCCAAAATATTTTTTTTTTTTTTTTTAGGTATTCATATTTTGTCGATTACGATTTACAATTTTGTGTTGGGCAGCTGATTTTTCTCAAACTCTTTAAGGTAACCCAGTGCGGGTTGGCCCCATAGTAAAAAAATATTTATATATTTATTGATTGTCTGAGTCACTCCTTTTCAGCTAGGCACTCTTCCTGAATAACTGTGTATGAAGTGTTTATACAACTCAAAATGAATGTTCACGAAACATTGCGCAGAATGCAGTAGTGTAGTGCATATGAATAGGTATATCTCTTGTACTCTGTCAGTAATAATTATTTAATTATCTAATAGGCTTTATGCGTAGTTTTGATTGTAACCAGAGAATTTCGGATAGGTACAATTAGGTATCTGCTAAATCGAGAAAACATGCCCCATCTCGCGAGATCTAAGTATCCTCATTGTCCATACGTCTATTCATTAGGTATCTAATTAGTTGGACTATTTTGGTACATACTTAAATAAGTATATTTTTTTCACACAGATAAATACACTTTTATAAGTTGTTTATTAACGGAACTAGAGGAAAAACTTTTTTTTTTTTTTTTTTTTTTTTTTTTTTTTTTAATTTTAATATAATGACAATACTACATTACTACTACATAGAAAGCAATTGGATCATCCACAGACCCTTGAAGGTCTAAAGATAATCCAAGTGCTCAAGCCCACTGCCAGTTGGCAGCGTGCCCAGCATGCTGGAAAGAGAAAAAACTGATTCTCAACAGTTCACTGTATCGTTGTCGTTGATATCCTTATTAGTCATAGGAAAAGGGTTGCTCCTGTTAAAAATATACCTCTTCTTCAGACTAAAATTGCAGGAACACTCTAAGTACAAGTAGCTTCCAACATCTCCCATAGGTTTATAGAGAAATAGGAAGTTGAAGGAGCATTATTTTAGATGATGGTGATAAATAGACTAGATACGGCACTCGGTCAGCGCGAGAAACAAGCGTCTCTACAAAAGTGCATGAACCAAAAAGTAACGTGAAAGTCAGTAGCACAAGTGTAGCTATATACACCTAAGTAATAATTAACCTACCTATGTCCATAATACAAGTTTATTTTGATGGTGAAACTATTTTTTTGAAAGTTAATGTATTTGACCAGTAAATAATAGAACCCAAGAAAGTATGAATTTCGCGCTCTGACCGTTGAAAAGCTGGACCATTAAACAGGTTGAACTACTACGTTAGAAGTTTTTGTCTGTTTTTGTTGCGGTCGTAGGAGTCTTATTTCTTTATTTGTTTAAGGCACGACTTATAAGTTAGGTACTAGTTCATTAAAGCATTATTTTCAGGGTTCCGTACCTCAAAAGGAAAAAACGGAACCCTTATAGGATCACTTTGTTGTCCGTCTGTCCGTCTTTCCGTCTGTGTTTATGTCAAGACTCTTTATCTCGGGAACGCATAAAGATATCGAGTTGAAATTTAAACTATATACCTACGTAAACCTATAAATTCTAGCAGTTGTGTAAAAGAAAAGCTTCTCAGTTACCGTATAAAAAAGTTAGAGTCGTTTATGTTTTAAAAAAAAACGCATATTTCAACGCTCACAAATCAAAACCTACCGGGTACTTCCCGTTGACATAGAACTATGAAATTTGGCGAAGAGCATTGTCTCAGAGTACACATATAGGAATAAATCTGAAAACTGTACATTTTTATTTAAATCACATAAAAATAGGGCCTCAAAATTCACAAAATATGGGTACAAAATTCAAAATGAGTAAATCGTATCATGTAAGGTATCATAAAAAATAACTTCATTAGCACATGCTAAAACAGGTTTTAAATTATTTTAACAATATGTTTATACGGAACCCTCGATGTTGTGCGAGCCTGACTCGCACTTGGCCGGTTTTTTAAGGTATACGCGGCCAAAGCTATGACAATAGTTTTTTCATCACATCTATTCGAAAAGGACTACTTGGTTCGCCTTTAAGTGCGCCCAAAGATGGTGTTTTTTATAAGGAACCTTATAAGTGCGCCGGAGTTATCTTTGCCGCGCACTTTTTGAATAAATCTCGCCCGAGCCAAAAATATATTTCGCGCCCGAGTGGTACACTCTACTTTTCATCACCTCTATAAGAAAATAAAAGGCGCCTCATATTTTATTGTAATATTATTAATTCATAATACGTAGAGTAACAACTAAATTGGATTTTTTTTTTTTTAAATTTTAATATAATGACAATACTACATTACTACTACATAGAAAGCAATTGGATCATCCACAGACCCTTGAAGGTCTAAAGATAATCCAAGTGCTCAAGCCCACTGCCAGTTGGCAGCGTGCCCAGCATGCTGGCAGCATTGCCACGCTGAATGGCAATGCTTATACGTTGAGCCAAATAAACACCAGCATTTTGGTCACGCGTCGCGTCCACCAGACGCTCAGAAAGACTTTTGAAAACGAGATGAGCTCCCGGCCCCCACGGACCCAAAGTCTCAACTCCAAATGGCTCAAATATGTAACCACTGCCGAGGTTAGCATATTTGCGCCGCTTGTGCTGCTCAGCCGAATTGGCCGCCGCTCCAGCCCTACTCGGAGTCTCAGGAAGATGTGACGGTGCCAAAGTATCGACGCAAGTTGCGTCCCATACTAAGGGCCGTCCACACTTCCATGGGACCAGCGTCATGCCGTCAGGCCTTTTGCCATCACCACGCGCCAACCCACTCGGTTCGAGTACGGCTGCGATATTGGCGGTGACAAAAGCTCTGCGTATGACATCGTTAAGGCTGGCGTGGCGTCCAATCCGACCAGCGCTTCTTGAGCAAGAGAGACCGTGGTGACCGAGCTGGTCAACTGCAGTACCACACTGACAGCGATGGGCTTCACAACACCTTGCACCCAAGCGTAAGCTGACAGCTAGACGAAATGCAGTTGGGTCTAAAAGGTTACCAGTATTGAAAGAGGGCAATGCTTGCAACCAAAGACCGGACTCCCATACAGAGACTGCAAGGATACGAGCGCGATCCGCGACGCTAGGACACGTGTCTAGAAGAGATTTCCGTGCTAGTTCGCAGATCGGCCGACCCCACAGTCTCTGCGACGATAAAGTCTTTGGAAGCTCGGTATTTGGGCAAGCGACCCTCCAAGCATTCGTTGCCTCATTCAAATGAGCTACATCTACGCCAGAATGGCCTAAAGAAGGTGCGAGGATTTTTTCAATCAAGTTCTGAGTACTATGAATGGAGGACAAGAAAGCTGGTAAAGCAACACTTGAAATTTGGCGGACCCCTAACCCTCCAAGCCTAACAGGCAAGGAGGCTTGTAGCCACGCCCTTTCACTCATGTCAATATTCAAAACCGATACTAGGGACTGCTTTACAACATCGTCTAAGCTCAAAAGGAGCTCATTGTGTTTCCACAATGGACTACATCGTAAAGCGTACATAAATTTTGGAACAAACAGACAACATCTTATAATGGTAAAAGCCATGTGGGCGTTAATTTTGAGTAGCCTATCAAAGGCACTCAAAAAATTTTGAATTTTTTCTTGAACGAAAGGCGGAAAAGACTCATCTAATATCGGCGAACCTAGAAGGCGAAGAGAACACTTGTCTACCGATTTGATGTTAGGTGCCAAATCATTAAATTTGTTAAGTATCAAATCTTTATCCGGACATGAGTCGCAAAAGAAAAGTTCGCATTTCGAAAAATTTAGCTCCAAACCAATTTGACGAAACTCGTCAATAAGAATTTCCAAATCACGTAGGACTGTGCTCGCATCGCCACCCAAAGTCCCGTCATCCAGATACCAAACGTTGAGTTTAGAAAAAAAACATGACATACACACAGACGGAAATTTGTTCTAATTAGAACAAATAAGTGCGCAGGAATGGTCTTTGCTGCGCACTTTTTGAATTTAGAAGTAATCGTAATGAAAGTGTTCAACGCCAAGAAAATGAATGAAAAGAACGTTTTCATTTGTTTTATTATTAGATACCATTTAATTCCAATATAGTTGTTACTCTACGTATTATGAATTAATAATATTACAATAAAATATGAGGCGCCTTTTATTTTCTCATAGAGATGATGAAAAGTAGAGTGTACCACTCGGGCGCGAAATATATTTTTGGCTCGGGCGACGTACTTTGAATCCCTCGCTACGTTCAGGATCTCGCTGCTCTCGGGATTCTCTCTAGAATCTCTTCGCTCTGGATTCAAAAAAGCGCCCTCGCCGTAAAAATATTATTTTGCTCTCATATGATACAATCTACTATTTTTTTTCGTAGTAGTTGTGTAAACACCTGAGTAGAGAAATTACATCATCAATAGCTGGATTCTGGGGTATATGCTGTGGTTTGAGCTAGGCATGTAAAATTCACAGACTTCCTGGAAATCTGCGGTAATATTGTACGCGCATGTTTTTCCTTATTTTTTTTTTCTCAATTACCTATTTACATATTATATTTTATTTATCTTTAACTTATAAAACATGAAAACAAAACGTAAATAAATTATCCTGTCTAAACTAAAATACCCTATCTAAAGAAAACTAGTTAAAAATTAGAGAATGTTTGAACCTATAAAAGGTTTAAACAGTCTCTAATCACAGGCAACGTGCCCAAAATGCTGGCTGCATTGCCTCGCTGAATTGCGAGGCTGACTTTCTGCCCAAAATACAGGCCAGCATTCTGGTCACGTGTACTTTCTTTTAATCTCCCCGACAAATCTTTGAATATCTCTAGAGCACCCGGCCCCCACGGTCCAAGTGTCTCTACCCCAAATGGCACAAATAAATATCCTCTGTCGAGAGATGAATATTTGCGCCGTTTGAGGGATTCTGCCGCAATTGCCGCACCGCTAGGCTGCCTTGATGTCTCTAGAAGATGTGACGGCGCCAAAGTATCGACACAAGTAGCATCCCACACCAAGGGCCGTCCCATCTTCCAGGGAACCAAGGTCATTCCATCGGGTCTTTTTCCATCGTCTCGTAGTAAACCTGTTGGTTCCAGAGTAGCTGCCACGTTTACGCTACCAAAGGCACGACGGATACATACTTATATATTTCGATAAGTGCCCCAATAAACGCCTAAGTAGACTAAACTATGGACTGATTAAAAAATGAACTTGGATTTTGCGTCTAAGACTTTGCTTTTTATCTTTGATACTTTACTTAACTTATCTTTCATAATAAATATGTACATTGTACAATACCTTGATAAAGCAGGCTATAAGTAGATACTAAATTGGCGATGTACTTTTGATTTGAACTTCGATGTTCTGTTATCAACTGGTTCTTTCGAACAATCAGTAGATAAGAAATTACAAAGTTCGTTAACATTGCACCGAAAGCAAACGTACCTACTCGGACATAAAATGATCAATCAGTCCATAGCTTCATAATCAATCATGTCATCAAATCGAAGGTCTTTGCATGTCATCTGTATGTAGACCTTAACGTTTTCTCGAACATTTCTGATTCGTACCGCCAGGGAATGGAACAGTCTTCCTGCTTCCTGTTTCCTTAGAGTTATTATCTAAAGCTTTTCAAGAAGAGAGTGAATAGATAGGTATCTTCTAGGTCTGCGTGCTTCATCTTCGACCACAACGTCGTCGCTTACCATCAGGTGAGTTGGTGGTCAAGCGCGAACTTATTCGCGTTAAAAAAAACATATATACATTAACTACTCACTCATTTCACACCATAACACTTAAATAGAACACATTTAAACTCAGCTCTAAAGTACAACATTGTTTACGCATTTTATTACACGTACCTACTTATTAGGTAGGTATTATATTACTTACCTACCATATTTACACAAGAGATAAATTAGTGTACCAGTCAGTCAACTACGACGCGGAGGCGGGATCACTCGTTTACCATGTTTAAGAGTGCAGAGTTTAAAACAATGATTATAAACAATGTAGTGGATGGTGGACCCGCATTGCGGTTGCCAGCACACTTGTCTCTGGGACAGCATGTGATCGACTGCTTGAGGGCTAATAGCGAAGCCGACGATGTAGCGCTGGTAAGAATATACTTAAATACGTTTAAAATTCTAGAGCGCTGCGACTGTTGCATTATTCATGCGTGTTAAGGTCACTTAAGGTCCCGCGCTCTCGGGAAGAGCTCTTTGAAATATTTTCTCAGTTTGAAATATCTAGGTATTAATAAATTAAGGTAAACATAAATTAATAGTTTAACAAACACTAGTAAAACACGCTTTAGTGCCTATCTTCCGGCTTCATCATCAGACCTTGAAACCTAATCGTGGTCAAAGTTCATTACAAGACTTTTCTATGAAATACAAAACAGCTATAATACGATTTTCCAAATTTATCATTTGAACTTCCAGTTCATATCTTCCGGTTCCATCTGTTCGACAGTACCATATTATTGTAATGACATCAGAACTACATACAGCTACCAATTTTCATTACGCTATGCCCTTGGAAGATTTAATAAATTAAATTAGTTACCTACCTTAGATTCCATTTCATAGATAGTTACATACAGGTCGACCTAATAAAAGCGAGTTAAAAACTTCTGTTGTGTTGTGGTAATCATCATAAGTTAGTAGCTAAAATAAAAGAATCAGCATGGCCTTTCCATTTTTGATATTTTTAAGACTGAAAAAACTGACTGGAGAAGACTGATTAATAAGTGTTTTTCAAAATCATGACGTTGGCATTGATACGAATTAACCATGCCCCTGCTCTTGAATCATTTCTGGAAAAAGAAAATTTCGCTTCTCTCTACTTGTGCCTTGCTATCTTTGTACTGCTGTTATTCAAAATTAGGTACTGAAAAACTATCCGACAAAACAAGTGCTATAGACTGTCAACAAAAAGTATGGAATAGCTGTTTTTTTTACGTTTTCAGCGTTGATCCCACAGTAAAAGTTATTCAAAATTTGCTCTATATGTCACCGCTTAAGGCTCTCCGACACCGGTCGACAAACACATTATATATCTATAGTTCTATACACCTACACAGGTATTAGGTGTTACCCAGATCTGTGATTTTCATAAACCTCGTGTCCCTCGTGAATATGTTACTTAGAACAATTTTAATAAATATTTCACTTAAAGTAGAGTTATATTTTATTATAACAAAAATGTATGTAATGTAACTTTACAATCATTCACTACAATTTTATTGTTAAATTTTTATAAATAAATTTCTAAAAAAACCTTCGAGACGTAGGTCCTGGCAGATGGCAGCGTTCCAAAGATAATAATGACAATACCCAATTTTTAAAATATCTATAGATGGTTAAACTAGGAAACCATAATGGTCGATGCAATTTGTTTTTAAGGTCAGTGGCCACCAAACTAAGTGCAAGTCGAAAAAAACCGGACAAGTGCGAGTCAGGCTCGCACACCGAGGGTTCCGTACAAATCCAAAAAATTAAAAAAAATGGGAAGTAAGTTGTTAAAATCTCTATACTATAACCATCGACAAAAAAGTTTTTTTTATTCACTTTTCTTGTCATACATTATACACACAAAATTGCACATTGTTAAAATAATTAAAAACATGATATGATTTACTCACTTTGAATTTTGAACCCCGATTTTGTGAATTTGAGGCCCTATTTTTTGTGATTTAAATAAAAATGTACAGTTTTCAGATTTATTTCTATATGTGTAGGTACTCTGAGAAAATGCTTCTCGCCAAATTTCATAGTTCTATGTCAACGGGAAGTACCCTGTAGGTTTTGATTTTTGTGAGTGTCGAAATATGCGGTTTTTTACGACATAAACTGCTCTAAATTTTTTAAACGATAACTGAGAAGTTTTTCTTTTACACGACTGCAAGAGACCACAGATATACGTACACAGTTCAAATTTCAACTCGATATCTTTACGCGTTCCCGAGATAAAGAGTCTTGACATACACAGAGACGGAAAGACGGACAACAAAGTGATCCTATAAGGGTTCCCATTTTTTCCATTTGTGGTACGGAACCCTAAAAAACATACTAATGAATATATTTTATAAATTTATTTTGTTTATTGAACAATGAACACTATTATAATGTACGCCCTCTCAAAATTAAAATACAGGGCAAATAAGGTAGCTTAGCGTCATTACAATTAGGTACCTAGGTACAATTTTACAAGAAACTTACATTGCTAACTAAATAAAAGGACTATGAATTAATAATGCTTACGAATATATCAAAATTATAGAGTTCCCACACCTATGAATGGCGAATAGCATTACCTATTACTTAATTGTAGTGTGAAATCTAAGGGTTATAACGATCATTCTTCCTCGCTTTTATTAATTTGTTAATTGCCACTGAAGACTATAAGTAGCAAAAAAACCGACGGCTTGGTGCGGCTTTACTTTCTATACGCAATTTTTTTTTGTTATGGAAATACTAGGTAGGTATCTATGATATATTTTTGACTAATAAAACACCCGACTTCATACGACGCAAGCAAAGAGCAGCGAGATTTTGCTGTTCGATTTTGTATGCAATTTATGTCACTGAACCAAAGTACAGTTTAATTGAAACGCAACGTCTATTTTTGTAAATTTAAAAACAGTAACTGGCGAATCAGTTCATTTACAACGGATAAATTAGGAGCTCGAGCAATAAAAAACATACAGATGATAATAATTGAGTACGTTCTCTTTTTTGGAAGTCGGTTTAAAAATCGATTCCGTTTAATGACATTCTGCTATCGACATGTTTCATCATCTGAATCTATTATCTCTGGGAACCAATAATATGAAAATAATTTTCCTGTAATGATGATAAACACATTTTTCATAACGCGGAGCCCTCGTTCAGCGCTTGGAATTTAACATTACTCGGGATTTTTTGCTATTGACGCGAAAAACTCCCGGATGGTAGTTAGTATTATGTATATACTCTACACTACAAAGCTACAAACTTATATGATGTATAAAAATGTAATTGTAAATTTCTAGACATTGATGAAGAATAGGTCTACGCGGAGCGAGACCATCCGCGTATAGAAATGTATAGAAATGTCCATTCATCTATGTTTCTAGTATAGTATCTATTAGCTCAATCATAATATGGTACTTACTGTAGGTACATACATAGACATACACGATAGTACAGATCTATTTGCATTTTTGTGACTGTTAAGCCGGAAACATACTATCGGACGCGGCTGACGGATGCGACTGACAGCCGCGACTTGGCAATGTGCACAGTCTTAAAACATTCGGTGTGCCTGATCGCTCTCGGACGTCCGAACGCTCAAGGACGTCCGAAGGTGACGTCCGCGACTTATGTTCGATAGTGTGCACGGCTCAGTGTACTTTCATAGTCTAGGTCGCGGCTGTCAGTCGCGTCCGTAAGCCGCGTCCGATAGTATGTTTCGAGCTTTAAAAATAACATTTTAAGAACTATTACACTGAGAGAAAAACTAACAAAAAAATAGTAATCTTTACTAAAATTTTACTAAATCCGAGGACAACAAATGACCTGTAATAAATACAAATCGATTTTTGTTAATGCAATTATTAGGTATTACAATATCAGTTCTGTTATATGTAGTAAGGTCCCAGTAGTTTCAATAGATTAGCTTTGTAATATCTAGTAAAGTCCATAGTACTCTTTACTAAAATGTTACTAATCCCGAAGACAACAAATGCCCTGTTAAAAATACAAATCGATATTTAGTAGGTATTACTAATACCTGTTTTGTTATAGCTTGCAAACTCCTTAGTATTCTTTACTAAGATTTTACTAATCCCGAGGACAACAAATGCCCTGTAAAAATACAAATTGATATTTAGTAGGAATTATTAATACTTGTTTTGTTACATGTAGTAAGGTGTGTGTAAGTAGATCCAATAGATTAGTTTTGTAATATCTAGTAAAGACCTAGTAATTTCGAAATTTTATGTTTGTATTATCTATAAACCCCTAGTAATTTTAAAAGAATAGTTTTGTAATATCTAGTCTAGTCTTAGTACTTTCAAAAGTTTAGTTCTGTATCATCTAGTAAACACCTAGTAATTTTGATAGATTAGTTTTGTAATATCTAGTAAACCTTAGTACTTTCGAAAGTTTAGTTCAGTATTATCTAGTAAAAGTCTAGTAGTTTCAATAGCTTAATTTTGTATTATCTAGTTGATTTTTGTAATGTCTAGTTCTGTGTTATCAATTTAGTAAACCCTATCCAAGAAAAAGTTATAAAACACTTCAAATTGAAATATTAAAAACTGTATACCTACTTATAACAATTACCTATAAGTATACAGTTTTAAATATTTCAATTTGAAGTGTTTTATAACTTTTTTATGGAAAGGGTTTATTAAGTAGATATCACACATAACTAAACTAGACATTACAAAAACCTACTAGATAATACAAAATTAAGCTATTGAAAATACTTGAGTTACATATCTTACAAAACGAATCTAAGGTTATAAACTAAAAAAAACTAAATGTAAGTTACAAGGTGAATAATAATTGCAAACATAAAAATAAAGATTCAAGTAAAGTCATGTTAGATATTTATTAAGTATTATACATTTATAATATAACACACGAAACAGACACATGTACAATAAAACATAATTTACATTGCCGGCGAGTATAATGTATTCACGGAGATATCCAGTTACTCAGTAAATTCTGGGTAAAATTGTCAATTTTCACTTACACTGGTTAAATCTGTACTTATGACACTGCACTATTAAACACAGTTAGTTGGTACGCACTGAGCTTCATTTTCCATGTTTACTCTACTGCACGCGACGACGAAATGGCTGCTGGAAAGGCGGGATCGTATTCACTGAGACCCCAATTACTCAGTAAGATGACTGTTTAGCTGTTATAACAATGACTCCTGGGTAAGATTGTCAATTGTCACTCACAGTGTTTAAATCTGTTGGTAAAACACAGTTTGTTGGTACTGAACTTCACTCTCCATGTTTACTCTACTGCAAGCAACTACGAAATGGCTGCTGAAAAGGCGGGATCGTATTCATAAAGCAAAACACATCGAACACTTTACTGGAAATAACAAAACTTTTCGTTGAAATTACTTAGCTTATTGCTGGATTTACAAAATAGACCAAAAACTAAATGTTTCTGTTGCATTAACTAAAGTATTGTAGTAAAATTACAGTAGTGTCTTGAAATTAATAAAGCCTCATGCTTGAAATTATTCTTCCTTTCAATACAAATGACAATCGTGTTTTGAAAATTATTAAACCCACGCTTGTAATTACAAAACAAGGTAAATCAATTTTTTTTTTCATCTTCCAAACCAGTGGTATATCAGATACCAATACTTGTCTATACCAGTACCTATCTAGGTACCAACGCGGTGGATTTTTTTTGTAAGTACATAGTACTAATTGCCTAAGAGCATGTCAAACCCTACGAAGTACTCGTATGATACTTAATGTACTGAACTACTGAAACCAAAGCCAAAGCCGTCAAATAAGAATATTTCAACGACGTTGGCGGGAACAGAAAACGCGGCATCAGAAAAATCTTAATGATTATTAATGCAATTAGAATTAATGCATAAGTATTAATTTGAGATTTTTCGAGTATTAAAGTGTAAACTTATCTCGTATATTATTCCAGTAACTTCAGTGCCCTTACCATGACTTTTGATAGTAAACTTAAACTTTTTCCCGTTTCCGTTTAATAGCTTCATATATTTAACCATACCTTATTAAATTTTAAAGCCAAAAATTTGCTTTTTATTTGTAAGCGTTTAGAATCCAGCAGCTATGCTTATTCTTCATTTTTTTACTCTTGACTCAAGACCATAGCGTAAAATCATTTTATTATAATTTGTTCTGGGAAAAATATTGTTACTACTACTTATGATCTAATATTTGCTATTGTTATAGGCGATAAGTTTACGTTTTACGGATAATTTTGTCAATTTTATAACTTTGTTTGTTGTTGAATAGAAATAATGCTTTGTTTGGGAATTTTGTCATCTTGTAATTTCAATTGAGATTATTATCGTAAGAGCGCTTATAATGTTTGTTTCTGAAAAAACAGTACGTCATATTTTGATTCCTGTAGGCCACGCGGGCAAAGCCGCTAGAAGCTCATAAAAATTAAAGTGTGTTTCTTGGAATTACAAAAAGAGATAAATTAATTATATTTGTAGTACCAAATAAAGTTCTTGCTAAATTTTACAAACGTGTGTTGAAGTTAAATAAGCGTGTTATTTGGAATTGCAGAACGGGAAAAACTAAATAATTATGTTGTATCAATATTCTTTACTCAACTTTACTCAGCAAAGTTCTTTATAAATTTCACAAACTTGTGTAAAAAATTAATAAAGCATGTTCTTTGGAATTACAAAAAGGGGAAAACTAAATATTATTGTTGTACCAATTAAAGTTATTTCTAATATTTACAAACGCGTGTTGAAATGAATAAAGCATGTTTCTTGGAATTACAATAACGGAAATACTAAATATTTCTGTTGTACCAATTAAAGTTCTTTCTAAACATCACAAACGTGTGTTGAAATTAATAAAGTATGTTGTTGGGAATTACAAAAAGGGAAACACTAAATATTATTGTTGTACCAGTTAAAGTTATTTCTAATAATTACAAACTAGTGTTGAAATTAATAAAGCGTGTTGCTTGTTATTACAAAAAGGAAAATATTAGATATTTTTGTTGTACCAATTAAAGTTATTTTTAATATTTACAAACGGGTGTTGAAATAAATAAAGCATGCTCTTTGGAATTACAAAAAGGGGAAATTTAAATATTATTGTTGTACCAATTAAAGTTATTTCTAATAATTACAAACGGGTGTTTAAATTAATAAAGCGTGTTACTTGGAATTACAAAAAGGGAAAAACTAAATATTTTTGTTGTACCAATTAAAGTTATTTCTAACAATTACTAATGCGTGTTGAAATTAATAAAACGAGATGCTTGGAATTACAAAAGGTAAAAACTAAATCTTTTCTTGTACCAATAATTTTACTTATATTTTCTAAAAAATACAAACCCGTGTCGAAATAAATAAAGCGTGTTGCTTGGAATTACAAAAAGGTAAAACTAAATATTTTTGTTGTATCAACTATAGTTAATTCTTAAAATTACAAACGTTTTTTAAAATTGATCAAAAGTATTACTTAGAATTACAAAATAGGTAAACTGTTAGAAACACAACTACTTTTTCTTGAAAATAGTAATCGAATTTGCGGCATTTACAAAACTCTAACAATATTTACTATAAATTTGTAATAAATATTAAACTTTTGCAATATCTGCATTTACTAAAATCGTATTTTAGGAATTACAATTACAAAACTGTTAGTAAAAAATAATAAAAATTGCAAATACAGCAAAACTTTGCTAAATTTTATATACTAAAATTTAGTGTTTTCGCCAAATACAAAGGACTTTTGTAATATTTAGTGGCGATTTTTTTCTCAGTGTAGGTAGACGTACATTACTCCAAAGAGAATGTAATATATTAGGCATAGATAAGGTATATGCATTAGGTACTCTAATTTGACTCTAATGTTAGGTTCAGCCATTGAGGAAGTCCTTCCTCAATGGGTTCAGCCGAGTGAGGACAGTTTATTCAAAACAGACAGAGGAGTGTTTATTCAAAATCGAGCCCAATAAGTATATTATACTTTTACAAACGCATTTACTGCACTGATAAATAGTAACTACCATTGCTGATAAACATAGAATTAAAAACAAGATAACAATAATAGCTGAGGGGTAAACGATAAGTACCTACGCCATTGAACTTGATTGATAAGCGTCGCGTAGATAGAGTACAATAAAATACTAAGTAACATATTTTGCTACTATCTAGCAGGTATTAGTAGGTATTAGATATATGTACTGTAGGCACACTTAATATCATCATCATTTATCGTCATTATCAGCCGTAAGACGTCCACTGCTGGACATAGGCCTCCCCTTACATGGATTCCTAATAAGCCCGGTTGGAAGCGGCTTACATCTAGCGCGTTCTTGCGGTTAAATTTATTGTTTATTTAATACCAAACTTAAAAAACATTTCATAAACTATAACTATTAAAATTAAACTACTTAAAATAAAAACTAATAGTAAACACTAAAACTTATATTACTAAAATAAAAATAAAACTAATCTAAAAGACCCGGGGCAGAGCGTAACGTGGCCAGAATGCTGGCGGCGTTGCCTCGTTGAATTGCTATACTTATTGTTTGACCAAAGTGCCAGATGCCAGCATTCTGGTCACGTGTCACCTCTACCAGTCGCCTAGCCAGATCTTTATATAAAAGGCGGTTAAATATTATCGTCGGTGCACATGTGGTGGAGGGACGTCCCCTGTACGATGTGTGATCTCGAAGTTCACATACGCCATTTTTGAATCACATATAGATACTTAACTTAAAAAGTTGGTTGTCTGTAAAGTCGGTTTACGGACAATAATTTTATATGATAACGTCTTAGAAAAATAGGGTCCAGACTCGTAGTTACACCGCTTTGTTACACCAGTGTGTCTACGAGGAAACTTTTTTACTCGTGGTTACACCGACCATTGTTGAATTAACAGCTAAAACAAGCCGAACGCTTAGGCCGATCGTGCCTCCAAAGCTTGTTCCGCGCTCTCGCTTGCACGCTCGGCTCTTTTTGTGCGTGCAGCCGGCTTTCATCGATTTATGTGATGTTATCACATCAAAAACATCGTTTCAGATAAATGGCGAAACTGGCGATGCGACGAAGTACTCGCAGCTACTGCAGGGTTCGGTGGATGTCGCGGTTGGGCTGGCGCGGCTCGGGCTGCGGCGCGGGGACACGGCCGCGCTCTGCGGCGAGAACCGCCTCGAGTTCCTGCACGCCGCGATTGGAGCCATCTGCTGCGGTGCCACCATGACCACCATGAACCTCATGTACACTAACGGTGAGAAGAAGAAGTACTCGCAGCTACTGCAGGGTTCGGTGAAGGTTGCGGTAGGTCTGGCGTGGCTCCGGCTGCAGCGAGAACTGGCTCGAGCGCCGCGTTCGGAGCCACCTGCTGTGGCGCCGCCATTACCACCATGAACCTCGTGTACACTAACGGTGAGAAGACGAAGTACTCGCAGCTACTGCAGAGTTGCGTGGAGGTTGCGGTAGGTCTGGCGTGGCTCCGGCTGCAGCGAGAACTGGCTCGAGCGCCGCGTTCGGAGCCATCTGCTGTGGCGCCGCCATGACCACCATGAACCTCATGTACACTAACGGTGAGAAGACGAAGTATTCGCAGCTGCTGCATGGTTCGATTGATGTCGCGGTTGGACTGGCGCGGCTCGGGTTGCGGCGAGAACTGGCTCGAGTTCTTGCACGCCACTAACGGAGCCATCTACTGTGTCGCCGGCATGATCATCATAAACTTTATGTAAACTGAAGGTAGGGTAGGAAGGTACAAACATAATAATAATGATTATTTAAAGCCTTTTTTAGGGTTCCGTACCTCAAACGGAAAAAACGGAACCCTTATAGGATCACTTTGTTGTCCGTGTGTGTATGTCAATACTCTTTATCTCGGGAACGCGTGAAGATATCGAGTTGAAATTTAAACTGTATACGTATATTTATGTTTTCTTGCAGTTGTGTAAAAGATAAATTTCTCAGTTATCGTATAAAAAAGTTAGAGCCATTTATGTCGTTAAAAACCACATATTTCGACACTCACAAAAATCAAAACCTACAGGGTACTTCCCATTGATATACGAGTAGAACTATGAAACTTGGTGAGAAGCATTGTCTTAGAGTACACATTTAGGAATAAATCTGAAAACTGTACATTTTTCTTTGAATCACAAAAAATAAGGCCTCAAAATTCACAAAATATGTGTTCAAAATTCAAAGTGAGTAAATCATATCATGTAAGGCATCATATACAATAACTTTATTAGCATATGCTAAAACAGGTTTTTAATTATTTTGACAATGTGTAATTTTCGATGTAACTATGATGTAAACTTTTTTGTCGATGGTTATAATATAGAGATTTTAACAACTTACCTCCCAATTTTGTGAAATTTTCTGGATTTGTACGGAACCCTCGATGTGCGAGCCTGACTCGCACTTGTCCGGTTTTTAATTATAAAATTCCGTGCGTATAACATTCTATTGTTGACTGAAGTGCTGAGCTTTGTTTATATAGACTGAGAAAATTGATACACTGATTAAATGATACCTACTACCTACTTATATTTTTTTACGAGCAATTACATGTACCTATGTTAAATTTTGCAATTTCAGACGAGCTGCTGCACGCGTTAGGGCTGTCGCGACCGCGTTTCATATTCGCGTCTCAAATTGCGCTCAGCCTCCACTTCGAGACGTTTAAGTCTTACCCCAGCATAGAGAAGATCATACAACTAGACGGAGACACACCAGTGGAAAACGGAGTTCTGTTGCTCAGTAAACTAGCGGTTCCTGGGAGCGATGTCCGAGGTTACGAGCCAGCGCACGTTGAGGGGCATACAGACACGGCCTTCATTCTGTACTCATCGGGGACGACGGGCCTCCCCAAGGGAGTTATGTTGACGCATAGGAATATGCTGTATTCGGCTGCGATGTTCGAGTAAGTACTTTTATCATTATCATCATTTCTTGCGTGCAATCGGCCACGCCTGGGCTCGCTTACAAGCGGCTTGCATCCAGTGAGTTTCTGGGAACTAAAGGACATGTCCATAAAATGTATGGAGGCTGGTATAATAATAATCAAACATTCAAACCACAACACTCGTTACATTTCGAGAAAGTTCATATTTTTCTGAGTCTATTACATCAGTTAAAAACAAAAAAGAGCCATCCATTTTTTTATTAATCTTGAATCTAATAGGATAAATTAATATATTTGGCTCGATAGGTAGTTTATCTCTATCAACCCTGTTAAAGTAACCTCCGTTATTGTTAAATAGAATCATTTTTACCAATTAGACACAGTTTTTAAATGTTTTTTGTCACATTGTACCTACTACCTGGTCACACTGGTAGGTTATAATTTTTAATTTTAGCAAATTAGGAGATGAATGTGGAAAAATCAGCTACGAATGCAAGTAAAATAACGATACAAGCACTGTATTATTGCTAAACTAGAAAATATACAAAGCTGTATTATTATTTTTCATACATTTTTTTTTTCACATTTAAAAAAAAATGGAGGGATAAAAAAATCAAAATTAAATATTTTTGAGAAGCCCATATATCAAGCTTTCAAATGATGTATATATCATCTTGGTTCGATTTTTCTCTGAATAATATACCACTTGTGGACGTCACCTTTTACTTGCTGCTTTATCCACTTATTACTCGTGTTACTGACAATCTTACTACGAGTAGTAAGAACGGTAAATGAATTGCCGTTCTTACTACTGCAGTTGAAAAGTGTTAGAACAGTAATAAAAAATTACCCGTGTTACTACGTAAAACTAAAATGATTAGCCAATCCTACTTAATTTAGCTATGGCAAAATAGATACAATTGCCGCAATACTGTACCTACAAAGTCTCATTAAATCCATCATGGAAATGTCCAATGGAAATTAAGTAAGTTTCGTAAAACTTGTTTTCTTCCGAATCGTAATAAGTACTGTACTGTAGCAGCCTTTATAATAGTCCATTGCAGGACGTAGGCCTAACCACGGAGGGTGGTTGGGCCATATCCACCACTCTGGCCCAGTGCGGGTTGGTGGATTAATAAGTAATAACGAATAATTACTGTGTTTTCAGAAAGGACGACAGAGAACGAACCAGATTGCTGTCCATAGTCCCTTGGTTCCACGCGTACGGCTTAATGTCGACTATCAACTACATCATCGTGAAGTGCTTAGTGGTTTACTTTTCTGGCGGCTTCGATCCTCAGAAGTATCTGGAGACTATTCAAAATTATAAGGTAGGTACTTTGGCTCTCTCTTCCTTTACTACCTACATAAAAGCCAAGGTACTTCCAGAATCCAGAGGTAAGTACCAAAAGTTCTTAAAACGTACTCTTACCATAAGTTTTTATTTTTTTCTTGCCATGACTAGTATTATAAACGCGAAAGTTTGTATACGAGTATATGAATGATTGTTGCTCTTCAACGCAAAATCTACTGAACGGATTGAGATGAAACTTTGCAATAGCAATGCTTATACATCAGAATAATACATAGGCTATAATTTATAAAGACATTGCGTGAAACGAAGTTAGCTGGTTCAGCTAGTCAATTATAAATTTGATTTTACTAAACGAAACCACAGAGCAGTGGTCTAGACATGTCTTTGGAACCCTATGGGCACGATTGGCACATGACCTCTGCGGATGGTAGCTTTTTGAGAGGCCTAAGTATAGCAGTAGGATAAATAACGCTGTTCTTATAACAGAAAAAAATGTAAAGTCGATAATGCTGTTGAATCTCTAAAATTCACACGATCTTGGTTCCATTCATTTAAAATACCTACACAAAAAAATCTCTCATACAAAAGATTTCAACGAGCTCCCTTTATTACCACGTAAAATTCAATACATTTTCTGTTACTAAATGGTGTCAAAATTGTTTATAATATATAAATAAATATTTTTGGGACATCTTACACACGGCCTCTGACCCCAAACTAAGCAAAGCTTGTGATATGGCTGCCAGAGACTGGTACACTACATATATACTCATTTTTAAATACATACTTATATAGATAGTAACTAAATAACACCCGGACACAGAACAAACACTTATGTTCATAAGTGTAGGTATATATGTCGTATCGGAAACTATATAAGAGTCGTATAGATAGATAGTATATCTATAAATGGTACATTATTAATCGTAATCATTATTATCAGTAAAGCCGTAAAATATCCACTACTTACTAGGAATTGCCTGTGGCTCCACCCGCGTATATTTTAATTGTTGTGTTATCCCATAAGAACCTTTTATTTTTCCAAGATAAAAAGGAGCCAACAACCTCTAAAAGTCCAAACTATATCTAAGCCAAAAATCAAGTATCTGTTGCTCTTTTGCTGCGTGAAAGAGGTAAAAAATCACTTTAGATTTATAATTTTATTAGTAAGGATTGTAAGTAAGTAAAGATTGGAACGGATAGTTCCAATCTTTACTTACTTACAATCCTTTCACACACGGCGTCGTAGCGTAGGCGTACCCATAGGACGCGCGTAGGACGAGAGCAATACGAGCGCGTACGTGTTTGAATGGGAAATAATATTTATCTATTTAATAAAATACATAAACATACAATTACAGATAAAAGTGGTGCTGGCAGTTCCCCCTATAGTAGTATTCTTGGGCAAGGCTCCGCTAGTGGAGCAGTTTGACCTCTCATCCGTAGAAGCCGTGTGGTGCGGCGCGGCACCACTCAGCTCTGAAACTATACAGGCGGCCTTGAAAAGGTAAACATTTTTATTTAAATTACTTCGGCATTGACAGCACCAATTTTCTCTCCTCTTTCATTATTTTTCTCTCCCCTTCCATCACTTTTCCCTCAGCATTCATCCCTTTTCTCTCCCCTTCCATCTTTTTTTATCACCTTCCATTTCTTTTCTCTCCCCTTCCATCTCTTTTCTCTCCCCTTCCATCTCTATTTTTTCCCCTTCCATCTTTTTTCTCTCCCCTTTTATCTCTTTTCTATCATCTTCCATCTTTTTGCTATTCCCTTCCATCTCTTTTCTCTCCCCATCCATCTTAGCGCCCTTTTTACTTATTTACTTATTCTCCTACTCGAGGCTCAGTTGGTGGTTGTTGAAGACGTAAGTTCGTTTGGCTTAACAATGAATCTCGGTCTTAAGTATCTCGTAAGTTTCGGTTAGGTGATTTAAGGTGAAACCCCGAACGCTGCATAATGGAGACCATAAGCATTAATGTGGACTACAATTACTTTTAATGGTAGAGTTAGTATTTGAAAGCATCTCATATTTCCTTGTTAAACTTCATTATTAACTAGATTCATCTATAAACGATCTTTTCCTTTTTATTCTAGGTTACCAAACTGCAAAGGCATATGGCAGGCATATGGTATGACGGAGACGTCGCTAGCAGCCACCCGGGATGAGGCGGAAGTAGGATCTATGAGCAAACCCGGCAGCGGAGGGTACCCCGTGTCAGGCGTAAAAGTCAAGGTAGGCTAATACTAATTGAGGAAGATAATTCATAATAGCCTTTCAACCGACCACGGCAATCTCAGTCGCATATTATGCAAGTTAGAATACATAGGCATATACCTACTAAATATATGGCATGATATGGACATCCAACAGTCAGACACTAACAGTCACCCAGGAACATGTGGAAGAGTGTTGTCGGAGCAAACCCGGGGTACCCCGTGCTAGGCGTCAAAGTTAAGGTACGTACTTGTAGCGACCTACATACAAGTGGCACGCGAGCGCATCCTCCGACGAGCCGCCGCGTTCTGAGGACGGCGCGCGGGCGCCGAGTATATTTACGTGCGGCGCACGCGGCCGCGGCGCGGGGCGAGGCACGAGCGACGACATTCCACTGCAGCGATCCCTCGGTGACTGGCCGGCACGGCAGTTTGGAGCGTGTATATTTATATGTACGGAAAACGGCTGCAGCATTAGATACGCGAGTAAATATTAACCCACTCCGCAAAGTTGGAACTAGATGCAATATGTTCATTATGTACTTAAGTATTTAAGGATAAATAAATGTTACGCATTTCCGCAATCACTGTTTTATTTTACTATAATAACTAATATTAAGTGGTAACAAGTATTAGGCAGGGAGCTACGTACGTATAGGTGCCCGAATCACTGTATCACACATAATCACATTTCGGGCGCTTTCTGTAATCACTGCGTACTCGGCTCGCGTAGGGACCTAGTAGGCAGGTATAGTCGAGAACATTGACTATATTGGTGACCCCGATCAAGAGCACTAACTACAATGGCCGAAGATAACGCAACTACCAAGGAGACCACTTTAGAGATGGTAGGAATCAAGTCCCGAATACCACAGTTTTGGCGAGACAAGCCCCGATTATGGTTTGCTCAGTTTGAAACGATGGTCTTGAGTCAAAAACTTGGCGATGAGAACAAATTTGGAATGGTCGTCGCACAATTGGAAAAAACCGACATTGAACAAATAAGCGATATTATTTTAGCGGCACCAAATACTGGAAGGTATGAAGCAGTCAAGCAACGTTTACTATCGGTGTATGAAGAATCCGAAGATGTCCAGTTGAGAAGACTATTAAATGAAATTGACCTGGGTGACCAACGTCCATCGCAATTATTACGCCGCATGCGGGACTTAGCGCGCAACAAACTGCCCGACGATACCCTACGGATGCTGTGGATGGGGCACCTGCCTCAATCGACGAGAGCTGTTTTGGCAGTCAGCACAGAATTTAAGCTTGACACATTAGCAGCAATGGCGGATAAAATGCACGAGCAAACAAAAGAAGTAAATAGCCTATGTTCATGCCAAAATCACGCGTCGAGCTCGCAACAGTCGTCAGCTTCTCTGCAGAACCACGACGTCATCGGTATGATTGAAGCCTTAACCAAAGAAGTTGCAGCACTAAGGGCTGATTCATATCGTCGACAGTCTTACCGTGGAAGAAATCGATCACGTTCCAGCTCAGCCTCAAGACAACAAGTTAATAATGGCTCATCAGGGATCTGCTATTTCCACCGCAGGTTTGGTCGCGCTGCCTACAGATGTCGGAGCCCATGCAATTTCAACGCTCGAAGAAACGACGCTCAAGAGAGATCGGGAAACGAATCACGACAGAAGCCGCGGTGGGGGCTGATGTCGACGAATTATCCGCATACCGCCTATTTATAAAGGATGCATCATCGGGACTTCACTTTCTCGTGGATACAGGAGCTAACGTTTCGGTACTGCCTGCTCGCCCATCAGACAAGCGGAACCGAACTCCAGAAAATTATCTCTTCGCTGCTAACAAGACGCCGATTCCTACTTTCGGAGAACGGGCTCTCTCTCTCAATCTTGGGATGAGACGCAATTATAATTGGAAGTTCGTCATAGCGGAAGTCAGCCGGCCGATAATAGGCGCTGATTTCCTTCATCATCACGGCTTACTGGTCGACCTGCGCGGAAGAAGAATTGTTGATCGCGAAACGAACATGCAGGTCCGCGGTTATCTCACGCCTTTAGAAGAAAGCAGCATTCGTACCATCGACGACAATCTACCATACCATAACCTACTTGCAAAGTACCCAGATATCACCAGACCCACCCTGCCAAACGATTGCCATAGCGAAGTCGAACACCATATCGAAACCACCGGAGTTCCAGTTTACGCGAAGGCACGACCACTTCCGCCGCACAAATATAAGGCAGCAAAGGAAGAATTTCAAGAGATGCTCAACCAGGGAATATGTCGGCCATCAAACAGTCCGTGGGCAAGCCCATTACACATGGTGTTGAAGAAAGATGGAACATACAGAGCATGCGGTGACTATCGTCGTTTGAACGCCATCACAGTTCCGGACAGATATCCGATACCACGGCTACACGACTTCACCTACAATCTTCAAGGCAAGAAGGTGTTCTCAAAAATAGATTTGAAGAAAGCTTACTATTTAGTTCGGAACCGAGAAGAGGATATTAAGAAAACAGCAGTAATTACCCCGTTCGGGCTCTTTACAAGAATGTGCTTCGGACTACGAAACGCTGGCCAAACTTTTCAACGCCACATCGATAATATCATGCGGGGTTTGCCAGTGTTTTGCTTCGTTGATGACGTCCTCGTTGCTTCTCAAGATGAATCGACCCACCGACAGGAGTTGGAAGAAGTTTTTAAAAGGCTACATGAAAATGGGTTGCAGATAAACGTGGCTAAATGCGTATTTGGCCAAACGAAGTTGGATTTCCTCGGATACACTATTACGGCAGACGGAATCGTACCTACTGAAGATAAAGTCCAGGCTATTCAAGCGTACCCGCTGCCAGAAACTATAAATGATCTTCGTCGTTTTCTGGGCATGATCAACTTTTATAGAGAAGGAATCCCTCATGCAGCAGAAAATCAAAAGGTTCTCAACGAATATCTCCACAATGCAAGAAATAACGATAAAAGGAAAATTCCCTGGAACGACGACAGCAAGAAGGCATTCGAGAAGTGCAAACAAGATGTGATGAATGCAGCTCGTCTGGCGTATCCATCTATAAACGCACCATATGCATTAATGACAGATGCGTCTGAAAACTGTGCAGGGGCCGTTCTTCAACAATACACCCAAGGCAGATGGAAACCACTCGGTTTCTTCTCAAAGAAGTTTAACGACGCGCAGAAGAAGTACAGCACGTTTGATCGAGAGCTGTTATCTATCTACATGGCCGTCAGACACTTCCGCCGAATGTTCGAAGGTCAGGAATTGGTGATATACACTGATCATAAACCACTCCTAAATTCACTGAAAAAGGACAGCAAGAACGAAACACCTAGAAGAACTAGATACTTGGAGTATATCGGACAATTTACCTCCAATATCCAGCACATCTCAGGGAAGTTGAACGGAGTCGCCGACGCGCTATCAAGAGCTGCAATCCAAACCATCGAGTGTCCATCGTCAATCGACTACAGCGCATTGGCCAAGAGTCAAAGAGATTGTCCAATAGTAAAACGCATAATCGAAGAAAAGAAGCACGATATAAGAGATGTTATAGTTCCCGGCACTTCTGCAAATGTAAAATGCGAAATGTCTACAGGAAATGCTCGACCCTTTTTAACCGAAGAATTCAGAAGACCCGCTTATCAAGCCATTCACGATCTCAGTCATCCGGGAATTAGAGCTACAAGAAAAATGGTTACTTCACGCTTCTTCTGGCCATCAATGAATAGCGACGTGAACAATTGGAGCAGAGCTTGTATCCGATGTCAACGGTCTAAGATTCAGCGTCATACGCAGTCGCCAGTGGGATCGTTTGAAGAAACAGTTCGTCTGTCTCACTTGCACGTCGATCTGGTCGGTCCACTTCCAACAACACAAGAAGGCCACCGATATTTGCTGACCATGATCGACCGAGCGACCAAGTGGCCGGAAGCATTTCCAATGTCAGAAATAACTGCTGAGAAGGTAGCCGAAACGCTTTATGCAGGCTGGATATCAAGATTCGGAATACCATCAAGAATTTCGAGTGATCGAGGAGTCCAATTCGAATCTAATTTATTCAAAGAGCTAATGAAGAGGATGGGTATTGAACACTGCCGCAGTTGCGCTTACCATCCTCAGGCAAACGGAATGGTAGAACGATGGCATCGATCACTAAAAGCAGCATTAACGGCGAGATTGAACACATCGACCTGGGCCCACGAGCTGCCAACTGTGATGCTGGGATTACGCACAGCCATAAAGGAAGACATAGGCGCCAGCGCGGCCGAACTCCTCTACGGCCAAACACTCCGACTTCCCGGCGAATTTCATGGCGAGCCTGTGAAGCAAACCTATTCGTCATCACACTTCATGGATCAGCTAAGTGAAGCACTCAAGAAAGGCCAAGCTCAAAGAAGATCAAATGCGTCACGTGCTACGTTTATCCACGACGAACTGCCCAGAAGTACACACGTTTTTGTTCGAAACGACGCATATAGACGACCACTAACACCTGCCTACGATGGTCCATATCGCGTGCTGGACCGAAGAGATAAATTTTACACCATCCAGTTACCAAACAGACGCGACAATATTTCAATCGACAGACTAAAACCAGCGTTTTTCGTCAATGAAGACCCTGAAACATCTCCACCTAAGGAAACTACGTATACGACTCGCTCAGGAAGACAGAGATGAATACATCTTGGGGACAAAACTATTTTTTATGCGCCTTTCAACTAGCTGCGGTTATCTCAATCACGTATTTGCAAGTTAGAATAAAAAGGCATAAAGCAAGTATACAGTATGACAGAGACGTAGCCGTCTACCGAGACGAAGCAGAGGAAGGGACTCTGAGCGAACCCAGCCGCGGGGGGTACCCCCTACCCCGTGCCAGGCGTGAAGGTCAAAGTGGGTGCTAAATTTAATGCTATTTGGGGAAAATATAATTATCGTTTATATTGTAAGGATTCTATTTTTTTTTTGTTTTGTCTGTTGTAGGTAGGTACCATATTTGTAAGTAATAGGTCTCTATTATGTTGAGTACAGTGAATTTTAACTTTTTTTCGCTTGCTGGTCCGTGGTCTTTATTCAAGAACTTTACGGCCGCATCGACCAGCCGGTCTTCGAACTATGTGCCCTGCCCACTGCCACTTTAATTTGCTAATCAACTCAATCTAATAATGAGAGACACCGAGCATAGCTCTCCTTAGCACGTTGGGCTATCTTGAGCTTATTCATAAGTCGTGTCATCACGGCAACGCACAAATTGCGATATTGTCTTGCAATCATCAACATGGAAAAAAATGCCAAGTCGATGCTTGCAATCTAATTAAGGTTGATAAATCAGTAGGTGCAAATGTACTGGTACATTGTAGGTAATTTTGTGTTAGGTTCGATAAATGTATTGTCACGCCTACTTGCCTACCTCTGACAAATATAGTCATATAGTCATTTATTCATAACACCATTTGTTACAAGTCAATGAGTAAACATTACATTAGGGCACTATACAATATAGCACGAAAAAATAAAAGAACTTGACAATTACCAAATTAGTCACAAAATCTTAAAACAATTCAGGTAATTTCAAAAAGTCATTTACGTCATAAAATAGTTGCTCATGTAGCCAACATATTAATTTATTCCTAAACGACCCAGCGGAAGGTGCATCCCGAACTTCTACGGGTATTCGGTTGTATATAGTGGACCCACCAAAATATACAGACCTTTCCGATTTCGCCAGCCTATGAGAAGGAGTCACCAGTTGATTTTTATAGCATTGCTTCTTAAATTTAACCTAGAATAGGTACCTTTCCTCTCAAATAATTCTAAATGGTTGTGCGTGAAAAGGGCTACCTGATATAATGTACCTACCTATTGGTATTCATTCTTTGGAGTAAAAGAAGAAGAAAAATGTCTAGGGTAAGCAAGGCACACATACTCCCATTGTAACACCTTTTATTCACTTTTTCAGGTGGTAGACATTGAGACTCGCAAGAAGCTTGGCCCGAACCAAAACGGCGAAGTTTGTATCAAAGGGCCCATCATTATGAAGGGCTACATCGGCAATGAGACTGAAACGAAAAATATGACAGACGAAGAAAGCTACCTCAAGACTGGAGACATCGGCTACTACGACACTGAGGGCTGCTTCTTCATAGTTGACCGACTGAAAGAACTCATCAAGTACAAAGGATATCAGGTAATATTCGTAGTTGGTAGTTATGAAATACCTATCTTAGACATTTTCACTCATACATTGGCAAATAGATTGAAATAAAGAATATGATAGACGAAGAAAGCTATCTCAAGAGTGGAGACATTGGCTACTACGACACTAATGGCTACTTCTTCAAAGTTGACCGACTGAAAGAACTCGAGATCAAGTACAAATCATATAAAGGATACCAGGTAAGTAATATTTGTTATACTTATGAAGTACCTAAGATATTTTAACTCATGCATTGGCAAATAGACTAAAACCAAGAATACAAGAGACGAAAAAGGCTACTTCAAGACTAGAGACATTGGCTACTACGGCACTGACGGCTGCTTCTTCATAGTCGACAAACTGAGAGAACTCATCAAATACACCAGGTACCTAATATGTACCTAATACCTAATATTTGTTGTACCTACTTACGAAATACTCAAGATATTATCACTCATACATTGGCAATGAGACTGAAACCACAAATATGATAGACGAAGAAGGCTACATCAAGACTGGAGACATAGGCTTGTACGACACTGACGACTGAGAAAAAATTATTCAAGTATAAAGGGTATCAGGTTATATTTGTTGTATTTACGAAATACTAAAATATTTTCACTCATAAATTGGCAAAGAAATTGAAACATAACGGACCAAGATGGCTACTTTAAGACTGGTAATATTGGCTTCTACGACACTAGATCCTTAAAATTATAAATAAATCTAGGTAACTCGGCTTATTATATGGAACACTCTGGCCACCATTGTACACGCATATATATGTAGATCGTTATATAAATCGATGAACCCCGGTTCGCACGAAAAAATGTCACGTTCCTGACGGCGTGCCGAGTTGCGCCGAATCGAGCCGAGCCTGTGTCGAGCGTGCAAGCGAGAGAGCGCAACAAGTGATAGAGAGGCACGAACGATCGTTCGGCTTGTGAGGCATCTATCTCTCTTCCATTCTTCCAAGTTTTCCAAGTAAAATTATTATCGTCCGTAAACCGACTTTACAAAATAACCATTTTTTTTTTGTTTCCAATAAAATTAAAATAAATGTGTGAGTGAGTGTAGATTTATGTTGGGGAATGAATACAAACTTTATAACGTTATTTTGCGTCAGGTGGCTCCGGCGGCGGTGGAGAGCGTGATCCTGCAGCACAGCGGCGTGGCAGAGTGCGGCGTGGTGGGCGCGCCCGACGACGCGGCCGGCGAGCTGCCCACCGCCTTCGTCGTGCCCAAGCCCGGCGCCAACATCACCGAGAAAGATATACTCGACTTCACCAAGCCTAAGGTTGGCATTGAGCGTGTTGTTTTGGGTTAGGTGGCTCGAGAGCGTATCCTGGCGACGTGGCGGACCCTTCGTCGTACCGAAACTCGACGCCGAAATCACCAAGCCTAAGGTTAGCACCTCAGAACAGAAGAAGTATCTACTATTCATGTGCTCCGTATGCGAAGCATGCTGTAACAAAATGTTTAAAAAAATCGGATTTAGTATTTCTTCATATTTGGTATTCCCTTAGCCTAAAAAGCTAAAACTGATATTTTCTACTGAAATGATAAATGATTTAAATGCAAATGAATTGTATTAGACGACATTTCATGGGCGTAGCTAGATTTCAGCCTTAGTGGGGATTACACTGTACGTTCACTCTCATATGGCATTTACCAACCTACAGTAGAAACGAGGCTGGTAACTTTCGATAACTTGTGTTTGGTAAAGTTGGTATCTCCTCGTCTAATATCACGTAGGTATCACAAATATAATTTAATTAATTTCCCTCTAAACCATAGGTATCTAAGTATATAATTTCAGTAGAAAGTGTCAGTTTAAATTTTCTTGGCCAAGCAAGCAATCAAGCTATTAGTTTTTTGATAGTTATAGGTACTACAAGGTGGGCCAAAAGAAATCACCCTATAGAAATCACCATATTGATTGGAAGATGCTCTCATTTTTACAAATGACCGCCAATGTCAAATCTGTTTTGACATTTGTGGACTAGACAGATACAGAATACAAGTGAACAAGCCATGGAGCGATACACTCCCCAAGAACGCGGAATAATCGTGTCTTCCCTCTCGTGTCTAATCTCGAGGAAGAAGTGGACGATTTTTCGACCAAAATCATAATGAGCGATGAAGGTCATTTCTACCTCAGCGGGTACGTGAACAAGTAAAACTATCGCTTCTGGGGCACCGAAAATCCACGAGTGATGCACGAGGAGCCATTACACCCGCTCAAAGTGACTGCATGGTGCGATGTTCACGATGGAGGAGTCATTGTGCCATTTTTTTCGAGAATGCCGCTGGCCAAACGACAACAGTGGACGATGCGCGCTATAGGGCCATGTTGACCGATTTTTTTCTGCCGCAATTGGACGAATAGGACTGAGGGATATGTGGTTCCAACAGGACGGAGCAACGGTACACACTGCGCGAGCCACAACTGAAGGCAGCGTTCCCGGGTCGCCTCATCCCTCGTTTTGGCGATTTGCACTGGCCCGCAAGATCGCCGGATTTAAGCGTTCCAGACTATTTTTTGTGGAGTTTTTCGAAGTCCCGTGTTTACGTGAGTAAGCTCGAGACTTTGGAAGCCCTCAAGGACAACATTCGGCACGAGTGCGAGAATCAGTCGCCTGAAGTTCTCGCCGAAGTGATGAAAAATGCCATAAAATGAGCCCGTATGGCAATCAATTGTGACGGCGCCCATTTGGCCGGTATCTTTTCGACTTGACCAATAAAATTTTAAAGGTTCAAATAAACATAGTCAAAAAAAGAATCGAAGTTTTTTATTTAGAAAAAAAAGAGAGCCGAACAACATCGGATGATTTCCTTTCTTTTTCTTTTTTTTTGGCCCACCTTATATATTACGTTTGATTACCTTTGAATAATGATATTAATGATAATGACATATGATTTTAAATAAAGAAAGAAAGAAAGAAATTTATTTGCAACAAAAATAATAGATACAATAACAACAATATACAACAAAACAAATCATAAAACACAAACAAAAACAACAGTATTATACCTAAAATCCCTGTCACAAAACTGGTCCCAACTCAGCGTAAATAGGTTACAAACCCTCGTTTATTACTCATTTCAGTTATCATCAAGTTCTCGTCTGCACGGAGGAGTGATCATCGTGAGCGAGATTCCTAAAAACCCGTCCGGAAAAATCCTGCGGCGCGTGCTCAAGGAACAGCTGCGACAGCGGAGGAAGAGCAAACTGTGATATTATTGATCAATTAAATACTTATAAAATCAAGGTCGTGGTTGGGTGGTTCTTAATGCATTTAAATTACTTAAGTTGACTCTTAGTTTAGTCGCCGCGGAGTATCTCACATACATTTAACTACGGTGACTCGCTTTCTACGATACCTACCGGTAAATCTATCCATCCACCATCTGCTATAGGAAGGTCACTGTTCGACATACGCCTACCTTTAGATCTCTAATAATACCTGTTGGAAGCGGCTTGTATACAGTGTTATCTTGCGGTCTCATCTGTTCGCCTCGTGGATTGACACGTTGCTTTTGTTGTTACGTGATCTCCGTCGATAGCTTTTCGACCCCATCGGTCAACAGTCGTTTGTGCTATGTGCCCGTCTCACTGCCATTTTAACTTGTCAAACCTTCTCGGCTCTTCTACGAGTCTCCCTAATTTCTGATTAATTCTTTCAGAGAGACTCAGAGCCTAGTAGTCCAATGAGCGTAACGTACGGAACGTGTAGCTCATTGGATTACTTCAAGCTTATTAACATCACTTAAAGTAAGATATACCGCATTTCATTGCCGTTAAGCACAAGAGAGAAAGCGCTGTTGTCGCTCGAGGCAATTCTCAACCGCAAAAATGTATGGACAATCACTATCACTAGGTGTCAACTGTCAAATATATGTATTGGAATTTGACAAGAATTTGACACTATCGGGAGAAAAACACGGCAACTAGCCACTGAATCGAGATATGTTTCATGTCTTTTTCTAACTCATGAATCAATTTCATCTCTTTCTTTTATTTCTCGATCATTATCCCTCCGGTAACTCTACACATGATGACTGAGTGAAAGGAATATTAGTTTGGTCCGTATAATATTAGGTAGGTATTGTATTTGTTGGTCGTCTATTGGTAAATGTATGCGACAATCATGCTCTGCCGCGACTAGTCTCCGAGACCAAAGTCATATAATTATATAACAATTATAAGCGTATTGTAATGAGGAATGTACTTTGCTTCATTGAGATATCAAATTCCTGAAACCGTAAAAAAATTAATCTGCCCAATTTTGACATTCATTAATCGTCGATTACCATAGTATTTACAACCTACAACCAGCCCCCCTACCGCCTAAAGCAATAGCAATCGTAATAGCAATCGTTTATGACTTCATTTTAGTCATTTGGCACCGCCTATGTGACGTTAGCCATCAAAGTTGTTCATTCAACGATTGCTTTCGCAATCCGCGCAAAGCAATTTATGGCTAACGTCACATAGGCGGTGCCAAATGACTAAAATGAAGTCATAAACGATTGCTATTACGATTGCTATTGCTTAGGCGGTAGGGGGCCAGTAGTACAAAAGAGACTCAATTTTTTGAAGGAACACGATAGCTGATTCTTTTAGCGATTTCAGGGTTAGTCCTGTAGTAAGTAGGTATGTAGGTAATGTTTATGTGAGTTGATATTGGACTAAGGAGATTTTGTTGAACTTTGTTTTATGTTTCACAGGTAAGTACCGAAAAGTGTTTATTGGTAGGGCTTTATAAAATAATAAAACAATGCATATAATACAAGCTAGTGCATTATTTTGACCCTTGAAATGGCATAGGTAATATGCATGATTACTGGGTAAAACAAAATCATTATTATAGGTAATTAGTCCGTTAGTTAGGTTATCAAAAAATATTGGACACCTATTTTTTAATTTGTAAATCAAACAATAAATGACAAAGATAAACCAAATAATGTCAAAGTTTGGGAGTGGGGGGTCGTGACGTCACTTCTCTGACAAAAGTCCATGCTTATGTAGTCCTTCTATAATCTAAGATGTAGTCTAGTCGTGACGTTACGCGGAACTGTTTCACGGGCTATACTTTCATCAATTTTCACAATATAGAAAAAAATTGCGTCTTATATTTTTTGATAATCTATCTGACGGACTGATTATATTTTTCTCAGACATGCTTGGAAATGTAAATGTCACAATATTTTTGACAACCTTCTGCGAGATAAATCGAGATTGCTATATATACAGGCCAAATATACGGCCGACAAAAGTTGTATGAAAATCCAATCAGGATGTCGTGTTTTGCGGTCGGATAAATTACTATTTATATGTACATACATTATATGTTTAGTGCGACATAAAAGACTTGAAAATAAATGAGGTCACCACCATCGCTTTGTTAGCATATTTTGCATTCTTTTTTGCGTAATGATACTGTTTTCCTGTTCAAAATCCACAAAATAACGTAAAACGAGAAAAATTCTAAGATGTGTTAACAACAATTTAGACAGCTCAGATTGTGGTTCTAGCAAAAGTGATAATTTAGTTCCCGAATAATTCATTTCATCTCTTTTGTGTCGCACAGTATACTCATATCTGTCGTGTTATTTAAAAATGCAACGTTCTTTTAGACCGAAAGATGGCAACCAAGGAGGTAACTAATCAAAGATTTAATTTAAATGAGCTGACTTGCAAACAGAAAGATGTACCTATATTGAAAAAAAGTACTATACAAGCCAATACAAGCCTTCTTCTTCTTAGTTTTGGCGTCGCATTATTGTGCATTTGCCAGTGTCAAGTAATAAGTTTTAATAATTTTTGTTAACATTTTATCAAAATAGTCACTGTCGTAGTCTCGTCATAGTCCAATAAAGTCGCGGTCAAGTCCAATCATAGTCCAAGTCATACCACAGTAAAGCAGTGGAGACTTTACTAGAGGCGTCTATGGAGTTTTGATAACAACAAGGAACATGATACGTCACATTATATCACTTGCCTACTCTCATGCGCGTAAATACATACGCTCATAATCAACGAAATACCACAATTTTTCACTAATTATCACTGATAAAAACACAAGTTTAACAAAATAATACAATGAGGCGACATGATTTTTCCGCGTTCCCGCCAAAACCCAATACAAGCCTTGGCCACAACTAGGCATTGATGGACTCACGTATGTGTGCCTCTGCTTCGCCTCGGCCCACATCTGCACGCTTCGTCCATCAATACCTACCTCTTTTGTTGGCCGCTGCTGTAATGCACTATTTTTAGTCACCTAGTCTATACCGGAATAAGCAAAGGTGACGTCCACAAGTGGTATATTATTCAGAGAAAAATCGAACCAAGATGATATATACATCACTTGAAAGCTTGTTTTATGGGCTTCTCAAAAATATTTAATTTAGATTTTTTCACCCCTCCAATTTTTTTTAAATGTGAAAAATAAATTGTATGGAAAATAACAATACAGCTTATTACTTTTTCTAGTTTAGCAATAATAAAGTGTTTCTATCGTTATTTTACTTGCATTCGTAGCTGATTCTTCCACATTAATCGCTTAATTTGCTAAAATTAAAAATTATAACCTACCAGTGTGACCAGTTAGTAGGTACAATGTGACAAAAAAACACTTTAAAAGTGTGTCTAATTGGTAAAAATGCTTTTGTTTAACAATTTGGAGGTTACTTAATCAGGGTTGATAGAGATAAACTATTTATTGAGCCAAATATATTTATTTATCCTAATAAATTCAAAATTAATCAAAAAAAATCGGAGGGCTCTATTTTGTTTTTTACTGTTGTAATAGACTCAGAAAAATATGAACATTCTCGAAATGTAACGAGTGTTGTGGTTAGAATTTTTGATTATTATTATACCAGCCTCCATACATTTTGTGGACATGTCCTTTACCAAATATATTCAAAGTTTGACAGCAATGGAACTGTTACGACCCTATTGTCGCCTAATCACTTATACTCCATAAAATTTAACTTGATCTCTGCGACAGTTACATATTGACATATTTAGAGTTGAGATAGTGGTGGAAAAAATCGATTTTCAAACAACGTTGTAATGAAATCGAATGAGTAGTTGAAGGTGAGAAATTGGATTTTATTTACTTACTATTATTTAAGATCAAGTATGTACACATGAAAATAATGTTATGATATTAATTAAATACTCGTAATAATTGTAACGATAGTATTTATCGACGTTGTTCACTATTATCGATGCTAATTTAACATATAATTGGGTTTAATTTAATTACACATGTAAAAAATGTTATGATATTAAAATATACAATAAAATTAATGATAAATTAAGTTTTATATAAAATATCGTCAGTATAAACTATCGATATTTTAAATAAAACTCTATCTAAAACTCTGTGGTCACGATCATTCGTCGCCCATCACTAATCAGCATGCCCATAAAGTATGACATTGACAGGTACTGTCTGTACTATTAAGACATTCAGGACTTCATAGGCGTGATTTTTCTGACAGCTGTCGCAGAGATCAAGTTAAATTTTATAGAGTATAGTGGCGAATGTACAACACGAAAGTACCTACTTTGCTTTCAGGAGCAATAATAACAATATTATTTTAGAAAAACGACGAAACAATACAACTTTACAATTTATAAATCACGGAAATAGTAAAATGAAATGTAATTCTAGGCATCTAGACTATGAGCAATACTGCCAACTTAGCACGTTCAGTGCTAGATTTCTAACTATTTTCGTAAGTCTGTATTGGAAAGTAGAGATTTCAATGAACAGAAAACATACCAACTTTTTGAAAAAAGCAAATATTTTGACGGGTGAATTTTCGATTGAAAATTAGGGTGTTTTTTCGATATTAATTCAAAATAAGGGAAAAAATTAATATTTTTAATCAAATAAATTACAGCGTATTTGGGACATAAAAAGGTAAGTTTTCACCAAATTTCGTTAAAAAAATTTTTTTTTTGTAAAAGATAAAAATAAAAAACCAAAAACTTGTTTTTTTTGATTTTTCACATAAATTTTGAGGTTATGTGAAAAAAGTGTGAATACAAAAGTTTTAGATCTTTTTAGTACCTACAACTTTGCCATTAGAATTTTTTCAATAGGACTTTTAGTTTTGCCGGAAATCGAGAAAAACCGTTTTTTACCCATAAAAACTCACCCCCATCCCCTTCCCGACCTCAGATCGCCCGTAAATTATTTTTCCTTTTATTTTTTTTATATTCCCCTCCTTTTCTAATGGGTTTCAACCTACTATTATTTTTTTTCACTTTTTATTATTTTTAAAGGTTCTACCCTGGCCATAGAAATAATAAAACATAAATACCTAGGAATATAAATTCACATTATTTTGTTGATTTATCAAAAATGGCTTAGCCGATTTTGATAAAATTTTAATCGGAAGTAGGTATGACCTTCGTGTAGTATGTATTTTCTACCAAACAAAAAAAAATACTTAATTGAAATCGGACTACTCTGTAAAATGTAATGCGTAGTAAAATAATCAGCCAAGTGCGAGTCGAACTCGCGCACGAAGGGTTCCGTACTGTACTGGATATTTATTTTATTTTAATTTAATAATTAATAATTGAAGTAAACATACAATTAAATATTCTGTGAATATTTCAAGCGTCTACCTGTTACCGTTAAAAATTTCGAGCGAAAAACGGCTAAAAGATCAGGTTTGTTGTATGGGAATTTAAATATTATTATTTTTTAGTAGGTATTTGTTGTTATAGCGGCAACAGAAATACAGCATCTGTGAAAATTTCAACTGTCTAGCTATCACGGTTTATGAGATACAGCCTGGTGACAGACAGACGGACAGCGGAGTCTTAGTAATAGGGTCCCGTTTTTACGGAACTCTAAAAACGCTAGTTTTAAATTATCAGTATAGCAGGTACGCCGGTTGTGGCGATTTTGGTGTCAAAATTATTGCATAAATGGTAATCATAAACAATGTAACATATTGTACATACATAAATGTTGTTTGTGTGAATCCCAAATTGTACATTTTTTAAATTTTATTTGAACATCAGATTGTCTAATTAATCGTTAAAATTCCCAAATGATACTAAGATGGCCACAACCGGGGCACCTGCCCTGCAGGCCAATCGCGTTAATTTTAAACAGCTGTGTTCCATCTGTAATTCAGTTAAAGTTCGGTTGCAATTGTACCTAGTTAAGTTTCGATTCAGCTTCAAAGAATTAGGTATTGCGCTAAACATCATACACCAATCGTTTATTTGACACCGGTTACGTTCCAACTCTGATTGAGTTGCGTTTCAACTTTGGTCAGAATCATTAGTGCGATACGAAAATAGACAAAAAGTCGAAGTTCGGTTAACAGCTGTAATTTTTTAGTGCGATTGGCCTGCTTGTATATACTTCTTCAAATCCGAATAGACTGAATCGTTCTTACCCATCGAAGATATCATTTATTCAGTATTTCTCTATATTGTCATATCTCTCCTCATAACACGTGTACGTACATGTAGGTACATGTACGTGTACGCTGATGTATCATCCTTGATCGCACGTCCTACGGCTGATAATGAATGATGGAATGATGACGACGACGATATTGATCTTCTTTGTTGCCCAACCTTTACCGCCAAAAGGTGACGTCCACAAGTGGTATATTATTCAGAGTAAAATCGAACCAAGATGATATATATGTCGAATCCATAAAAGGATCCGCATCAGTTATGGTGATTCAATGTGGTAATGATTTTATAACATCTGACCCAACAATACTTCAGTGTGGCGTGGCGTGGGTTAAGCGGGCGAGGAGATAAATTGCGACGTCACGAACAATCAGTTTATTTCACAGAAGATTACGTATGACTAAAACTTTAAGGGCTCCGGCACACTAGGCGGAAATTCCGCCGCGGATCTTCCGTTGCGGTAAATCTGTTACACTAGACGGAAATTTCGCCGCGGATCTTCCGTTGATTTCTACAGTCCAACAGGCCAACTCTATTTTGAACTTCTAAAATTAACTTTTTGATGTCAAACATCTTGTACGTGTGTCTTCGCCGCGAGTTATCCGCCGAATGAATGTGTCACGACCTGGATGTGACGTTGCCGATCTTACGCCGACGGAAGATTGGTGCGCGGAGGACGAAACAGACGCGGAAGATCGAGTGGTCCGCGACGGAGCGACCGATCATCCGCTGTGCCCGTTATTAGTAATTTATATGCAATTACATGTATTGGCGTTCCGTCGCCGAAGATCTGCGGCGGAATTTCCACCTAGTGTGCCGGAGCCCTAAGCGAAGGACATGGCGTTCCGCAGCGTAACTCACGCTGCGACCATTTTATCCAGAATCACAACTCGAGCTGTTCTCAACCACATTTTCAACATAACCTCTCCGAACCAGGTCTCCCTACAACTCTCAAGTGACATCTGTCAAGTCATCATCGCATTTTCCCGCCCATCGGCCGATCATGCGATATCACTTGAAAACCTCCTTGGAACTCATCAGCAGCGTTTGTTACAAGCGTTACCCCAGGAATGTTGCCACAACCATTCCTAGTCCTTCGAAATTATACTAAGTGGCATTATTTAAAAATAAACTTAAAGCTATTGTCCCGTTATATACATTATTTGAAAGCTTGTTTTATGGGCTTCCCAAAAATATTTAATTTAGATTTTTTCACCCCTCCAATTTTTTTTAAATGCGAATAATAAATTGTATGAAAAATAACAATACAGCTTATTACTTTTTCTAGTTTAGCAATGATAAATTTAGTGCTTCTATCGTTATTTTACTTGCATTTGTAGCTGATTCTTCCACATTCATATCTTAATTTGCTAAAATTAAAAATCATAACCTATCAGTGAGACCAGTTAGTAGGTACAATGTGACAAAAAACACTAAAAAACTGTGTCTAATTGGTAATAATTCATCCGTTTAACAATAATGGAGGTTACTTAACCAGGTTTGATAGAGATAAACTACCTATTGAGCCAAATATATTTATTTATCCTAATAGATTCAAAATTAATTTAAAAAAAAAACGGAGGGCTCTTTTTTGGTTTTAACTGATGTAATAGACTCAGAAAAATATGAACTTTCTCGAAATGTATCGAGTGTTGTGGTTCGAATTTTTGATTATTATTATACCAGCCTCCATACATTTTGTGGACATGTCCTTTATTTCACTTGTTTTCCTATTATTTGAACTTGTCCCGTGAGTCTTCACTAAAGAGGTTCCTATGTGCTATGTGATCTTCACACACAAAAATATGAGAACAGTGCTGTGTCGGTGGTACAAGTTATTTCGAAGTCACGATTCATGAGATACAATACAGCACATGAGATACATGGTACAACGGAGACAGACGGACAACGGAGTCTTAGTAATTACCCTTTAGTACAGAAACCTAAAAATGCTCCGCAAAAAAATACCTGCGTTCCGTCAAGCGTTTTAGCTTGTTTTATTCGAGTGCAATCCAGCAGCCTACCGCATGCTTGCCTAATAGCAAAGTCCGGCCATACCTAGCTAAACAAAAACCACCAGGCGTTTAGACCGAATGAGAGCTAAAATTAAGTATTGAAATTACACAATATACAAATGTAAAAGACGTCAAAAGATGTTTTGCATGCTTGAAGCCCAGTGTAATAATAAAAAACTTAACGATTATTTTATTTCGATTGAGTCCGTATATAGGAATTGGAAATTTGAAAATTCGTTGGACTGGTATGAAAAAGTACCTACATTGGCCACACAAGTGACGCTGACATTCGCGTTGTCGAGGAGAAGTACCGACTAATTTGTTTGAGGACTCAAACAAATTAGTCGGTCCGATCCGGTGCAAAATATCAAATCCGATGCAAAATATGTGGAATTAACAGTTATTCAACAGCAGGCCAATCGCGCTAATTTTAAGCAGCTACGTTTCGTCTGCAATTCAGTTAAAGTTCGGTTACAATTGTAGTTAAGTTTCAATTCAGCTTTAAAAATTGGGTATTGTGCTTCATACACCAACCGTTCGTTTGACAGCGGTTACGTTCCAACTCTGATTGAGTTGCGTATCAACTTTTGTCAAAATCATTACCGCGATACGAAAATAGACAAAAAGTTGAAGTTCGGTTAAAGTTCAATTGTGATTCAGCTGTAATTTTTTACTGCGATTGGTCTACTGGTCTGTTTCAGTTGTAATTCGCGGTGGCAAATGTTTTTCAGATGTTCAATACAATTTTTCAAGAGTCAATGAGCGTTTTGTATGAAAGAGCTGCTTTTTATTTTCCTGATTTTCCAGGTACCGAGTCTTATAGTAAAAGTGTTCATAATGATAATGATACATATTCACAGATGACGTATTTATATGGCAACTAACAACAAATACTAAAAACAGAAAAAAATATTTAAGTGCTCCCATACAACAAACTTGATATTGAAGCTGATTTTCTCTCGATAATAATAATGGTGACAGGTAGATGATTGAAATGTTCACAGAATATTTCGTTAAATAGTTACTTCAAAAATATATAATTACACTTTGCACTTTTTCTTCAACTTTGGCGACCTACATCTCACAAATGGTACTACAGATTTTCTGGCCTAACAAAATCGTCGTGACATAAATATTTCATGAAACCTTACATTATTTTAGAAAACCCATTTAACGATATCCCACATGAGGGGATAGGGTGGACATTTTTTTTATCCCTACTTTACATGTATGGGAGCTACCCCATAAATACACAATTTTGAAATTTTTATGTATTAAAAATTGAGATCTATATTAAAACTATCAGAAGGAATGTCAAATTTTACAGACTAACAGACGGATAGACGGACAGACGGTGACAGGTAAATGCTTGAAATATTCACAGAAAATTTAGTTTAATATTTACTTACAACAAATAACCAATAAAATTAAAATAAATATTTAAGAGGGGCTCCCCATACAAGAAACGTGATTTTATTGCTCGATAAGTTGCTTGAAATATTTACAGAATATAAAGTTGTATATTCCTTTCAAAAATAAATAATTACATTAAAAAAAAATATTAAGGGTGCATACGGTACCTACGGAACTTTGAGCGCGAGTCCGACTCGCACTTGGCCGATTTTTATTTCGCTGGTCGAAAGCTGTCACAAAACGTCCAAGCTGTGATTCGATTCGATTAAGTTCCTTGGTCCCCAGGGTGAGGCAGAGGGCGTCCACAGAGACTCTCCATCGCAGCCTGTCTTGGGCTTCATGCTTCACCTCCGACCATGTTTTGGCAATTTTCCGGATGTCCGTCATGATAGAACGCCGCCAAGTGTGCTTTGGTCGGTCCGGTTTTCTCTTGCCTTGCGGTTTCCAGTCCAAAGCTTGTTTTGGAATGTGGTCTGGAGGCCTACGCAGCGTGTGACCTATCCAGTTCCCTTTACGGCGTTTTACCTGGTCTTCGATTGGACTTTCGTGGCATCTCTGTAGTAGGTCTATGTTAGAGATTTTGTTAGGCCAGAAAATCTGTAGTATTTGGCGAAGACATCTGTTGACAAACACTTGGAGCTTCAAAATGAGGATTTTCATCACCTTCCACGTATCGGACCCGTAGAGCAGGACGGTTTTTACGTTGGACCGAAAAATTTTCAGCTTTATGTGTCTGGTCAGCTTCCATGGTTGCCATACGGGGCGAAGTTGCGCAAAAGTGGCTCTAGCTTTAGCTATTCTCGAAGTGATGTCTTGCTCCATTCCTCCAGTTTCAGACACGACGCTGCCAAGGTAGGTAAATGAATGCGCTCTGCCTTTTCTTGGCCAATATGGAAGGCCACCCACTTATTTTTCGTTCCGGTCCTCATCTCTTTCGTTTGTTTTTAGACCTACTACTGCTGCTTCTCTTTTGAGCTGTGATTGATGACGTATAATCGTGTGAAGTTGGAATTGGAAAACCTAACAATCGGTGTCGAAGTCCAACTAAGGCCCTTCGTCGTCTAGTCGTATCGTATATTATAGATATTTCTGCCCAAGCTTTACCCATAACATTTTTTCTTGAATATTTACTTAAGTAATAAATAAATAAAAATAAATAAATAAATATTTTGGGACATCTTACACACGGCCTCTGACCCCAAACTAAGCAAAGCTTGTGATATGGCTGCCAGAGACTGATATACTACATATACTTATTTTTAAATACATACTTATATAGATAGTAACTAAATAACACCCAGACACAGAGCAAACACTTATGTTCATCACACAAATATTTTCCCTGGTGGGGATCGAACCCACGCCTCTTTGATCCAGAAGTTAGGGTCACTAACCACTGAGCCACCGAGGCAGTCATGCATCAAATGATTATAATTATAAACAAGAGAACGCTTCAATTAGTTTCTTGAATTCAATCACTTTTTCAGTCAGTTAAATGAAAAGTCGTAAGAAATTACAAATAATCAAATTCAGTTAGATTTTGAAAGAAAATAATGAACAGGTAATTTTTTACGCTTGCTTTGTTACGCCAATACGCTACGCCTGTCGTAATGACAATAGCCATCTACGATACGCTGCAGCACCGCTTCGTGTGCGGACTTGTTTGAATATACGAGTATGTACGCGTTCGTATTGCTCTCGTCCTGCGCGCGTATTACGATACGCTTACGATACGACGCCGTGTGCGAAGGGGGTAAGTACACACGTCACACGTTGTTACGTCAGGCGGAGAAGCTAAAGATCGAGAGAGGTTCACGAACAAACCATCTCAGTAGGTACCTACCAAGAAGGGTTCAATGAATCGACCTTCAGAAGAGGAAAAACTGTATGACAGGAATATAACAGGAAAAGCTGTAAGTATATTATTATATTATACCTAATTCTTTACTACGGAGAAATAGTATACTTAGGCTGTTTAGATATATATTTATCTAAACAGCCTAACTATACTGTTTTCCCCATCATGAAAAACTTTAAAATATATACATTTTTCCTGTTCTGTGATATCCACTTACCTACTTAAATTGTTAATAGCTAAATAACAAAGGTACTCAAAATATTTTGCGAAGCCTTATCTCAGATCTCGATCTTTGCCTGGCCTGAATACGAGTACTTACGTCATAATTGAATATACTTATTGATACCAAAATTATCGTTGGGTTCCGGTTGCAAAGCACCTGGCTATCGTTTGTCTATCTTATCACTTTAAAAGCTTCAAAATAGAAAATAATAAAGTACCATAAATATGATTATCCTGTACAAGTCGCGGGCTGATCGTAGAATTGGGCATTTTATGATAAGACTGATTTTTTTCAAACTGTACCAGCTTTTATAATAGTCCACTGTAGGACGTAGGCCTACCTAGGGTGATTGGGCCATGTTCACCACGTTGTCCCAGTGCGGGTTGATTCACATACACACCATCAAATTTTTCCTAAGGACATGCAGGTTTCCTCACGATGTTTTCCTTCACCGAAAAGACAGTGGTGTGAAATTGAAGTGAAAGATTTTTTTCATAACATCGGTTTTATTTTATTAAACCGGTCATATTTTTAAATGGTCGTTTGTATAATTTATACATAAACGTATTTTATTTTGTGATTTATTTCAATACATAGGACTTTATACATTTATATACAATACATTTTGGTATTTATTTTAGTTCTCAAATTCGAATTCATATATCCTCTTAATATATATTCTTATCATAATATATATACACACACACAAACACACACACGTGTTAAAATTCACTCATTCTCTCACTCACCCACTTTCACGTTTACTCACAAATAATCTTAGTAATCATAAGCTAGCTTAAGTGAAGAGCCTGCAGCCCACGACACAGGTCACCCTAGTGTGGGCTGCAGTGCACATAATAGGTGTTTTGTACGTTAATTTAGGATATATTTACTTGTATATTTTGCTATTAACCAAAATGTACATAATTCATAAGTTTTAGGAAAATAAACAATTTCAATTTAAATTTTATAGATTTTATTTTAAAATAGCTGTAGAGTTTTAAGAGAGTTCTTACTTAGCAAATTTAAAATCTACTTGCTGAATTAAGTATGATAGAGGAATTAAAATAAATCCAAAGTTTTAAATATTTTGATTGCTAACGTAACGTAACGTGCTTATATTAAAAATCTACTAAGATGGGTAAGTATAAAAAGCACTCTCTTCCATCTTGTCACTTTGCAAAATATCGTTATGAGAATCTCGTTCTGAAAGTGAAAAAGAAACAGAACTATGCTATTTAGCTAATATAGTTACGCTGGCGTCTCTGCAGCTCTGTAATCGGGCTTATTATCCGATTAAAAATAATACAATGAAAAACTCAAAATTCGCTGCAGCATGACTAAAGTTCTAACTAAATTTAGTATGGGTACTGAATTCAACTAGTACTAAATAATTAAGCTAGAAAAAAAATATCGATTGGCTTTCTAATATACCTGCTACCTATCTGATGAATGATTATATCAACCCAAATCAATACATATACCTATCTACCTATAGACAAGTAATTATCTACTTCGATGTAATATAAAATCCAGCAGATACTACATCAATAATTAGTACATATCGGTGAATGTAGCAAACCAACGTGGGCGCAATCTAGTCCTTATCTCATTTTGGGACGAGCGTCAAGAAATTGGATTTAAAAATCTCAGCAAAGATAAAAATTTACTAACTCTTTGAACTGATACGTCGAAATCTCATAGAATTTAATATTAAGTAGCTATTTTCAAATAGCTTTTTTTGATTAGTTAAATTTAATTGTACGAAACATGAGGATTGTAAACAACGTGGTTGATGGTGGTCACGCCTTCAGGGTGCCTGCTCACCTTTCTCTTGGACAACATCTGATCGACAGTTTGAGAGAAAACTGTGAAACAGACGGTCCAGGTCTGGTAAGTACCTCTTACATTATAAGCTTGCATACTCCGCATAGGATTATATAATAGCAGATTATGCACCAATAGAATAAAGCAGTGTCTTATTTCACGAGCGCGACTTAATGGACGCTAGCACACACAACAAATAACCCTAGCTATACGGGGGTCCTTAATCGCGCTGAACAAATAGGTAATTTATGTTGAAACGAGCACAATAATTTATTTTGATTTAGTTAATACGTAGTAATTTTTTTATTATAAAACAGTGAAATTAGACGAATTTAAGCACATTTAAATGGCTATGAAATAAAATAAATTGTGATTTTGATCATTTTGATTTTGAAAGTTAACTCTATTGACCGAACTTCTCTAGAGTCCTAAATGAAAATAAAGTGTTAAAAGCTACACGAAAACGTGAGGCAACCTGCGTACGTCCTGAGAAGAAACTCGATGGCGTATGTGAGTCCACCAACCCGCACTGGGCCAGCGTGGTGGATATGGCCCACAATCACCCTTAGTGGGTAGGCCTACGTCCTGCAGTGGACTATTAAAAAGACTGGTACAGTACAGTATAGGCCAAATTAAACACGGTTATTTATTGAACTATATATGGTGCACTCACTGATTAATTTGGCAACTATTTAAAAACATACTTCTGTACAATCATCATAATTATATCTTAAGTAACTATAAAAAAAACATACAGCGTTTAAATTGCGCTTTGCTGCTTGAATGCATCCATCGGAGAGTTGTAGTTAAATACCTGCGGCACGCACACACGCACACACGTTCGTGACACCGCCGCACCCACAGAGTGCTTTGTTATGATACTGCTGCTCCTTTGAGTTACACCATGCAGTTACTGCATGATGTTTACCTAATATTTTCAGTACCGATTAGGTAGGTATTGGCTCGCATGCTCATACTTTTTATACTTTTTATTTTTATTTTTTTATACTTATATTTTATTTTTTTTAATCAGTAAATTTTATTATGCCGGATATCATATTATTGTTGTATTGTCATGTTATTGTTATATTGTGTTATAATTTTTAGTCTTTACGCTGATAGTTTATTTAGTTTGTATATTTCTTCTTTTATATATTCATACTTAGATGTGGTAGAATCGACTTGATTTTTCTTGTCTGTTTATAAATAATTTATAGGATTAGGCCTGTTATTGGTTTTTTTTTATATGTATCTGTACAATTAAGTTTAAACATATTTTTGTGCTGTTGGCCTATAAATAAATAAATAAATAAATAAAACATGCTTTCTTTTAATGGTGCATACACTGTATTTTATACCTTGAGACAATAAAGCTAATGCTAGCTAAAACTTAGCTCAATGTCCAAAGAAAAGATTTTTTTTCTTTAAAATAAGTTTATTTTATTCTTTTTATCCTTTTTATTGTAGAGTCAAAATATGTATAATATTGGTCTTTATATGGGTAAACGTATACACAGTGGTTGGTAATTCTGATAGAACGCTGGAAACACTAGCAACAGGCAGTATCGTTGAGCAGTTCGATTATCTCGAGGTCTCCTCCGCCCGGGGTTTCATGGAATTATCTACAGTAATCTAACATAGTTTAAATCAGAGGTTCCCAAACAACTTTTTCTCATAGACAACTACAAAATTTTGTTGGTTCCGGCGGACCCCCTGCTTATTGCCCCTGCATTTCTACCATATTCCCAGTCCACGAAAAATGGGAAGATTAGATTTAATTATAGAAATTTTCGGTGCGGGCTTGCGGCTGAGTTCCAACAGTTTAGATTTAAAAATAAATAAAATAAATAAATATTTTTGGGACATCTTACACACTGTTTCTGACCCCAAACTAAGCAAAGCTTGTGATGTGGCTGCCAGAGACTGATATACTACATATACTTATTTTTAAATACATACTTATATAGATAGTAACTAAATAACACCCAGACACAGAGTAAACACTTATGTTCATCACATAAATATTTGCCCTGGGTGGGGATCGAACCCACGCCTCTTTGATCCAGAAGTTAGGGTCACTAACCACTGAGCCACCGAGGCAGTCATTGATTTGATTTGATAATAACTTTTTATACCTACTAAACCTACTGTATGTACTAATTACTTAATTTCCATTCAAAAATTAAATTCAAACATTGTCATACCTACGAGTACAATGGCCGGTTTTTTTATCAGGTCGTGATATACAACCGGTGGTGATATTCTACCTATTAATATATGTTCCGATTTCAATTTAAAAACAGGTAGTGACAGGTAATGCATGTTACTTGTGTGTATGTAATAACTTTTAAATGATATGAAATAAGTCAGTAATATATACGTTTTAGCCTTTCGTGGACGTTAAGGTAACTTTACGCAAGCCACAAAATTATGATCATTTTGCAACACGTTCATTAACTAGAACTGCAAACTATACCTTTAGTCATATTTTTACGACCCTCTTAGCTATGTGGGAATAGTAGATTATGAAAGAAGAAAGAAAGAAAGTATATTTATTAACTGAGTAAGAAATCGGTACAAATTGTCCACGAAACAATATTATCGTTAGATTCGTTCACATCAGTTGGATTAACAGCGGGCCCCCAAACTCGGCTAAGCCGGTCTCTTGGTGGCCCATTCCAAATTAATTGCCAAGAGCTGAATTGGCGCGATTAGAGACTATTATCGTACCATATCAAAACCTGATCTACATATAATTGACATACAATTTTTTGATAAATGAAATTTAGAAACATTAAACAAAACATATACGTATAACAAAGACCAAGAATGCCCCGAAGGAATCAAGCAGTGTTTTATATCACGGGCGACAAATTGGACCCTGAACATATATTAACATCGTTTGTCATGATATTCTCTTGAACAAACTATATAGATATGGAATCAGAGGCAATGCATATGATCTAATTAAATCATATTTGGAAAACAGATTTCAGATAACACAAATTAACAGAATGTGTCCAAATACTGCGACTATGATGACATATAAATCAAATGCAAAACTAATCCAATATGGTGTCCCTCAGGGCAGTGTTTTAGGCCCTTTATTATTTTTAATTTATATTAATGATGACTTCTCAAACGCGATTGACCACCAAATGACATTATTTGCTGACGACAGCACTATTTTATTTATAAAAAAACAAACATGACGAATTAAAATCTGACATAAAATCTACCTTGACTTCGCTTTTGAATTGGTTAAATGATAATAATTTAAATATTAATGGTGACAAAACTCATTTAATGGACTTTAGAATAAAACAAAATAATTTGCCGAGATTGGACATAAATTATGAAGGTCACAAGGTTATTGACGTGGAACCTACACGATTTCTAGGTTTGTCAATCGACAATAAACTGACCTGGATAACTCACGTTGACCATGTTTCTAAAACGTTACACAAATTTGCTTATGCACTTTTTCATCTTAGAAAAGTAGTCAATGAGGACGCTTTGCTAACGGCTTACTACGGACATGTCGCGTCAATACTCCGTTACGGGGCAATGTTTTGGGGTAATTCCGTGGACCGCCTAAAAGTTTTTAGAGCCCAAAAACGCTGTATACGGTCGATTTGCGGAATAAAAAAGAAAGATTCGTGTAAAAAACATTTCATTCGGTTAAAAATCTTAACATTACCCTGCCTGTACATTGGTGACATTGCCATGTTCGTAAAATCCCGCCCTGAGCTCTTTAAAATGTTGCCTGTTGGAGGTAGACATGAGAGTAATGTGTATTGTTTACCATCGAAAACTGCTTTTCTTAATAAAAGTGTTTTCAGTATACAAATAATAAACAATACCGTGATTTGTTTCGTTAAAAAAATCCTTAAAATTGGTCTTCTTTTGTCCTGTGCAGCTTATAGTGGCCAATTCGATTTAAGAACAATATCTGTTTACCAAACTCTGTAGACCAAATAAAAAAATTAAGACATAATGTTGTGAACAAACAAGTGAGGCCGACCAGAACTACGCCGCGCCGTGTAGGTATAGAAAATTACACACACATCAACGTACAAGGGAACTACGCCTTGGCTTGTCAGTCGAACTATGGCGGCGCAACAGCGACGCACTCACACATGTATAAAAAACCGGCTTCACTTGACTGTTAGACGACGTTCTCTCTTGATTTTTTTATTTGCTCTGAGGTCTGTAGATATCTAGGTATTTACAGAAGATTTCAGTGTGTTATTTATTAACAAATGTTGTCATAATGTCAGCTATAACTAATCCCTTCAGATTTATCTTTCTCTCTGACTCTCGGTATTTATATACGTATTGCCTCGTTTTACGTCGAGATTCTGTGATATGTGCCTAATTGGTTATTGTGGAGCAGATAGTATGAAAATAATTAAAAATTCGAAAAGCGTTATCCAGGTACTTGTATTGTTCTGTACAAATATGTTTTTATTATGTTGAACGTAAAGCTTTCTTTAACTTAGATAATCGCACTCCCTTTTTGAAAGTGCTGACAAAGTGTGGACAAAGTAAATGCATAAAATAATTCAAGATTAGGCGAGCAGGTGGTCAATCGCAGTAATTTGCTACTGCAAAAGATAACATAAATCTGTTCCCGGACCTACCTTCCAATCTTTATAATTATATATCATAACGAGCGGATTAAGATTAGGTAGCAGAATCAGAATCAGTTATTTATTTTGTCCGTAGGATAACATACAATAATTTAATAGGTATTAAATGGTTTTAATGTAGGTATACAACAGATATTCGTCACAATACTGAGTGAAGGTACGGCTACTTTACCTTTGAGACCTGATCTTCATGTTTGGACTTACATGGTTGGTTTTGTCGAAAACTTACTCTTTACTACAAAATAAATACATTACATACAAAAAGCTCGTGAAATTTTCAATACAGTGCTTTTATTGCCACTGAGCTGCTTAACGCTTTAAGTTAATCTTTCGAGTTTAACGCAATATTTTGTGCACCTAAATATTAATTGTTTTATTACAATACTCTACATTTAGTGTACCAAACATTCTATCAACTGAAAGAAAAGATCATCTAGATCTATGTAATCGTATCACGATATCATATCTTTATGTACCTAATTGGGTTTTTACATTGTTATAATTATAAATATAATTATTCATCGAGCCTTCTAGAAATTCTTCACAAATATTATTAGGATGACTAAACTTATGAATCAGAGATAAGAATTATCTATAGATTTTTAGAAATAAGATAATAATAAACACAATCAGTGAATCACGGAAATTTTTGATTTATCGTAATCCCATCTGAAACTCTAGAGCCGACGTTACTACTTCTATAGACTGGTTATGACTCAGTGCTTACCAACGAATCCAAAAGTAGGTCATGTTATTTTAGTTTGAATGTTATCATACTTTAGTTTAAGGAGTTTTCCTCCTTCAACTTTGCAGACGACGACAGACAAACAAATACAAAATAAATTAAAGTTACATTATAGTAAAAAAAAAATACAATCATCAATCATATTTGATCCATAGGCTCCTGAGCTAGTCTACGTTTCTGAAATATTTTAATTTACTGTTTAAAGAATGTATGCATCTAGTATTATAGTGATTTTAACTATTTAGAGAGTTATTTATATATTTACTACACAACATTGTAACCTATTTTTGTTAAGCCTACACCTAACACAGCCTGAATAAAGCTCAAGTAAATAAATATTCAATGATTTTTACTATAAATGTTTTATTTATTTACTGTTATAAAGATTGCGGAGCTTTCTAATTAACCAATGAATTATATACATATAGAACGGAATACGACAGAAATATTTAATATAAAAAAAAAATACTAAAACTATTTCTAAAATTAAATCTTTAGAATAAAACCCAGCTAAAAAAGGAATCCATTGTTATTAACCCAGTTTCGATATCGACAAATAATAGTTCAATCTTCATTTGGCACTCTTGTTCAGACTAACAGTAGATTGTCTGATCCAGGTAAACGGAGACAATGGAGATACAACGACATACTCTCAAATACTGCAAAGCACGGTGGACATCGCCATCGGTCTGCAGAGGCTGGGAGTGAAGCGGGGCTACACAGTGGCTCTGTGTGGGGAGAACATGATCGAGTACCTCACTACAGCCTTGGCAGCGGTGTGTTGTGGGGCCACCATTACTCCGATCAACCCCTTGTACCCGACAGGTATCTTTCTTTTGATTAAGTAAGTAAGTTCGTATAGGCCGGGTGGCTAGCCCTGGTGTCAGAGTTTTGAAGCCGCCTGAAAGCCTCTGACATGGCTAAGCGGTTAAAACAACCGGGACCTACAATTTAACGTGTCATCCGAGCCACGGTAGCGCTCAGTTGGAAAATGATTGAAAAAATCAATCATCAAACATAGGGATATCGCCCTTCTTTGATTATTTATGAAATCAAAGTCGTCCATATTACCTTACAGCGCAATCATCTACTTGAAACTTTTTGGTTACATTCCATTTTGATAAGGGTCGTGCATGAAAACTAGGTTCGTGGCATTAACAATATTCAAATACAACTTGTAACATTAAGACACCATAGTCAGGATTTCAGGATCAGCTTTATGGAATGTTTCGATTCTTTCAGATGAAATGGAGCATGCGTTCAGTCTGTCAAAGCCGCGAGTGGTCTGTGCCTCTCAAATAGCCCTTCGGACTCATCTCAAAACTATCAAGTCCAGCGTGGGCGTCGAGAGGATCATCCAGTTGGACGGGACGACACCTGTGGACAGCACCGTGCTACTTCTCAATAAGGTAAGTAACATTACCAATCAAGTTTGTACCATTACTAACATGATCATCTCTTACATTCTTATAGGTAGCCAACAAACAGAGAAAATTTGTAAGAATTTTCAAAACGCATTTTTCTTTTTGTAGCTTTTTAAACAAAGCATGGAAATAGAGAAAATATTACTAAATATGTAGAACTTACAATAGCCATTTCACAGAACAAAAAATAATAAGGATTTTCTGGGTAAGGTAGAGATGCGAGAGGAAACTTTAAATGAACAGAAAAGGTGTAAAATCAGCTCCTCTTCATAATAAAATGTTCCATCTTGGAACACAAAATTATGTGATTTTATGACTAAGCGCAGACATGACAAACGCAGTGTTTTGCATTTGCACCTACAGTTGGATGTTTTGTGAGTGGCATTTTCCTGTTATGCAAAAGTAAATTGCTCGTCTCGACACAATAAAATCTCATAGGTGCACTTACTGATTATTCTTTATGTAAATGAAAATAACAAGACAAGTTGTGCGTCAGCCTGATGTTTTTTTAGCGTTACGCATGCCCATAACAAATTTGAACCAACTAGTATTATGAACTATATCTACCAGTGCAAACCCAGCACAGCATTGCGCCCATCACTCTGAGACATGAAGATTTCCCAGAAATTTCGCATTTTCAAATGTGAAATAAATGAATTTACACATGTAGGTGGCGGTCGCGGGCAGTGACGTCAACACCTACGAGCCACTACCAGTGCAAGGCCACACAGATTCGGCGCTGCTGCTCTATTCCTCCGGCACCACCGGCCTGCCCAAGGGTGTTATGCTGACGCATATCAACTATCTCTACACCGTTGCAATTTTTCAGTAAGTCAACATCCTCATACTAGGTATCTACTTGAAACCAGCCGTAGTTAGAAAATTGCTGCGGGACATGGGTCTCCACTTTAAATTTTCTGATACACCGAATAATTTTAAATAAATACTGTACACATGACTGTAATAAATAGAAATAGTAGATTGTATCATATGGGAGCAAAATAATATTTTTACGGCGAGGGCGCTTTTTTGAATCCAGAGCGAAGTAAGGGTCTCTAAAGTACGATAAGTAAAGTTCTTTAATAGAATCCTGAACGTAGCGAGAGATTCCCGCCCGAGCCAAAAATATATTTTGTGCCCGAGTGGTACACTCTACTTTCATCACCTCTATGAGAAAATAAAAGGCGCCTCATATTTTATTGTAATATTATTTTTTAATAAAACGTAGAGTAACAACTAAATTGAAATTAAATGAAACAAATAAAAACTTATTTTTACATTCCTTTCATTCATTTTCTTTGCGCTGAACACTAACATTACTTACACTTCCAAATTCAAAAAGTGCGCAGCAAAGATCATTCCGGCGCACTTGTGTTCCAAATTCAAAAAGTGCGCGGCAAAGATATTAAGAATTCCGGCGTACTTAAAGGCGAACCTAGTAGTCCTTTTCGAATAGATGTGATGAAAACATCATTGTCATTCGCCAAATGGCCTATTTCAGTACTTATATCGCATAATTTCAACCTAAAACAGACATCGGTCCTGCCTGGGTTTTACAGAGGGTTGCAGATAGAGTGGGAGTAAAATCCCAAGGGATTTGAGTGATTTGAATTCAGAATGTTAAAATTCCTGTTAAAATTTCTAAAATTAGATGAGACACGGGCATGGTAAAGAAAAGAAAACATGAAAATCAAACTGACGATCTTAGGTAGCACACAAAAAATAAGACGACTGTAAAAAAATATTGAAAACATATGACGGTTGGCATGAGTTGGCAGGGGCTAAATGCCTAAATACGCGTACTTGTACTTATTTATCACTTACTAATGATGGTATTGTTGTTCGTAGGTCTCAAAACCTTCCGAAGAGTCTGCTCAGCATCGTGCCGTGGTACCACGCGTACGGAATGATGACTGTCGTCAACCTGCTCATTCTCAACAAACTGGTGGTGTTCTTTTCTGGAGGATTCAACCCGCCCAAGTATCTGCAGGCTATTCAGCAGTACAAGGTAGTTTAAATAGATATAATTACATTTTTTTTTAATTAAAAAAAAAAAACAATCGTTAGCATTTCTGTTTTATAACTACATGTTTTATACAGGTAGCGGCGCGTAAGTTTAGCGCTGAGCAAAATGTGGAGGAGACAGCTGCGCCTGGGTAAAGTATAATGGTACCCATGCGAGCCATCCCTTCCACACTTCGTACAGCGCTAAACTTATGTCCTGTTATCTGTACTATTCTGTACCTCTATACAATTGTCTTTTAAATTACTCAATCTATTGACGAAAACCAGACTAACATTAATAATTGCAACGCTTAAAAGTATAGACTCTAGGAAGAAGAAGACCTAACTTTGATTTCTACTATGTAGAAGTAGAAGTTTGCTGTTGTTGGTGAATTTAATACAAAAGTGAAAAAAAATAAGAATAATATAACATTACAATACACAGAATGAATTAGCATTATATCTCTATGGATTGGATTGATAAACCAATGACGCAAAAGATCGCAATCATTAGTGGTCATTTACGCAAGTTGGCACGGGGAGGGTAAAAAAATACAAGCAGATAACAATTTTCTATTGAAGTAAAACGATTTTTGTCTCTTTATTGTGATTTGGCAAAATACCAGTAGGTACTTTTCATATTTAAACATAAAACTTATTTACACTCACGTAGTAATTATTATCTAATCTGTATCTCAACTTTATCAGGTCATAGTAACAAGCGAAACGTAATAGAGCTTCAAATATCTGGAGATAAAATAGCTGTTACGCCTTCGAAGCGAAATTCCAACAATTCCTAAGGGGCCTTTTAAGTATTACCAAAGAAGATATAATAATAGTATTACGTAAGGACTATAGGAGGGTGGAGGGGTTTATCCTTTGCTTATTCATGATGACATGAGTGGCCCCCCACTCTTAGTCCTAGGGGAGTCTAGATGGTGATTACGACAGCAATACTTAGTTATTTATTTCTTTACGCCTGTTTCTTAAAGTCCTCTATCCTAAATCAATTTTCTTATTTCTAGAATTAAATCTGCTGCTCATCAATACTTAAATAAAAAAAAGGAAAAAGGATACGGGTCCCAATGTTTACGTAAGAATGGGAGGGGGAGGGGGGGGGGGGGGGCAAGAGCTTTGCTTACTTTTGACAAGGGGGGAGTTAAATATTTGTAATAAATCTGCTTACGTCATACTTGAACGACCCCTAAGACAAGCAAAATCTGAGCCCAGAAATAAAAACCTTGATAATTCCCAGGTTGGAGTACTAGTAACAGTACCACCCATCGTGGTTTTCCTGGCGAAGGCTCCACTGGTGCTGCAGTACGATCTGTCGTCGATCAAGATGGTGTGGTGCGGCGCGGCGCCGCTCGGCTCCGAAATCATTGAAGCTGCTATGAAAAGGTACAATTAGTTCATAAATTTAAAATAGTTTATTATGCACTGAGAGGTTATAGCAGTTATTATGTTACGGGTGGCATATTGCCTTTCGTCTTGGGTGTATCGCTTCGCTCAAGGCTCTACATAACTCAGGATAACTCATACGTACTATAAAAATACTTCATTAGGTACGAGTACATAATTATCTTATATGTAGAAGAATGTGTAGTCCACGCAGCTAACTGATTTTTTTGTAAGTAAGTAGCTGGTTTGGTAGGTACAATATTATTTACCTATACAGCGAAGATAATCTTAATAAGATTAAATAAAGTGTAATGTTTCGTTATCAATTTAATTTAATTTAAATCAAATAGAAAGATAGTCATCAGTACCTATGTTGTGGAAGAATACCTACTAGGTACCTAAAACAAATATAATAGGTTCTAAGCAGTGTTTGTTTCGCCTTTTTTACAGTTCAGATATCGTGACATAAGTTAATACAAATTTATTATCATCTTGATTTTTTTTAATTTTAAATATTAATACTTAGTACATCGCGATAAGACAGAGACACAAGATAGTAACAGAAGTTCACAGACAAAAGATAGACTCATCCAAACCGAGGATCATAGATTTAAATTGTTACTCTTTCACGCAAAAACGGAACGACGCGTTCAAAAAGAAAGAAAGAAAGAAAATTTTTATTTACCAACACGCGATTAAGTTAAAAAAAACAGGTTGCACTCCTGGAGTACCGGCAGAAGTGAAAACTTTCTCCCTCCGTCTTACGACTTTTCGATCAAGTTACGTCATGTCCTGACGTTCGTTTAACATTTTTTACCCATCCCATAAAGTGCAAAGAAATTTCTCTAAAAAATTAAAAAAAAAAATCTAATATATTTTTACATTTCTATAGTCGAAGAGTGTCATTGGCTAATGTAACGCGGATGAAGCCGGGGGCAAAAGCTAGTTTGCATTAAAATGTAGCGATACAGATAACACACTCATTGCGCTACTATTAAAGTACGAATAAAAACTAATGTTAAGTATAAGGTATCTGTTATACTTAACAATAGTTTTTTTTCCCGGTTGTTTTAACCGTTTAGCCATGTCAGAGGCCTTCAGGCGGCCTAAAAACTCTGACACCAGGGCTAGCCACCCGGCCTATACGAACTTACTTACTTACTTATTCGTACTTTTCAAAGGTTCTTTCAAAAATTCATAATTTGACGAGCCAATTTATTAATAACCACTTTTACATGTGACCAGGATGCCAGGGTGCTTGGGAATATTCCAAGGATATGGTATGACGGAGACGTCGCTGGCAGTCACCAAAGCCACGCCAGACAAAGATGTGGTGTCAAAGCCTGGAAGCTGCGGCTTCCCTATACCGGGAGTACAAATCAAGGTAAGAATCAGAATTAAATGAAAATTTCGTATTTTCAATAATACTGTGAGCTCATAATATGCTTACGTCATATGAGCGAGCGAGACGAAATGCGAACAGTATCTCCACGCCTCATCAATATAAGGGTGCCATTTTTATACTGAAGTTTGGAGGCCAGTTGGCAAAATCGAGATGAGAATGACTGGACGACGGACGACATCAAAGAGTGCATTGTACTGAGCTATCAGCATAACACAAGATCGGAAAAAGTTTTGCCATCTGCGGGCTCATTTCACTAAAATCAGAGAAATCTGAACTGACCCTAATCTATTTTTCCGCCTTGGAAAATGTCATAACCTAACGATCATCATCATTTACGAGTAATCAATCCTTAGAAAAATTCTAAGAATCAATTGTAACTAAAACTGTTTTGACAGGTTTCACTGAGCCAATATACTTAGATAAATATAAAACAATAATGTTTTAGTTTCGTGTCTTAGCTGAATCTGATTCAGGTTCAGTTCAAATTCGTCTGGTATTAATGGATTGGGCAAGGGACTGACTTCCTAACTTCGTCATTGCTTAGCTATTAAATATAAGCTTAGTTTTTTTTTGATTTTTTATCAATCAATATATTTTTAGGTGGTCGATATAAAAACACGAGAAAAATTAGGACCAAACCAAAACGGAGAGGTCTGCATCAAAGGGCCAGTCATCATGAAGGGCTACATCAACAACGACGTAGCTACCAGAGCCATCATGGACGAGGAAGGCTTCCTCAAGACCGGAGACATTGGTTATTATGACTCTGATGGCAGCTTCTACTTGGTCGACCGACTCAGGGAGTTCATCAAGTACAAGGGATACGAGGTAATTGGTCTAAATACTAGAACTTGTTCTAAATGTGTTTTTTTAAATCTATCCTTTAGATGTAGGACATCCACTGCTGGACATAGGCCCTACTACGTGTACACAAAGAGAATTGATCATAATCACCGCGCTGGGCATGCGTAGGCGCATCGAAGGACGTAGCTCCTCGTACCAGCGTCGCCGCTGCCCGACACTGACGTGTGCCCAAATATGGATGAATATACCACCGTTTATCGGTTCCGTAGTATCTCAGTCGACCTTTGCAAAACCTGGTAAAAGAGGGGGAGTACTATTCTACTCTGCCGGTACCCCACGGTCTTTTACTAGCTTTTGTTTAGTTTCACCTGTCCCGTTGTCTGTCTGTCGGTTTGTAATCAAATCTACTAGTAAAATTTTATCCACTTCCCGGTTTCCGATTGAGCTGAAATTTTGCATACATATGTGAATTGCGTGACAATGCCCGATGGAGCCCGAAGGTGGCCAAATGAACTTTGCAAAACGACACAACCTCATCGAGTTTGGGCTCATTTGAATCGTCTTGATGAGTAGTTTGTCTTTCAATGGTAATCAGGCTCTGATGATGGAGCTGAAAGGTGATCCTAGGAACCCTGTAACGAAACGATGCAAACCCATCGAGTTTCGGCTCGTTTGATTCTTCTTGGCGAGTACTCGTTCAGTAAAAGCTTGTTTTAAAAAATGGGCTTCGTTAATTATTCTTGTTTAATATAAGTGTTGTTTTTGCGTCAGGTGGCTCCGGCGGCGGTGGAGAGCGTGATCCTGCAGCACAGCGGCGTGGCGGAGTGCGGCGTGGTGGGCGCGCCCGACGACGCGGACGGGGAGCTGCCCACCGCCTTCGTCGTGCCCAAGCCCGGAGACCGACTCACTGAGAAGGAGTTACTAGACTTCACAGAATCTCGGGTACGTATCCTGGCTTCGAGGACTTTATACGCCGTACATATTTTGATAGGCATGATTATTGGGTAAATAACGCATTATTATAATTATTCAGTGAGTTAGATTATCAAAACATATTGAACACGTATTTATTATTTTGTCAATAAATAACAAATGGCAAAGATAAATCTTGTCAAAGTTGAAAATCTTGAGAGCGGGGAGTGACGTCACGTTTCTCACGAAAGTATACGTTTGTATGACACTCGTGACGTCACGCGGAACTTTAACGGGCTTTATCTTCAGCTACTTTTGTTTAATTGACAAAAGAAAAAATACGTGTATAATATTTTTTAACAATCTATGTGACAGATTTATCTAAATCTGACTAAATCATGATGCCTATTGTAGTTGTAGTTTGTTTTAATAGTTAAGCCACGAATACTGGCAACAGGGCTAGCTACAGAGACGCAAAAAGTTCGTATAGGGAGAGCCCTATACGAACTTTTTGCGTCTCTACGAATTGCGTGTTTCTACGGTTTCCTTTAGACATCGACCTAGCATTTTTTGTGATGCCTCTAGAAAATCCAACAGCTCACTTCACTGACATTGGCATTGGTCACTCAGAGGGTCTTTGGTGAGCCGAGGCTCTTTGTGCTTGGTTCTATTCAACCACGTTGCACATTGTTGTAAATTCCAGCAGCATGTACACAGTATTAAATAGAAATATTTTTTATTGCGTTGCTGTGTACTTACAATAAGATGTTATATAAGAAATACAAAAGTTTAATCATAATCAGATGTAAAACTTCTGAGAGGATCCCTCTTAATAAACAATTAAAGAAGTGGTTACTTTCCAAAGGATTATTAATAGTTTAAAAAGAATATTTCAATGATAATAATATTTTTTTACTTAATTATTTGTATTGTTAATCATTACTTATGATCCACATCTGTCTGTAAATTAATTATATTATTTTAAAAAACTGTAACTGTACTAACTGAACATTGCACGCCCGTTAAGGGTCTACTATTGACACTAATTTAAGTATAAATAAGTAACATCTTTGTACATAGTATTGTAATAAATGGTTCTTATTCTTATTCAAACAGCCTGCCCATTTCAGGCGTACAATGCACTTATAAAATTAAAAGTTAAAAGTTAATAACCTACCTAATAAATCAAAATTATCTTAAGCAAAATTACAAAGAGTTGGCATTATTAATTTGTAAATTAGGTAAGCCAAACACAAATACTTTGTGATTATCAAAGAATTCTTTAGTTGAGTAAAATACCTTTGAAATTAGCCAGGACTTGAGAGTTTTATTGTTTCTCTCTTATTCTTTTCTTTTCTTTCTTCATGCCTTACAATTGGATCTATTTTCGCAAAAATATTTGAACAGTTTGTCTATATATAGATAGGCACACTCTAACTATACTTTTCAGTGTTGTAGTTTGCCTATACATACCAGCTATAAATTTAGTTTATAATCGTAACGTAATACTAGAATATGGCAGCTGTACATACTACAATAGTCTTTGACAATAGTAATGAATTCCTGCGTTTGTGTACTATTTATTTAGACTAATAAGATTCTATCGTAAGAGTTTTATTTAAACGAGTAATGTTTGCAGTAAATATCTAAGAGCATTGAAGGCACGACGCTTTTGACAGCATCTCTTTCTGAAATATATTTTTCTTCATTTACAATATTCTTTATTTATTTATTTTTTAGTTAAAGTGTTCAGGCCATCTTGACTTTTATGTTAACACTCCATTGTAAAACTTTCTCAGTAATTATTTAAATTAAGTTGAACTTTACGCTTCCGTGCCCAGAGAAAAATAATATAGATTATAAGTGCTATGTGGTAGGTACCTAACCTAGTTACGAGACCTTCTAACGTCCGGTCGAAAGACAGACCGACGCGATGGTCACAATTGATCGGTTCTTTTCTTTACGGAACCCTAAAAATAAAATTGTGCTACAAACTAAACAAATTACTTAATACATAAATACGAGTAAATACCTTCTGAAGCTTTTCAGTTTGACCGATGCAAGCGTCTTGCACGCAGCACGATTCATTCAGATCACGTCCTGTGGAAGTTCCGCCCTACGTTTACCAATACGTGGTCTCCATTGCAGGATTTTCAGGACGTTAGAAAATAAATTTTATAATCACACAACTAGGTATCGTGACCACTTTCGTAGCGGGCTATTGGATAAAAATAGAGCCGTAGAACTTTGCGACCCCGGTGTGCATTTTGTTTATTATTGTTTTGTTTCCAGTTATCATCAAACGCCCGTCTCTACGGTGGGGTAATCATCGTCAACGAAATACCTAAGACCCATTCCGGCAAGATCTTGCGGCGCCTGCTCAAGGAAAGACTTCTTCTGGACAGAAAAGAGTTGACCAAGTTGTAAATGCGCGTTAAATATTCTGCATTTTAGGATCAATCAATTTTGGTAATTAGCCCCCGGTGGAAAAAATGCATTTATTATGTATTAAGTACTTACGTAGGTATAGGTGCTTAAGTTTAATTTGGGTATTTTTTGTGAATCTGTGGTATCATAAGACTTGAGTGAATGGGTAGATTTTGATATTTTCATTTGTATTGTATTTTTATTTGCGAGCAGTTATGATTGTGTTGGTTCATAGCTATAATTTATTGTGTCAATTGTAAATAAAAAAAGCAATAAGTACAGCTAATAAACTAGGAATTTAATCGTTTGTAAAAATTTACATTTAATGTTTTGATAAAAATTAAAAATATATATGAATTTGCCCCCTAAAATCTGCCGCTTTAGGCCAAGTGTTCAGTCTATTGGTATATTAGCTATAAGTTAATATAAATTTTTAGTCGATGCAATTTTATAGTTAACTGAAAATGTTAAGCAGCGAGCAAGTAGGTACCTATGTATTATTCTACTTAAAGAATTAAAAAAAATTGTAGTTACCTATGTTATATTACAAAAAAATATGAAATTAAGAATGGAAGGCAGAAAGATTTTCTCGTAGATTGTAAGAAAAAAGGACCAATGCTGTGAAAGAAAAATAGCCTAGGTATATAATTTGTACCGATTTATGATAATAATGTATTGTATTAAAATATTTATGAATGTATTCATAGGTAAGTACTAAAATATATATTATATGAACATTAATACTAGCTTAAGGCAAACAATTATTAAATGTAATAGCTCTAACGTAATTAAATGTTTCCGTTAGAATTAATTAGGTAAGTATAAGACTTATGTGTTAAAATGGACTATTATACCTAGAATTTAAAAAAAAAACAAGTGTTAATATATATAGTACCTAAGCAATATTTTGTTACTGTGATTAAAATATAAAATTAATTGTGACTAAAAAAATTGTTTCAATTACGTATTTGTTCTGTAACTTGTTTGAATTTTTTAGGAGATAATAAAATGACTAAATAGGAATATGAGGAAACGACCGATTTTTGCTCGGCAGTAGTCGGTGGTTACCTACAAAAATTTAAAAGAATCTACAAGATATTACAAAGTGGGATCAGACTGTATTGTAGCTCAAAAAAACATTAAAAATGGTTAATAAATGCGCAGAGCAAAACAATTGCATTGAATGCTTCATTATAATGGAATTTCATATTTATTAACTTGTTTTTTTAAAGGCCGTCATGACGCCGCCATATTTTACAAGCAATGACAAAAGATAATAAGATCCGAATTTAAATAAATTGCTATGAAAGAAAATCACGGAAAAGAAAATAAGAGGAAAATCATTTTCCAAAACCACAGATCAAATAAAAAATAAAGACGGAATGTTGTGAACAAACAAGTGAGACCGGCAAAAGTACGCCTCGCCGTGTATAGACATAATTACACACACATGCACGTACAACAAAACTACGCCTTGGTTTGTCAGTATGACAGAACTATGGCGGCGCTTTACCGACGCACTTACCACATGTATAAAAAACCGGCCTCACTTATCTGATCATTGATCTGATCTGATTTTCTGTCTTGATTTTTTTATTTTGTCTGAGTCCAAAACTAATAAAGCAAATAATTGAATACTGAGCTGATACGTGTAGATACATTTTATGTGTAGGTATCTATACCTACTAGAAATATACTATTTTATCATAATGATTTTCTTATTTTTTAAGATTCACTGCTCAAATGCCACTAATACAATTTCACACTAATACAATACTCTCACACTAACAGTACTTAGGTAGAGGTATACTAATATATTGTACAATACCATATTCGAAAATTAGATAACGGATTATTAGGTAGATACTATCACCAATAGGTACTATCAGCCGAAGTCCAGGAAAAGACGGCTTCACTTCTGATCTGATGCTTTACGAATTGGTGAACCAATATTATTGCCACACATCTCTAATCTCTTCAATCTAAACTTGAAAACAGGTAAATTCCCCAAAAACTTCTGCCATTCAAACATATCATCATCATCATCATCAGCCTATATGGACCCACTGCTGGGTATAGGCCTCCTCTCCCTTGAGCCAATTTTCCCTGTCTTGGGCTGATCATCCTAACATCCTATTACTGCACAAAAAGGAAAAATGTTTGACATAGGCAACTGTCGACCAATAAGTCTTGTGTCGCACGTGTAAGGCTTTGATCAAAGTCATTGAGAATCGCATATCCGGTCAGCTCGATACACATCAACCCGCTGAGCAAGCAGACTTTAGACGTGACCTTTCAACGACCGACCACCTACAGTCTGTAAATCAACTGACCGAAAAACATCAAGAATACCGAATCTCACTCTATCTAGCGTTTATAGATTTCATTAAAGTTTTGATAGTTTAAACCACAGTTCCATATTTCAAGCCAATTTAAACGAACAAAAATACGAGTACATGAAACCTACATCAGCTTACTACAAATATTTACCAAAATAGCACAGCAGCCATAAACTTTCACACCACCGAACCATTCTTCAATGTCATTTCCATATATAAAGAGCAGTCAAGCAAGAAGATCCGCTGTTACCCAATCTTTTTACAGACACCTTAGAGATAAATGAGCAATCAAGGCTTACCAATCTCCCGTTTTGCGTCGTTCTTTTCGCTCTAGATCTGAGCTCAATGATTAAAGATCTAAATCATGCATGCCTCGAGGTTGGACTTAGAATGAACATGTCGCAGACCAAGCTCATGATCATACTCTATCGAGATTGAGTATGTTCAAAGCTACCTTTGGCAGGCCCAAACGAACTTGATTCCCACTGCAGCGGATAAAACATCAAAGCGGATAGATCGAGAAAAATGGGTAGAGGGAAAGGAGGCATTTGCCTTGAAGTGGGACGATATAACGGCTAAAATAATAAATAACTATCACGGTTATTTTAGACTGTATCGTTGGGTCAAAATGAGACATCTGTCAAAATTGAAGTTAAGGGCAGAGAAACAATGGTGTCTTTAGATCGGCTGAAGCCAGCATAATATTAAATTGTAGAGGCCCACTCAAATACCTAGATTCTGTTAAAATAATGGTTTATTGGGAATATTATTAGTTTAGTAATGGTATCCCCAATATTGTATAGTCTGTAGATAGTTATAAGAAAATCGACTATCTCTGTCCCCCGTGATGTTCTCTCTCTCTCTGTGATGGCCGCCAAGTTGGCAAGTAATAATCTCGCATCTCCTGTATTATAATAATTTGTAAAAACTAATTATAACTTCCTGAATATACTTATCAGTGGAATACAGTCGTATTGTTTTTAATCTCTACAATCATCAAGCCTTGACTCCTTCTACAAGACGCTTAATTATTGCTGACCGCGCTTTGCAAGCATGGAAGTTATTTAATACACTAACCTCCAGAGGTTATGGGCCCAGATATTTGTAAAAGGGTCTAGGTCAAAGTGAAAAACAGACGGAAAAGAAAGGCAATATGAGTTTTGGTGGTGAAGCTGTACATAATGTTCAAACTCCATATTCAGGCGGAGACAGCCGCCATTACGTGTTCGAGAAATTAGACGGCGTGGCTAATTTCCATTTATGGAAATTTCAGATGAAGAATGCCCTGATTCTAGAAGATTTGTGGCAGTCTGTTGATACTACGGATTCGATTGATCCATCCCGGGACAGGCGAGCGCTCGCACGAATTTGTTTATCAATTAAACCATCATGTATCCAGTACGTGAGAAATGCCGCGACCGCTCATGAAGCATGGAATAAATTGATCTCAACATTTGAGGATAAAGGTTTTTGTCGTCGAGTTATACTTTTACGGCAGTTACATCGTGCTTCTTATACCGATTACAACAACATGGAGGCGTATATTGAACACATTATGACGTTGGTGCAGCAACTGACCGATATTGGAAGATTACTGGAAGATGCTGAGGTTGCCGAGTTGATACTATCGGGTTTACCACAAGATTATGATGTGGTGGTATCGAGTCTAGAAGCTGTTGCAATATCCGGGAGTGTCAGTAGCGAGATCGTAAGGATGAGACTTCTTCAAGAAGAGCACAGAAGAAAACGTGAACGTGAACCAGTTGGTGAATTAGCTCTCTTGTCAAAATATAAGAAGAAAATATCATGTCATTTTTGTAAGAAGACAGGACACATCAAATCCAAATGCTACAAGTATAAAAGACACTTAGAGTCAAATAATAAGCAAGATATGGCTTTACTGACTGAAGCGACAAGCAGAAATTTTGAAGACTCAACCTGGTTGCTTGATAGTGGGGCGAGCGCACACATGTGCAATAATATGCAGTGGTATTGTAATTTCAAGAGTTTTACGAAGACAGTTTGCACCGCAGATGGGAATTCCATGTTAAGTCTAGGTATTGGTGATGTGAACATTTGTATAGGAAATAAAACACAACTTATTAATGATGTTATGTTCGTACCAACTCTCTCAACCAATTTAATCAGTGTCAGTAAATTAAGTGAGAAGGGTTTATCAATAAACTTTAAAGAAAATAAGTGTTACGTTTCCAAGGGTTGTTCATTGTTAGTTACTGCTACTAGACAAGGCGGAATTTATGTATTGGACAAGGTGTGTGGTGTTTTTGTTTCTGATTCACAGGTGAATTCAGATGTAGCCATGAATGTTGACATGGAAGCTGTGTCGAAGCTACAGAGTTTGCCAGACACTGAGGCGACCATGTGTTCATCGGAGCGATGGCACAGAAGGCTGGGACATTTGAGTTATAAAGGGGTAAGTGTTCTCCGTAAGCTAGTTTCAGGTATGGATCACTTGACTCAGTATGACGCAACCATTCCTAAATGTGTGTCATGCGTTGAGGGGAAGCAGGCTGTCAAGAAGTTTCCTAGGGGTGAAGCCAAGCGTGCTGAACAGCTGTTGGAGCTTATCCATTCCGATGTTGCGGGTCCCATGCCAGTGAGTAGTCTGGGTGGTTCCAGGTACTTAGTCACGTTCACCGATGATTTTTCGAGGAAAACATTTGGTTATTTAATCACACGTAAGTCTGAAGTTTTGTCCAAGTTTAAGTGCTTTAAGGCAACTGTCGAGAAACAAACTGGTTGTTTTGTTAAATGTCTGCGAACCGATAGAGGTGGAGAATATTGTAATGCTGAGTTCTCCAAGTATTTAGAAGGTGAGGGTATTGTTCATCAGACCACCTGCCCATACAGTCCTTCCCAGAATGGTGTCTCAGAAAGGCTGAACCGAACTCTTTTTGAGAAAGCTCGCTGCATGCTTCGTGAAGCTCAACTTCCTAAGGAATATTGGGGTGAGGCGATATCTACCGCTATATATCTGAAAAACCGAAGCCCTACAGCAGCTTTAGAAGGTAAGGTACCTGAAGAAGTTTGGACAGGCCGTAAAGTAGATGTTAGTCATCTCCGTGTTTTTGGTTGTATGGCTATGACATTAATTCCAAGTATGAGGCGTGACAAGCTTGATTCGAAATCTAAGCGTTGTATTTTTGTGGGGTATGGTGAACATACAAAAGGATATAGGTTAATTGATCCTTCTAATCCAAGGCAGATCATTTATTCTAGAACCGTGTCATTCTTTGAGAATCAGTTTGTTGACCACTGCATAGAGAGCAATATTAAGACACAAAAAGTATGTAATGATACTATTTCTGAAATTGGCATGCAAAGCCACCAATTTCAAGGTACTAGTGATATGCATAAAATGCCTAGTAATGTTAATAATAATGATGATGTTTGTCAGGTGCAAATGCACAATGAAGTTTTAAGGAATTCTGACAATACAATAGAGGAAAATAACTGTGATATTAATAATAGTAATAATGCAATTGAATCCAATGTGAATGTGATGAATGATAATAATAATTCAAATGATAATTTATATTTATCTCCCGTTTCAGGAGAGTCCTCGTTCCAAAGCGCTGAGTGGCTCGACAGTAGCGACAGTGGAGATGGCGGAGTGCCATGTGATACTTCCATGAACGAAACAGTCGTTCGAGGGGAAGGTTCTACACAACAGGTTCCTAGTAGTGTTAGCGAGCGACCTGTTCGTTCTACTAGAAACAATAAACCAGTAAGGTATGTAGATTATGATCTATCTGATTCATCAGACATTTCTCTCTTGGTCAATTTTCATAATGAACCACAAACCTATGAGGAAGCATTAGCAAGCCCTGATAAAGAAAAATGGCTAGCTACTATGCAGGATGAATTTAATTCACTTATGAAAAATAATGTTTGGCAATTAGTGGACAGACCGAGTGGTTGTAACGTAGTAAGTTGCAAATGGGTTTATAAACTAAAGTCTGATGATTCAGGTGATTACCCAATATATAAAGCCCGTCTAGTTGCAAGGGGGTTCAGTCAAAATCCTGGGGTAGATTATATGGATACCTTCTCACCTGTTGTACGACACTCTTCCCTTACAATTTTATTTTGTATAGCTAATGTGCTTGACATGAAAATAGAACGTATAGATGTATATTATATACAGATTTTAAATTCCAAACTTGAATGTATTTATATGGAACAGCCTTTAGGATTTTCAGATGATAAGACATAAGTTTGTTTGTTGAATAAAAGTTTGTATGGTCTTAAACAAGCAAGCTGGCTGTGGAATAATAATGTTCATGTTCTATTGACTAACAACGGTTACATTCAAAGCAAGTGTGAACCATGTGTTTATTTTAAAAATATTGACAATAAGTTGACTTTAGTGGCTGTTTATGTCGATGACTTCTATGTTGTAACATGTTGTAATGATGAAAAAGTTAAATTGTATAAATTGTTACAATCGGAATTCAGTTGTAAAAGTTTAGGTACTCTTAAGAATTGTTTGGGTATTAAAATACATAGAGATAAGACCCGTGGTACCTTAATGTTTGACCAATCTGAATATATAAGGAAGTTGTTGGAACGTTTTGGTATGACTAATTGCAAAAGTGTTTCTACACCTATGGTTGTAAACAAATTGGACAAGGCCACAGATGATGACACTCTGTCAGACAGTACTTATCCATATAGGGAATTGATAGGGTGCTTAATGTATTTGGCCGTATGTTCCAGACCTGACATTATGTATGCTCTTAGTCATTTAAGTCAGTTTAACACAGCTTTCAAGCGACATCATTGGTTGGCTGCAAAACGGATTTTGAGGTACTTGAGTGGTACAATTAATAAAAGACTTGTTTTTGAAAAATCCGGCAATTTTGATATAACTGTTTATGCTGATGCAGATTTTGCCAATAATGTCGTTGATAGAAGGTCGTATAGTGGCTTTGTTGTAAAAATCGGTGACTCTACTGTATGTTGGGAGTCACGCAAGCAACGCTGTGTCAGTCTTTCTACGACTGAAAGCGAGTACTTGGCCTTAGCGGATTCTTGTAAGGAAATATGTTTTGTTAGAAATTTTTTGTATGAAATTTTTAATAAACAATTAAATTGTAGAATCTATAGCGATAATCAAAGTGCTCTTAGGTTGCTTGAGACAAAAGAATATTGTCATAAAAAGACAAAGCATATTGACTTACGCTACCATTTTGTAAAAGATATTGTTAAGGAAAAGAATGTAGTAATTGATTATTTACCTACCGAAAGAATGGTGGCTGATATTTTTACGAAACCTCTATCTAGCTGTAAGCATAATGTTTTTATTGCTGACTTAGGTTTAAGAAATGTGTAATAAATAGACGTTCCAAATTCTTGAGATGTTGCATGTATTGTAAGCCATCAATATTTGTAATGTAGAGTCACTAATGTATTTCTGTGACAGAGATAGTGTTGTGTTACTTTAATTAACATGTAACTTATTGTCATAATGGAGGCATGCTAGACATGAAGTAGGAACAATGTAGTTTTGTTAAGTTAACTTGAATTGTTAATTGTTTACACATATGATTTGTGTATGTTGTTCTACATTGTTGAAAGTTTTTCATGTTACGCATGAGGGGAAGTGTTAAAATAATGGTTTATTGGGAATATTATTAGTTTAGTAATGGTATCCCCAATATTGTATAGTCTGTAGATAGTTATAAGAAAATCGACTATCTCTGTCCCCCGTGATGTTCTCTCTCTCTCTGTGATGGCCGCCAAGTTGGCAAGTAATAATCTCGCATCTCCTGTATTATAATAATTTGTAAAAACTAATTATAACTTCCTGAATATACTTATCAGTGGAATACAGTCGTATTGTTTTTAATCTCTACAATCATCAAGCCTTGACTCCTTCTACAAGACGCTTAATTATTGCTGACCGCGCTTTGCAAGCATGGAAGTTATTTAATACACTAACCTCCAGAGATTCGAAGATACAACACCAGAGCCGCTTCAGAAGACCGCTTTATTTTCGACCTTGCCAGATGTCGGCATGGGAATAATGTGGCGAACCTTCGCGCCGCCTGAGCCACCGGTCTCCTTGTCGAGTGATCCTTCCAAGCTCATTAGATTGAGCGCGCGCATTTTAAATAGAGAATAAGTTTTGAGTTCGAACTCGATCTTCTTATGTTTTTTGCTATGTTTTTTTCTCTTTTATTTAGTTTTAGTTTTTTTGTAAAAAAATATGTTTTAATCATGCATTCGGAGCATGGCTTCTTAAGAATAATAATAATTGTATCATAAAAACAATGCGACCAATTTACTTAGGTAATTATTTTGCTTTGTTAATGTATTTACTTATTTATCTACTAAGCATAACTATAGGATTTATAAAAAGAATGAAGCTAGGTTGTTAATATTATAAGTTATATTTTGCGCCAAGAATAACACGTAAGTATTCATTCAGGTAATCTAGGTATATATCTAAAATCATGATTCACTGACTCACCTATCACGAAATCTCAAAAACTAAAAGTGCTAGGAGTCTCAAATTTTACATGGGGGTTCTTTTTAGGATACACCTATAATCTATATCCTAAAAAGAACCCCCATGTAAATTCGCTCACTAAGAACGGATTTTGCGAAATTCAAGCCCTAAGTGGGTAAAATAGCGAGGCAAAGTTAGTATGGGAGGACGCGATTCCTTGGGCCGATTCACTTGACATTTGGCATAGACATGCTTAAATAAAATTGATTGACCACGTGTTACGAATTGTATCGCCTATCAGCGTTAAAAAGGGGGAAAAAGCTATTTTTGGGACGAATGATTTCGACGTCGGAATTGAAACTTTTTAGTGTATTTGATTGATTAATCAAAATTTTTGCCATAATAATTATGACATGTTTGAATCCAGATTTATTAAAGAAAATAGAGGAGGCAGGGTCAGGCGGGGTAATCCTGAGACGATTTTCATAACTATTGCATTTTTGACCTATCAAAAACATTTAATTTCAATATTGAATACCCCAAAATGTCGACTTACATAGATCGCATGAAACTATTGCATTTATAATATGGCGGCGTGATGGCGTCCTTGAACAAAAATCAAATTAGAAAATACGTAATTCCATTGTAATTAAGCAATAAATATCGTTATTTTAAAGCTTAGGGCTACTGTACTAATTCTTACCTTACCTACTTTGCAAAATCTTCTTTATATGAGAGTTGACAATAAGTCCAATGGATGATGTCATAATATCATACCCGAGTCCCCACATTGAACAATAAACCATAATACTGTTTTTATAAGGATTTCTTATTAACAGTACCTTAAAATACGAACGATGCTACGATTATGAACACTTACACGAATTAAAATAAGTAAACACCAAAACCAGAAAACGTCATTCAGTTTCGGAGCGTGTCTAGATTCGTACGTAAGATCGTTTTTGTGGAACAAGGCAGTCAGGAGAACGTCTCGCCTGGTGATTACAATATCAATATAGTGTTGGTTGTGTTGGATTTATTAACCTTGTAGTCAGGTATAGAATAGAATATATTCTATGTAGTCTAATGTAGTCTATTCAACATTTCTTCATAATTCCAATAATACGCTTACAATCATTATTCCATCTTTCCCCACATCAATCGTTTTTTTTTCTTTAGTCCCAACGCTTTCCCGCCAAAATCTTTTCCACCTTCATTCTTTTTTATGTTTTAAAATAATCTATTCGACCTAAACATAAACAAATAATTCTTTTTTATTGTGATTTGACAATATGAAAAAATGCAAAATCGACGTGTGAAATATTGTGTATGGATCTCTGTTGTATGAAAATAAAGTTTTTTTTATTTATTACTAGCTGATCTGGTGAACTTCATCTCACCATCTGTCAAATGTAAATAACAACTTTTACATGCAGGAACATTTTGAATGGGTAAATTTAATTCACGGTTTTACTATTTTACTCCCTACATTTTTAGACTTTTTTTATTATACAGGGTTATTTCTAATCAATTAGCATCCTTTTAGGGACTTAATCTATACATCAAAACTAACAACTTTTGTTTTGAGATTTTTGTCAAAACTCGAAAAAGAAATCAGCTATTCCATACATTTGTCGCGGGTGAACGATATTTTTCTATGGAAGAACGATTTTTTTTGAGTTTTTCAAAAGTCGCAGAACAAAAGTTGTTAGTTTTAATGTACAGAATAAGCCCCTAAAAGGATGCTAATTGATTAGAAATAACCCTGTATATTAATTATTTATATTAGATCAAAATCAGTTTAGCCGTTCTCGAGTTTTAGCGAGACTAAAGCTCGAAACATACTATCGGACGCGGCTTACGGACGCGACTGACAGCCGCGACCTAGACTATGAAAGTACACTGAGCCGTGCACACTATCGGACATAAGTCGCGGACGTCACCTTCGGACGACCTTAAAGCTCGAGACATACTATCGGACGCGGCTTACGGACGCGACTGACTGCCGCGACCTAGACTATGAAAGTACACTGAGCCGTGCACACTATCGGACATAAGTCGCGGACGTCTTCGGACGTCCGAGAGCGATCTGGCACACCGGATGTCTTAAGACTGTGCACATTGCTAAGTCGCGGCTGTCAGTCGCGTCCGTCAGCCGCGTCCGATAGTTTGTTTCCGGCTTAAGCGTTCGGACGTCCGAGAGCGATCTGGCACACCGGATGTTTTAATACTGTGCATATTACTAAGTCGCGGCCATAGAGCTATTACTACACAGATATCTGTGGTCGCGGCTGTCAGTCGCGTCCGTCAGCCGCGTCCGATAGTTTCTTTGCGGCTTTACGATAATTTTTTTTACACATGTAGATTTATGAGATTCATATGTCCTTTGTGATCTTCGATTCGAATACATACAGATACAGCGCTGTGTTGGCGAAACAAGTTACTACGAATAATCACACCTCTATAAATGGATGGAGGTCTGAATATTTACACCTCCATCCATTTATACAGATATACATATTTATTGGTTACTTTAAAGAGAATATAAAAACCTTACAGTTGGTACTACAATGATCAAGAATAACTTGGTGTACGGAGAACCAGAGCTAGATATCCCGAAAGACTTATCGTTTAGCAAACATGTGATACGCAAACTAAAGGGAAATGGCGAGGATATTGCTTTGGTAAGCCCTTACTTTTAAATTGTTTCTCTAAGTCTAAGTAGATGACGTTATTTTAAACTTCTTTAGAAGAAGTTGTCTCACTAAAACTATGTATATTTTCCACAATTTCTAGGTTGCCTCCGTAGGAAAAGTTGATCATTTTGATGAGTAGGTACAATTAAATTTTAGATTATATCCTTCGTCTAATCTAGAGAAACACCCAGTAGATATTTTTTCTTATATCTAGTTCTTAGCAATTTTTTCTTAGGAATCAATCAACCCGGATTGGGTCAGCGTGGTGGATATGGACTAAACGCCCTTCGTGGGTAGGCTTATGTTGAGCAACGGTCTATTGAAGGACTATATAGTACAGTAGTGCATCTACATTATGGATTTAGTATAATAAAATTAAACTTGGATTTAGTATTAACCTTTGAAAAAGCAATAGGAAATTCTCACGATATGAGTTCGAACCGACCTTTAAAAGTTGTTCGGGGGCAAGGTCAATAATGTTGAATAAGATGAATGGCATTAATTGAAATTGTTGTTATTAGCCTGTCGTGTCCCACTGCTGGGCAAAGGCCTCCCCCCGATCTTAAATTAAATGACAGAGTCATTTTAATGCTGTTTTTAAACTTTCGCGATTTGAACACATTATTATTATATACGACGGGACTAACGACGATTAGTCCCGTAGTATATAAAAATAATAATAGATATTTTATATTTTACTGGAAGAGAATCGGTTTTAATTTTATATGTGAACTATAATTATGTTCTATCTATAATTATGCCGAATCTAGCCGAAAGCCGAACCCTTCATCGACAGAATATTTCATCAATGCTAGGTACATAGGTAAATCTAATTTTGATTCAAATAGAGTATAGATTCTACGGTTTCAGCAAGATTGATCACCAGATCACGTATTTTTTATACCATTTGCTCGACAATGACTACTTACATAAATACCCTATCCTATCAAAGAATATTAAGGTAATTTAATTTAATTCGAAGAGTTAGAGAAGGAGATGAAGTTATACAAAAGTTCCAGGGCCAAATGCTAACGTTAAAAATTTGAATTAACATTTCAGTTAGGTATACGAAAGTCCCAGGACCAAAAATTCGAAATCGAGCAAGTTGTCGTTTATTATACATGTTAAAGTTATTTTTTTGAATGAAGTCACAAATAGTTATTTGTTTTATCATAACCAATTATGAAAATATCTGAAATTGATTTAAAATTACGTGAAAAGAGTAAAATCAATATAGCGCGCTATTTTGCGGTTGGTAATTTATACGCGCGCGCAGCGGTCGAAGGTCTAGTTGAGTCGGGCGAGCAGAGCTTGAGTGGCAGGCAGTACACAAAATCAATATACCATAGCGCGCTATTTTGCGGTTGGTAATTTATACGCGCGCGCAGCGCTCTAAGGTCTAGTTGAGTCGGGCGAGCAGCGCTTGAGTGGCAGGCAGTACACAAAATTAATATACCATAGCGCGCTATTTTGCGGTTGGTAATTTATACGCGCGCAGCGCTCGAAGGTCTAGTCGAGTCGGGCGAGCAGCGCTTGAGTGGCAGGCAGTACACAAAATCAATATAGGTACCATAGCGAGCTATTTTGCGGTTGGTAATTTATACGCGCGCGCAGCGCTCGAAGGTCTAGTTGAGTCGGGCGAGCAGCGCTTGAGTGGCAGGCAGTACACAAAATTAATATACCATAGCGCGCTATTTTGCGGTTGGTAATTTATACGCGCGCAGCGCTCGAAGGTCTAGTCGAGTCGGGCGAGCAGCGCTTGAGTGGCAGGCAGTACACAAAATCAATATACCATAGGGCGCTATTTTGTAGTTGGTTATTTATACGCGCGCAGCGCTCGAAGGTCTAGTCGAGTCGGGCGAGCAGCGCTTAAGTGGCAGGCAGTACACAAAATCAATATACCATAGCGCGCTATTTTGCGGTTGGTAATTTATACGCGCGTGCAGCGTTTGAAGGTATAGTTGAGTCGGGCGAGCAGCGCTTGAGTGGCAGGTAGTACACAAAAAAAAGCAACTGATTGTAGGTAACTAATTGTCGAAACAAATGCCGGTGTTTGATAGCTTTTTATTGTCTCGCAGAATGTAGGTATGAAAAGTAGAGTAGGTATGCACCACTGGAATAAAACCGTGTTCGTCTTAGACAGTTTGACCCCTCGCTGCACTCCTCCCTCACTACGCTCGGGATTACTTTAGCGGGCCTCGATACTCACTTACTCGAGGTCCAATATGCCGCCCACGCCATAAGACTATTATCTATCCTCTCGTTCATAACCGACTATTAGCATAGACGAATATATATTAGCCACTACCATTGTTCAATTACTGCTTCCTTACAATTATTTGCCTTTAGTTATATAGCTACTGCATCTCATGAAATCTCAGAGCAAATAAAAAAATCAATAGGAAACGTCGTTGAAGAGGTGAAGCCGGTTTTTTATACATGTGTGAGTGCGTCGCTGTTGCGCCGCCATAGTTCGACTGACGAGCCAAGGCGTAGTTTCCTTGTACGTTTATGTGTGTGTAATTGTCTGTACACGGCGAGGCGTAGTTTTAGTTGGCTTCACTTGTTTGTTCACAACATTCTCTCTTGATTTTTTTATTTGCTCTGAGCATGAAATATAGTAAATATGAATAAAACTATGTATTATACATAATTTTGATATCCAAATTGCAGATCAGTGCCAAGACTCAACAGCAGATGCCATACAAACAACTAGTGGATAGAATAGTGCGCATTGCACAGGGTCTTAGGCGGATGGGGCTGGGGCCAGGCGATGTGGTGGCCCTCTGCAGCGAGAACTGCCCCGAATTCATCATCACGACCACAGCAGCCTCTGCCGTCGGAGCCACCGTCACCACCATCAACGTCAAATATTCAGAAGGTCAGTTCCATTTTTTTTTATTCCAGTATAGTTAGTTCCATTTGAAAAGCTTTTATTTAACTTGCAATGTATGTTTGTTCGGGTGGAATCTTTGAACTCTATTTTGAAGTAGATATCTTCAACCTATTTGTCTAACCTCGCGACAAGCTTTTATGATCTTATAAATTGTATATAATGAGGTTATAAGTTGATAGATAAATTTGAAGGAAAAATATATTTTCTTTCTTTAAGAGCGTTTAATTTTTTTTTTTTTAAGTTTTTATGCTTTTAATTTATTATTTAATGTATTGTAGTCACATAACTGTGCAATGGAAATACAAGGTGTTACTTGCAAAGTGAAGGGATTTTCAGATATATACATTTATGTTCAACTATTACTATGGGAAAACTCTGAAATCGCGAAAGAAGATCTTTCAGCTATTGTATATAAAAACTTAAGTAGGCCTTCACTTTTAAAGCCTGATGTTTTGAATTTTATAAGCAACGCTATTTACTTATGTACAATTTTCTAAAACATCATTTTGGAGCAACCTGTATCTAAATAACGATTCGAGCTATTTTGATATTAGTCAAAAGCATTTAAATAATTAATAGGTAATAGTAAAGTAAAGTAAGTTAGTTCGTGTAGGCCGGGTGGCTAGCCCTTCTATTGATAATAATAGTAATTGTTATCAATATATAAGATAGTTCAAGAACCTAATTAAGATAATACAGTAGGTAAAATAAAAGTTCACTAAATATAAACTATTAAAACTACAGTATGCTATCTCAGTTAATAAATTCCCTAAGGACTTTAATACAAATTTTCATATCACCTGCTCGAATATGACTAATAAAATATCATAGAATCTCAACGTAAAACAAGTCATTATTATCTTAACACAACCTCGAGGGCTATGGCAGGGCAATAATGTTGTATGAAATTCCCTAGGGAGTTATTAGAGTGATTTAAATTTGGAACGTCAAAATTCGTTGGTCGCGCGACCTATCATTTATTGTTCATTTGTTTTGTGTATATTCTTGGATTAATGATTGGTCGCGCGACCTATCATTTAATCTAAGGTTATATTATTGGTTTTCACGCTATTTGTTAATGATTTCAAAATTGTACATTCATGACGTTTCAAAAGTGTATCTTAGGTACTTAATTGGAATAAATACATTTGAAGTTTGTATGAAAACGATCAATAATTGAGCTGGCCACGACAATCGAGTACTGTATCAGCATTTTTAATAGTCCACTGCAGGACTCGGGCCTACCCACGAAGGGCGGCAATCGAGTAGGCTATGATAAACAAGTAGGCCATGATTGTCAGATAGAATTTACATTATCTATTTTTCATTTGAGATTTGGTTTGCATTGCCACGAAACCTTGTAGGTAGGTATGTTCTATTTTTCTTTGATTTTATTGTGAAGAATTGCTTAGTGAGTACAATAGGCATGATGACTAAAAAAATATAATTAGTCCGTCAGACAGACTATCAAAAAATATTAGACACGTATTTTTTCTGTTATCAATTAAACAAAAATGTATGAAGATAAATCTAGGGCTGGCAGACTAAAGTACATAAGTCAAAATGTCATAGTTTCCAGAAACTAAAAGAAACTAAATAAAAAAAAAACTCTTTATTATTTTTTTATTTTGTTTGATTTATTGGGATGTATTAAATTATTGCTAACATGCATTTATATGTCATCTTAAATCATAATAGCAGAAGGCTTTTTATGTGACTTATGTCAATAAGAACACTTACTTTATCCTTAAATTTAAATCTTACTTATGACTTAAGTTATAAGATAATCAGAAATAATTTCTTATGTTATATTGTTATGTTACGATACTTAATTTAATCATCATCCTCACTATCTATAATATCAGGGTCAGTGTTTCGTAAATCGTTTGCAGTAGGTAAATCAATATAAAATTTATGGAAAACGTCAGGTATTAAATTTAGTAAAGAAATCAAATCTTCTTTTTTCTCTTTAGATATAGGCAAAAGTTGTAACGATATGACTGGGATATTGTCAGTTGCGGTAGAACCTCTTCGTTTCAAGTTTAATTTGAAAAATGGAGATTCCTCTTCTAGATTATCCTTGTAAGAAATTACGCCAAAGTCAGAATCATAGCGCAACCATCTTTTATCGAGCCATTTAAACTGTCGTCCATCCACATCTTTAGTTCTTAATACTAACGGACCCTTTAAAAGCGAAGAGAAGTCCAAAAAGTCAGTATTGCGCATTTCAACCACTTGAAATTTTTTACTGCTTGATTTTATCAGTTGTATCCAATCGTGCGGGTGATAGATTTGCAATTCTATTTTTTTCCTTTTCTTTTCTATAATCCCGTGATCAGTATCTACTTCCATATGGCTATGGCCGGGAATCATAAACTTGTGCTCAATAAATTCCAAATCTAATTTTTGCAAAGCCCAAGTAAACATTGAACTTACATGAGAATTTCTGTTCTGGCCTCCACATGTATCGGAATAAAATATTACATGTTTTGTGTTCTCAGGTAGGTATGTTTGGAGGTGTTTGAAAAGACAAGAGGCTATTTGATTAGCTCCTCTTGCAGCTATTGTTTCATGCCATATGTAGCACACAGCTTTTCCAGTTTTGTTGTCATGAACAGTCAAATTAAACGTCCACAACTGACGTTTGTAAAATGCTACAGAAGAGCTTAGTGCTGGAGTGGGTAAGCATTGCTGCAAATCAAAAGTGTACACTTGCACAGTGTTGTTACTTTTGTATACCTGTGTGTCACTTTTCTTTCTTTCGTACGCTTGATCCGCATCTGCCTTGTGCTGATCATGCTGAGCGATAATTTCAGCCTTTCGTTGTATTTCCTGACAAAGCTGAACTTGCATTTTGTATTTATCACATGTATAACATTTGTATCGACACGGGGCTTTTTGAATGATAATCCTAATTTATGGAACTCTTGGCTGTAAATTTTTATTGACGGTGGATTTTCTCGGTTTTCACAGAATAAATTGTACATTTTATTGATGGTTAGATGAGAAGGTAAATACTTCTTAGATGTGCTTTTTCTCGTGTAATGGCTTTCATAAGATGGAAATGATAAAATGTGTTCTTTTATTTCTTTCCTTTTTTCGTCGGAGATTTTGTGCTTGGGTATACTTCTCCCACGGCTATCGTCCACTTGAGTACCACCTACTGATGATCGTTTTTTCAAGCCAACTGTTTTTATGAAGTTATCACTTTCGCCTAACGTTTTTAGTAAACATCCCCTGTAGATGGGTTTACGCTTTCCGTTAATTAATAAAAAATATTTGTATGTCTTTGTCCTAAATTTTTGCCGGTCAGGATCAAGTGTCCGCTGCCTTTGAGTAGCTTTGTCTTGAATCTCCATTAATGAAGCCATGTAAGTAGATCTTTTGAGGTATGTCCCCATTTGCCAATATTCTTTAAAAATAGCCTGTCTATCGCAAAATAATATGCGCTCTTTGCATTTCATACGACATGTTGTAAGTTCTGTCATTTTTCTACTACCAATTACTTTTCCTTTTAATGTTTGATAAGACTGACCTGTGTTGCGTTTCACTTTTTTTTTCGAGTTTTCTGACTTGAATGCTTTTTTTTAGTTGCTCTGATAGTAGACGTTGAACTAGGGCTTAGGGGTGTATCTTGATGAGTGGATCCATTACTTGAACTTGACGAGACTGCTGCGTCTGTTGATAACACATAATGTGGATCTTGGACTGAGTCATCACTTGAAAATTCAATTTCTTGACTAACACGCATGTTAACAGTAAACCCCGATGATGTGGAAGGCACGGGCTTTTCTTCCACCGTTATGCTTCCTAGTTGCTGGTCATTGCGCTCGCCTAAAAAAAACGACGTATTTTAAACGGTGTACGAATTCCCAAGGCTGAAATGTACGACACCAAAAGTGCACTGTAGTAAAACTGATGATGAAAGCAGATTAATATTAATTCAAGAGTCTTATTCACTACCAAAATGTATGGTATTTTAAAGAATAAAATGATCAGACTTACTTTCAGTAGTTACGGATCTTAACGCCATCTCAACTAATTTCTTTGCACGCTGAGAATCCATAATGAGTAGCAAAAATATTATAATATCATTAAACTAAATCAACACAAAACCAAAGCTGTCAAAGATTAGAGCATTACTGACTATCTTAACATCTTGCGTTTCAAACGAAACGGGCACTTCATTTTTTTGTTCCATAAATTACACGTTCAAGTGCCTACCCTCAAGTTAAACAAAGTGATAAGGTGACGCATTTAACGATCCTAATGACATATGTCATACTTTTATTCCGCAAGTGCACAAACTTTACATGTTCCTTTTGACCTAAGTCAATTTATGTTGTTTATAACGCTACAAGATGTGGAGAAGATGATAAGGTTGAAAAGGTACGCCATTAGAGTTCAAATTGAAATAGATGGCTTTGACTTATGTGCTTTAGTGGGTCGATGAATTAATTTAAAATAATTTTGTTAGTGTATTAAAAAAAAAAACATTTTTTTTGACTTAAGTGCTTTAGTCTGCCGACCCTAGAAATAGTCTGTTAAATTTGCGCGAGACGTCACAAGTGCCATACAAATGTATAGACTTCCGTGAGAGAGACGACGTCGCGACCCCCACTCCAAAACTTTGAAAAGATTTATCTTTGTTATTTGTTGTTTGATTGACAAAAGACAAAATACGTGTCCAATATTTTTGATAACCTCACTAATTATAATAATGATTCTATAACCATCATGCCTATTAGTGAGGTTATGACAGTGTTTAGCATTGTTACAATTCCTGGGCTAATATTTTCTTGCAGGTGGTATTAAAAGTTGAGTATGCACCGCTGGAACAAAGTCTGTCTTTGTCTTGGGCGGCTTGAACCCCTCGCTTTACTCAGGCCTCTAAATAATTCCCGAGCAATGCGAGGGAATTGACTTTAAACTCTAGAGTCCCTCAGGGTTCAATATATCCCCCGCAACACAAGACAGTACTTTGTCCCCATGTCGCATAATCTACTATTATCTCCTTTCTAATCCTCGGGATTGAATGTCTTGCATTACATGGCGATTGTATGATTATGTAATTGGTTATTGACAAGCAGGTGTAAAAATGTTTTTCTTGTATTTTAGATGAAATGTTACACACGCTCGAGATTTCTAAACCATGTCTCATATTCTGCTCTGAAGCAACGTTGGAGACAAAACTTGACCTTTTGCTCGAAGTGAGATGTATAAAGCACATTGTCCAGCTTGGTGGCAAAGTAAGAGCAAAGGAGGTGTTGCCACTTTCAACTGTAGAAGTGTCAGATATAAGTGAAGAGTTCGAGACGGAGCAAGTTGGTGCGGATGACGTAGCCTTTATATTCTATTCCTCGGGCACCACTGGATTGCCGAAGGGCGTCATGCTCACACACAAGAATGTTCTTCATGGGTTGGCAGTATTTACGTACGTATATAGTAAATGCACCGGTTGAGGACACTGCCCCGGTTTTGACATAGTTTCTAAACAATGTTATACCACTAATAGGCATTGTTTGAGTGAATATCAAATTTTGAAAACTTATTGAAATTAAAAATATTATTATAACATTAAAATTGTCTTCACAAATATTACAATTCAAAGTGGCCACAAATGACACTAAGATGGTCACAACCAGTGCATCTACCTTAACTTTACTATTATATAGTGCATTACCTTTACTTATAACTTAAAAATAAATAGACTGTTTGAAGTTTATATAAAAATAATCATTGATTTGAAATAACCTCTGTAATAATCTCGAAAAAATTTATCAATACATAAATATAAGCTGCATGTGCGACTAAGTTAGGTAGATAGGTAGGTACATCATACAACTACGAAACTATAAAATGCTACGGTAAAGTCTAAAAAGGAAATAAAAAAAATTCCTTTAAATATATTTTTGTATTCATTATTAACATTATTTATCATGGGACCAACCTCGACCAACACCCTATTGATCAACACCAATCAACAATAATGAGCTATTAGCTGTTACTTGCACTTTTATTATCTTTTTACATGGAACAACTGATTTTATTCGCCGGGTTTGGTCTTTTTGGGAAAGTTATTCAAAATGATGATGTACCTAACATGATATTTCAATATTATTTGATATTTCGTAAACTCGTATATTTTTTGTCATAGTTATTACAGTAGTAACACCAAGGAAAACTTATTGACAATAATACCATGGTACCACGTGTATGGCATGATGTCGACGTTCCAGTACTTGATCTGCGGGTGTAAGGTGGTGTGCCTCACTGACCTCACTCCAGACATTTATTTAGGCTCTATTGAGAAATATCAGGTACCTATTTTATTTATAGCGATATAACTTAGTACATCTCAAGAACTACCTACGAGACAAGATATATGTATAGTAAAATGATATAACTTAGTGTGTCTCAACAATTGCGTGACATACTTATTGGCTGGTGTTTTAGATACATTCTCATATTTTTGACGATAGAAAATTACAGGGATTTTTGCAACATGAATTGATATTTATCCAAATTAAAATCAAAATCAACCATTTTACTATCGAATACATGAGGATAACTTTTTCTTCAGAGATTGTATAAGCTGTAAGCGAATAAATGTAAGCGTTAAATAGATAGAAATCTATTTAGGGTTTTCTGCTTTGATCTAGACCACAGATCTTGTCCTCGGAGTAGAATATATGCTTGAAACTACTTTCACATAAATAACATTGCTTATAACAGATATCTGAAATGCCTGCAGTGCCTCCCATGGTGCACATATTGGCAAAGTCGCCTCTTGTTGAAAAATACGACTTATCTTCAATGAAGAGAATTATATGCGCAGCCGCTCCCCTGTCAAAGGACCTTATCAGCAGTGCACTGAAAAAGTAAGTTATTTTAAAATAAAGATGTAGTTTATATGTTATGTATGTGTGTAGAGATATACCTAGTCAGGTCATAAGTATTGTCACACAGTAAAAACTTTTCTTTTAGAATGCTGGCCATAAAAAAGTTTATTGAATTCGAATTTCGAATTCTTCATGAAAATAAAAATGTATGCTTTTTAGAATTTTACTCATTTTTAAATATGGAGTGGACGCTTAAAGAAGACGGTGTTGCAGTTATTGCATTGCATCGTTGCGGTTACGCGCCAATTCATATTTTTGACATACTGAAAAATTTGAATATAACCAAAAGATTCGTTTATCGTACCATCAAATACAATGAAGACTCTAGTGTAGATGACAGGTCAAGAAGTGGTCGCTCTCGGTCTGTTAGGACTGCAGCAGTGATAAAAGCTGTGAAGGCGCGAATTCAAAGAAATCCCAAACGTAAGCAGAAACTTGTGGCCCTTCAGATGGGGTTAAGCAGAACCACGGTGAAAAGGGTGTTAAATGAAAACTTAGGACTTCGGGTATATCGAAGAAAAACAGGACATCGTTTAAATGCTCGTCTAATGGACCTGAGACTGAAGAGATGCCGCGCTTTGTTGAAGCGGCACGCGGGAAAAAAATATCGGGAAATTCTTTTTTCGGATGAAAAAATTTTTACCGTAGAAGAGAGCTACAACAAACAAAATGATAAGGTGTACGCAGTAGTGAAGAAGCGAGCAACCGTATTCCGCGTGTCCGACGAGGTCATTTTCCATCCTCACTCATGGTATGGTTGGGAGTTTCTTATTGGGTCTTAACAGAGGTACATTTTTGTGAGAAAGGTGTAAAAACGAATGCAGTTGTGTATCAAAATACAGTCCTGACGAACCTTGTGGAACCTGTTTCTCATACCATGTTCAATAACAGGCACTGGGTATTCCAACAAGATTCGGCGCCAGCTCATAGAGCGAAGAGCACACAAGACTGGCTGGCGGCGCATGAAATCGACTTCATCCTGCACGAAGACTGCCCTCCTCCAGTCCAGATTTGAGTCCGCTAGATTACAAGATATGGCAACACTTGGAGGAAAAGGCGTGCTCAAAGCCTCATCCCAATTTGGAGTCACTCAAGACATCCTTGATTAAGGCAGCCGCCGATATTAACATGGACCTCGTTCGTGCTGCGATAGACGACTGGCCGCGCAGATTGAAGGCCTGTATTCAAAATCACGGAGGTCATTTTGAATAAACTTTATTGTCATAAGAATCTATGTTTTGTTAAGTTCATTTTGGTATATAAATGGTTACATAATGAATAAACTTGTTTCAATTATTTTACATTAAACATGTGACAGAATTTATGACCTGACTGTGTATTTCTTTAAATATAATTTTATTGCATATTTGTTAGGTATTGTCTAGTGTTATTAATATTTTTTTTTGTTTTGTTAAGTGTTTGTTTCTATGCTATTTAGATTTTCTTGCAGTTATGGCCACGTTTTTTTTTAACAATGCTTAATGCTATTTTATGTCCGTGCTTGGTTGCCTGGAAGAAATCGCTTAAAGCGATAAGGCCGCCAATTACAGACATTGTTTTGTCCTTATAATCTGTTTTTTATGTAATGTGGTTGTCTAATAAAGTGTTGTTGTTTGTTTGTTTGTTTGATGTACGTGAGGTAGTTGCCGAACAAACGGCCCAGCTAAAGTTAAATCTGTTTCTTCCCACTGTACATAATATAAATCCACACAGGTATAATGCACATTGATCGTATTGATTTTAGTGGAGCGCCTGGGGGTTTTGACCTAGGAAAATTGCTACAGTGAATGAATTTTTTTGGTTGAGGTGGCATTTTCTTTCTTATACTATAACTTGCAAAGTTTACCAAAAATTTTTTTGTGCTTTTGATTTTTTCACTTTTTAATTGAAAAAAAAATAAGAAATTGATATTCCAGCATATAATTTAATTTTAGATAGCATTTTTATTTATGTAGACGTAGAATTTGTCTCGAATAGGTATAGAATATCATCTTTTAGAGATACTTATGTTTATGAAGGGTCGTAGAGACCTTGGACAGGTAGTAAAACGTGAACGGGAAGGAGAGAGGGAAGGTTGAAGGGACAGCAGCTGTAACGTACAACTAAACGGACGTTTCCTGGATAGTTTAGTTATAAATGACACGTGTCCTGTATATGTTGTGTATTTATTGCAATTAATTTTGTTACTTTTATCCCGAGGCAAGGCGAACAATAAATATTTTCTTCGAAGAGTTTAGAGAAATCTTTACCAAAATGTAAAGAACATATTCTTTTTTACATTCTTTAACGGGTTGTGACACTACTTCGGCATTTTTCAATAAAGGAAAAACGTCATGATTTGCATGAATCAGCAAAAATATTTCAAAACATCAATGAAGACTCCAATAATATGTTTCAAGCAGGTGTAGCATGTATTTTGGCTTTATATGTAGCTCCAGCAAAAATCAAAGACTTGAATACATTGAGATACAACTTTTTCATTAAAGCTACAACCAAAAATACAAGTGTTATTTTGTCATCATTACCACCTACAACTGATGCCGCAATTGAACACCTGAAAAGAGTGTACCTGCAAACCCAGATATGGTTAGGAAACGACATAAATATCGGAGATTGGGGGTGGAAGTATCTCAATAAAATGTTCATCCCAATAACCATGAACCAATTACCAGCACCGGATAATCTACTGCAAATGTTATTTTGCAATTGCAAAAAGGAGTGTGGAGCTGCTTGTGGATGTCGGAAGATTGGTTTATATTGTAGTGTAGCATGTTTACAGTGTAATGGAAATAGCTGCCTAATACTTTACCTACCATTAAAATGACTGAAGTGGAAGAGAATATTTAATATAGATCAATAATGTAAAAAGCCTCAATAAACAAAAAAAATATTTTAATTGTTACCTTTTTTTAGGGTTCCGTACCTCAAAAGGAAAAAACGGAACCCTTATAGGATCACTTTGTTGTCCGTCTGTCCGTCTGTATCCGTCTGTATGTATGTCAAGACTCTTTATCTCGGGAACGCGTAAAGATATCGAGTTAAAATTTAAACTATATACGTAAACCTATGAATTCTTGCAGTTGTGTAAAAGAAAAACTTCTCAGTTACCGTATAAAAAAGTTAGAGCCAGTTATGTCGTAAAAAAACGCATATTTCAACGCTCACAAAAATCAAAACCTACAGGGTACTTACCGTTGACATAGAACTATGAAATTTGGCGAAAAGCATTATCTCAGAGTACACATATAGGAATAAATCTGAAAACTGTACATTTTTATTTAAATCACATAAAAATAGGACCTCAAAATTCACAAAATATGGGTTCAAAATTCAAAGTAAATCGTATCATGTAAGGTATCATATAAAATAACTTCATTAGCACATGCTAAAACAGGTTTTTAATTATTTTAACAATATGTTTGTACGGAACCCTCGTTGTGCGAACCTGACTCGCACTTGTCCGGTTTTTTCGATTTTCCTTGAATTACTACATTTATCCACTTATTATGCATATATAAAAATATACTTCAACTTAATTTTGATATACAAAATCATTTTACAGAATGATATGCCTCATACTATTTGAATTATTATAATTATTATTTATTTTTTTATTTTAGAATCAAAAGCACAAATTTTAAATAGGTAAACTTTTTTATTTATGTTATTAGCTATACATTCCAATTTTTTTTATTTTTTTTCATCCACTGTAACGGAAGACTGAGGTTTCTATGATTTTGACGCTCCAGGCGCTCCACTATTTCCTTGGAAACAACTTGTATCAATACTTGTATCTGACGTCTTTCTATGTCATTCGATGTTTTGTGCGCTGCCTATGGTGAAACTTTACGAATCTTAAAAGTTTTCAGACAAATTTTAACGACCAAATTCATACCAGTTTGGAAATTCATATCCCTTGGAACTTTTATGTAACTATATCTCCCTCTCTAACCTACACTTAGGGTATATGTATCATTGTTTTACTTTGAGTTTGTGCGATGTGTAACAAGTCATGGTCAAGCACATGGTATAAAATAGTAGATTTTGCAACAAGCGGGAAAAGTACTGTCTTCTCTTGCGGGCGATAATTGCACCCTGAGCGTAGCGAAGGACTCTAAAGTTAAAACTCGGGACACACAGAGGCGAGAGCCGCGAGAAAGCGATCCGATAGCGGTCCAGTGCAAAACGTGTGCGCCCGCTTGTGATGTGTCAGGTTGCATACAAATTCGAATATCACAAAAAAATCCCGTCCCGGATCGCAATCGCTTTCCCGCACTTCCCGCTTCGGTGTGACGAGAGCTTAACTCTTGAGCGGGGCGAGGGAGTGCCACATAATGTACTATTTCATACGTTTCTTAAGGAGTCCCTCGAGATTGTGTTAAGATAATGATGACTTGTTATACGTTGAGATTGTATGACATGCAATTGGTCATTTTCGAGCAAGTGGTATGAAATATATATTAAATAAACTAAACTTTATTGTAAATTACCTATTGGCCAAAGATAACAATATTTTATTCTTTGTAGTTTACCTGATTGCGAAGGAATATTCCAGGCTTACGGCATGACAGAAACGACTATGGCTGTTTTTAAAGAGCTTCAAAATTATGGCAGTACAACGAAATCGGGCAGTTGTGGGATACCATTACCAGGAACTATTGTCAAGGTAAACAGAAATACAGGCTATTGCTTTACAAAGTACAGGGACTTCCAGAGTTAAGTATATACGAGTATATAATGTATTCATCATTATACAACTTTAACTGTGAGACCAACCAAGATATTGCTAAAAAAAGTAACTTTTCCGTTCAAAAACCTCATCCACGATCGACAACATTTTTGATCGACGAACCAGAGGAGGTACTCAATTCGACGCGTATATTTTTTTTACACATAACTTTTTTCAAGTAGTTCGATTTCAATAAAAAAAAAATATTGGAAAGATTTGGAGAGTTCGACGTTGGTCCCATTTAAATTTTATCGAAATTGACTAAGCCATTTTTGATAAATCAACAATAATATGAAAAATGCTTCATCGATCCGTGCAAAATATTCGTGAATTCTGTACACGGGTGAAATCGGTCATGCTATTTTTTACAAAAAATAATCTTATTATGGAAAAAAAAATATTTTTTTGTAATTTCAGGGTTGTTTCCATAGTAAAAGTAATTCAAAATGATGAGAATATACCACGTTACTACGCACACCCTAATGGTGACTTTAATAGTGCATCAAATTGAACAGATTTTACTGTGGGACTGTACCCTGAAATATCAATAATGCAATCTGTACAGCAGGTGTTTAAATTTGAGATATTCTGTAAGCGTTGTAGACATCGGTAGTTCTCCAAAATTTTACATTATTCTAGGTGGTAGATGTACATACACGCGAAAGACTAGGGCCTGATGAGCAAGGAGAGTTATGCATAAAAGGCCCCATGATAATGAAAGGCTACGTCGACAATGTAGAAGCTACCAAAGCCATGTTTGACGAGGAGGGATTTATGATGACAGGAGACATCGCCTATTACGACAACGATGGATGCATTTACATTGTGGACAGACTGAAAGAGCTCATCAAATATAAAGGACAACAGGTATGACTTAATATTTTGCAGCGTCTTGAATTCTCCGATTTTTCTGAATCATTCATGGTAAATACCCACCCAATCAACATCTAGTTCCATAACTTTCATATTTCGTAGAGGATGAGCAAGTAGAAATGGGCCTCAGAAAGACAGTATGCAGTACTTATGACCCATGATACACTTAGTTTCTCAAATGTAGAACACAGGAAAGGAGTTTCAATTTCAATCATTTATTTGCAACATATGTAGATATTACATGCAGATCACAAGTGACATGTTTTAGACAGTCATATACAGACATAGTCATAGACCCTATAAGGGTGTAGTAAATTTTCACAATTAGTCATCTTTAAAAGTTACATTAACAATTTATTTTAAAATTGGTATATATATCGCAATTGTTAACAATTTAATAATGTCAATATGTATTTATTTAAATTCATTTATTATTATATCATGCTTTTTCATTTAAAAATTCATTAATAGTGTAATATGCTTTTTCAATCAAAAATTTCTTCTAAATTTAAATGTCATATCACATTCTGATTCTTTTATATTCTTAGGTACTTAGTTTATTAAAGTTATCTATTCTTTTAACAAAAATACTTTTACTAAATAGAGCTTACCTAACTTTAGGCACACGTAGCGTATTTATGAAGTTTCGAATTCAAAGTCTCGAAAGTTATCCAAATTATTCCGTAAAAGCAGAGCCGCCTCATGGATATACATCGAAGGAAAAGTCATTATTTGCAGTTTTTGAAAGTACGGCTTGCATGAGTCTCTAGGACTAGTGGGAATAGAGGGACGTCTCTAGACTGAAAGTCTACAAATTGCTCGAATGCATTTCTTCTGGGCCCTAAATGCCGATTCTTTTTCTGTACAGTTACCCCATGCAAGAATACCATACCTCAGTGTGGAGCCGACGTATGCATGATAGGCATTTAAAAGGGCTTTAACATTGGCTACCTTGCGTAACATATAGAGTGCGTACGAGATTGAGTTAGAGACAAAAAAAATACATTTTTGCAGTTTTAAAGCCTACGGTCATGACTTTTTCGAATAATAAATAGTTATTACAGTCCATTGTAGACGATGTTTTTATTCATATTCGATGCAGGGGCGATAAGCCCTGCATTGACATCCCGCTTGGGGTGTTTTGTGCATTTCCCCCTCCAGCGTCTACCCGAGCCAGCCCAGCTCTTTAAAGTAACTCTGTGCCACTGGCATAACTGCTCCAGTGGCTTGTATGATGAATGAGATGATGGCGATGTGAATGACAAGGCTGATGATTAGAAGCATTAGAAGCATTATGCAATCCGTTAGTTATTCTAGTTCTATAGTATGTTTTATTAGCGCTGAGAACCTTCCACAGTATTATGTTAGCACTCGTCTTGGCGAAATGAAAACAAAAGTATCGTTTTCTATTCAATATAATTTAATTAATTATTATAATTAATTATACATATATCACTTTCGTGTCGATAACGCAATTGTCGCGTTTCTTGGTAGAGGAGCTGGGGTTGACAACATATTTTGACCCAGAGTCGTACCGAATGGACCAATTCCGACTCGAAGTACTCTAGCGTGTGCTTGAACAGACTATAGTGTTCTACAGTTAGTTTTTTTTTGCAAAAAGTTGGCTGTTAGGGTCTCCTAGTTTATACAAGTAATTATTCAAATTGCAGAGACCAGTTATGTAGACGATGTTCTTTGCTATATTTATTTTTAAATGAAGGTACCTACGTTTAGATCAAGCAGCTAAGTCAATTCGAGGGACGACAGCCCAAAGAACTGCATTCTTATGCCATTCTGACTCTGATTCAATGTATGTTTTTCATTAACTAAACACTGTTTACCATTGAAACTATAAGCTTTACAAAGAGATTTACATCATTTCTATTTTAAATGTTTAGGTACCAAGAATTCATGAGGTACTCGTATACCTATACAGTGTCATTGATAACTTACGCACAAATCTTAAAGGTAACTTACTTAGAGTGACTTTAGTATACATATCAATATGAATAACTTTAACTCTTGATATAACCTCAAAATTGCCATATAATCAGCTTTTCCATACATTTTATCGGTTGTCAATGGAACGGTTAGTGCGGAATCACTATAAAAATGTCCGACAGTTTCCTCAAAGTTTCAATGTGCAGGTAGCTCCAGCCTTGGTGGAGAGCGTGATAATGGAGCACGAGGGGGTGGCGGAGTGCGGGGTGGTGGGACGACAAGACGAGGCAGCCGGCGAGCTGCCCACCGCCTTCGTCGTGCGCAAGCCCGGCTCCACGATCACTGAACAAGACCTGCTGCACTTCACCTCGCTCAAGGTAAATGTACAGGTAGCTCCAGCCTTCGTGGCGGTGAGGCGTCCATCATGTACAACGGCAGAATGCAGCCATAGAAAACTGCTCGCGTACGAGTATAAAAATATAACTAGTCCGTATATAATTGTATTTTTTCTTTTGCCGACTAAACAAAAATTGATGAAGATATAGCCCGTAAATTTCCGCGTGACGTCACGAGTGTCATATGTCACGAGTGTCATATAGACTTTCATGAGAGACGTGACGTTATAACACCCACTCCTAAACTTTGGCATCTTCGTGGCGGTGAGGCGTCCATCATGTACAACGACAGAATGCAGCCATAGAAAACTGCTCGCGTACGAGTACGAGTATAAAAATATAACTAGTCCGTGTATAATTGTATTTTTTCTTTTGCCGACTAAACAAAAATTGATGAAGATATAGCCCGTAAATTTCCGCGTGACGTCACGAGTGTCATATAGACTTTCGTGAGAGACGTGACGTTATGACCCCCACTCCTAAACTTTGGCAAGGTTTATCTTTGCCATTTGTTGTTTTATTGTCAAAAGAAAAAATATGTCCAATATTTTTTATTTATCTAACTCACGGACTAATTATAATTATGATTTTTTTTACCCTGTCATCATGCCTATTTCAAACTTTGAGATTCTCGTCATCAATATTTATGGTTGTTTATAATTATCATTTATGCAATAGTTTGACATCATGGCTACAACTGGGTCCGTGGCCACAACCGACACACCTACTATATTTCGTTTCAAAATAAGTTTTCTCAGACAATAAAAACTAACAATGTAGTCGTTAAAAACAGAATATTTTATTATCTACTAGCGACCCGCCCCAGCTTCGTACAAGTGTAGGTAATATACATATAAACTTTCCTCTTGAATTACTCTATCTGTTAAAAAAACGCATCAAAATCCGCTGCGTAGTTTTTTTTAGTTTTTTAAAGATATAAGCATACACAGGGACAGACAAACGACTTTGTTTTATATTATGTAGTGATAAAAAACAAAATATAAATAGGGTTTAGCGGAAATACAATATGTATGTAGTAATGCTCGGTTCACACCAAAGAAAAAAATGACAAGTCGATGGTTCACACACCGCGGATAAATAGCTCTAAACAATGAGATTGTTATGTTATTGAAGAAAAAATATATGAGAAAACTGCGGTATTCTGAAGAAACGTAGTCTTTAAACCTTGATGTTATAATAATAAATAGGAGCCTATCATCATCTAGTAGTTGAGTTGGCAAAAAGCCTTAAATTTTGCCCACTGTGGAATAAAACTGATGATAAAAGGAGGCCTTTGCTCAGCAGTGGATGATTCTACTTTTTATTTCTATAAAGTTACTAGATTTAGTATTTGTTCATATGTATTAACTGACGAGTACATTATAGTAATCGTTATTAAATTTAATTATGTAATAAGAGATTTACTTGATGACAATAAATATTATTATTGACTGCCTCGGTGGCTCAGTGGTTAGTTACTCTAACTTCTGGATCAAAGAGGCGTGGGTTCGATCCCCACCCAGAGCAAATATTTATGTGATGGACATAAGTGTTTGCTCTGTGTCTGGGTGTTATTTAGTTTCTATCTATATAAGTATGTATTTAAAAATATGTTTATGTAGTATATCCGTCTCTGGCAGCCATATCACAAGCTTTGTTTAGTTTGGGGTCAGAGGCCGTGTGTAAGATGTCCCAAAATATTTATTTATTATCTTTTTATCTTTGAAAATAATGATGATAATAAAATAAACATAAAATTTGCGTGATGTTTTCAGCTATCACCATTTTCCCGACTACGAGGAGGTATCATATTCGTAGAAGAAATCCCCAAAAACGGATCCGGGAAGATACTTCGCCGACAACTTAGAAATATGTTGCTGTAAATAAATATACTTAATATTTTTAAAACATTCAAGGCACTAAATACTATTATATTATTAAAAAGCAAAGTCTGCCTGGGAAACTATGAAATGTAATCTTTGATTCTGCCATTTTTGAAGCAGACGAGTCAATTATTATTGATAAGTTAAAAATACCGAAATCTAAGTCATATAAGGTTACCTATTAGAATAGGTAATAAAGATTCATGTAAGATCAAAAAAAGTCTCCAAATTAGCCACTAAGTATATGTGTCAAACTCAGTGTCAAATCATTCAACTTGGCGGCTATGATGTTAGCTATAAGTTGCGGATAATCCAGTTCTCGCGTCCTCAAGTGAACTTCTATCAGGACTGGGCTATCTGCAGCTTGTAGGTAACATCAGCCGCCAAGTTGTATGGTTCGACCTATAAAAACTTTTCGTCGCTGGGACAATAGATGCTGATCTATTTTATACGTAAGACATATAAGTATGAGAGGAAACTTAGAAACTTATTTTTTTTTATTATTTTTTTTATAAGCCATACAGTATGGTAATTCTGGACACGCTACCAACTACTCGTAGCAGTGGGCTTGAGCATTTGGATTGTATTTATTTACCTTCAAGGGTCTGTGGGTGAACCAATTGTTTTTTTTTTATTGGCATATAGTAGTTTAAATGTATTTTTGGCTTAAGTATGTAGTATTGTAGTTAATCAAAATAAATAAAGGTAATTGTCAGAAAAAATATTAGAAAATATGTATTTAAAGGCCTCCCTTGCAAAACGACCTTGTAAAAGACTTCAACGCGCACACATCAAAATTAGTACTGAGATTGCTCATCATATTTTTATGCATGAATTTTTTACATCCAATATCGTGAATCGTTTAGTACAGATCAAGATAGAAGCGCTATATAGTGTAAGACGTTTTACACTGCATTTGCCGGTACGTGGTCTCCATTCGAGAACTTTTCGAACCCATCGGCCATCCGTTCTCCGCGCTATGTGCCCTGCCCACTTGCTAATCCGTTATACTATGTGTAATACTTTAGTTCGCTTATGGTAGCAGTGCAGGGAAGGATTTTTTATTACCTCGTAAAAAGACCAAAATAAAATAAATATATTTTTCTATTGCAAGCTCTATAAGTATCTATTTTTAACACGCTTTTATTAGTTTCACATGTATGTTTGCTTGCTTGTAACCAACCCCTTTGAGCTCGATTTTGCCCACAGAACAGCAAACGATTTGCCCTACTTTGAGCGATCAGATTTTCCTTAAGCTTTGTACACCTAACAAAGACCGATGGCAATTAATTTATTCGATTACTAAAAAGTGAAAAATAAATATAATTAAAAAAAAAACACGCTTTCATAGAATATCAAACTAAAAAAGTAAAATAATTTTTAATATAGGCAGAAAATAATAATGTAACTACTAGCTGCGCCCCGCGGTTTCACCCGCGCAGCTCACGAATGTGTCAGGTAAAATACTGAGTAAAATGTCTTAATGCCAATTTAACAATTAGGTAGGTATATCTGAAAAGCCGTGGTGGTCTAGCTGTAGTGACACCCGCCTTACAATCGTGAGGTCGTGGGTTCAAATCCCGGTCCCGTACCAATGAGTTATTTGGAATTTATGTACGGAATTTCACACCACTGGCTTTTCGGTCAAGGAAAACATCGTGAGGCAACCTGCATATGTTAGTAGAAGAAATTCTATGGCGTATGTGAATCCACCAACCCGCATTGGGCCAGCGTGGTGGATATGGCCCAATCACCCTTCGCAGGTAAGCCTACGTCTTGCAGTGGACTATTGAAAGGCTGATACAGTACAGAACAGTTATATCTCACACTGATAAGGCGCATCATATAATTGTTTAGTGTTGGTATCACACTTCGTGAGAAGGCCTACGTCATGCAGTGGACTATTAAAAAAAACGCTGGTATAGTAGGTAACCATAATTAAATATATTTTTTTCTCAAAAGCAATTTTCATCTGTAACCACGAAATGTGGAAAGACAATTAAGTGGGTTGAAGGTTGCGCTGCAGCATTTTTGGTGATCCTACCTTGAGGAGCAACTCATGCAGCAAGCCTGGGGGAGCGAGACTATGTAAAAGCTCTACAGGGCAGCGTTTAGCATTGTCTCCAGCACCTGATCAACAGATTCTTTGCTTTTAGGTATCTGTCTACATAATCAAAGAACAGATGGTTACATTTCCTAGATTTCTTAACTGAATGGATTACCATTCAGTTTAGTGCAGATGTATTCCGGAAGATAAAGGATTTACTGTAAATATATGTGGTTCTTTTTTCAAATACATTTTATTTGCGTTAAAATAAAAATTATTTTAACGCAAATAAAATGTATTTGAAAAAAGAACCACATATATTTACAGTAAATCCTTTATCTTCCGGAATACATCTGCACTATTTGGAATCACTAGATGATCTAATGATTGAAATCTCAGCAAAAGGTTTATGAGTCATGAGGGATCATGATACACGTCCACGTTCGTTTCTGGTTGGAGGAGGTCAAGTAGTGCACTCGGAGGGAAAGATCCAGGCGGCCAGAATCCATCAATACAATAACTCTGAGATTCTGGATTTCAAACCAAATTCACCCGATCCTCTATGATATTGTCAAAACGATAATGATCCCCATGTATTTCGCCATGTATGAAAGATGTAATTCTTGACAGAGAATCTGGAGCACGTTTTTGCAATTTGATACTATGATGTGACGCCTAGTTGCCGCGAATGTGAATCTCCAGACATGCCACACGGGCGTTGCCGAGTCGTTGCGGCGACACCGCGGCGACCAGTGTTGCCGGTAGCGATTTAGACATTAAATCTAGAGTATTCAAGTATTCTGTGAATATTTAGCGGGAAAAAAAGGTTTTGACGACAACCGTTCAAAATTAAACTGAAGATGAGAAAAATCCCTCGTACACGTTGGAAATCGGATCGTGTAATTTGTCACGACGAATGTCACAGTAAAAGCTGTCAAACCTAAAAGTGATTTATCTCGGTTATTATCGATTCTTCTTCTTCTTCTTCTTAGTTTTGGCGTCGCATTATTGTGCATTTGCCAGTGTCAAGTTTTAATAATTTTTGATAATATTTTATCAAAATAGTCACTGTCGAAGTCTCGTCATAGTCCAATAAAGTCGCGGTCAAGTCCAAACATAGTCCAAGTCATACCTCAGTAAAGCAGTGGAGACTTTACTAGAGGCGTCTATGGAGTTTTGGTAACAACACTGAACAACATGATACGTCACATTATATCACTTGCCTACACTCATGCACATAAATCAGCTCATAATCAACGAAATACCACAATTTTTCACTAATTATCACTGATAAAAACACAAGTTTAACAAAATAATACAATGAGGCGACATGATTTTTCCGCGTTCCCGCCAAAACCTCGTTATTATCGATTCTAGACTACTGCTGTCTTCACAAAAGTTATAGAACTTGACAAGATTTCAGAAGACAGCTGTCAGTGTCAGAAGATTGAAATTTCCCCAAAATGTTACGATATCTTCTCAATGTCAGTGATACAAACCGATATTTTTAATAATCAACATTTTAGTAATAACATTATGAATTTGAGTCATTATAAATATAATATGATGTAATTATGACTAAGTTATAAGTAATACAAAGAATATTATTAATTTATCCGACCAATATTAATTCGTTCTTGATAATTAAAATAATTATCACCATAATAATACTTAATTATCAAAAACGTGTCATATTGTACGACAGGACATTCCGTAAGAAAATTCGAAAGCATTGTATGAAGAATCTACATTATATTGTTTTGAAAATCGAGTGATGTTTTTTTTTATTCTGGAACCGTTGGAGTAAACAATTATAAATATAGCAGATTAACCCTATATAGCTAACCTCCGTCGAATCGACGGGCATGGCGAAGAAAAATCGCTGTCTCTTTTTAACGATGTGTGTGAGTGTTTTGTCTCTGCTGGCCAACTCAGTCACCGGCGAGGTCGTGCCAGCTGTAGACACATCTTGCAGGTAAGTGTTGTGGTTTTTGAGATACTTGAGATTTGCCCGTCGTTTCGACGGATGGTTAGCTTTACTGTAATTTTTTTGTTTGAGTAAACGTGTATATTTTTACCATTTTTTCGGTTTCTTTTAGGTTTTTATAATAACTGCGTTATAATTACGATGATACTAGGTATATTGAATGCACTACACGAGCTTAACTCTGAAAACCTTGATGATGAGGCTTCTGCCAGCGAGACTGAGGGCTTTGTGGCGGAAGATGATGAAAATTATAAACCATCTGATTCCGAACACAATTTCGTTTACCTGACATATTGTTTTTGACTGTGGAAGATGCTGTTTCAAGATAATCTGAGACTTCTCCTCCAGAAACATCACAAAGCAGTATTATTCAACTGCCTCAAAGGAGCATACGAGGTGAAAATCGTCATGATTGGGCTACTACAAAGGGACGCACTTCTTTATTGACGGCTGGACAAAAAGTAGTTCCACGCAAAGACTTCATGAAGAAACTACACTTTCAACTTGTAGAACCCTGGCTAATGGAGACATTGCAAAAAATATCGTTGCCTACGCACGTGAAAGATAAAATCAGGACCATTATTTCAGCGCACTCGCCTACTGAGCAGACCCAGCAGGTGACACGTCATGCTCCTCTTTAGGACTTAGAACATGAAGAAGATTCGTCAACTTCTTCAAGAGGAGAAAATCGTAAAAGAAATACTTGCGGGAAGTGTCATTACAAAAAAAAACGAATGACAAGAAGTGTTTGCACCCGAAGTAAGGTAGCAATTTGCGATGAACATAAAATAGATTTTTTGTGTCACATGCACGAAAAAACAATAGGCTGTTTATGAAATAAAAGTCTTATGTGCCATATAATGTCAAAAAAAATTGAATATTTGTCTATTTTTATGGATGATTTTGCATGTTACAGTTTATTATAAGAAAAATTGTAATTTTTTGAGAGATTTAAGGAAAGTTCCTGTTGTTTCGAAATAAATAAATAAAATCCAATTTTATGAATAGTATTTTGTTTAAAACTTTTTCAACTAACAATAACTTAAAATAATAATTGTATAAACATCACAGATTTTGAAAAAAATACGTTTTATTTTTACCCGTCGTTTCGACGGATGGTTAGCTTAAACAGGTTACGTCCGAAGGTTAGCTATCTAGGGTTAACAGCTAGCATAGCCACGCCGCCACCCGCGCCCGAGTTCGCAAGCTAAGTTCGAGTTCCACTAGTTACCACGCACCCCGCACGGCCCGCGTGCAGTCTGTGTCACTCATACATACCTATACCACGCAGCGCGCGCTTTTTCAGTATCTCTGTATCACGTAATACTTCTTTGAAAATTGTAGCCCAATATGTTATACTATACCTGTACTTCAATCTCCGGACAAAGATACCTGTTGCCGTCGAGCTATTTGATGCAACTAATAATAACAAAACGTAAGCCTGATTCTGCTGCTTGATTCATAACTATCAATAATTATAAAAATAGTAATGATTATTAGTATTATTTAAAATTGCTGTAGACGTTAATGCCACCCATTAATCTAGGTACCGGATTTGTTATTATCTTTGTTCTCTTGTATTTTTAGTATTTATTGAAGTTATATTGTTATCTATTGTACCTAATTTTACTTTTTCACTTTTTACTATTAATATCCAGTCAGTTTGTTTTCGTAATATTCTAATGGCTTTTATCCATTATTTATCGTTATCTTTACGTATTTCGTCTGCGGATATCCTGTAGTATCAAAAAAGTAATTATCGATTAGTCGAAATTTCCCATAATTATGGGGAAACAAAATCATGTTTCACCTGGCATCACCAACAGTAAAATTATTCACTTTTAAAATCATGATATTTTATGTGATACTTTCAATTGATACGAATAGTGTAAACCGTATTTACTCGTGGAAATAAATTCCAGAAGCTTCATGAAGAAATTGGGAACGGGATTTAAAGGTTTTGATTACACATTTCCCCATTTTTAATTTTTTAATCCTTAAATGCATGATTTTTCAAAATTTTGTTTTTCTTGGTTTTACAGAATTTATGCATTGCCGATACTTGTTTCAGTCCACAAATGAAAAACAATATGTTTGTCGATTTTAGGCTACAACATGCATTTAAGGGTTAAATAATATTTTGACGTCTGATATATTAAACCATTTTGTTTAATCGCGACTAAGACCGGTCGGCGCGCTTCGCCGGCGTACGCCGGCAGTTGGCTGGCGTCGTCATAGAGAACAATTTTCAGTTCTCGTGTACTCGTGTGTGTTTTACTTCAATGCTTTTTAACCCAGATAGGCGATACGATTCGACAAAATACGAAACACGTGTTCAATCAATTTTGTTTAAGAATGTCTATGCCAAATTTCAAGTCATTAGGTCCAAGGAATCGCCATCCAATTTTACCCACTTAGGGCTTGAATTTCGCAAAATTCTTAGTTAGCATCTATATCCTAAAAGGATCCCCCATGTAAAATTTGAGACTCATAGCACTTGTACTTTTTGAGATTACGTGATAGGTGAGTCGGTGAATCACGATTTTATATATATACCTATATAACCTTAACTCAGTATTCGAGGGAGGTCATTTTTTTCCCCTAAATTATTTTATTTATGCAGAATATGAACAACAATTTTTATTTACCATTGTATGTAATTATGCTCATAAATTTAAATTAAAACATTGATTTAAATATAATGAACAGAATTTCACATTATTTCAATACCTGGAGTCGACTGATATAGTTGTTTTTACAAAAAATAAAAACAAGATAATTAACTAAAAATAATGATTTGTAATAAAGTGGTAAAGAAAGATCCTGCACTTAAAGTACCCGCACATTTGTCCGCTGGGGAGTACTTTTTGGAAAGGCTTTCACAAAACATTGAACGCGAAGGGGACGCTGTTGCTCTGGTAAATATAGATTTATTATAGTCTTTTTAAAGTTGCTTTGCAAAGAGAGGTCAGTAGTCTAACTGAACCGATCAACCATTTGGACTACGGGCCGTCATAAGGGGTTGCGTCATAATTGGCCCACAGAACCATATTGGAGTCTTGTGGTCTAATGAATGAAAAAAATATTGAGAAACCTCAAGTACATTATAGCACAGTACTTGCCTGACATATGCATACAGTACATAGGTACGCGCAAATATTTTTGAAGCCTCTGAAGTTCAGGCACGAGTCGCGCACTGCGCAGGTAGGTACTCAGGAGCAGGTCGCATCCTTACGACACCTGAAATATTTGTTCTGCGCAACCGCTTGAACGAGCTTCAGAAACTACAAAAAGGTTTGCGAGTACCAACTGCATGCTTGTTAGGTCGTTGGCTTTTGGACTGAATCGTGGATATACTATTTCCGTGGTACCACCAGACTCGCTATTCTCAAAAATACAGCTGTAGAAGGGCTATAGTGCATGGCTAGGTTCACTGTTCACCAGGCACGTATCCAGCTTTGAGTTTCGGGGGGGGACCATTTACAAAAAAAAAAACCGCCAAGTGCGAGTCGAAACTCGCTTTTAGGTGGACAGCCTAAGGATAGGTGATCTAATTAGGATCTAATTAGAACTTAGCACTTTTTGGAACTATGTTTTCTACAATAATTTTACTATAAGTACCAATAACAACAACAGTGAAATGAATTTTAAAATATTTTGATTTTTCATATTTTATACATCCGAAAGTGTGTTTGTTTGTTACTCTTTCATGTAGCAATGGACAGATGTTTGGTAGAAAATTATCTAAAAAGACACCTAACCACAATATTACTAGGTAGATATTATTATTATCTCATACTTAATCAAAAATATTTTACTAAAGGCGAGCCAAACCATAAAAAGATACATTTTTCGTTTGTGTTTCTTTTCAAGTCTAGAAAGGTCTGTTTTTGACCACATCCGGTCTGATCTGAAGCAGAGACGCGGTTCAGGGTGTAACACATTTAGGTACCTAGATGTTACCTACTTGTTTAGATTCCTAGATTGTTAATTGACTAAGAGTTCCATATTTTAGGTGTTCTTACTAGAAATACCGAATCAAAACGCGAAGCTGTAGAGTTGAAATTAAAACTAGATCTACTTATGCTCCTTTGCAGCTGTTAGCAATTGAATTTATTAGATACGTACTGTGAAAAAACGTTACAGATCGTTAGGGAGTTTGCTCTAGGAGACTAGGTCAACGTGTGAAATTCACATATTTTGCCTTTTTGGTATTTACACATTGCAGTTTCCAAAAAAAAATACTGTCTATGTATTAACAGATGAAATTCTTGTTGTAAGTTTACAAAAACCCATTTAAAAAATATTAATAGATAATTATTGTAAAATAAGCGGCGCTTTGTGTCCTAATTTTTCGTAAATCGAGCACCCCACGCTTTTTTACAATAGTATTAATATTTTTCGTTTATTATTTTTTTCTATATTGAAAATTATTTTACACTTTTTTGGTTTGATATAATATGCTATGAGAGCGTGTTTTTTAGTATTTTTGAAACTTGATTTATTTTTCACTTTTTAGTAATATAATAAATGCATTATCATCCATCTTTGATAAGTGTGCAAAGTTTAAAGTTTTTTTTTTTTTTTTTTTTTTTATTTCGAATAGGTTTGCGTTTGACTACACACTGCCTGATGTTAAGCAGATGTGCGGTCTAGGGTGTAGCACGCTTACCTAGAAGATACCTATTTACTCGGGATTTGAAGACACTCACGTTGTACTTTAACGGAAAGACAGACCCAGGCAAAGCATTCCACATTCCGGCTGTTCGTATGAGGAATGAGGATTCGAAACGCTTGGTTCTAACGCGCGGAATGTCCACCATAAAAGGGTGGCGCTTTGGTCGCGTCCGTCTAGCCGTACGATAGAAAAAAGGGGCAGGGGGGACCAGATTGTGCAACTCCTGGGCGCACTCTCCGAAGTGTATCCGGTAAAAGACCGACAAACACGCTACCTTGCGACGATGCTCAAGACTTTGCAGCTGCGTCTTAGTCAAGGTGTCGTTGTCAATCAGCCTCTTGGCTCGCCTCTCAATCGACTCCAGAGCCTCCAGTTGATATTTGGCAGAGCCATCCCAAAGGTGAGAGCAGTATTCCATGCAAGACCTGACTTGTGCTTTATAAAGACAAAGCAGTTGCTCAGGTGTGAAATACCGTCTCACCTTAGAGAGAACACCAAGTTTTTTGGAGGCTAATTGGGCTTTGGACTCTATGTAAGAGCCAAAGTTAAGAGAAGATGAGAGTGAAACGCCTAATAGTTCCAAGCTGTCAGTTACCGGAACAGAGACATCACGGAAAGCGGGAGACAATTGAAAGGGTCTCTTTTTGGCCGAAAACAGACAGCCCTGAGTCTTTGTGGCATTAAACTTGACCAGGTTAGCATCACCCCAGTCGGATACCGCCTGCAGACTCAAGTTGAGCCGTTCAACCATAGCCTCTCTGTATAACTCGATCTGTGGCCCGCTGGTTCCTGCATCGGATGTGTAGCTCTCCACGACTGTACTGTCATCTGCGTACCCAAAGATCCCGGGCTTAAGCAGATCGTTGATATGCAGTAGGAAGAGTGTCGCAGAGAGCACAGACCCCTGAGGAACACCGGCATTGATAGCCATTTGGTCTGACGAGCAGCCATCAACGACAACTCGTATCGACCGATTCCTCAAGAAAGAAAGTTAATCTGATAGCTCAAAGTTGGGTAAAATAGAGTTCAAAGGGGTTGGTTACAAGCTAGCAAACATACAGGTAAAACTAATATAAAAGGGTGATAAAAACAAATTTCTCTGTTATCGTGAAAAAAAGTTAGAGCCACTCGATAATCGGTAGAGCCGTAAAAATCTCCATATTTCGTCACTCATCATGTTTGGAAAAATAATAGATATACTCATAGTATTTATAAAGAAAAAATCTGAGTAAACCCCGCGGTTGGCGAGTCGGCCCATCCTTCACTCGCACTTGTCCGGGTTTTTTGTCACTAGTTTCAATAATTCGTGAAACGACTGAGACTCCAAAATAACTGCACAAGTGTGTAACATCTGATTTTTACAGAAAGAATCCCCGGAGAGTACAGATGTGTTTTTTTGCTTAGAGAGAATTCTGAGGATTCGGAGAACAATAGCCGAAGGGTCGGTTTATGAGTCACTTTCATTTTTAGGGTCGTCTACATAGCAACAGCATTCAACAAATTGTTACCTTCTAGCCAAATAGTCAATTTTATCTAGTGTATGTTCAAAAATTTCGGGGGGGGACCGGTCCCCTATGTCCCCCCCCCTGGATACGTGCCTGCTGTTCACTACCCCTAGTGAAGGCCCGTAGTCCAACCGATTGTACAGCGCATGCAGTTGGACCACTGCTTCGCACCCGCACACATTGATGTCGCCGTCCACTGCGAGCGGATCATTACGCCATCAGATGACAATTGTCAACAGCTGTCAACTTTGACACTGTTCCATCAAAAGGTTCTTCTCATCGTGCGTGGATATCCCTCACACTTCAAAGCCAAAGTTGCAAAGATATTCGACTCTGCACCAGCAAACAGATTTAGGGCCACCCATTGGGGCCACCCCACAAATAAATCCGAGCTACGCCAATAGGATAGAGCACAGAATTACTTGTGGTGCCGGCTGAAAGCAGCAGACTACAGTGTCGCCGTGACGCCCGCGACACTACTGATTTCTATATGTATAGGTATATATTTGAGCCTAATAATCTAAAAGATATCGAAAGAGAAAACTGGTTCATAAAACAACTAAAAAAACATAATAATAAATCGTTCCAATACAAATAATTAAATTTCCATACCCTTTATAGGGTCATATTATTATGTATAACTATACAAAACATGTTAACTAAGTAAATTTACGCATGTAAATTTCATATGTTGCAATAAATGATTTGACTTTGAGTAGCCTCAGGCCAAGCAGCCGTTACTTGAGGCGGAATGATGCAACTTTTCTTCCTCTTTTCGTTCAGGGCAAGGCGTACTTCTTCCTCTTTTCGTTCTGAGGATCGCGTCTCCAGTTGCGCTGCCTCGGGCGAACAGCCGCTCAGCCTTAGGCTGCCTCTACGTTCAGTAGCTAACAACGCGTAGTCCGTTGCAGTGTCTATTCATTTTTTGTGTCATCAAAACTAACAACTTTTGTTACTGACTTATATAGCAAATCTCAAAAAAATAAAATACTGTTCCGTAGAAAAATATCATTCACCCTCGACAAAATGTATGGAACTGGAACAGCTGTTCTTTTTGAGTTTTGACAAAAGCCGCAGAACAAAAGTTGCTAGTTTTGATGTACAGAATAAGCCCATAAAAGGATGCTATTTGGTTACCAATAACCCTGTATACCTCGCACATAGTCGGCTACAAAATTGTACTCTTATACATCTAAACTATGAGAGTGAAATTTTTACTGCACCCCTAGCATGGCGAAGGGACAAATTGTCTTTCCACCAATTTATCCCCTCGCAGTGGAAACAAAGTATAAATTGACACTGACAACTGAACTGACATTAAAAGTGGATAAATTGGCTTTATTCACAGATATCTGTATCTCTGTGGTTTTATCCCTTTGTCATGCTAGGGGTGCTGGATACCATTTTTTTCCATGCGTTCTCGAACGACGCGCCTTCTATGGTACATCATAAAATTAGTCATTTGTGTACTGCATACCTACTCTGTAATGGCTTTATTTACGTGTGTGGGACTGTCGGTATAAAAATCTTATTTTATTTATAAAGTAGGTAAAAAATGAATCGCTTAAAAGAGTCATTAAGGTGATTCGGTCAATGTTTGCGGTTTCGTTTCTTCTGAGCAAGTTAAATCATTGACCTAATCTGGGTGCCCAGAATAAAGCAAATTCGTGCCCCCTTGAGATTAATTTTAATCTTCTAACTTAATCTTTTGGTTAATAATTATTTAATTAATTAATGGATAATTAATGTAATTATACACATACCTACTCTGTTATTTTAACTTTTATATACTTAGCCTAGCCTAATAATAATTAATACCATCTATTTCCCACCCATTTTTGTTGTTTAGGAATTATTCAGGCTTTACTTGATTAGTAAGTATTTTAGTATAATAGGTAGGTATGTACAATTTGTAAATCAATCGATATCATCGCTTTATGCTTCGTAATATAAAACGTATGGAATAACCAAAATATTTAATCAAATAAAAATATAATCAACTATTAGAGTTACAACTATCACTAACCAAGTCATCATTACGTAGTGTAAAGTTTGAAAACAGGTGAACGGTAATACTGGAGAACATGTGAAGTATAGTCAAGTGCTACAAGATACTGTGAACTTTGCCGTCGGGTTGAAGCAGCTGGGCGTGAAGCGCGGGGATGTGGTTGCATTCTACAGTGAGAGCAGGAACGAAGTTATCCCGGGATACATAGGGGCCCTGTGCTGTGGCGCCACCATAACCGTCTTCAATATTTTGTATAACAATGGTAAGAATGACTATTCAGTCAAGTATCAGATTTTATAAGACTGGGTATCTTGGCCGTATCTTCTCTCATTACTATATGCACATAATTATGACTTCTAGTCTCGACGAATAGCCGCGGAGTTTCTCAAACCTATAGAGGGTTCCGTACCCAAAGAGTAAAAACGGAACTCTATAAACTCTATTACTATGACTCCGCTGTCCGTCTGTCTGTCTGTCTATCTCTTACCAGGCTGTAAGTCATGAACTGTGATAGCTAGGTAGTCGAAATTTACGGGTGTTTCCTCGTGGTCATACTACATAGATGATGTATTTCTGTTACCGCTATAACTATAAATACTAAAAACAGAATAAAATAAATATTTAAAGGGCACCCATATAACAAACGTGATTTTTTGCCGTTTTTTGCTCGATATTAATAACAGCAACAGGTAGACGCTTGAAATATGCACAGAAAAATTATTGGTATATAGTCACATTAAAATAAATAATTCAAATAAAATAAATTACGGGGGCTGGCTCTCATACGGTACGGAACCCTTCGTGCGCGAGTCCGACTCGCACTTGACCGATTATTGTTAATCCTTTATAAGTAACGGTTACCTGTTATATTGCTTTTTTGACGATAAGGCCCCACTTGTTACACTAGCTGTAAGTTCCATTTGTTTTCCTAGTTTATCTAACTTCTGGTGTGTACGATAAGGAATTAATTAATCAATGACACACTATGGTATCGGTAAATGTATTTGAGGTATTAGGCAAATATCTACTCCGCGGCATCTTAGTAGTTTCCGAGACTAAAGTCGTACATATGTATGTATCGTCCCGAATGTCACGATAATGGTATCTAACAGTATTGTGACTCGGCCCTGTCCTTGAAATATATATCAACAGCGTCACGTGGCCACGCAGAACGTATCACGCGCTAGGGCTGCCCGCTTCCATATATTTTTAATTTGATCTACTTACTCTTTACCTACTTGAGTTTCTTTCTAGTTTTTATCAATTATTATGTAAAATTATTATATTTATTCCAAAAACATAAATTCGTTCTGAATGCAAGAAGAAGCGTTCAATTAAAATATATATTGTGTTTTTTGGTGTTTTTAGAGTTTCGTAGTAAAACGAGGAACCCTAAAAACGTAAATCGCACGCTTAGGTACTACCTAGTTACAAATCCACACGTTCAATCATCACTCCGGCGCGCCGCGACTAACTAGCATACTGAGAGTATATCGAACTTAGAGGCGCGTGGGTATCATTCGAGTTCCGACCGTTTGTATGTAGACGGAATACTGTAGATACCATTACCGTGGTATCGTAATGAGTAAGGTATAAAACAGCTAACTGGTAAACTAAAACTGCGAGATGTGGTCGTATTCTACAGCGAAAGGAAAAATTAAATTCCGTGCTAAAATGGAGCTACTCGTACCATAACAGCCTCCAACACTTTGTTTAATGTTAAGATATGCTATACCTGCGAACAAAATAAGGTTTTGCCTCGGTTTTATAGCCGAACTCTCAGAAGCACGACCTCTAACTCAAAAATAAAAGAAAAAATTCACACATTCCACTCTAACCAAATATTTTCCTTGTTTTGGTGCAAAAGTTGTTTGTATTTATGACGCAATCCTATAATCATTACGACAGGTAATAAACAACATTTCTTTCAAAAGTTTTCAATATTGTTCACGGAGACCAACAATAGATAGGTATTTAACATTCGTTTGTTTCAGATGAATTAAAGCACACGTTAAACATCTCAAAACCGAGCACCGTCATTTGCTCTCAAACTATACTAGAAGCACATATTGGGCTCCTAAAAGCAACGGAGAGTATAAAACAAATAGTACAAATAAACGGCGACCCTACGCCTGGGGTGCTAAGGCTTAGCGAAGTAATGGGGGATGCTGACCCCAGGACATACGAGCCTGAAGCCGTCTCTGGTGCAACTGATACGGCGCTGATCGCCTATTCTTCTGGCACCACAGGACTGCCTAAAGGAGCTATGATTACGCATTTGAACTTGCTTTACTCTTGGGCTACTTTTGAGTAAGACATTTTTTGATTGCATATTGGTAGAAAAGTAAGAGAACAAGGCTACATATCAAATACAGACTTACAGAGAGTCGGTAGTTATTATATAATCACCGAAGTCACTGGCAATATTCGGATGGGTGACTGTGGATAGCGTTTCCATATGACACGTCTCAATTGTGTAACCCGTGTAAGGCTAGTTACACATTATGCCGCAGCGGCAGCGGCACCGTCGCCGCCGCGGCGCCGCGCCGCTGCGATAGTCTGCCTTAGATTTATATGGAGCTTTACATACGTCGCCGCCGCGGCGTCGCGCTTTACGTACGACGCCGCGGCGGCGACGTACGAGTATGTAAAGCTCCATATAAATCTAAGGCAGACTATCGCAGCGGCGCGGCGCCGCGGCGGCGACGGTGCCGCTGCCGCTGCGGCATAATGTGTAACTAGCCTTACACGGGTTACACAATTGAGACGTGTCATATGTGTAACTAGCCTAACCGTTCAGCTATGTCAGAGTGGGGCAACCTCAAAAACTCTGACATCAGGGCTAGCCACCCGTTTTATACGAGAGAGTCGATACTTTATTAAACAACTTTTCGAGAGAAATAAATTCAGAGGGTTGTTGCTGTTGAATTTTAAAACAGGGTTCAAACATAAAACTGTGTATAAATGTAACACAAATTCGCAACGCAGATGAAACTATCAAAAAACGTATAAAATTTACTAAAACTGATATTTTTTTTAAAACTGAGCCCGATTGATCCCGTTGTAAAAGTTGTTCATCATTATGAAGAATAATCGAATCATAATGAAGAAGAATCGAATAATAGAATAATCAGGAAGTTGTTCATAATGATGAACACTACAACTCTGTATCCTTATCTTTACTAATATTATAAATCCGAGTGTTGGTTTGTTACTCTTTAGAGTACTGCTCTAGGTAACAAATAGTAGATTGTATCATATGGGAGCAAAATAATATTTTTACGGCGAGGGCGCTTTTTTAAATCCAGAGCGAAGTGAGGGATTCTAGAGTAGAATCCCGAGCGTAGCGAGGGATTCAAAGTACGTCGCCCGAGCCAAAAATATATTTTTCATCACATCTATTCGAAAAGGACTACTTGGTTCGCCTTTAAGTGTGCCCAAAGGTGGTGTTTTCTATAAGGACTTTATAAGTGCGCCGGAATTATCTTTGCCGCGCACTTTTTGTATTTGGAACAAATAAGTGCGCCGGAATGGTCTTTGCCGCGCACTTTTTGAATTTGGAAGTATTTATAATGTTAGTGTTCAGCGCAAAGAAAATGAATGAAAAGAATTTAAATATAAGTTTTCATTTCTTTTATTATTAGATACCATTTAATTTCTAATTTCTAATTTTAAAAAGTTACTTTTTATCCCGGAAAAATAAAATGTTCCTATGGGATATCACAAAAATCAAAATATCACGCGGGCGAAGCCGCGGGCAAAAGCCAGTAGGTAAATCATAAAGCAGATAATACCAAAACAAGTAAATTAAACAAATTATACCTATAGATTTAATATATGTTTAACATTTTAGCTCCGGTTTTTTTCAAGAGGTCTGCCATCGGATTTTGTCGGCATTGCCGTGGTACCATTGTTTTGGAATAATCACTGTTACGCATTACTTGACGAGTCACAAACAGCTCATCTACCTGACTGGATTCAAACCAGAATTATATTTAAGTATAATACAAGAGTATAAGGTAAGGCAGCAATCAATTGCAAAATTATATCTTTTATACAAGAAAAACTTATAAAACAGCAACCACCTCTAAGATTATAAACGATCACTAGAGATGTAGTAGAGCATCTAGATTAGTAGATACCTTATCTACTAAGATACCTACTCTTACCTTAAGTATATACTCTGTATACGTGTATTTAGATTGTAATTGTCAGAAAACAATAACGAAGGAAGGGCATTCCAGTCCCTGGCGATCTGCGTTTGAAGGAGGGAACGAATCGAATTTAGTAAGAGCAGGTGGTATGTCTACTATGTAGGGATGGTATTTAAGCGATTTCCGGCTTCCTGCTGTGAAAGGCAGATGATGGGATTAGGTCGTAGGGTTCGAACGCACACTCGCCGAAATAGAGCGTGTAGAAAAATGCCTAAAACACGCTACTTTACACCTGTGTTAGTTAGTTTAATTTAGATGTGACAAGCATATTAAGCCCGATTACAGAGGCGCCATCGTAATTATATTAGTTAAATAGCATAGTTCTGTTTCTTTTTCACTTTAAAATGCTTTACCTTTCACAGGTGCCATCGCAGTAATTCTGTTGTTAATTTTGTTCTAATTTATTGCTATGTAATTTTTTATTTATATCAAACTGTATGTATTAGTGTATCTTATATTATTATTATGTTATTTATGCATTAGGATGTAGGTACTAAATGTATTCGAATTTTAGCTCGTTATGTAAGTATTTATTAATTGTAATAAGTTTTTTTTTTGTCAACTCTCTTTTGCTACTCACTCCGCATTTTCTATTTTTTTTGTTTTATTAATTCCTCTCCAGAAGAAAGGGTTGCCTGGAAGAGATTGCTATAAGCAATAAGGCCGCCCTTTGTTGCACTATTTTATGTTGTTGTTTTTTTTCCTCTCTTTGTATTTTTGTTTTCTGAATTGTATTTTAGTGTTAACAATAAAGTGTTTATCTATCTATATATCACTTTAGGCATTCGATAGAGAGAACGCTTTTTACGTTTCTATTAAATTTACGCTGGCGCCTCTGTAATCGGGCTTATTGTCTCCGAATAGCTGCACGGCACGCTGCGCCGTTCAATCGAATCCAAAGCTTCAAAAAGGCAGCTGTGTACTTCACACACGATCGGACTTGAGTTAAGTAAAAAAAGTACATACGCGTTTACACATGAAAAGATGTTTCTAAATAGAATTCTACGATAAGACTGTTCTTTTGAAGTTTAAGTATCTCACGATTTTCCTAAAAAGGGCATTTTTATATTCATCATTATTCATAGTAAGATTGCAACTCTGAACTTAAAGTAAACAGAGATATAAATTATAGTATTTATCATCTATTCCACTTTATTGCACAGGTCAACGGGCTGTTAGTAGCGCCACCAATTGTAGTGACCCTGGCCAAGTCGGCTCTGGTGGAAAAGTATGATGTTTCTTCTGTGAAATGCTTCTGGTGCGGCGCCGCGCCCCTCAGTCCACTGGTGGTCGACGAAGTGGCGAAAGTGTAAATAACTTTTATTTAGTAAACGATGTTAGTAGTAGTAGTCTCTCTGTTAGATCTGAACTGCCTCTGTGGCCCAATGGTTAAATGACTCTGACCACTCTAACCAAACCAGTGACTCTCGTTCAGTCTTCAGCTTAACTTTTTCAACTTTAACCTTGACTTTCGGTCCGCATACTAATTTCACGTGCTATTCTAATTTTTCTACCGTAGTATCTAACGTTAATCGCCAGACATGAAGATGCTTCCTTTGTTCTAGGGCTTTGATTTCCGTAAAATTAGTGTTTTGACCTCTCTGCACGTTCTTTGTTGACAGCTGTGACGGCTTCCTAACATTATCATCACTAATTTTACTGCTTACGATCGGCGCTTTCTCCCCCTTCTTAGGTAGTTTCTTTTTTTTTTTTTTTTTTACTAGGGGGAAATCTTCCAAAGATGCCCGACCGCTTTGGGGTGCAGTCGGGTTATGTGGGATTGTACCCACTAAAACCCCCTCGGTGGCCAGCCTATGTGCCTTCTTGGGAGCCCCGGGCTCTCCAAAAGGAACGCACCGGTGCTCCCGGCACTTCGTGTGTCTACTCGCCTGGTAGTAGACCAGAATTTTGAATTTGTTAAATATGTTGGTCTTGCGTATCTAATCTTTTTCTAAGTTCCCGGCGAAATTCTTGGAATTCTGATAACAAACCGCCGTCATCCTCCAGCACGGAGACTTCCATTTGACTGCAATTGCTACCCCGTTGGTTATTGACATAATTACCATTGTTTACGCGCGCGCAATCTTCATCGCGCAAAAGATCTTTGCTCTGTGTCTGGGTGTTTAGTAATATTAACTATCTATATAAGTATGTATTTAAAAAGTATGTATATGTAGTATATCAGTTTCTGGCAGCCATATCACAAGCTTTGCTAGTTTGAGGTCAGAGACCATAAGTAAGATGTCCCCGAATATTTATTGTATGAAGAGATCCGCAGACGAACCAAAGTTACCAACAAAACCCAGCGGCCAGAGGCCTTAGTACGAGTTTGCATAGAAAACGAAGACTGTCGAAGACTTTTATCATTTTTGTATGGCCCCATACATTCTTGTTAGTTCTACTTCGTTCCCGCCAGGGGCGCTGTAAAAAAAGTATGGAGCCACATGGAAAGTACTGTGGTTTTTGACGTCTAAAGACATACTAATTTTATTTAAGAACTGCGTGTAAATATTACACATAGATGTCAAAATTAATAATTGAGTAACCCCTCTGATAGCTAAATCAAATGTTACGTCTTGCAGATTCCCAAACATGCAGAAATTTATGCAGGGATACGGAATGACTGAAGCTACGCTGGCAGTTCTCAAAGAAACTGATGAAGTCGGCGCGGAGAGAGGACTTTTACCAATCCCAGGATGCAAATTAAAGGTAGGTGGATTCAAGCCGGGGTGAGATACGTGCATTCCATCTTCTATTAAAAAAAAAACTCGTGTTATCGAATCTCTTCTAAATATAAACCGAACAAGAATATGTTTTTTTTGTATATCTATGATTCTGAGAATAGATCATAGGCTATTTGTTAATACTCTTACCCTTAGGTGATAAGCCTGGCTTTCTTCAGATTCAATGTGGCTAAACAACGTTTGTCAGGTCAACTAATATTTTTTTTATGTTTCCACACTTGGTACATTTCAAGGTATCTATATAGATTCTTTAACCCAGGTTAAGTTCCCGAGATCACACGGAATCAGGGCTTAGGAAAAGAATTTTAACTGTTTTTAAATCTTTTAAGGTAGTGGACATAGTAACGGGAGAAAAGTTAGGTCCTAACCAACAGGGTGAAATATGCTGCAAACTTCCATCACTAATGAAAGGTTACGTAGACAACGAAGCTGCGACGAAAGCCAGCTTTGATGAGGAAGGCTATTTGAAGTCTGGTGACGTCGGCCTCTACGACGAAAGAGGATACTTTTATATAGTAGACCGCCTTAAGGAGATCATTAAATATAAAGGGCACCAGGTTAGTACCACTTGATTATATCTACATCTTACTTATACCTATGTAGAGTCTCGTGGACATACAATATTACGTGTAACATACCTACTCGTAATTGATAATTGATGCCTGAAGTAACAGATTAAAAAAAAACAAGAGAATAAATAGTAGGTCTAATTTTAAGGTTTTTAAGCTCCTTGATGGACTCTCAGACGGCAAAATGTTTAAAAATCTGAGATCCATAAATCAACGTGTCAGACAAGTTGTAAATACCATCTTTACCCATCAAAAACTGGACGTGCCGGCAGAGCTGTCGACAAGGGAGGAGGGGCAAAGGGATAATAGCCCGCCCCAAAATTGCCAATACCCTATGTATTCGTCCTAGGCTGCGCCTATATTTCTGCCCTACCTATATTCTCAGATGCGTTACGCTTACGACTCTACATGCCGTGTAACCTAGTCAGACTATGAATTCTTTAACGAATAATTATTAATGTGATTGAAGGTATCGCCGGCAGCAGTAGAGAGCGTGATCCTGCAGCACAGCGCTGTAGCAGATTGCGCAGTCGTGGGCGCGCCCGACGAGGTTGCCGGAGAATTACCCGCGGCCTTCGTCGTACTCAAGCCGGGTGCCAACGTCACCGAGCAAGATCTGTTGGAATTCACAAACTCTAAGGTACCTGTCATCTACCATCTATCTACCTATGATTTAGTGTAGCATCTGACGGAGTGCTGACCGCGTAATGGAAAAGGCGACACCGGAAGACCAATCTAGAAGGCACATCGAGAGCATCTATGAAACTGGTGTAAGACAAAGAAAATTGACAGAAGAGGAGAAAAGTTTGTACCCTTCAATGGGCCGAACTAAGCTGACAGTGATAATGCAGGTAAGTTCCTAGTCTAGATAGCGTTATCCTGCACCACAGCTTCATAGGTCATAGGATCGCTGGAGAATTCCCCAAGGCATTCGTCGTATTCAAGCGGGGTGATAACGTCACCGAGCATGAACAGTTGGAATTCAATACCCTCAAATCTATGATGTAGATGGAGTAGGTATCTGGCGAAGTGGTAGCCGCGTGATGGGTGGATGGATGAACGCAACCGAAATAAAATTTAAATGATGATGCAGGACAATGACGTCAATGCAGAACCTATCGGCCTCACATTGAATAAGAATCGTTTGTTGCATATTGTAATAATATCTTATATTAAATTAATCATTGAGTATTGTTACGAGATAGGTTCTTGGATGATCGGTTAAAATGCCGATTAGTCACTTCATGCACTTTAATACACACAATCACTCCACAAATCACACGTTGATTCGCACAAAACACTTCACACTGGTACTGATAATCACACTGCACGAGTACACGAGATGCTTCCGCTCCGAAGTAAATCGCGGAAAAACTGAGTCCAACGAAAGCCATCACTATATTTATATCTGAAAAAAAGTTGCCTCGAAATATCTAGAGTAATCGATGCCATTGTGATTGACAAAGTAGACAAGTGAAAGTTTTAGAAAACCCTATTGCTCTTCAATACAAAAAAAAACTACCATAAACTAAAAAGCACTAATTATGACATAAGACTCGAGCGCGCGTAGGTAAACAAGCTGCAGCATAATTCATAGTTACTATCCGCGCCTACAAACCGCAGCTTGCGTCGTAGTTAGTACCAGCCAATAGCGTGACAATGTGTGTTGCAAAAGTTTATTTTATTCACAGATGTCGCCGCTTGCTCGCATCCGGGGAGGAATCAAGTTCATAGAAGTGATACCGAAAAACTCTTCCGGGAAGATATTACGCAGAGTGCTGAAGCAAAAATATTTTGCTTAGTAGTAAATGTCTGATAGTAGGTACAGTACTGCAACTGTAATTATAAATTTATACCACACCTACTCGGAAAGTGTTTCTTATTACTCGTTCATAAACGGGATACAAAGTTCGTAATTTCTCACTTAAAAATGTGCGTCGGGAAAAGTTATATGGAATTTTATTACTGCCCTCCAAAGCAGGGCAGGAATGTTGTATGAAAATCCATTACTGCCCGTCTAGCTTTCTTTTGTTTTTTAGCAGCGAACATAAAAAAAATACAAACGTAAAACCCTTTAAAAAAGGTTTTGTATGAAATAATCAGAAAAAGAGGCTGGAATCATACATTAGAAATAACCCTGTATAATTAATTCACATAATAAAGGTTGCAATTAAGATGGAAACGTTTATTATTTGTAATAGGTGCAAATTTTAATTACATACTATTCAAGTAACTTGCTGATAGAGATAAAATCTCGAATAGATTATTAAAGATCATTACAATGAATTGATTATTATAAATGGAATCATAATATGTAATTTTCTTTTACGTTACGATGACTTCGAAAATATGTGCAACATAAATACTATAACTACATACAATCTGAAAGTTTTGAATTCAGATAATTCGCTTTTAGTTTACAATCTTCTTAATATTTTGGATTCCATGTCGTCACTTATCTGTTCTTTTGGTGGGGCGTTATAATGATTAAAATTTTGAAGTCGAATTTCGCACTTCATGGCACTAATAATTTAATTTAAAATCATGCGACACCCCTGGTGGGGCAGATTCCACTGGTCTAAAAAGTAAGTGGAATTAGCCCCACAAAGATGGGATGAGTGGGGCAGATTCCACTCCAAAAAATGAAAGAGTGGAATTTGCCCCACCAGTGGGGCGCTTTGGTGGGGCAGAGTGGAAGCACTCATCCTCGTAGGTGTAGTATAAAGCACTATGTATCACTCGGGAGAAAGTTCTATTTCTGTTCTCGAGTTTCCTTTAATCGTTTTCTCCCCTCGGTGTACAATGTACTATTAGAGACATGCCACACGAGCGTTGACGCCGCGTAATTGCACCGCGGCGTCACCGCCGCTGCACCGCCGCGGTGCAGCGGCGGTGCTGAGCGTCGTCGCGGCGTCACCGCGGCGACCAGTGTTGCCGGTAGCGATTTAGACATTAAATCTAGAGTATTCGAGTATTCTATGAATTTTTAGCGGGAAAAAAGGTTTGACGACAACCGTTCAATCTTAAACTGAAGATGAGAAAATACCCTCGTACACGTTAGAAATCAGATCGTGTAATTTGTCACGACGAATGTCACAGTAACAGCTTTCCAAGTGACAGCTGTCAAACTTAAAAGTGATTTATCTCGGTAATTATCGATTATAGACTACGGCTGTATTCACAAAAGTGATATAATTTGACGAGATCTACATTCTGGATGACAGGTGTCAAACTTAAAAGTGATTTATCTCGGTCATTATCGATTCTAAACTACTACTCTCTTCACAAAAGTAATAGAGCTCGACGAGATCTATATTTCGGATGACAGCTGTCAAACTTAAAAGTGATTTATCTCGGTTATTATCAATTCTAGACTACTGCTTTCTTCACAAAAGTAATAGAGTTCGACGAGATCTATATTTCGGATGACAGCTGTCAAACTTAAAAGTGATTTATCTCGGTCATTATCGATTCTAGACTACTACTCTCTTCACAAAAGTAATAGAGCTCGACGAGATCTACATTCTGGATGACAGGTGTCAAACTTAAAAGTGATTTATCTCGGTCATTATCGATTCTAGACTACTACTCTCTTCACAAAAGTAATAGAGCTCGACGAGATCTATATTTCGGATGACAGCTGTCAAACTTAAAAGTGATTTATCTCGGTCATTATCAATTCTAGACTATTGCTCTCTTCACAAAAGTAATAGAGCTCGACGAGATCTATATTTCGGATGACAGCTGTCAAACTTAAAAGTGATTTATCTCGGTTATTATCAATTCTAGACTACTGCTCTCTTTACAAAAGTAATAGAGTTCGACGAGATCTATATTTTGGATGACAGCTGTCAAACTTAAAAGTGATTTATCTCGGTAATTATTGATTATAGACTACGGCTGTATTCACAAAAGTGATAGAATTTGACGAGATCTACATTCTGGATGACAGGTGTCAAACTTAAAAGTGTATTATCTCGGTTATTATTGATTCTAGACCATTGATGACTTCACGAAAGTGATAGAGCTTAACGAGATCTACATTTCAGATGACAGCTGTCAAACGTAAAAGTGATTTATCTCGGTTATTATCAATTCTAGACTACTGCTCTCTTCACAAAAGTAATAGAGCTCGACGAGATCTATATTTCGGATGACAGCTGTCAAACTTAAAAGTGATTTATCTCGGTAATTATTGATTCTAGACTACTGCTCTCTTCACAAAAAAAATAAAGCTCGACGAGATCTACATTTCGGATCACTTTGAAGTTTGACAGCTGTCATCCGAAATGTAGATTTCGTTGACCTCTATCACTTTTGTGAAGACAGCAGTAGTCTAGAATTGATAATGACCGAGATAAATCACTTTGAAGTTTGACAGCTGTCATCCGAAATATAGATCTCGTCGAGCTCTATTACTTTTGTGAAGAAAGCAGTTGTCTAGAATCGATAATGACCGAGATAAATCACTATTAAGTTTGACAGCTGTCATTCGAAATATAGATCTCGTCGAGCTCTATTACTTTTGTGAAGAGAGCAGTAGTCTAGAATTGATAATAACCGAGATAAATCACTTTGAAGTTTGACAGCTGTCATCCGAAATGTAGATTTCGTTGACCTCTATCACTTTTGTGAAGACAGCAGTAGTCTAGAATCAATAATTACCTAGATAAATCACTTTTGAGTTTGACAGCTGTCATCCGAAATGTAGATCTCGTCGAGCTCTATTACTTTTATGAAGAGAGCAATAGTCTAGAATCGATAATGACCGAGATAAATCACTTTTAAGTTTGACAGCTGTCATCCGAAATATAGATCTCGTCGAGCTCTATTACTTTTGTGAAGAGAGCAGTAGTCTAGAATCGATAGTAACCGAGATAAATCACTTTTAAGTTTGACAGCTGTTATCCGAAATGTAGATCTTGTCGAGTTCTATTACTTTTATGAAAACAACAGTAGTCTAGAATTGATAATGACCGAGATAAATCACTTTGAAGTTTGACAGCTGTCACTTGGAAAGCTGTTACTGTGACATTCGTCGTGACAAATTACACGATCTGATTTCTAACGTGTACGAGGGATTCTTCTCATCTTCAGTTTAAGATTGAATGGTTGTCGTCAAAACCTTTTTTCCCGCTAAAAATTCATAGAATACTCGAATACTCTAGATTTAATGTCTAAATCGCTACCGGCAACACTGGTCGCCGCGGTGACGCCGCGACGACGCTCAGCACCGCCGCTGCACCGCGGCGGTGCAGCGGCGGTGACGCCGCGGTGCAATTACGCGGCGTCAACGCCCGTGTGGCATGTCTGTTAATCTTCTTGTTTTTGAGGTAAATTAAAAAAAATAATTACATTTTACATTAAAGATTTATTTATTTATTATTTTTTGATTTATAATTTTAAAAAATCAAATAAGCAGGTAAGTACAAAAATGATTTTTTTTTCGCAAATATTTTTTGTATTTTATCCAATTTTAAAAATAATAAGTAGGTACAAAAATAATAATTAAAAGTGCAGCTTGGATTAAGAATAAGAGTAAAAGAAGACCCAGAAGAATCATTGTTGTAAGTCTTCAGTTTTTCACACAGGTCACTTTTTTGTGTGAAAAGAAGAAGATACAATACCCACGAATATGCTTCTTGTTTATATGTATTTTGTGTGGGTTCAAACCCGGCTCCATAGCGATAATTTTTTTAGAATTTATATATCGTTTTAGATTAACACACTACTGTTCCTCCTACTGACTATTCGTCGAAGGAAAAAAGAATGAGGTAACGTGTAGGTAAATCGTAATGTCCGTATGAGAAATTCGATGACGTATGTGGATCTACAAACATGCAGTGGGCCAGCGTGGTCAATATGGTCCAATAGTCTTTCGTCACCTATGTTCATTTGTAGACTTAGGAGTTAGACGGTACATTACTTTGACAGATGAGCTAATTAAGGTTAATAATATCAACCAAGTGATTCATTAGGTAGGAGTTTTTTTATCAAGGCCTTCAGCAAGCTTAATAACTCCGCCACAAGGGCTAGCTACTCTGTATATATGAACTTACTCGCACTAGGTACTGTACCGACGTAATGATCATAATTGTTTTCCTTCATAATACGTAATTAGATAAATTGCTGGCCGATCCCCCGACGCCAACGACGACGCCGCGGTCGTCCAATAAAGGCATGATTGATTGTTGAGAGACCTCTCCACACATTGTAGGTCACAGATACCTACACAGAGATGCACAATTATTCTCTTGCTACGTATTACCATAACTTGCAAATTAAGTATGTTCAAAAATACTAAAAAAATACCGGCAAGAACTATGTAGGTAGGTACAGTAGGTAATATAATAGTTGTGAATTTTTCATAACAATCGACAAAATATTTGGAACAAAGGACATGTCCACAAAACGTATGGAGGCTGGTATAATAATAAGCAAAAAATCTAACCACAACACTCGTTACATCAGTTAAAAACAAAAAAGAGCCCACGGATTTTTTAAAAATTAATTTTGAATTTATAAGGATAAATAAATATATTTGGCTCAATAAGTAGTATATCTCTATCAACCCTGATTAAATAACTTCCAAATTGTTAAATAAACATTTTTACCAATCAGACACACTTTTAAAGTGTCTGTTTGTCACATTGTACACATATTCTGGCCTTTTTGTATAAAATCCTATTCTATCCTTCCACTCCGCTATATCTGAAAGAGCGTTTTATTTTCCTTCAATCCCACTCTAGCCCTTTACGATCCTCTCGTGCTCTCAAACTTAAATTTCCTACTTCCGGTCACTCGAATCTATCCTATCATCATTCCTTTACTGTTCAATCCCTTATGCTGTGGAACGCACTGCCTGTCACGATAAGACAGGCTCAATCAGTTGACATTTTTAAATCTCTTGTTTTTAAACACTATCTGTCTACTTGTTAATTTGGTACATATATGTATATATTTTATTATGGTTTATGGCACTACCAATTTAATTTAAAATTGCGCAACACCCCTGGTGGTGCAGATTCCACTGGTCTAAAAAATGAGTAGAATCTGCCCCACCAAGATGAGACGAGTGGGGCAGATTCCACTCCGAAAATGAAGGAGTGGAATCTGACCCACTAGTGGGGCGCTTTGGCGGGGCGGAGTGGAAGTACTCGGTTAAAGTGTGAGCAATGTGTTCTTGAAAACGTTCCGCACTGAACGCACGTAGACACTGCATCTGCGTGTTATTTTTTCCGAGGAATGGCAGAGCGGGCAATGATATAGTGGTCGCGTAGCCGGCAGTCGGCAGGACAGCGGGTAACGATCCAATTATGTCTAATGGATGGAGTCCCAGCGGTCCCCGGGTCTGCGTGCCCGTGGGCGGTAGTTAGCCGAACTCGCCAATTTGGACAATCTATCAACGTATGTTTGTGGCCACTTGAAGCTAAGTTATTACAAGTTAGCCGATATACCCACGTAGTAACAACAAAAGTTTAGTTGTGCATATTTGTTTTACTGAGGTGAAAGTTTTTATCCCGTGCCTTACCGGCTTTTTAATAGCCCACTGCTAAAAATTAGTCTGCCCAAAAACGACGATTGGGCTGAATCCACAACACTGAGCCAATGCGAGTTGATGGATCCACAAAATCCACATACGCCATTAATGTCCTTCTACGAACGCAGGTTACGCAGGTTTCTAAGCAAGATGCACTAAAATTCGTACTTAAGTTCCAAAGGACGGGCTGACTGAATTTTGCAGGGACCGGGATTTGAATCTTCGACCACTAGTACTATTAGACCATCACGCCCTGTTTAACATTTTGATCCAGTGGGGAAAGTAAAGTCTCTAACCAAGATCCCGAGAAAAGTTTCAAACAGCCTACAGAATTAATTCCGTGCTACGACGTAGACACAGTTAAACTTTTAGGACCTTGATGAATATGAACGGAATAAACTGTGTTATTAACAGTGAACAAATTAAATTCGTTTCTGTGTATAACAATTAAGATTTTGATATATTATATCATTACATTCGCAAACTTAAACATCTCTATAGTCCGTCCCATAACCGCTGAGAACGACCGCGGCGACTTTTGACGAATATTGACTGCCTCGGTGGCTCAGTGGTTAGTAAACCTGACTTCTGGATCAAAGAGGCGTGGGTTCGATCCCCACCCAGGGCAAGCATTTTTGTGATGAACATGTTTGCTCTGTACTGGGTGTTATTTAGTTACTATCTATATAAGTATGTATTTAAAAATATGTATATGTAGTATATCAGTCTCTGGTAGCTATATCACAAGCTTTGCTTAGTTTGGGGTCAGAGACCCTGTGTGAGATGTCCCCCAATATTTATTTATTATTTATTTATTATATAATTACCTAATAGGTTTGCTTTAAAAATATCAATAAAAATATTCAATTATCTAATTAAATATAATTTAATTGTAATAAATTTTCATGTGGTCAAATCTCAGCGGTTTCGGAACTGACTATAGCAGAACTGAAGGTCGTGACGTCACGTGAAATAATAAACCGTACCTAGCCTCCCGATTGATGTTCGCTATACATTAAAATGCCGGAGTTGAATCTATACGTAAGCAAGGAGGAATGTAGTAAAAACATGAAAACATTCGCATGGAATATCCGCGATGTGAATGACTATGACCGTCGTACGTGGAGCATCTTGTATCAGTTTAATAGGTGTTCGTCGACGGCGGCGGTCCAGTGGTAGCATTCGTAAATCTGTGACGTAGGGAGTTGATCGGTTTAGCGCGGGACGTCACCGGCCGCGGCCGGCTCCCGCACTCGCTCCATCCGCGGCGGGTAGTACGCGCGCCAACGCGGTGTTCAAGTGCGTGCGTTACATCAGCGGGAACATGTAGAGTGCAGTATGTCGGTGTGCGGCCAGAGCGGACAGACGGAGGACGACAGCGGCTCGGAGGAGGTGACGGCGTCGGCGGCCGCCGTGCGCGACATCTACAAGCAGAAGCCGGCGTCCAAGGTGGTGCGCGTGCTGACCGTGCTGGCGTACCTGCTGTCGGTCTCCCTGGCGGCCATTCTCCTGTCCGTGTACTACGTGTGCGTGTGGCGCTCGCCCGAGCTGCCGCGGCTCAACGGCACCGAGGGCGAGCTGAGCGCGCGCCGCGACCCGCTCGGATTAGCTCACGAATACATGCTGCCCAATCGGACTAACTTCACTGGTAAGATGAGACTGACACTCTTCATTGAATCTCTATCAAAAGTCTCCGCGATTCTCGCAGCTCTACGATGCAATGGAGCTAAGCTCCATTGCATCGTAGAGTTCGTAGAACCAAACCGTCGCTACGATTCAAAAATCGCTGCAACGGTTAACTGCCAACTCGTGATAGCTGTGGCTCCCTCTCACGCAGATTACGCTTTTTGAATTAAAACTGGTCGAGGATTGATGACTTTAATGTACTGAAACTCTCTATAGACTGTTTTTTTAAATTATTTATTTAGGTAATTGATTTTAATATTCATCTTTTAAGTAATTTCTGACACGGATGACTTATCGATGAATTCAAGATAATTTAAGATCAAATCGTAGAAAATGGGAGAAAGAGATATAATATTTCATTTACATATCAATACAATAGGTTTACTTATTCACTACCAAGAAAAATAACCAATTATTACAATTCAATATATAAGGATGTCAATTAAAATAAAATAAAAATCTCTGTGATTAAAAATAATATTTTAGATTATTGTCAACAAAAATGTCAAAATTCAAATAAAAATGTCAATAAAATAAATTAAAAATAACAACTAGTGTAATCTAAAAATATCACTAAAATATTAAATAATAATAGGCAAAACTGTTTCCTTACATACTTACCTTAAACATTAAATCAGGTACTTCATGATAGCTGTGTTCAGAAGCTGAACTCTGACACCAGGGCTAGCCGGCCTATAATAACTTGCATACTTTAGAAGCTTATCTCGATAACTCTAAAAATAGCATATTTTGCAATTAGCCAGTACCATTTAATAGCAATTCATTATAAAATAAAAGTTGTGAAGTTAATGCACCGCATAAGCGAAATCTTTATTTTTAGGCAGCCAAGAATAAGACGGAAATCTCAGTCATCATATTTTAGTGACTCAATTAGTGAATCAGAATCCACCCAATTTTTCAAACAAACTAGTATTTTACAACAGATTTTTTAATACTTAGTTATCATTAACGTAGGTACTAAGTGAAAGCCGTGCGGTGGTCTAGAGGTAGTGACACCCGCCTTACAATCGTGAGGTCGTGGGTTCAAATCCACGGTCCCGTTCCAATGAGTTCTTTGGAATTTATGTACGGAATTTCACACCACTGGCTTTTCGGTGAAGGAAAACATCGTGAGGCAACCTGCATACGTCCGTAGAAGAAATTCGATGGCGTATGTGAATCCACCAACCCGCACTGGGCCAGCGTGGTGGATATGGCCCAAACACCCTTCGTGGGTAGGCCTACGTCCTGCAGTGGACTATTAAAAAGGCTGGTACAGGTACTAAGTAATGATTAGTAAGATAAGTAATGATACCGTAAGCGCATGCATTACGTTTGTAGCATAATAATATTATGAAAATATAAATGGAGACATTTCACCGTGATTTTGTACTCTGCTTCGAAATAAGCCTAAAAATATGGTAAGCAAAAGCCCTGCGCAAAAATTGGCACTTAAGGTCGATTAAGTTTTTTAGCATTTACTGATAAACTATACAGTTTGTAAGTTCACAAAAACTCACTCATCACGGCCATGAATAGGTAGTTTAAACGAGGTATATACACCGAGAAACCAAAATAATAACCTGTTTAGGTATAAGAGTCCACTAACTAAAAACTAAGGTGAAAATCAGTTAATGCACTTTCGTGCATAATTTGACTGATTTGGCTTTCAAGTGTGTGACTAGTAAATGCTACCTATTTATTATGATCGCTAAATGATTTTTCGTAAACTTAAAATGAGTAGTTTATCTGTAAATGTCAAAAAACCCAAAAATATTTGAATTTCGCGCTCCGATCGAGACGTTCAGCCTTAATGCTTCTTTACTTAGTGTATATAGGTAAAGCGAAAAAAATATAAAATACCTAAAAGTTTTTATAAGCTCTATGACATCACAAAATATAATATTACTTAATATTTTTTCCAAACTGTACTGTACTGCACCAGCTTTAGTTTTTAGCTTTAATAGTCTACCGTGAAACATAGGCCTACCCACGATGAGCCGTCTGCGCAATCGGTGATTGGTCCATATTATACAAATACGCTTTATCTGGGTCTGTCTTCCCGCTAAAGTACAACGTGGGTGTCTTCAAATCCCGAGTAAATAGGTATCTTCTAGGTAAGCGTGCTACATCCTAGACCCCATATCTGCTCGACATCAGGCAGTATGTAGTCAAACGCAAACCTACAAGGAATAAAAAAAATACAGCAAATAAATACTCAGATGCCGTACCATGCGTGGCCCAAGCACGGCCCAAGCTACACAAAAAAAAACATTTTTGCAATATTTTTTTTTTATTCGTATTGACGATAGTCATGGTCTAAGCAGTTAGCAGTAAGCAAAAGAAATAGGCAAGTACAGCTTATTAAGTAGGTAACTCAAATATCAAAAAAAAGCAAATAAAATTTACAAAATTCACCTCGTCCGGAAAAAATCAAGTAGCTTGTGATTAAAGACATACGTACCTATAATTATCTGTTTGCATTGATAAACAACTTATACTTACTAATTACATATTATTATAGAGATAAAAGATAGAAAGATAAAAGATAGTAACATCCTTTCATTTTCGAAAATCTGTTTTGCTTAATCATGCACTCGTCAACAAAATGCTTGACAATACGTCATTGTTAACAATCAATAGGTAGGTATTTATAGTTGGTACTTATTTTTTTTAAAATAGCCAAAAGGAAAAAAAAAAATAGAAAAAAAATTGTTTCGATGATGGTACAACCGATCTTAATCGTAATAAATTCATAGTAAAGTTCGTTCAAATAGAAGTTATACCATTTTTTGATTTTTCATAAACTGCTCAGCCGATTTCTATGATAATTTAAATGGTATTAATATGGTATGATACAATAATGAGTAAAATAACCTTCAAAATATGATCTACCAAAAAAATAGAACTATCAAAATCTGTTCATAAGAGTAATTGCACAACATACATAAAAAGTCGAATTGAGAACCTCTTTTTTTGAAGTTGGTTAAAAAGGCCTCGCGTGGTTTATGAAACTGCAATTTCTTGCTGTTTCCTCCACTCCGCACGGCCTTTGGCGTCTTCGTGTTACTTTTTAACCGACTTCATAAAAGGAGGTCATAAGTTCGTGTTGATAAGTTAATTTCTTGTGTCTGATAAGGCCACGTTTGATCGAAACGCTGTGGCTGAAGGATTAGTCAGCTGGTGAGAACACCGGCTGGTCCAGGATGCGCCGGGCATGGGTACCTATAGGTATCACTCGTACTTGCCGTTCGGGGAGGCTCCTTCAATGCACCCCAATGCACCAAAGCAGGAATGCGACTGTGGCGCCACTCAACAGACCATGGAGCATCTACTACATTGCCCACTGTGACAACCACGCACACAAGAAGATCTCTACGAGGCCAACAACGCCGCAGTCTTCGTGGCCTCCCACTGGTCGAACGGCATATAGCCAAATATTAATTTTATGATCGAATCGCTGACTTTAAAAGAAGAAGAAGAATGCTACATTTTTTATCAACTTCTATTTTCTATCCGTACATGGTCGGAAGAAATCGCCTAACACCACCAGTTAGAAACTTATTAATTGTATTGTTTTGTCCCTGCAGCCTGTATTTTTTTTATGTAATGTGGTTGTCAATTAATGTTATTGTTTGTTTATTGTTTGTTCTTCTGTACGTTTTTGTATGTATGTTACGCAATTACTCCGCCAATTATTAATTATTTTTCACAAAAAATGCAATGACGACTTCAACCGTCAAGAATTCATGAATATTTCGCACGGATCGATGTAGCATTTTTTTACGTACTTGTTGATTTATCAAAGATGGTTCAGCCAATTTCGCAGTATACTCATTCCAATAAATAAATAATTATTGAAATCGGACAACTATACCCTTCATTTAAATTTAATCGAAAACGGCTGAGTTGTTTTTGAAAAAACTAAAATATTAAAAAAATTAAATCCATCGATTCTAGCAAACTATTCACTTTTATCTGACGAATTTTCCTGACGTCTGATTAGGTATGAGATTATTTGTAAATGAAACTACTAAGTATTGTACATATATATTGTACTCTCCATATTGACTCCATACATTTTGTACTGCACCCCTAGCACTAACGAGGAACTAACAAAAATAAATAGACGAGATTGAAATTGGTGAAAATCGGCTGAGCCATTTTTGATAAATCAACAATAATGTGAAAAATGCTACATCGTTCCGTGGGTAGTATTTGCGATCTAGCGATGCACCCAGGCTTCGCACATGTGTATTATACATATTATAAACATTTTTCTTGAACTACTCTATCTATTAAAAAAAACTGCATCAAAATCCGTTGCGTAGTTTTAAAGATATAAGCTTACATGGGGACAGACAGCGGGAAGCGACTTTGTTTTATACTATGTAATGATTCTGTACCCGGGTGAAGTCGGTCATACTATTTTTTGCAAAAAATAATTATTTATAATCTCATTATTAAATTAAAGTTACAATTAAATATTTTGCGAATAATTCAAGCGTCTACCTGTTAGCGCTATTAATATCAAGCAAAAAGTGGCTAAAAAATCAGGTTAGTTAGTATGGGAGCCCCCCTTAAATATTTATTTCATTCTGTTTTTAGTATTTGTTGTTATAGCGGTAACAGAAATACTGTGAAAATTTTAACTCTCTAGCTGTCATGGTTCATGAGATACAGCTTAGTGACAAATAATAGTGATTTTAGAGCACTATTGGTCCCGTAGTACATAATAATAAATAAATAATAATAAATAATAAATATTTTGGGACATCTTACACACGGCCTCTGACCCCAAACTAAGCAAAGCTTGTAATATGGCTGCCAGAGACTGTATACTACATATACTTATTTTTAAATACATACTTATATAGATAGTAACTAAATAACACCCAGACACAGAGCAAACACTTATGTTCATCACACAAATATTTGCCCTGGTGGGGATCGAACCCACGCCTCTTTGATCCAGAAGTCAGGGTCACTAACCACTGAGCCACCGAGGCAGTCGATAAAGCCTAGTGACAGACAGACAGACGGACGGACAGCGGCGTCTCATTAATAGGGTCCCGTTTTTACCCTTTGGGTGCGGAACCTTAAAACGACTAAAGACAACTAAGCATTTCGCTAATCTCGTCAACCGCAAAGAACAAAGGTTGATCCGACTGTAATATTGATTTACTTTATCCAATTGGGCGGAAACTTTACAAGGCAGTTTGCTTTCCGTGCGTTTGTGTCACCCTGTAGGACTTCATTTCGCTGAAATGGTTGCAAACAACAATAAGCGCTATAAGGGGGAAGAGATAGGAGAGGAGCTTCTAGGTGAGCATGCTACTCCCTAGACCGCATATCTGCTTAAAATCTGACAGAATTTAGTCAAACGCAAACAAAAAAATGTTGGTTGTCTGTAAAGTCGGTTTACGGACGATAATAATTTTTCATCACATCTATTCGAAAAGGACTACTGTTCGCCTTTAAATACGCCCAAAGGTGGTGTTTTCTATAAGGAACTTTATAAGTGCGCCGGAATTATCTTTGCCGCGCACTTTTTGAATTTGGAACAAATAAGTGCGACGGAATGATCTTTGCCGCGCACCTTTTGAATTTGGAAGTATTTGTAATGTTAGTGTTCAGCGCAAAGAAAATGAATGAAAAGAATGTAAATATAAGTTTTTATTTGTTTTATTATTAGATAACATTTAATTTCAATTTAGTTATTATTCTACGTTTTATTAAACAATAATATTACAATAAAATATGAGGCGTCTTTTATTTTCTCATAGAAGTGATGAAAAGTAGTGTGTACCACTCGGGCGCAAAATATGTTTTTGGCTCGGGCGACGTACTTTGAATCCCTCGGTACGTTCAGGATCCTACTAAAGAATCCCTCACTTTGCTCTGGATTCAAAAAAGCGCCCTCGCCGTAAAAATATTATTTTGCTCCCATAAGATACAATCTACTATTACATGTTAACGTCATATGAAAACATTGTTCAATCAACAACTAAAACAAGCCGTACGTTTAGGCTGATCGTGCCTCTCTATCGCTAGTTCCGCGCTCTCGCTTGCACGCTCGGCTCAGACGGACGTGACACGTTTTCTTAGATGCAGCAGTTAGTAGGTCCAGCGTTTATTAATTTATAAAACGTTATCACGTCAAAAAACATTGTACTATACTGTACCGACCACAGGATAGAAGAATTAGGTCTCATCTTGGTAACGGCCTTTTAATAGTGAACTGCTGAACGTAAGCCTACCCACAAAGGACAATTGGGCCTTATCTACCACGCTGGCCCAGCTCAGGGGGGTGGTTGATTCAGATACGCCAACAAATTTCTTTCACGATGGTAGATACATAGACATCAATTTTAAAGTATCTTCCAGTGGCTTAGTAGTTAGTGACCCTGACTTCTGGGTCAAAGAGTGTTCGACTCCCACCCAGAACAAGCATTTTAGTGATTAAAGGATATTAAGTAATTATATACATACGTCAGGTAATTTACATATTTATCGGAACGCAGAAAGATTTATTTAGATAAATCTTCGATTAGATAAATGCACTACCGTAGAATGGGGCTATTTGGTCCGATTTTAGATAGGAAACTGGATAAATCTCTATTTTAATAATCATTGGTTACAACGAATATTTTTTTTTGGATTTAATGCATCTCTGGCCATAAGCCAACACAGTTCATAATTAGGTATGCTTTGTAGAATCACAATTATATTTTTTTTTGTGTGGTGTTCCAAATAATACTTGAATGGGGTTATTTGGTACGGTCTAGCAATCTTTATACATTTTGGTCGATTTAGAAGCATTGAACCAATTTAGATGTACTGGCGATATTTGGAACAGTTTAGGGTTGTACACACATCATTTGTTTTCGGTCAAAAACAAAAAAAATATCAGGAAAATGAAAAAAACTTTTTTTTAAACTAACATTTAGCTTTAATCAGTCGAACTTATAATTAATCATATCTTTTATCTAGTTTTGGCAAATATAGAAGGGAACTACTAACTACTTTAGTAATTTCACTTAAAAATAAACGTGATTTTCATCACCGTTTAAAACGAATTCTTTTTGATTTGTTTTTTGTTGAAGTTCAACTTTTTTCACAATTGAAATAAATGGTACCACGTCATGGTCAATTTTCTTAGGCATAATAAACTTTAATTCCGGCTTCCTTACAGTTTTGTAAAACTGAATTCCAAACTGTTGTCCTTTTACATCATCTACAATGCCTACATAATACTTCCAGCCCCCTTACCGCCTAAGCAATAGCAATCGTAATAGCAATCGTTTATGACTTCATTTTAGTCATTTGGCACCGCCTATGTGACGTTAACCATCAATTGCTTTGCGCGGATTGCGAAAGCAATCGTTGAATGAACAACTTTGATGGCTAACGTCACATAGGCGGTGCCAAATGACTAAAATGAAGTCATAAACGATTGCTATTACGATTGCTATTGCTTTAGGCGGTAGGGGGGCAGGATTTACGAGACCAGTACCTAACAATTACATTGTCATTCACACAGTATGGTACTTCTACGTCACAATGATCATCAGGCTCAGCATCACAATGATCATCATTATCTCTGCAAAAGAAAAAACCGTTAGATCAATCCAAAACACTTTAATTTATTTATTACGTACAACCCTATTACCAAAAAAAGAACACGCGGTTATTTGAGACGGAGTTCCAAAAAGCCCCATGTGATGTACCAAATAGCCCCGTTTGAGAAAGTTGTGTAAACAACATGTTAAATAAACTCGAAGGGCAATGTAAATGCATGATCCATTATCACGATTATATGCACAAATAAACATAAGAACTTATTTTACACTCACTTGACAAATACGACCAGACGAGATAAAAGTTGGACGACTACCGGGAGCTTCAAAAATTAGGTTTCCAAAACAAACAACAATAACTTGTGATAGTGCACCGCTATAACCTCAAAATGTTTTGACCATAGATTAAACACAAACCAAAGTGTTGCTAGAAATTAAAATAAAAAAGCTACAGTATCTTTGGTAGCATTTTGAAGGACCCAAAACTTAAAATTATTTAATACCAAATAGCCCCGTGAATTCCAAATAACCCCATTCTACGGTAGTCGATTAGATAAATGCATAACGTAAAGTAGGATTATTGTATCCAAATCCGAAAAACCGATTAGGTACAGGAAACTGATTGGATTGAGCGTGCCCGGTGAAGAATGCACGTGACAAATATGCTTGACCGACTACAAAAAAGGGTTCTCAATTCGACGGTATGTTATAAAATTTTAAAAAAGTTGGTGCTTCCAGTTAGAGCAATATTTCAAAAAAATCTTTGTGAATTGGGTCTGATCGATAAAATAGTACATTGTTCACCGAGAGGAGAAAGTGACCGATTACCGTCGAGGGTGTCGTTTGGCTTTCAAACACCCGAGATCGGGAATCGCACTTTCTCTCGAGTGATACATAGTGCTTTATACTACACCTACGAGGAAAATAAATCTTCATCATCACTATCACTACTTATCATTTTGATAGTTTTATTTTACTTTTCTACGAAAACTGAATCCTCAAACAACACACAAATTGAAAATGGCGCCAATGGCGTCTGCAATTTTCACATGTTCTTTTTTCAAATTGTTTGACACCATCCAACACACAGCTAGTGGCCAGTGTCATTTTGCGAACTTGGAGATAAAAACTCACTGTAAAAACTTTTTGGCTTTTGATATTTAGGTTACCAGCGCATAGTCTTACCCAAAATTAAAAAAGAAAAACCTAAGAAATGGATTTTCATACACTTTTCTCTCCCGCTCAGATGCGTTTCATTGGATATCGAACAAATATGCGGATATTTGTTCGATATCCAATGACGTACTTTCTACCGTAAATTTGATAAAGTATCAAGGTACTTTCCGAGCAGGTGTAGTATAAAATGCTTTTATTTTAGCTTACTTAACCAAAGTTGCCAGAAATAATCTACCTATTCTGTCAAATATATTTATTAATCCTGAGTAATTAAAAAAATAATTTAAAAAAATACGAGGGCTCTTCTTTGATTTTAACTGATATAATAAGAATTAGGAAATGATGTATTTTCTCGAGATGTAACGCATGTATCATTATGCCAGCCTTCATACATTTTGTGGACGTATCCTTTGAACGAAATTGGTTAGGAGGTTTTCGAAAAATCAACAATAATCTAAAAATTGGATTGATTGGGGTAGGTTATACCATTTTTGACGAAAAATAATGATGTGGATTCAAATGGATATCGTTTTCCAAGTCGTGGACTAGTAATAGTTCACTCGCTTCGCTTACGATTCGCGAGGTCGTGGGATCAAATCCAGGTCCTGGACCAATGAGTCTTTTGGAACTTACGTACGGTACGGACTTTCACACCACTGGCTTTTCGGTGACGGAGAACATCGTGAAGCAACCTGCATGCGTCCTTTGAAGAAATTCGATGACGTATGCGAATCCACCAACCCGCACTGGGCCTGCGTGGCCGAATGGCCCTTCGTGGGTAGGCGTGTTTCATAAATACAGTTTTTTTTTGTTTTCATAATAAAGATGCGGTGAAGTCTTTTTAAAATTAGCACCCTCATCACTTGCGTCATTAATCTTTGTTAAAAAATCCGAAAACTGTATATTTTTAATTATATCACAAAATACAGGCCTAACTGTAATTAAAAATGTTGTTTTCGTTATTTTTTTTGGCAATAAGCTTTTTCTTTTCTTAAAACTAGAAAATGCTTGTTGCAAAATTTCATAGTGATTGCAAGATTTTCTTGTGAGTGTCGAAATATGCACTATTATCACTGATATATAATATAAAACAAACTCGCTTCCCTGTCTGTTTGTCCCTATGTATGCTAATATCTGTAAAACTACACAACAGATTTTAATAGATAGAGTAATTCAAGAGGAAGGTTTATATGTATAATACACCTACTCGTATGCGAAGCCGTGGAGGGTCGCTAGTAGGTAAGACATAAACGGCTCTAACTGTATTTTACGATAACCGAGAAGTTAGATTTTTGCACAACTGCATGAGATTACAGATCTGCGTATTGCGAATGTATAAATGATTTCTTCAAAAGAATTATTATTTATCCAGTTAGGTACTTAGTTCTTCGAAGGTTGTGTCATTTTTGTCTCGAAAATACTATAATTTGTATCTTTCGTCAATACAGTTGTAACGTGTTTACACAGATTTTGTAAATATATTCCTTAGTAATTATATTATATAGAGCACGCTAAGTTTAAGGCATAGTTTGCAAGACTCTGTTGTCTGCGTTGGTGGTGTAATGGTCAGCATAGTTGCCTTCCAAGCAGTTGATCCGGGTTCGATTCCCGGCCAACGCACATTTTTTGTTTTTGCCAAAGATTACAAATAATGATAATTATTATAATTTACCTCCGCGCTATTTACAACTTATTTTACTTAGGAATTCTAATCTATACTATTTTGGTAAACTTTGCAAGTTATAGTATAAGAAAGAAAATGCCACCTCAACCAAAAAAATTCATTCACTGTAGCAATTTTCCTAGGTCAAAACCCCCAGGCGCTCCACTATATATAGTATAATATTATAATATATAATGATATAACAAAGAGGAAACATTTGTATGTAAGTATGTTTGTAACGAATTGACTCAAAAAGTACTGGACCGATTTTAAAAATACTTTCACCTTTTAAGATTTTATAAGTATTGTGCCTATATGCTTACCACGTAATATTACCCACGTCATACATATAGTATACGTCACACACATGCTAGACATACCGGATGAACCATTATGATGAGTTAAAACCTACCCAAATCTCGGGAGTTCCCGTAGTCTTAAACTGACTATTTACGTAAAAGAAAGATAGTATTGGCCTATCTAAATAAAAGTGAGTTTGTATGAGTCGGGTGGCGGTACATAATATTTATTGACCTGATTTCAGAAAATGACAATGATGAGAATGAAAGAGACTGTTAAAACATTAGAGACCCACAGTCAATCTACATTCGTCAAAATTATATAAGCAGTAAAAGTAAAAGGCTTTTTTTAAACACTTGATACGATAATTTTACATTCGATGGCCTACGAGTATCTATATAAATCCGACAACCCGCACTCGCCTGCACTATTTTATTCTATCATCGATAGTTTTCGCAGCGCACGCGATGTTAATAATATTTTAGGCATTTATTTACACCTTGGGCAATATTACTGTAGTTTTATTAGTTCCTAATTTTTTCTTGCGATTAAAATATCCTATATTAATCAGTGATAATGTAGATGATAAGCATTCAATTGGTGAAAGTATTTTTAAAATCGGTCCAGTACTTTTTGAGTCAATTCGTTACAAACATACTTACATACAAAAGTTACCTCTTTGTAATATCATTATATATAATAAATTTTTATCGTTAACTGTCTAAACTACAGCATTTTGAGTGGGCCAAACCCAAACCCATAGTTTGGGATACCCTGTCCTACAGCATTTTGAGTGAGCCAAACCCAAACCCATAGTTTGGAAAACCCTGTCCTAGAGCATTTTGAGTGGGCCAAACCGAAAACCATGGTTTGGGAAACCCTGTCCAACAGCATTTTGAGTGAGCCAAACCCAAACCCATAGTTTGGAAAACCCTGTCCTAGAGTATTTTGAGTGGGCCAAACCCAAAACCATGGTTTGGGAAACCCTGTCCTACAGCATTTTGAGTGAGCCAAACCCAAATCCATAGTTTGGAAAACCCTGCCCTAGAGCATTTTGAGTGGGCCAAACCCAAAACCATGGTTAGGGAAACCCTATCCTACAGCATTTTAAATTAATTCGCAGTGTTCCCAAAATATTTAATTTGTTCATAACAGCAAAACAATACAAGCTAGTAATTCCCAAAAGTAAAGAACATCCGTAATATTAGTTCGGACATGGCGCGTAGGGTTTCCTGTAATCCAATTAAGCTAACCCAATTGTGTCCGAAACTGAGCATCAATTACCGCCGCCGCTCTCTTTGAATATTTACTTTACTGGGTCATGTCATTGCTGCGTTAGCTATTTTCATCAGCTGGGGCCTAATTCTCTATCGACAAAAAGTAACGTAACGCGTCAAGTGAAGAAGTCTTTCCGTGAATTACGTTCGGAGAAATGTTTTTTAAATGTAAAATTACGTTAAAGTGAATTAAAGTTATGTTATTTGAAAAATAAATATTTTTCACACGAATTTCTAACAAACAAAGAGCACATTAGAGCGTGTTACGCGCATGTTTTCATACCTAATCACCCTGATGTATAAGTAGCGCTTATAGCGTAGTTTGACTAGGTGTCTGTGAGCGATCACCAAAGTTAAGCAACGTTCGGCACGGTCAGTCCTAGAAGGATGACCGCGGGTGCCATTTACAACTGAGCGCTACCGTGGCCCGGACGACACATTAAATTGTAGGCCCCGATTGTATTAACTGTGTAGCCATGTCAGAGGCTTTCAGGCGGCTTAAAAACTCTGACACCAGGGCTAGCCACCCGACCTATACGAACTTACTCATCAGCTGTATACCGATAGGTACCTATATTTTTTGTGGCACAGGTGGCGACACGTAATTACATATAATATCCTACAACAATACCGGAAGACGCCAAAAAGTTGGCGTGAATGTCAACTTCACATTTTGACAGTGAAAGAGCTGCATAATGTGGCTTATTGTATCTGATTTCCAAGAAAAAATATCCAAAGTGCGTAAATAAACATAGATTTGAGTAACAAAACCAATAAATAATAAATTACATTACTGTTTTAAATAATAACATTAATAACAATATCTGCAAAAAATTACTAACATTATATTACACAAGAATACAAAACTAAAACAGATAAAAATATAAGAAAACATATAAAGGTAAGAGCAATGATGTTTGGTAAGAGGACTTGTTTTGTAAACTCTTACGCCTCAGTAATAGATATTCTTTTACTTTGACTACTTGAACAACAAATGCATGTACAATTGCTTGCCGGAAGACCAGCGCTGGTTCACAACCAGCATAAGCTGAGGTGGAGCCGATTTGTGACAGAAATATAGATATAGATTATTAGTATAGTTTTCATATATATTATGTTTAATTCATGTTGTACTCTATGTTTCTATATTTTTGTCACAATAAAAAGATGTCTATGTCTAATATTGTAAAAATTCTATATCTTTTGGTGTCAAATGTGCTATGGCTTTAAACCTGGGGGTCGTTGCTAGGTTTAATACCTGACTGGACAGATAAATCAATGACAAATTTAATGTGTATTATGTGTAATGTGTATTGCTATTACGTGTTAGTAGTTTTTGTCATTTTTATGTAGATTCTAGAATAACCCCAATACAGGGATTACAACAATGACGTACCTACTAAGAGTATACTTACTGCTTTATTTATTCGAACCTAAGATCACGGTACTAAAAATCTACTGCCAGGACTAGCAGAACTAGCAGTTTTACCGCGAAACTAAACAGTATTGAAATCCCGCGATCTAAGGTTTGAAGCCCAATCCACCTAGGTACAAATATTTTCGAAGTCATACCTACCTACGTATAGGCAGATTCAAACTTGGCGTATTTTGGCGTACAGACGCCATAAGTTATCCAATAGTTATATAGTGAAATCCCTTCTCGCGCAGCTGACATAACGAATTTACCGCGCAATGACTGGCCTTAAACTTAAACTATTCTTAAACTACATATGTATTGCGTGCAATGAAGGCGAAGAAATTGAAACTGGTGCGGAAGTTGCGGAACATATTTAGCCTAAGCTTGGACCGAGAAATTCGCCGGAACGTCCTTTTAAAAGTTTACAAGGGAAGATTTGATCACTCATCCATGTTCGACGAAATCACCTGACTATCGGGGTGGTGGTCTGCCTCATGTTTTCGTCCATCTCTCGGATAACATAACTTCCTTGCTCCATCTATTGACATCTCGTTGAGCCAAGTGAACAGCGCAATACTGCGCATCTCCACTTTAGCCTGGCGGTGCGTGTACCTCCATATGTATATTGACTTACTGCTGAAAACCTAGAAATGAAGTCTAAACCCAACTTCATAAATTAATTCATTTGCGATTCTTTCAGTCAAATGTTCAAAGGCGGCCCGGTTTATACTCACTTTAATAGCAAACAGACTGGAAATGTGTGAAGAAACATAAATCGATGTACAAAATCCACATTATGGTGCTTTTGTAAATATGTAAATCTAGTTTTACCGCGAAACTAAACTGGCTGACATTTACTGCCGTGTTGTAGTTTATAAGCTCTCAGAAAGGAGAACGGGTACATTCGGCCTAATTTACTTGTTTAATTGTTTGTGTAGGTATTTTTGCGCGATAGGTAATTAAATTGTTACTAGTTACACTGGGACACATTACAAGACAGAGTCTTGGCAGTTGGACAACAATGGTAGTAGCAGAATCTGCAGAATGGTGGCCTAGTAATGGCAAAAGAAGAGTGGGGCGTCCACCAACTCGTTGGGTTCTACCTGGATAAGGTTTGCTCAATAGGGACGAGTGGCGTACAAGAAGAGAAGCCTATTCTCAGCAGTGGGCAATCACGGGTTGAAAATGATGATGATGATGAATGCAAACGTCGCGAAAAGAACCTGTAAGTGTCTCAGATTCTCATGCACCAAGTCATCATGTTTCTTTTGTTGTTCGCTATGTTTCTTCATGTTTGTTCATTAGGGCTCGTATACAAACACGATGCGACGTCGTCAACGTCGAGCAAGCAACACCACATCGTAACAATAAGGAAAAAACGAACAAAGAAGAACCAGATACACAGAGATAGTGGATATATCCATTTCTTTAAATTATGAATAATGAGTCATTTTATAAACAAATGTAACGATGTGGTTCCCACGATACGACGCGACGTCGCGTTGCATCGTGAAATGATATCGCATCGTAGCACGATGCGACGTCATATCGTGTGAGTTTTCGTTAGTGAATAAATGTAGGTATTGATGTATAGGAAGTAAAGGAAACTAACCAAATTGAACTAAAATCCATTATAAAGAGTATGAATCGTTACATCGAAAGAATTATAATAGCAAAAAAAAGAATTTGCACTGAGCAAGTCTCTTACGTATCTACAGGTACAGTCCGTACGGTGCATAGGGTCCATATTAATCCTATAACTACCAATTTCAATTGTAAACATCGTATGCTGCATTTTTCATTTATTTATGCTCCCATCATAAATAAATGAAAAAGAAACAATATGATAAAAATGCATAGATATGAAACCAAATTTGTCTAGCGTATATGTGACAGTCAGTAGTTAATAAGTGACGAAAAGAGAATAAGGCAAATAAGCAATTTATACTTTTCTTTCGATGGTAGAGTTAAGTATGACGATCTAATCTTTATCTTTTCAACCTATATCGAAATGTGAAAGTAGAAAAGCGGTAAAACTTAGGTACTTATATGACAAAAATGTCAAATAACAGATGAAAGGTTAGTGCCAGCGCCAAACACTGATTGTTTTTGACGATTATGCAATTACGTGTAACATATTTCAATAACTCTCGATTTATTTTAAGAAACTAAGCGAGCAGTAACCTATTAAATTTTTACGGCTTACGATTAACTAACAACAAAATCGCAAACAGCGTCAATGTAAATGAGACGAATTTTAAGCGAGTTATTATTGATTAGAGCGAGCGAACGCGGCGGGCGGGCGGGCGGCGCGCGGCCGAGTGGCGCCGCCGCCCTCCGCCGCGCCGCCGCCCTACAGCTGTCAATTTGCGCGCAACAACAAACGGAACACTTGTGCCGAATTAACTTCGTTTACTTATCGGTTCACCTGACCGCTCGGGCCTGCTAACGAGGTGAAAGCCCTAAGCCCACCGCCGCGTATGTTATTCCCGTGCACAAGACCACCGCGCCCGTCTGACTGCGCGTAGTGACCGACCGCTCCGAGTTTTACGATATCGTCGATTGAAGCTTTGATGAAAGAATAAACGGCCGAATGTAAGAATGAGAGTTCAGGGACCGGCCGGGACAGACGAATCGCGATCGTACCGCCGCGTCACACGATCTGGAATAGAATAGCGTGTAACGAGCGTGGAATTAAAGGATAAACAAATGAAGTCGGAGGCGGGCGCCATAATAATGAAACAGCAGTCCGCACCAGGAGGTGTCGCACGGCAGACACGAGCGGCGTGACCCGAGCACGGCGCGATCGCCGGCGCGGCGCATCCCGCAACTGGGGCATATCGATAAGCGTGGCCCAGTGACCCGGAGGCAGCGCGAGGCGCGCGGCAGCGGCGGTGCAGTGGCCATGTCGAGCAAGTCGGGCGCGTCGGGCAGCGTGCGCTCCTGCGGCGGCTCCGTGCGGCTGGGCACGGCCGCGGGCCACGAGGTGGTGCTCGACGCGCTGTACGAGCGCAAGCGCGACAACAAGAGCGTCCGCGTGCTCACCGTGCTCATCTACGTGTTCTGCGTCTCTCTCGCCGCCATCATGCTCTCGCTCTACTACGTCTTCTTCTGGGAGCCCAAGGACGCGCCTTACGCGCAGCGCAAGGTCTTACACACAGTAGAGAAGCGAACCACCACCACGCCAATGCCCACATGCTTTATGCCCCACACCGGTAGGTCACTCGACCGACACGCTTATAACTCCTTCTAAAGCTGATTTACAACTGTAAACATTGACCACCAGTTGGTACCGCGATAGAACACTACGTAACCGGTACGAATGCGAACGAATGTTTACCTACCTGCGGAAGTAGGTAGGAACATTCTGCATTTACCGTCAGCATGACGAACTAGTAGTGAGCTTTTGAAAATTTTGAGTCTAACAAATAAACTGAGCACTTTCAATATGTGTTAGAAAGTAGATGCGTCACTAAACTTTACCTGTCTTTAATACTTACTCTACTACTCTTTTCTTGCTTTTGATGTAGAATTTGGGTACCCACAATTATTTAAACCAAAAACCAATTGCATGACACTGAAAATTATGTAACTCACTAAATTTATCTGAGCTTCGAGTACTACCGGCACTCCCGTTTCCGAGAGGTCTATTTGAAGTATACTTGTTTGTTTCTTCTAGTTTGTATGCCAAGTTTATATACGATCGATCCTTCGATCGATCGATCGACCATTATTATATCTTAAAAATATCGTGAGGAAACATTTGGAATTGAGATGAATTCATGAATATTTTCACTACATAATCGAGTTGGTCATATAGCTCCAAAATCAATACTTTCTTTCTATAAGTTGGGCAATAGATAGAAATCATTTGATTTGTAATACAAATGATAGTCAAGTACAAAATAAATATAAAGTGTATTCACTATACGTACTTGCACACACATTGTTTTCCTAAATAGCACATAAACATGTAGGTACGTAAGTACGTAACGAAATACCCAATACCTACAGGGAGTGGCACAGTTTTAGGCATTTATCGAGGTGTGTCAATAGTGGAAACATTTCAGAATGTAGGTACTGGTAGTTACTTAATTAACACCTGTATTATTTTTATGGTTTCGAAACTTAAAAAGTAAAAACAACACCCTTATAAAATTACTTAGATGCACTTCAAATACGGAACCCTGAAATCGAACTTAACTTCAAACATCGGCTAAGAGTCCAAGTAGGTCACAATGTCACAAATCCCGATGTAACTTACTGTAGCCGTAAATGTTGACCTACTATATCCACATGCAGTATACCAAAATATTGCATAATTTCAGGAGTAGTCAGCTACTACACCCTAGACCGCATCATAACATCAGGCAGTATGTAGCCAAACGCAAACATATATAACACATTCCATTTAAAAAAATTAAAACTCGTTTGTTCACTGGTAAACTTCTTTGTTAATTTGCTCCTTTTAACCTCCCAGACAAATACACCTCTCGTGTTATAACTATTTCGTTAATTTTTATACTTAAAATTACAAGAGCCGACTATGAGGGTTCTCTTTAGGGTTCCGTACCTCAAAAGGAAAAAACTAAAACCATATAGGATAACTTTATGGACTGTTTACCTTAGGAACGCGCGAAAGATCAAATTGAAATTAAAACCATAAATGTAGATATATGATTTCATGCAGATGTAAAAAAAAACTTCACAGGTATCATAAAAAAGTTAAAGCCGTTTATGTCACAAAAAACGCATATTTAGAAATTCATAAAGGAATCAAAACCTACAGGATACTTACCGTTGACTATGATATTTGGCAATGAACATTGTCTTAGAGTGCACACTGGACATAGTACTGGACACAGGAATAAATCTGTACATTCTTAATTTATTCTCAAAAAATATAGGGCCTATAAGCACGAAATGAGGGTCCAATTTTTAAAATGTGTTAATCGTACGAGTATCATATGGGGGTATCATATGAAAGGACTTCATTAGCACAAGCTAAAACATGTTTCTAATTATTTTTCGATGTGTATTTTTCAAATTATGACAAAAAATGTAAAAGAATAAATATATTCCCCTTTTGTTTTTGACTAGCTTCGACCTGATAGGCTTAACACAATTTTCGGGTTTTGTTCGGAACCCTCGGTAGGCGAGCCTAACTTGCACTTGTCCGGTTTTTTCAGGTATTAGGTCAGATAGAGTATGACTCTATCTTAGCACAGTCGCAGTTGCACAATCCCCAAAATAGCGATAATCAGCTGTGCCATTCAACAAAATCACTGACTGGATAAAATGTATGGAACACCAAAGATTTTTCGTGATTTCAGGGATGGCCCCATAGTAAAAATTGTTCAAAATTATGAGTATACAAATCTTTGTATATTAAGTACGATACATTAATTTTGAATAAAACTCGACGAAAACGTTGAAATTCCAATTTATTAGGTAACCTAATGCATTCTCATTAAGCATTATCATCTTTGCGGTGGGTAAGTTAGGTATGTGACTTAAGATATTAATCGATTATGTATTCTGTAATTTACTCATTAAACGCATGTTTTCGATCGGAGATAAGATATATCGGTCAATAATAAAATTAATTGGAATTGATGCAATTCGATAATGTATTTAGTGTCACAGCACAGGTGTGTTGGGACAAACATTGGATAGGCAGGGCTTATGAACCGGATGCGACACCTGCCACGGAACGGAGCCAATTTTTCAAATTAATTTTACAAATGACTTTGATCATCTTACTACAAAAGTTTTACGAACAGCTTAGACAATGAGTTATCTTTGTGATAAGCATTTCAAAAATCTGAAGCGAACGCAGGATTTGAACCTGCCCCTTCGGATCACTAGCCCGACGCTCTAACCAACTGAGCCAGCCCGCCTCCCACGCAAGCTTCAAATCTTTGAAGTGCTTATATTACACCAACTTATAGCGTTGGTGGCGCCACCTTTGATACCTGTATTAGACAGGTTATCACTCAACTAGAAGTTATTAGAACTTCTAAAGATTGACGAGAGATGACGCACTGCTAAATCAATGTTACATTTAAAAGCGTGTTTAAATATTTTGTGGTAAGGCGGTTAGAATCGCGTCAACGTGGTAGCATTACGTTCGCACTGATAGATTTTCTATAAGATTTTATACATATTCGATTCAATAAATTAATTCCATCGTTGAAAAATTGAGCTCCTACAATAAGTTTGAAACGATATAAATATTGCCATTGATTTGAGATTTCACAGAAGTCACAAGACCGAGGAAGGAGTGAAGTGAGCATAAACTAAGTTAGTGTAAACGGAATAGCATACAGTGTTTAGAGCGTGTTTAAATATTTTGTGGTAAGGCGGTTAGTTTATCTACGTGGTAGCATCACGTTCGCACTGATAGATTTTCTATAAGATTTAATACATATTCAATTCAATAAGTTAATTCCATCGTTCAAAAATTGAACTCCTACAATAAGTTTGAGACGATAGAAATATTACCATTAATTTGAGATTTCATAGAAGTCACGAGACCGAGGAAGGAGTGAGCATAAACTAAGTTAGTGTAAATGGAATAGTCTGCAATTTAAAAATAATTTACATTCGTTTAAAACATTTAGCACCAGAGGGGTTAAGAAGATAGAAGATATATTTTTTGACCGACGAAACGGAGGAGGTACTCAATTCGACGCGTATATATTTTTATTTATAACCACACATAACTTATTACATAGTAGTCCGATTTCGATAATTATTTTTTATTGGAGAGAGTATACTTCGAAATTGGTCCCATTCAAATTTTATCGAAATCGGCTGAGCCATTTTTGATGAATCAACAATAATGTGAAAAATGCTACATCGATCCGTGCGAAATATTCGCGAATTCTGGACACGGTTGACGGTTGAAGTCGGTCATGCATTTTTTTGCAAAAAATAATTATATTTCTACCTAGTTCCTAGGTAGGCACCTACCTCAGAACAATAGCCTGATTCGAGCTTAGTAGCTAGGTACTAGCTTATTCAATTTACATTGCGCTTTCAGTTTGCACAAGCCCTAAATCAGAATGGACAAAATGTAAATAATAAGCTACCACCGACTCTGTGGAGACCGACCACCCAAATCAATTTATTCGAGAACCTTGCTATAAGTAGGTACCTATATTATCGCAGCAACAGAATTTAATAGAGCTCACCGTGTAAACACTCAACTTTAATGGCACGATAAATAAATTCTATTTAAGATTCCTCTAGGAACTTTTTATGAAATATAAATACACAAACTTGAGCAATGTTTTAGAACATAGAATGCTCAAAACTGTTGCTATTTTTTAATCTTTCAGGAAATCTGATAGTTGGTTCCTACGTTCTTTAAGAGTCAATGTAAAAATTTATACAAACGTTATAGAATAAGCCACTCATCTTTCTAGAGCATTCAGTTAAAAAGAAAACTGTTCCGGAGCAGTTTACCTATTGCAGACCTAACCACTTTTTGCCTACTCAAACTGCTTTCCAGCTAACTCTTATCCAGCACTTAATAACGAGCTCTTTGTTATAAAACAGGTAGAGGCGGTAAAATGGCCATATATTCTCGGCCATCAATAAATTACGATTTCATAAAAAACGCGTAAAATCGAGTGTAACACGAATTGCAAATGATTCAGCCGGTCGAAGAGTTCGACGGCGGGCGCCTCAGGAGGCTAAATTTAGCAGTAACCAGCTCTCTGGATATCACGATCTCGCTTATCCAAACTTTGTTTTAAAATCTGATTAACGATTCGACTTTACACCTGTTCTTGTTGACTGTACCTGCAACACAATGATGCAGTAGCAACACTAAGTAGTTTGCGATCTATCAAACTCGACATTTGATGCTGTAGGAGCCTGGTGCAAACAGTTAAAACATAATTATTTTTCGCAAAACATGGCAAAACCGACTTTCATTGTGTACAAAATTCGAATAGCTCGCTCGAATTGATGTACAAAATTTTCACATCATTGTTCATTTTTCAGCGACTCATCTGATTTCGATCAAATTTAATGGGGAGCTACCTCGGGAGTATACCTTTTCGAACTAAAAAAAGGATTTTTTTGATACGATTCAATTGGCGAAAATAACGATGAACATACACAAAAAAATACATACAGACGAACATAGAACCTCCTTTTTGGAAGTTGGTTAAAAAACAGTATTGCAACTATGCTGCCATCAAACATCCTCATCCAGGGAGTTGTATTTATTTGACCTTGCCTTCGGGGATTGGGTGGATAGCCACTGCCGGCAGAAGCTCATAAAACTCATCTCGGTCGACTCGAAGGAAAGTTTCATTCATGTTTCCTTAGATCTCGCTACAGTCATACGCAGCGAGACTAATCATTAATCTAAGCATATTTTATTGTTATCATAAATCTAGAATTCTGTAATGCCTACACACTAATTCTTAATTGATTGGATTACATATCCATGACATCATTCCTTAGAAGCGTGAGTACTGAATAACGTACAAGAACAATACAAAATTACAAATTAATTCTAGAAGTCGAACGAATGCATGTCTTAATCTGGCACAATAATTGTAATTTCTTGAAAAGGAATAGTTTTATTAGCTGTGTTCCAAACGCATAAAATTCAATGGAATTGTATTTAATCGTATCGGGCGGAGTTGCGGACAAACTGAGGTACCCTCAGAAGAATGACAAGTAATGGAAGAAGAATATAATAAGAAATAGAAGTATTGCTAAATTTTACTCAATACAGCATACGCGAGAGTGAGTGGAACAAAAAAACGCAATGTCTGTTGCATACGTCAAAATTACCAGTTGGAATGTCAAAATAGTTAAAAATGGTTTGGTTCCACTTGGTCTTTTGTCTTTTTCGGAAATTTGAACCCTCTAGTTCCAGTAAGAAGGTTCAAATCTCTTTCTACTTTTTTCCTTTTTGAATTTGGACACCCGAGATCGCTCAATGCTAGTTTGTGAAACCCTTCGAAATTACGTAAATTCAGTTGTAACTAACACCTTTTAAATTTGATATTTAAAATGGGACAATTTGATGTATATCTCTTGCTAGTTTAGTACGGTTTCTATTACTTTAGTTCTTATTCTATGGCGGTACCAATAACGTGGCTTAAATCAACATTCAATCGGGGTGCCCAGAATAGCGCACTGCGCAATCCAAAGCAATGTGCATTTCAGATAATCAGAAACATAATGCAGATAGTTCTAGAGCTCAAGTAGGATTGGTGATTGAATAGAAATAATATCGAACATGCACTTAGCAGCTGGCTAACCCGTTGGCATTCCGAATGTAGGTCGTGAACTTTCAGGGGTCGCGAAGTTGAGAGTTCACAACCTAGTTTCAGCTTTTAGTTTTGGTGAAACAGTTTCGCGTATTTCTATTTCTTTAACGGGGTTGTGCTAAAGGCGTATAAGTGCTTTTACTTCAAAGGAAAATGCTTTTAAGTAGAGCATCGATATAATAAAGCAGAAAGTGGGTGATAAGTTTTGTTTTGCGAATAAAAGTTATATTTCTTATACATTAAAAAGTAACAATATGTTTATCGAATAGAACGGATAATAGACAAACAGTAAAATTAATTTTTAAATATTTATCTAAGATAATTTTAGCGTTGCACCCCCAAGCAAGTCCACTATGATGTGGTGATATCCCCACCGTAAATAATTATTTTTCGCAAAAAATGACAATACCGAGCACGATAGAAGTCATCGTGTACAAAATTCGAATAGTTCGCTCGAATTGATGCATATATTTTTTACAATATTGTTGATTTTTCAAAAACGGTTCAGCCGATTTCAATTGACCACCCTAGGGTACCCTTTCGAACTGAAAAATATTTTTTTGATTCGGTCCACAATCGATGAACACACAAAAAAACATACAGACGAACATAGAATCTCCTCCTTTTTTGATTTCGCTTAAAAAGAGGCCCACCTCTTAGGTATGACAATGACAAATCTATCTAAAGACCATTTAGATGCCACTATTGTGTTTTTAACAAAGAGAATGTATGGTTTTTAACAGTTTACAAAGATGTCTGATCATTTTTTGCGATGGGCGTCCTACGCTGTGTACCTACTACAGAATAGATGAGTATTAAAATATACGGATAAATTAGCTTATTTAGTACAAATATTTAAAAAAGTGTGCATGTTTTAGCGTTTAGTGTGTACTGTGCTAGTGTAAATAAATGTATCTGTGTATCGTCGTAGATGCCATAAAACCTCGAGCTGAAGTTAATGAATTTTAACTGATCTACCGAGCTCTCTCCAGGGATGCCAATTTGTAGAAAATTGCTTAAATAAGTACCTTACGCATTTAGACAATTTATTAAGAAGGAAAATTGCGAGAAATCAAAATACAATGCAGGCTCTACCAGGGACCCTCTGTTCTCTTACGTAATCAAATAATATTTATTGTTAACCTATTGTGAGAATTTGTATATTACATACCTGTTAATATATGCATCCTATTTCACTTTTCTTACCTATATACGCCCCCTACAGGCTAATTAAAGATATAGATAATTAATTATAGTTGAAACATTTGAATGATTATATTTTATTGAGATGTGTTCTTCGAAGTCATCATACTTAGTCATAAACGATTTTGGCGATTTTGTTTAGCTATCAACCCTTTAAAACTTTGTACAGAGCTATCAAACAACTCTATTAATATATTTATTTATTTAATTGAACAATATTATTACAATCATTTCGAGATTTTACTACGGTCTGTGGGCAATTCTGGACGTTAACATTCACAGCCCTGCTCTCGCCAGATCGCGGATGTTTTAAATGAGTCATCCACGTAAACCTTCTCAGATTATAAATAAACAGTGGGAATAAATAATCTCCTTTACTTATTAGACAAGGTCGAGGCGATCTTTTAACTCACAAAAGAAAGAAGTGCGAATAACAAACTCTATTTTCAATGTAAACGTTTTAGATAAATGTACAAATTGCCACTCAAACTGTTTAACGGACGAGTTTAGATTTAGATCGAATCGTAAATAGGAAGAAGCTGTGAATTGGACAGATATTTATTTATTTATCAATTAGTTGTTTGGAAAACAATCTAGGTAGGGTAGGGTTCAAAATTTCAAAAGAATTGAAAGAATAAACGGTACATTAGTCACTCAAAGCGATAGGTTTAAACCTACTTAGTTCAAAAAAGATTGAAAGAAAAACGTTACAATATAAATTCACATTCCGTCACATGAGTTAATAATGTGCCCTTACTCCATTGGCGCATTGAAAGGCTCTCTTTGACCTCCTGGAGTAATATATAGGTAGATACATACTTACTAGCGACACTAGGTACTTTGGTCACGAATTACAAGATTTGGACACCCACAAACAAAATTTGACAAATCTACCACACAACACAGTTCTCGTTGCACTTGAATGCACAAAGACTTATAGAGCTACACTATCCTCAAAAAAATCCTAGCTACGAATGCTACAAGACTGTTTTCCAAGGTACCTACATACCTGGGCCCTGAATCTTTTTCGGCATAATGTCATTTATTTTATCCAGACATGTAATTTTTTTACTCTCGCGAATTTAGTTTGGAATAATGTTTTACGTCAATTATGACGATATTTTTATGGGCCAAAGTGCCTTTATTAATACAACAAAATACAATATTATTTTATAAGCTAAAACTACATACACTACTACTACATAAAATGCAATTGGATCATCCACAGACCCTTGAAGGTCTAAAGATAATCCAAATGCTCAAGCCCACTGCCAGTTAGCAGCGTGCCCAGCAATCTGGCTGGATTGCCACGCTGAATGGCAACCATTCAGCGTTGAACCAAATAAACACCAGCATTTTGGTCACGCGTTGCGTCTACCAGACGGTCAGTAAGACTATTGAAAACAAGATGAGCTCCCGGCCCCCACGGACCCAATGTCTCAACTCCAAACGGCTCAAATATGTAAACACTACCGAGGTTAGCTTATTTGCGCCGCTTGCCGCGCCGCTTCAGTCCTACTCTGAGTCTCAGAAAGGTGTGACGGCGCCAAAGTATCGACTCAAATCGTGTCCCAAACTAAGGGCCGCCAACACTTCCATGAGACCAGCGTCATACGGTTCGAGTATGGCTACGATATTGGCGGTGGCAAAAGCCCTGCGTATGACATCGTTCAGACATGGCGTGGCGACGAATCCGACCAGCGTTTCTTGAGCAAGAAAGACCGTGGTGGTAAATTGAAAATACAAATAATATATTTCACATTTTTTTTTAATTATACATAACTTAGGGCACGCGACGCGCACGCTTTCATACAGAATCACCCTCTTTACTACTGGGAATAGGTACTTACTTATTTTACTAATTCTGTATGAGTATTAAGTATCCGTAGCAAAGTTATCTGAAACGGTGTACCGCAAGGTTTACTACGGGTGGATTTTTTTCTCGAACATGGTCTTCAACACATTGCATCTCTAGTAGATTATAAACAATTCAATTATTGTTCTGTAATGATGATTATGCAATTAATTTATAAGACATTGACGTATGAAGATTATGAGATCAGATCAAAATGATATCGTCAATCAAAATGATAGTATCAAGCAAATTGGAGATTGGAAACAGCTAAATTACTTACGTCGCGCGTCGATAGGATGTCCTACGTACGACAATTTAGATTTTATCGCTATGTACTTTTATCACAATCTGCACACAAATAACTAAAGTATAATGTAGATACCTACACAATATTATAATTCTGAATGAAAAAAATGGTTGTGAATTAAATTAATACAGTACCTACTAATTTAAGTAAGCACATTTAATTGATTTATCTACTGTGAATTCTTACAATTTTAATTGATATTTTTCAACGATATAATTATTATATGTATATGGACAAAACAAATATTCATAATGAACAAAACTGTTGACATTTTATTAGATCTAAAACCTTAATACAACACAGTTAAGCAATAATTTTAATCTGAATATTTTTTGGTTTCTTACACTTTCACGCAGCAACAGAGCAACGGATTGACTTGATTTTTGGCGTGGACATAGTTCAACGGTCGGAGAGTAGCATAGGCTACTGTTATCCCGGAAAAATAAAAGGTTCCTATATAGGGCAAGAAAATCAAATTATCACGCTGGCGAAACCGCGGGCAAAAACTAGTTATAAAATAGTTATGTTGTCTCGTCTACAGGAGGAGGCGATAGCGGAGTGAAGGCGGTAGTGGCTCCCACTCCAGAAGACACCACCGTCCCCACCAGCTCCACTGACGAAGACACCACTACAGACCCACTAGAGGAGTTCTCCACCGACACCACACTCACACCAGAATCTCTCAACGGCACCTTTGGTAGCAGCACCAACGGCACCGACGTAACATGACCCAAGCTCCTTTTAGAGGAAACTAGTCTTAATAGGATAGTTTTGCATGTTTTGTAAAGTAGCAAAGATATTAAATAGGATCATGAATCGAGCGAGCGTACTGAAATTGGAATGTTACCACATTGGTGGTGCAAAACACATCGGTGTTGGCGAACATCGTAAATTAAAAGAGATGTATCTCTAGAAATGTATATCATCACAATGATTTCCGAACATCTCTACTGTAAATGACACAATGCGCAGTAGATATCGATACAGTAATAGCAAATAATAAATGGACATCGGCTTTTGGAAGAAGATAATATTGTGGTCACGGCTCTGCAGAGCTTTATCTGTCTCACGAACCACTGTTGGACCCTCTACAAAACCGAAATTCAATTACCTCTTTCCAAACCTCGATGTTCATTATATAGGGTTATTGGCAATCAATTAGAATCCGTTTAGGGGATTATTCTGTACATCAAAACTAATAACTTTTGTACAATAACTTTAATGATAAATCTCAAAAAAATATCGGTCACCCTCGACAAAATGTTTGGAACCGCTGTTTTTTTTTTAGTTTTGACAAGTCGCAGAACGAAAGTTGTTCGTTTTGATGTACAGTATGCTGAGTGTGAGTTTTGTCGTAAACATGACGCGCTCTTCGGCGAGCACGTAAGCTTGTAATTTGTATGAAGAAATGTACAGCGCTACTAGCAGCGCGTTTTTGAAACACAACAAGTTCATACAAATTACATGCTTACGCGCTCGCCGAAGAGCGCGTCATGTTTACGACAAAATTCACACTCGGCATACAGAATAGAAAAGGATGCTAATTGATTAGGTACCAATAACCCTGTGTACTTATCCGCGCGTACAGTATAAGTACATTTCAGTTATCCTTCACGTAGAACTCATATTTGTTTAAGTATTCCAGAGGCTACTTCGAATGTATTGATTGTGGTGAATTAAGTACCTACATATATTTACGTTTTATTATTATGTTTAAGAATAATTTAATCGACGTATTTTCCCAATTAGATAAAATCATTCCTTCTGTAGGTAGGTCTACTAAAACAAGAAATCAAAATCTTAATCTGGTTATCATTGATTACTCAAATATTTGTAAATTATTGCAAATTTTATCTAGCCGCTGTATTTTTGATCGGCTTAATAGATATTTATCATTTTTTGACTAGCAACAGCTCAAAATTTACTCAATTACGGTTACTATTGGTGGCAGGTATTCGCCATAATATTTGTTTATTTAATTCGTAATCTGTAAACGAAACACCTGTACATAATTCTGATCTCATCTTTAATTATGTATGTTAATATAAGGCCTACTTTCTTCTACAGATATTTTAGATTTATAAAAATATATTATTATAATTTAGGGGCTCTATTTTAGAATCGATAGCCCACTAGAAGGTATGCGTAAATGGTCACGAGAATTCTCTAACGTTTCAAAAATGGGGTCCCAGGTCTTCGTACGCGTAACATAACCAACTCTAGCTACAAACAAAACATTTCAAATTGTTTCGATAAATAAATGTTGTTGTATTCTTTATCGTACAGATATAAGATCTCTGTGTACAGGAATAATCATGATGAATTACAAAGCGTGGCCGGTGCGTGGTCGAATTTTGATATACATCATTAGCGTAGCTAGGTAGGGGCCAAGGGGGCACCGTACCCCCCACACCCTCTAGAAATTGGTGCCCCTCCCAGACAAAATAACAGAATTAAATTCGAACAAAACTAGGTGCGCAGTACTGGCCAGTGCCCACCGCAGCAAGACCAGCTATGGCTCCTAAAACCAGGCCTCACCACAAAATAATCTATAATTTGTGGCTATAGTGTGTATAGAGTTATAGGTAGTATACTTGCCTATATGCCTAGCTAGGTTTTGCTTATAACTTATTATATTGTAACTTAACATTATACATACACCATAGAGCACATTTCAATAGTTTTGTAGTAGCTAGGTTGGTTTCAAACAGTCTAATGTACGAAGACTTCTAATTATAAGGATAGGACTTCATCGCAGTCATCATTATGTCAATTTACCAGATGCTAATGAATGCTGTACTTCTTGCAAAGCATTTATTAAGAAAATTTTCTTTACGTATCCGATAGAATAAGCATAAAAAAATTGGCGCTGTTCCATTTCTGCTTTATCGACTATGTAACTAAAGTTAATTTTTATAGCTGTTATGCTCGGGGTACCGATGTAGTCTTGCTTTGAAAGTGTTATTAGATCATAGTATATTATTGTATAGAAATGTATTCGATCAACTGTAAGGCATAGAAAGCATACAGGGGGCGTATCACAAGCTCTAAAACATGACACCTTTAAGGTTTTACCCATCGCAGTCTCCATAAGTCAGTGTTTTGAAGTTAATTGGCTAAGGTAGTTGGACTACACCTGGGTAGTCTCAGGAGGTGGACGGTAGGAAAGAACTGATCTTATATTGTGTTAAGTAACGCCAGGCATAGACATATCTTGCCCACCTTAGAATCCTCTTTGCCCACCCTAGAAAATTAGAATGTCAATACATTCAAAGTATAGACTAAAGTAGGCAGCTGTCTCCTGGTAAATATCTAGCCACGCCAATAATGCCAAGGTCAAAGGCACTTTAAAAGCGTGGCAGCGGCACTTTAACAGCCTGTAGCCAGGGCCTGAGAGTAGAGTGGCAAATGCCACCCTGCCTTTGTGATCAGTACGACGCCGAATAGCACTATATAGTTACACAGATCGTCTATTCTCACTAATACAATTTCTCGTAATTTTTAATACCCTTTAACTTATTTGCCTACAACAAGATAGCGGAAATACACTAAATATTTATTCAAAACAAAGATTTGAAGATGAATTTCCGCAAAGTAACGCCTGATTCAATCAACTATAAAAATAATGTTTATGAGCTCATGATACATCCCCAGGTCCGTCCAAGTCCAATATAAAGCAGAATACACTTATTATTCTGATAAATCTACCCTCATTAACAACTTTTATGTGTACATATAATGGATAATTCCGTCGTACGTACTCACCTACTTAGTTTATCACCAAAAAAACATACCAATCTAGCTTTTCAATCGATCTCTAGATATCAATCCATATCGATAATCATTTTACACTGTCGGCAGTCTAAATTGAGCGTAATGGATGCCAAACACTAAAAGCATTTCCAGACTGCTATATTTTATTTGCTTTCCATTTATTGCTACGAAAATGTCATAAACAATATGATAATGTACCATACCTATGCGGTGATTCGCCCTATGCGATGATTCCCCGTGTGCAAAATGTCATAAACAGTATGATATGTACCATATCATATTGTTTATGACATTTTGCACACGGCTATTCATCGCATAGGCCGAATCTTATATGAAGTTAGCTACAAGCTACGTAATATCCAATCAACGCGCAGCTTTATATGAGCTTCAGTCATTGGATATTGCGCAGCTTGTATCTAACTTCACATCCGTCGACTTGTAGGATTCGGCCTATACTTGAATTGTTACAGTCACATTTTATCCCTGAACTAAACCGATCGGTAAGTATAAATAAAATATACAAAGATATTGTTTTGTAAAGTGCAGAAACTTGCAGAGGTATATTTGCTCATTATTATGTACAGTACAGCTGTTACTATGGGACCGATCTCGAAAACGCAAAAAAAACAGCAGTTCCATACATTTGTGGCGAGTTAATGAACTTCTTATACGAAACAGCTGATTAGCTTTTTTTAGCTTTTCAAGATTGGTCCGATAGTAAAGAATGGTCCATAATTATTACCATATAATAATATTATACACATTTTAAATAAGTAAAGCACAGGTATAACTCACGCGTAATTTTAGTAGAAAACTTATACTATAGTTTCAATCGCATTTGGCGATCTTTCTCAAGGTTGGAGTACTAGCACGCGGGCTCGCATAGCACGTACTACCTTGAGAAAGATCGACAAATGCGATTGAAACTATAGTATAAGTTTTCTACTAAAATTACGCGAGAGTTATACCTGTGCTTTACTTATTTAATATGTTATTATTATATACTACGGGACTAATCGCGCACTAAAATTACGACATAAATAAATACCTCATCATCCCGACCGATCAGTCTACCCGTGACCACGGTCGATGCAACTCGGCCGAAACGTCGGGATGATGAGGTATTTATTTATCTCGTAATTTTAGTGCGCGATTAGTCTCGTTAGTATATAATAATAATGTGTTCAAATCGCGATAGTTTAAAAATAACATTATTTAAAATGTGCGAAAACCACGCTGGTTTCCATAGTGAAATATTATACACCTTTAAAAGACTCTGCGATTTCCAAAACAACATAAATTCAGAGCGTGTATGTCTAGACGATGGAATTATTCTAGATAATTATCATTGCATTCACCTTTGTGGCCAACTTTTGCAACGGCACCAATCCCAAAATCGCGATAATGGCATATCTGTTCCCTAAAAAAAGTGCATTGCCTCTCGACTAAATGTATATTTGCAATTTCACGTTGGTTCTAGAAACAGTGAATACAATAGGCATTATGACTAAGTAAAAAAATCATTATCATAATTAGTCCGATCAAAAAGTATTCGACACGTCATTTCTTTTGTCAATCAAACAATGAATGATAAAGATAAACATTGTCAAAGTTCGGGAGTGGGGGCCGTAACGTCACTTCTCTGACAAAAACAAATGTGACTCGTGACGTCACGCGGAACTTTAACGGGCTATATTCTCAATATTTCTTTTTATTGACAAAAGTAAAAATACGTGTCTAATATAATCTACCTAACGGAATCATCATTATCAGCCGTAGGATGTCCACTGCTGGACATAAGCCTCCCCCATGGATTTCCAATAAGGCCGGTTGGAAGCTTCCTGCATCCAGCGCGTTCCTGCGGTCTTAATAATATCGTCCGTCCACCTGGTCGGTGGCCGTCCTACGCTGCGCTTGCCGGTGCGTGGTCTCCATTCAAGAACTTTACTGCCCCATCAGCCATCTGTTCTCCGAGCTGTGTCCTGCCCATTGCCACTTCAACTTACTAATCCGCTTGGCTATGTCGGTAACTTTGGTTCGTCTGCGAATCTCCTCATTCCTGATTCGATCTCGCAGAGAGACTCCTAGCATAGCCCTCTCCATAGCGCGTTGGGCTACCTTGAGCTTATTCATAAGGCCCACAGTAAAAGACCACGTTGCAGTTCCATATGTCATCACTGGCAACACACAACTGTCGAAAACTCTCTACTTGAGGCACTGACTGTTATAACGGAATATAACTACAATTTTTAGTCATCATGCATATAGCATATATCTTAGAAATTACCAGTCGTTTATAAAAACACCAGGAATACTGACCGGTGAGAAAAAATATAGAAAATAACCCGAAAACTAACCTGTTTGTATATAGTAGTAAAAACATGAAATACTGCTGCTGGACTGACATACAAACATCTCCACATTTCGTCGAATAACTCGGGTAGATAATTTAGATCACGTTTGAACTTCCCAGTGGATGTTGGCTTTGATTATACTCGTATTGTATTGGGCTATAATTATACATACTTTGTTAATAAAATGTTGGTGATTTTATTTGTATACCTAGTTAAATATAAAGCTTCAAATATAAATATTCCCATGGTAGAGTACCCTAACGTAATTATAAACTTGAAAAATTAAAATTAACCTAAGGTAAGTTTAATTTTAAATATTGGTCATTAATAAGGAGAGACCAATCATAAATCTAAGTAAACAAACTACTCGTACTACTATTACTATAGGCCGCGTCACACAAGTTGGCAGAAATTAAAAAAAAATTAAAAATTAAAATTCATTTATTTCAGGCCATTGACCCATTAAATTAATTACAATATTTACATACAATTTTCGCAATAATCAAAAAAAATCTAAAATCAATAATAATGTCAAATTAAACAATTACTAAATGAATATTATTGTAGTATCTTCTCTTCGGCATCGGTACAGAGACATGTCTATCACAACAATGCCGAAGAAAAGTACAGTCCACCCTCTCCGCTATCATCATCAGGATGGCGTTGGAGCTGGCCCGCACCCTGCGCACCAGGGACGCGCTCCGCTTGCGCATGCACGTGTGAAAGCAATCCGTGCGCGCGTCCGCGAACATGCCAGAGGCGCCACAGAATCGGGGCAGCCCCAGCAGCATTCTGAATGCGTTATTGTACAGGACGCGGAGGTCGCTGTATTTTCTCTTTGTATAGTTAGCCCACAGGCTGCACGTGTACAGTAAGCTTTAAACAGAGTATTCTTGACCTCCACCGAGCAGCGTGCGAACCTGCGGGCTATCATGTTCGCTCTTATCGACAGCGCCCTCCGCTCCCGCTCAACGTCAAATGAAGTTGGCTACAAGCTGTCAATATCACACCAACGCGCGGCTTTGTGTGAGCTGCAGTCAGGATTGGATATTGCGCAGCCTGTAGCTAATTTAATTTCCGCCAACTTGTGTGACGCGGTCTATACTAGTACTATACACTATACTACTAGGAACTAATAAAATAACTATATCAAATAGTTATAATAAGGCTAGACTAGGCTGTCATTACCTTTAGAGGAATATTTCACTTTAAAATGGTTTAACGAATTTTGAGGCCTTATGTATCTCATCATCATCATAACTTAAGAGCAAGGCTCTTGTCAGTGGAGACATTTCCACGTCTCGCGATCTTCTGTTAGTGTTTTCACCTCAAATTTCCCTTCGCTCTACTAGTTGAGCCAAGCAGTTGAGTCACGGGGGATAGACGGACATGATACTATCTTTTCTTTAATTTGGTCTAAAAATGGGCTCGCTACCCACTGGCTGCTCTCCGTGGTCTTCCCCTCCCTCCTATTCTTCTACATTTCCTTTTGATTTTCATTAGATTGTCATGTCGTACAAGGTGGCCAAACATCTTTCCAAACATCCTAACTCATCTCAACTCAACAATTCAAAATTATCTAGTTACTAGCTGCCCGACCCGGCTTCGCCCGGGTTCGATTGGCTAATGAAGCCAAAAAGTAAGGATCCCTAATTTTTTTGAATACATAGTCTATGTTCACTGGGGATAGCATAGCTTTCCAACAGTTCATTTTTCAAATCGGTTCAGTAGTTTCGGAGCCTATTCGATGCAAACAAAAACAAACAATCAAATCTTTTTAGTCCCTGTTGAAGAGGGTGGTTTAAAATAAAGATTTTGAAAATGCAGTCATTACAGTAAATCCTGATTAATAAGACTTAGATACTTGTCTAACTTATTATAATTCTTTGAATTGATGTAATGATAAAAATAAAAGAGGTGAACTCACTGTACATATTTATTGTTATTCTTCAAAGTACTGGCTTCACTCAGGTTCCCGATCTGGCCATCACTATAACAGAATACGGGTATTATACGCTGAATCAAGGACATTGGCGTCTGTGAGTGAAGTTGGCTACAAGCTGCGCCATCGCCAAATTCGCACAGCTGACATAACGAATTTGCTATTGCGCAATGATTCGCCTCGTGTTCACAGATGCCAAGAAGTTTGATTCGGCCTATACTAGAAGTATCCTATCATATTTTTTTACATTTGCGATACATTTTGGGTTCGATTCCCTTCCAGGCAGATTGATTGAGCGATGAATTGAAATAAAACTGTCCTAGGCGGCGGCTAAAACGGCGAGGTCGATGTGATACATGTCCTTTCTTTGTACCTAATGTGTTCCGTGGCGCCCCTGCCATAGGCAATCCTAGTAAGAGGCTCTAAATATGTAATATTATTTATATTCTGTACATATTCAGACTAGTAATCTCAAGTTTACTCACAAGTGCTCGTCTGCTGGTTCACGCGCTCTTAAATGCGCTTTATACTCCGGTGGTCATTCAATTTCCTTTTTCTCCTCAGTAACGAATATATGTACGGCCTGGTACTTGCGGTGTAGTACCTTGTATTCCGACTGTATAATCAACATAAGTGTGTTTACTTAGTCACAATCTTTACCCAATCCGTCAAAACGTCAAGTGTGTTTCTGCTCGTCTTTCACGTTCATACGCTCTTCTCTAATTCTTCCCACTAACCTCCATCTCTAGTGAATACTAGTGATACTCTAGTGGGTATCTTTCATTTGGTTCTAGTCTATCACTGTTCTCTAACCCTTCCCAGATCTCAACATTTGGCGATACTCCAGTATCGTATCTTTCATTTGGTTCTAATATATTCTGTGCTATTTCTGTTCCCCAGTGACGAACATATGAACAGCCTGGTCCGAGCGCGCGAGTCGTGCGGCGCGCGACGTGCCAAGTAAAGCCGCGGCGCGCTGTAGGTCGTACTTGCAATATAGTACTGTCACGCTCATGTTGCACTCGCTGCCTCCATACTTGTTTTGGTTCACCTCCTGACAATGAAATTAAATTAATTCATTTGCTAGAGTCTAGTACATACAAGGTGTTATAGTAGTTTATAAGTTAACTTACAGCCTTGGCCAAAAGTATTAGGCACGCTGTATTTTCACTCTATCTTCTAAACTAACTTCAATCCTTTTTGGCATTTGAAACAAAATCCTACTAATATTATAAACGCGAAAGTTTGTGAGGATGGATGGATGGATGGATGGATGGCTGTATTGATGTTTGTTACTCTTTCAAGCAAAAACTACTAAACGAATTGAGATAAAACTTTGCAATAATATAGCTTATATATCAAAATAACACATACGCTATAAATTATAATGATATATTGCGTATGCGGGCAAAGCCGCGGGTAAAAACTAGTTAGGTATAAATTTAATCACATCAACAAAAATGAAAGCTTGTTTACCTCCTGACAATGAAATTAAATGAATTCATTTGCTAGAATTCAGTACATACAAGGTGTTATAGTAGTTTATAAAGTTAACTTACAGCCTTGGCCAAAAGTATTAGGCACGCTGTATTTTCACTCTATCTTCTAAACTCACTTCACTCCTTTTTGGCATTGTAAACAAAATTAGGTATGAATTTAATCACATCAACAGAAACGAAAGCTTGTTTACTTGTTAGAGTTCAGAACACAAGTGACCAAACATTGACTGATAAGACCGAAAGAAACCTTTGTTTTCGGTCACCAGGTGTTTAATGACCTTAACAAAGAGCCGCTTGATATTCTAAGAAGTTATTTATGACCTCGGTAAGTCATTTAAGATAGCACTCAGTTATTGGTTTAGTAGTAAACATGCATTTTGATTTTTAAAGGTGCCTAATACTTTTAGCTCTGGCTGTATATCCTGCCATTTCTAATGTGCAAACGTTTTTACATTAAAATGGCGTATCAAGTTATTATACGATGCAACAGTGACTGTCAAAGAATAAAAGTAATATTACTTTGTGAAAGGACGAATATATTAATAGGGCCAGGACAGATTGGAAGGCGAAATTAAAGAAATTAATGTGCAGGGTTAAGGGCTTACTAAATCATTGGATTCGATATGCAGCATTATTTGGCATTATATAAATCAATGGATGTTCTTGTCGTCGGCGATTGTTGATTGGATTAAGACCGCAGGATTGGGGGGAGAAATCAGCTGATTTCGATAATATTCGACAAGATTATTTAGTATTTAAAATTTAACAAGATTTGCGAGTATTAACCAAATCGGTCAAAAGCGAGACTAAATATAGGCTTATGACGATTCAGTCAAAGACATGTGTCGCCAGCTAGCTTAGCATACAAGACCATGACAAGAGTTTATCGACGTGTGCAAAGGTGACAGATATATGATTTATCATAACTCTGTCACGTTCTGACACGTCGATAGTATAATTTTATGGTCCGTATGCTAAGCCCGCTGGTCTATTGTTCGAAGAACAACTGCTGTACCAGCCTTTTTAATAGTCCACTGCAGGACGTAAGCCTACCCACGAAGGGTGATTGGGCCATATCCACCACGCAGGCCCATTGCGGGTTGGTGAATTCACATACGCCATCGAATTTCTTCTACGGACGTATGCAGGTTGCCTCACGATGTTTTCCTTCACCGAAAAGCCAATGATGTGAAATTCCGGACATAAGTTCCAAAGAAACTCATTGGTACGGGATTGGGATTTGAACCCACGACCTCACGATTGCAGGTCGGGTGTTACTACCACTAGACCACCACGGCTTCGGAGAACTACTAGTCATAAATTATCTTACGTCCCTACTCGTCGGTATAGGTAGCGCCACACAAGTCGACGGATAAGAAGTTACCCGCAGATGACACTGCCGTGATTCGGTAATTATTGCGCATGTGTGCACAATGCCGACGCAAGTGGCGTAGTGGTGAGCACGGGCGTAGGGAGCGTGCGGGAGGCACGAGGATGGCGGGCGGGTGCCCCGGCGTCTTGTCTCTCTGGCGCGCAATCTATATTTTGCCTGTTGCGCGACGTTCTGTGACTAATTTCCCATCTGCCGACTTGTGTGGCGCGGATTATACTTATATACCTGCATAAGATTGCACATTTCTGAGAAGAAGTGCGGGTAGACGGGCGGCTGGTAGAAGATGACGTGTCGGATGCCTTTGATGCGCAGGCGCCGGAAGAAGTGCACGCGCTCCGAGTACAGCAGGAAATGAGCCTCGGTGTGGAAGAACATGTCGCGCGCTCGCGCTATTTTGCCGTCCTGAAAACAAATGTCCATCATGGTAAAAACCATATCAAACGAGCAGAATAGACCGAATCAAACTTTTTGGCGTCTGTGAAATTAGCTACAAGCTGCTATACAGGGTTAGTGGTAAGCAATTATTATCCTTTTAGGGGCGTATTCTGTACATCAAAACTAACAAATCTCAAAAATAAAATACAGTTCCATAGAAAAATATCGTTCACATATCATATATACACATATCGTTATAGAGTCAAAAGCCCAATTAGCCTCAAAAAAACTTGGTGTTCTCTCTAAGGTGAGACGGTATTTGAAACCTGAGCAACTGCTTAGTCTTTATAAAGCGCAAGTCAGGTCTTGCATGGAATACTGCTCTCACCTTGGGATGGCTCTGCCAAATACCAGTTGGAGGCTTTGGAGTCCATTGAAATACGAGCCAGGAGGCTGATAGGTAACGAAACCTTGACTGAGTCGAAGCTGCAAAGTCTCGAGCATCGACGTAGTGTGGCGTGTCTGTCTGCCTACTATCGGATACACTTCGGTGAGTGCGCCCAGGAGTTGCACAATCTGGTCCCACCTGCCCTTTCTTCTATCGTACGGCTAGACAGACGCGACCAAAGCGCCATCCCACGCGTTAGAACCAAGCGTTTCGAGTCCACATTCCTCACACGAACTGCCAGAATGTGGAACGGTTTGCCTGAGTCTGTCTTTCCGTTAAAGTACAATGTAGGTGTCTCCAAATCTCGAGAAAATAGGTATCTTTTAGGTAAGCGTGCTACATCCTAGACCGCATATCTGCTTAACATCAGGCAGTATGTAGTCAAACGCAAACCTATTTGAAATAAAAAAAAAAGTTCATCCTCGACAAAATGTATTGAACAGCTGTTTTTTTTTAGTTTCGACTAGTCGCAGAATAGAGGTTTTTAGTTTTGATGTACGGATTATAAACGCGAAAGTTTGTATGTACGGATGTTTGTAGATATTTCACGCAAAAACTAATGAACGGATTGAGATGAAACTTTGCAATAGTAATGCTTATACATCAGAATAACACATAGGCTATAATTTATAAAGATATTGCGTGAAACGAAGTTCGCCGGGTCAGCTAGTTCCTTTATAAATTTACCTTAGAATATTCACAGATCTGCACAAATCCTATGTCTTCCTTCTTGAAATAGTTCCTGATCCGCACGTAGTCGAAATAGCTCGGCACGTAGATCAGCGTGTGGCTCATTAACGTGTCGCGCTGCTTCGGCACTATCTCCTTCACGAAGTATTCGAACCTAGCGTCTACGGATGATAGAGGGTTTGGAGCGTTGAATCTGAAAAAAATAGACATATACACAACAGAGTTTTGGAAAAAGTCGCAGAACAAAAGTTGTTAGTTTTGATGTACAGAATAAGCCCCTAAAAGGATGCTAATTGATTAGAAATAACCCTGTATAATAGATGCACCGGTTGTGGCCACTGCCCCGGTTTTGACCACTTGATGTCAAAATTATTGCATGTTCGGAATTTACTTCTTTAAAAATATTATTTTAACATTCTCACACATAACAAAGGACATGTCCACAAAATGTATGGAGGCTGGTATAATAATACTTAATCAAAAATTCTAACCACAAAACTCGTTACATTTCGAGAAAGTTCATATTTTACTGAGTCTATTACAACAGTTAAAAACAAAAAAGAGCCCTCTGATTTTTTAAATTAATTTTGAATTTATTAGAAAAAATAAATATATTTGGCTCAATAGGTAGTTTATCTCTAGCAGCCCTGATTAATTAACCTTCAAATTGTTAAATAAAAGCATTTTTACCTATTAGACACACTTTTTAAGTGACTTTTTGTCACATTGTACCTACTAACTGGTCACACTGATTGGTTATAATTTTTAATTTTAGTAAATTAAGAAATGAATGTGGAAGAATCAGCTACAAATGCAAGTAAAATAACTATAGAAGCACTTTATTACTGCTAAACTAGAAAAATAATAAGCTGTGTTGTTATTTTTCATACAATTTATTTAATATATTTTTTTTTAAATCGGAAGGGTGAAAAAATCTAAATTAAATATTTTTAGGAAGCCCATATAACAAGCTTTCAAATGATGTATATATCATCTTGGTTCGATTTTTCTCTGAATAATATACCACTCGTGGACGTCACCTTTCACATTATTTAACATTATTTTAATGGTCTCTATACATTCATTAAAATTCAAAGTGGCCACTCTACTCTCTATTGATAACTCCGATAACATACTGGAACATAGTGTACTATAAAGTGTCCTAAATGTGATTTTAATGCTTGAAACTACCTCTTCCAGGCAACATTGGGATGAAAAGGATACAACAGTAAAATAAGGAACAGTAGTATAAGAACAGAGGTAGTTGGGTATATCATGGATTGGGTAATAGTTTAAAACAGCAGTTATATTACAGACTTGATAGCATTATTATTATATACTACGGGACTAATCGCGCACTAAAATTACGAGTTAAATAAATACCTCCTCATCCCGACGTTTTGGCCGAGTTGCATCGACCGTGGCCACGGTAGACTGGAATGTGCAACAGCTGGTACCGCCAATTCAATTTGAACTTGAAAAATTGTCACTACGACACACAACACTGACGGTATCTAACAATGTCCTTCTACCTACACTACGCGATTTGCATTTGTTGACAACAGGGTTCCACGACGCCGATAACTTAAATCTATCCTCCCGGTTGAAATTGTTATGTTTTTTGATTTCCACCGCTTCACGAACTATTCTTGAAAAATAGTGTCGATCCGTGGAGAGGACTTTTGGGTCGTGGAGCTCGATCCAATGACCAGTACCTCCGTCGTTAGTCCCGTAGTATATAATAATAATGTGTTCAAATCGCGAAAGTTTAAAAACAAGACTTTATAGCGTCCGTAGGCACGAAACGAGTTTCGCAGTAGCAAATCCATACGTCAGCAGGGGTGAAGGGTGGGGTTTAGGGCAGCTTGTTAGATTTATAGATTATTACCTGTGGAAGACTATGGACCAGACATGGACACTTACAGCAGGTTTTGCTGCATGCTAAGCACCTTCCTGCATCGTTGTGGAATTTGAAATGGTCAAAGTGTGCGTACTACTGTGTGATATTAGCTGGTTGTTGGTGATTTACAAATTGCAACTTGCAAACATTTAATTATTTTTTTACACTAAATCTCAAGGTCCGTTTGGTCGAGTCGTTCCAATGCTCCGAGTTGTCTCAACATTCACATGGTGATGAAGTCTATTGTCGTGATGTTCTACGTTTTACAAGTAACATTATAAATTACCTGTGGAAGACCATGGGCACCTGCACCAACACTTGCTGGATGCTGCCCACGTCAGCCAGCTTCTCGACAAGCACTTTTCCCGCGTAGTTGTGGCATTTACGGTTCAACACAGATTTGATCTCCGGCAGTTGCACTGACGAGAACACTAGCGTTTGTCTGGGAAAAATAATACACATGGTTGTTATTATATAGGACTAGCTGCGCCCCGCGGCGTTACCCACGTTAGCCCGAGATATAAAGTAGCCTTACAGACATGCCACACGGGCGTTGACGCCGCGACATTGCACCGCGGCGTCACCGCCGCTGCACCGCCGCGGTGCAGCGGCGGTGCTGAGCGTCGTCGCGGCGTCACCGCGGCGACCAGTGTTGCCGGTAGCGATTTAGACATTAAATCTAGAGTATTCGAGTATGAATTTTTATCGGGAAAAAAGGTTTTGACGACTACCGTTCAATCTTAAACTGAAGATGAGAAAAATCCCTCGTACACGTTAGAAATCAGATCGTGTAATTTGTCACGACGAATGTCATAGTAACAGCTTTCCAAGTGACAGCTGTCAAACTTCAAAGTGATTTATCTCGGTCATTATCAATTCTAGACTACTGTTGTCTTCACAAAAGTAATAGAGCTCGACGAAATCTACATTTCGGATGACAGCTGTCAAACTTAAAAGTGATTTATCTCGGTAATTATCGATTATAGACTACGGCTGTATTCACAAAAGTGATAGAATTTGAAGAGATCTACATTCTGGATGACAGCTGTCAAACTTAAAAGTGATTTATCTCGGTTATTATTGATTCTAGACCATTGATGAATTCACGAAAGTGATAGAGCTTAACGAGATCTACATTTCAGATGACAGCTGTCAAACGTAAAAGTGATTTATCTCGGTTATAATCGATTCTAGACTACTTGCTCTCTTCACAAAAGTAATAAAGCTCCACGAGATCTACATTTCGGATGACAGCTGTCAAACTTCAAAGTGATTTATCTTTGGTTATTATTGATTCTAGACTACTGCTATCTTCACAAAAGTGATAGAACTCGACAAGATCTACATTTCGTATGACAGCTGTCAAACTTAAAAGTGATTTATATGGGTAATTATCGATTCTAGGCTACTGCTCTCTTCACAAAAGTAATAAAGCTCCACGAGATCTACATTTCGGATAACTTTGAAGTTTGACAGCTGTCATCTGAAATGTAGATCTCGTTAAGCTCTATCACTTTCGTGAATTCATCAATGGTCTAGAATCAATAATAACCGAGATAAATCACTTTTAAGTTTGACAGCTGTCATCCAGAATGTAGATCTCTTCAAATTCTATCACTTTTGTGAATACAGCCGTAGTCTATAATCGATAATTACCGAGATAAATCACTTTTAAGTTTGACAGCTGTCATCCGAAATGTAGATTTCGTCGAGCTCTATTACTTTTGTGAAGACAACAGTAGTCTAGAATTGATAATGACCGAGATAAATCACTTTGAAGTTTGACAGCTGTCACTTGGAAAGCTGTTACTGTGACATTCGTCGTGACAAATTACACGATCTGATTTCTAACGTGTACGAGGGATTTTTCTCATCTTCAGTTTAAGATTGAACGGTAGTCGTCAAAACCTTTTTTCCCGATAAAAATTCATACTCGAATACTCTAGATTTAATGTCTAAATCGCTATCGGCAACACTGGTCGCCGCGGTGACGCCGCGACGACGCTCAGCACCGCCGCTGCACCGCGGCGGTGCAGCGGCGGTGACGCCGCGGTGCAATTACGCGGCGTCAACGCCCGTGTGGCATGTGCCTATGTGTTAATTCAAGGTCTAAGCTACCTCTATACCAAAATTGTAGTCAAACGCAAACCTACAAGGAATAAAAAAAATCATCTAAATCGGTTCAGCCGTTTGTTCGTGAAAGAGTAACAAACATCTATACTCACAAACTTTCGCGTTTATAATATTAGTAAGATAGGACTAGCTGCGCCCCGCGGCGTTACCCACGTTAGCCCGAGATATAAAGTAGCCTATGTGTTAATTCAAGTTCTAAGCTATCTCTATACCAAATTTCATCTAAATCGGTTCAGCCGTTTGTTCGTGAAAGAGTAACAAACATCCATACTCACAAACTTTCGCGTTTATATTATTAGTAGGATTCGCATAGACATTTTGAACAGGGAAGGTTTTTCTTTTTTTTTAAGAGCATAAGAGTCATTACGTCGTCGTATTGGGAGAGCGGAGACGGAAACCCGTACTGCAATGCATAAAGTTATGTGGTCTTTTGTGTAATATCTATCACAATAGAATAGAAAATGATGAAAAAGGCCGCCTATCAAGAAAAGCTGTAGTACAATTTTTGGTAATTGTACCATTGTGTAACAGTTATCAAGAAATAACTAAGTAAGTACGTACAGGCCGGGTGGCTAGCTCTGGTATCAGTTTTTAGGCCGCCTGAAGGCCTCTGACATGGCTAAACGGTTAAAACAACCGGCCCCCCTACCGCCTAAAGCAATAGCAATCGCAATAGCAATCGTTTATGACTTCATTTTAGTCATTTGGCACCGCCTATGTGACGTTAGCCATCAAAGTTGTTCATTCAACGATTGCTTTCGCAATCCGCACAAAGCAATTGATGGCTAACGTCCCATAGGCGGTGCCAAATGACTAAAATGAAGTCATAAACGATTGCTATTACGATTGCTATTGCTTAGGCGGTAGGGGGGCGGGACATACAATTTAACGTGTCATTCGAGCCACGGTAGCGCTCAGTTGTAAAATGCCACCCATCCAAATACTGACCGTGTGGAACGTTGTTTAATTTCGGTGATTGCTAACAAACACTTGGTGAATTTAATGCAGAACAGCTGATTTATTTCAGCATTTCGAGGGATTTTTCAAATAATAAAAGTTGGTTCTAATGATGGGTACAATGATATAACAAAATATGCCTGTCGTCTAGCTAGAGAAACGCAAGATAGATGCGCAGTCTGCACCATCTTGATTTGTTATTTGGCGCGCACTGTAAGTAGCATCGTATTGGCCGCGTATCTAGCCACTGCCGGGCTAGCGTACGCACCACGACATAATTTTGTCGACGTGTCAAAACCTGACAGGGTTATGGTGAAGTATATAATATCTGCCTTTATTACTCGTCGACAAAAATTATATCGTGGTGCGTACGCTATCTCGGCAGGGCTAGATATTCGGCCTATTCAAAGTTACTTATAGCTCACGCCATACCTAACCTAGCTTAGATAGTTACATGTCTATCAAAGTTTATAATAAGCCGCCTGAGGCCGAGGCGCGAGCTTTATAGGCTGTCACATGTTGGCAGATGTGAAGTTAGGTACAAGATGCGCAATAGCCAATCAACGTGCGGCTTTATGTGAGCTTCAGTCAGGATTGGATATTGCGCAGCTTGTAGCCAACTTCACATCGGCCAATTTGTGTGGCGCGGCCTATAATAGTGATTATAATTTTAAAGCTTACCTATAATATCTCGCCCAACCGTTAACCGCCCAAGACCGGACTCGAGAGAAATCAGTTCCGTGCGTCTTCTTCGGCTGCAGATGGAAGTGATCGAGCACGTGCAGCAAATGGTCCCAGTTCTGCATGAAGAAGACATCAGTCTGGTCGAGGACCAGGAGTTCTATTGAGGCTAAGAAATCGTAGTCGCGTTCCTCTTCGCCTTCCGCACCCACAATCATGCGCAGCCCGAGCGGAGATGCTACTATGATGTCCGATGAATAAAATTCTGTGTATAACTGGAAAAAGTAAATAGTTTTGGCAAAGAGTTTTCGTTAGGTTTATAAAATTTATGGCTAATTTATGAATAAGTTCTAAATAAGCCAACTCAAACATAAGTATAGGCCGCGTCACACAAGTTGGCGAAAATTAAGTTAACTTCTTCTTCGTGTCGATGGTTCTAAGGTGAGTTTTGGCGGGAACGCGGAAAAATCATGTCGCCGCATTGTATTGTTTTGTTAAACTTGCGTTTTTATCTGTGATAATTTGTGAAAAATTGTGGAATTTCGTTGATTATGAGCTGATTTACGTGCATGAGTTTAGGCAAGTGATATAATGTGACGTAACAGGTCGTTCCGTGTTGTCACCAAAACCCCATAGACGCCTCTAGTAAAGTCTCCACTGCTTTACTGAGGTATGACTTGGACTATGTTTGAACTTGACCGCGACTTTATTGGACTATGACGTGACTACGATAGTGACTATTTGATAAAATATCAAAAAAAATTATTAAAACTTAATACTTGACACTGGCAAATGCACAACAATGCGACGCCAAACAAAAGAAGAAGAAGAAGAATGGTTCTAAGGTTGTTTATGTTTTGTTTGTTCGATAGATCTAGAATTCTAGATGGTGATGATCTATCTAGATAAGCTTTGCCCAGTAGTTAGTGACTGCTACTCCAGATGGGGTGGCCTCCACTAGGAAGTTAGCTACAAGCTGCGCAATATCCAATCAACGCGCGGCTTTGTGTGAGCGTCAGTCAGGATTGGATATTGCGCAGCTTGTAACTAACTTCATTTCCGCCAACATGTGTGACGCGGCCTATGGTAGCCATTTAGAATTTTATAAATTGTTTCAAGAGAAATGGATCATTCTTGATGCATCCTACTTCCTACTAATATTATAAACGCGAAAGTTTGTGCGGATGGATGGATGGATGGATGGATGGATGGATGGATGGATGGATGGATGTATGGATGTTTGTTACTCTTTCACGCAAAAACTACTGAACGGATTGAAATGAAACTTTGCAATAATATAGTTTATATATCAGAATAACACATAGGCTATAAATTATAATGATATTGCGTCAAAAATCAAAAGTTCATGCGGGCGAAGCCGCGGGTAAAAACTAGTGTATAATAAAAAAGTCTTGAGCTTTATTATTCTAGCACTAGGTTTTACCCGCGGCTTCGCCCGCATGATATTTTGATTTTTGACGCAATATTATTATAATTTATAGCCTATGTGTTATTCTGATATTATATAAGCTATATTATTGCAAAGTTTCATCTCAATCCGTTCAGTAGTTTTTGCGTGAAAGAGTAACAAACATCCACACATCTATCCATCCATCCTCACAAACTTTCGCGTTTATAATATTAGTGGGATTCTACGGGTCCACCATAACGATATTATAGAATGCTGATGCGGTTGCCTCGCTTCTGTAGTGCATCTGAAATGTTTGCAGAGGCACGAACGGATGACTTTCATGCGATTATTCGCAAGAAAGTCGCGTCCCTACGAAATAGAGTGCGAGGCAGTCGCAATGGCATTCTTCAAATGATTGCTGATCGATTGGATTGCCCCATTCAGAATAAGTGGATGTTAATTGTTATGGGCACTAAATTATAAATCTTGTAATTAATAATGAACGACACAATTGTATTTAATTTTATTATGGATTGTGCATAATTATTGTCTGAATTAAAATGATAAATAAAATTATGGATGCAGCAACACAAAACACAAAAATGACACTTGGAGATTTTGTTTTCTCTGAGATAGTTAAAAAAATGTAGTAAAACTGGTTACCTATTCCATTAATAATACAAAAAAATGTTACATTTCCAGTTATAGTTGATTCCATTTTTATGCTGAATAAGCTGATAATTAGGTGCTGAAATCTGTACAACTTTAGTCATTTTGTCTGTAAAAGCATGTACTTAATTCATAGAATAAATTTACATTTTTAATTTTATTTAAAATAAAATTACTACAAACCTTCAGAGTTTTTTTAGTGATAGTCATACCAAGTCGAAAAGTGTCTTCAGTATTGCCAGCAAATGTAAGCTCATAGTCCTCTGGCTTTGGGTTCTTTCTTGGCATCATCAACTCTCCTCCTGTAAAGTCTTCTTCAAACCTCTTCTTGTTTAAAACTTGTCCCGCCTCTTTGGGCACCAATATATCTATTATAGTTTTGACTACTTTATATGCTGCATTTTTGAATGGCACCATTATTAAAACCTACAAAGAACAAATCAATTTATTAAAATAAGAGGAATGTAAAGCTAGCCTGTAACATTTAAATAATGTTTAACTTAAAACTTCAAGTATTAACTGAAGATGGAAAAACCCAAGACTAAAATTATGCTCAAACATTGTATTATCAAAATCTACTCTTATAAAGAGTAATATTGAGTTATTTTTTAAGCTTTTACATACACAGTGAAATAAGTTGAATAAATCAGTTTTGGATACAGCACATTTCATACAGATGCAGTCAGAGAACCTTCTTTGGTATTTTCCATGTTTTAGGAAAACATGATAACTATTACAATAATGGCTTTATGCTATGAGTGAACTAACAAAAATGATGAGTGATTTAATGTTAAAATTTGCAATATTTAGTCGCACAATCATTAACATGTAAGCATACAAAGATTAAATTAAATTACCTTCGGCCTGACAAGACCTTGGTCTCTATAATCATCAGACAAGTCATTTTTCTTCGCCAGCTTTGCATTGTGGTGGAGAATTTTTGTTCTGGTTTTCAGCATATGATTTATAACATGGAGACAGTAAGTATATCGGATCTCTTCAGCATTTATGAAAGTTCTCTCGGGGTAATACAGATCTTGGTAATTGTTCATAATAGCAAACAGTTCCCTTTGTAATGGAGTAAATATTTCATTCAATTCAAGATCCTTTTTTATTAGATTAGTTTTATTTGCCGACACAATGTTTCCGTGAATTTGAGACTTGATACAGAGCTGTGTAAAGTCCATATTGTGGAACAAATGAGGGACAGTTCCTGTTGCTGCAAATGCCTTTTCTTCGAGAATTGATACTTTTGGTTTCACTTTTTTTGACATTGTTTCTATGGGTTTTGGAATGACTATAGATAAGTTACCCAGTACTGGCCATGTTTTGTTCACACTTTCCACTGTCGGTGGAACATTAGTTAGAGAGACGAGTAATTCATCACTAAGATCATACTGCAAGTGTTTTGTGAATGGGTCATTTGAAGCATCATCAGGTTCTCCATCACTATCGTCTTTGATCTAAAAAGAATAAAAAATATGAATAGAATTTTTTTACTATTACACATGCATGATACAGAGAAAATTTGTTTAGATAAAAGGAAAGCAATCAAGAAAGCTTGAAATTACTACTATGAAATTATTTATAAACAAACTACTGCAGTTTTTTTCAAAGCCAGAGGTCCAGGTGGAAACCAGGAAGAGTTAATAAAGCAAGGAGCCACATGACTATGATAACAGTTTCCATTTACTATAAGAACTTGTAACTAGATCTAATTCTAGATATTCCAAACCTATAATAAATTACATTACGTGAAATAAAGTGCCTCGTTTCCTATATTCTGACCAAAAGATCTAACACACTGGAATTACACAAAATTAAATAAATATTAGGGAACATCTTAAACACGGTCTCTGACCCCAAACTAAGCATAGCTTGTGATATGGCTTCCAGAGACTGATATACTACATATATATATTTTAAATACATATTTATTTAGAAAGTACCTAAATAACATCTGGGCACAGTGCAAACACCTATGTATGTCACATAAATAATAAAATTATATTAACCTCAATTTCATTATCGCTGTCTTCATGGTCATCATTTTCAACATCTGAATCTTTTTCCATATTATTATCATTTTTACTTATTTCTTCGTTATCAGAGCTCATATTGTCGTCCTCTGGGTCAGCAGATTCATCACTTTCTTCATCGCTTTCCGCTACTGGTGTTTTATTGGCCTTGCGCCCAAAACATGATACCAATTGACCAAAAACATCTTCCTCTTCCTCGCTCTCAGAATATTGCACTTGCATTTGTTGTAATTTCCTTTCCATCTGTTTCTTTTTCTTTATTTCTTCCTCGACTTTCTGTACGTTTTTGTACCGATTAAACAAAGATTTCTTGTTAACCGTCTCATCTTTTTTTGCTACTTTTCGCTTCTTTTTAGAAGAGGGTTTAAAACCACCTTTTTTCCCTTTGCCGAAAAACTTTTTCGACTTTTTCATTTTCAAAATAAACAAAACAACTTAACCTCCAAACTCAATGAGTAAAAATAACTTGAAAATAACCTCTTCGACCAATTCATACTGATTCCTTCCTCAATGATTCATACGCTTAGATTATAGAGGGAATAGATACGAAGTAAATTCTTATGTCCTCCCGCAAAGATTCAGACCTTATAGTGGTCTGCTAATTTGAGGTCCTGTAGGAACGAAGGGCGTGGATTATATTCTGATTTTTGCCCTGCAACTCTCATTACATCACCTCATTGCTTTAATTTTATTGTTTGCTTCCCTATATCTTAAGATTATGGCATTAAAAATATGTAATCAAATTCTTCGCCTCCCACCATCTACTATACCCCAAAAGGCTTTTGACAGTTGTAGCCGTCATTATTCTGAGACCATCCAACCAATAAGAAATTATCTTCATATTTGTGTTTTGGCTATAGCAAAGCTGATTGTGATTTCTACAAATATTGTATTAAACGTGTAAATAAATAGAATTTATAGCATTATAAGGGCACAAACAATAAAAAACAACCATGGTTACCTGCTGTGTTTGGGGCTGTGAATCGTGTTCTAAGAACAAAAGCGAATGTTTATAATTTTTAGGTTAGTCGTAGTTTTTGTATTTTCACGTCTATGTTTTTGAAATATGAATAAGTGTTCAGTGCAGGAACTATAAATGACGTTTAAAACTATCTATTTTAATTCACAACACAGCATAAAACGATAATTTTGAGAAAAGCAAATATATTGAATGTTTACATTACTTTAAATAGTGATGGACAAAGTTACGATTTTATTGCATTGCAATATGTTATTCGATACTTCTCTCGGTGCATAATCGGTAGAAGTCATAATAAATCTATGGTTGTACAGTACTCGTTTTTGCCAAACTTCCTTTTAACCCGACTACCAATTAATGACTACCTATGTTTTTAAGTAGAATCTTGGTTAACCATTAGCTATTAGGTTTGTAAAAGACAACATTCATATTGGGCTAATCCTGATAATTCCGACCAAATAGTATTAATGCATATAATTCTAAACATGTTATACCATGGGACCAACCCTCTATGATCACTCCCTGCGTAGTTATCGAATTTTGAAATTAATTATTTTCATATATTAACAAAAATATTCACCAATTTACCTGCTTATTTCTAATAAGTTATTAGAACCGTTCATTGCATATTCGAACGCGTAAAGATGTCGAGTTGAAATTTAAACTATGTACGTAAACCTATGAATTCTTGCAGTTGTGTAAAAGAAAAGCTTCTCAGTTACCGTATAAAAAGTTAGAGCCGTTTATGTCGTTGAAAAACGCATATTTCAACGCTCACAAAAATCAAAACCTACAGGGTACTTCCCGTTGACATAGAACTATGAAATTTGGCGAAGAGCATTGTCTCAGAGTACACATATAGGAATAAATCTGAAAACTGTACATTTTTATTTAAATGACATAAAAATAGTGCCTGAAAATTCACAAAATATGGGTTCAAAATTCAAAGTGAGTAAATCATATCATGTAAGGTATCATATAAAATAACTTCATTAGCACATGCTGTAACAGGATTTTAATTATTTTAACAATATGTTTGTACGGAACCCTCGATGTGCGAGCCTGACTCGCACTTGTCTGGTTTTTTTACAATAGTATTAATATTTTTCGTTCATTATTATTTTCTGCCTATATCAAAAATCATTTTACACTTTTTATTTGATATGCCAAGAAAGCGTGTTTTTTAGTATTTTCTAAACTACCTAATATTGATTTTGGATCTCGGAAACGGCTTCAGTGATTTTGATGATTGTCATTCAAATAAATATTTTTAAGTTCAATAGAGAACACAAAAGGGTCTACTATCAAATATATCAAAATATTCGTTCGCTGGCCTAAGTGTATGTTGATACATTAAACAGTGTCTCAGTTTCATTCATAGCTGGTTGATAAAATCTTTTTTTAAAATAATTGTTTTCAAAACTCGGTAGGTAACTAACTACTGCACAGGAGGTGACTCTAGAGGGTTGGTCATGTGGGGTAAAATGTACAGGATAATATTATGTATCTACGAATATTATTTCCTAAATAATTGTTTTGGCCGGCACTCTTTCAGATATAGCCCAAAATGAATGATGTCTTTTAAACAGGGTTATTTCTAATCAATTAGCATTGTTTTAGGGGCTTGTTCTGTATACATAATATCAAAATTAACAACTTTTGTTCTACGACTTTTTGAGTGGTTTAGAAAGTGCGAAGTAATGAGGAAAGTTATACATATTTATGACAGTAAATTTAAAAGGTGTCGTGTCAATCATGAAGGCGCCATCGTAATTATAATAGCTAATTAGCATATTTCTGTTTCTTTTTCACTTTAGGCATTCGATAGAGAGAACACTTTTTAAGTTTGCTATTTAATTTACGATAGCGCCTTCATAATTGGGCCTAGTATAGCTTAAAAACTACGCTTTATAAGTTTAGTACGTCGGCAGTCACACAGAAGAGAGAAGGTCTCTTTTCTGTGGGCAGTCAGGTATTTCTCGGAAAAATCGATATTTTTATCGATTCGAGTTTCGAATCGATTTTCGAAGTATTGATTTAGCGCAACGCTTCAAGGGGGCGGGGCAAAATCGACGCCATGTTTCCGAGATATGCTATGACGTAGCTATGATACGTTATTTTTGTGCTAGGGCGCCCCTATGTTCATACGCAAAGAAAAACAGACTATGACATTCACGATGACGGCTTGTTCTTCTTCTTCTTCTTTTTTGTTTTGGCGTCGCATTGCTGTGCATTTGCCAGCGTCAAGTATTAAGGCTCCATCACACACAGGCTGTACGAGCGGTAGAGCGGTACGAGCGGTAAAGGGCGGTACGGCAAACTCTTCGGTTACGTCAAACTTCAGCCGAAAGAGTGAACAACTACCGGCGTACCCGTTAGGCCTGCTATAACCCCGCGCGATCTGTCCGCGGTCGAGGCGCGGGCAATTGTTTACAAACGCGAGCCGCGACCGGACCTGTGTGAGCCCTTCTGTCAAGCTATATTTATAGTAAATAAATAAATTTGAATTCTTAGACAACCAGTACAATACAGATGCCCGCCCCTCCGCTCTACCGCTCGTACCGCCTGTGTGTGATGGAGCCTTTAAGTTTTAATAATTTGTATTTTTTGATAATATTTTATCAAAATAGTCAGTCGTAGTTATGTCATAGTCCTATAAAGTCGCGGTCAAGTCCAAGCATAGTCCAAGTCATACTTCAGTAAAGCAGTGGAGACTTAATGGAGTTTTGGTATTTAACCCTATATATGTAACCTCCTAACCTCCGTCGAATCGACGGGCATGGCGAAGTAAAATCTTCTGTCTCTTTTTAACGATGCGTGTGAGTGTTTTGTCTCTGCTAGCCAACTCAGTCCCCGGCGAGGTTGTGCCAGCTGTAGACACATCCTGCAGGTAAGTGTTGTGGTTTTTGAGATACTTGAGATTTGCCCGTCGTTTCGACGGATAGTTAGCTTTACTGTCATTTTTTTGTTTGACTAAACGTGTATATTTTTACCATTTTTTCGGTTTCTTTTAGGTCTTTATAATGTCTGCGTTATAATTATGATGATGCTAGGTATATTGTACTACACGAGCTTAACTCTGAAAACCTTGATGATGAGGCTTCTCCCAGCGAGACTAAGGGATTTGTGGCGGAAGAAGATGAAAATTATAAACCATCTGATTCCGAATACAATTTCGTTTACCTGACATTGTTTTTGACTGTGAAAGATGCTGTTTCAAGAGACTCCTCCTCCAGAAACATCACAAAGCAGTATTATTCAACTGCCTCAAAGGAGCATACGAGGTAAAAATCGTCATGCTTGAGCTACTACAAAGGGACGCACTTCTTTATTGACGGCTGGACAAAAAGTAGTTCCACGCAAAGAATTCATGAAGAAACACACTTTCAACTTGTAGAACCCTGGCTAAAGGAGACATTGCAAAAAATATCGATGCCTACGCACGTGAAAGATAAAATCAGGACCATTATTTCAGCGCACTCGCCTAATGAGCACACCCAGTAGGTGACACGTCATGCTCTTCTTTGAGACTTAGAACATGAAGAAGATTCGTCAACTTCTTCAAGAGGAGAAAATCGTAAAAGGAGAACTTGCGAGAAGTGTCAATACAAAAAAAAACAAATGACAAGTGTTTGCACCAGAAGTAAGGTAGCAATTTGCGATGAACATAAGGTAGATTTTTGTGCCACATGTACGAAAAAACAATAGGCTGTTTATGAAATAAAAGTCTTAGGTGCCATATAATGTCAAAAAAATGATTATTTGTCTATTTTTATGGATGATTTTGCATGTTACAGTTTATTATAAGAAAAATTGTAATTTTTAGAGATCTCAGGAAAGTTCCTGTTGTTTTGAAATAAATAAATAAAATCCAATTTTATGAATAGTATTTTGCTTAAAACCTTTTCAACTAACAATAACTTAAAATAATAATTGTATAAGCATCACAGATTCTGAAAAAAATATGTTTTCTTTTACCCGTCGTTTCGACGGATTAGCTTAAACAGGTTACGTCCGAAGGTTAGCTATCTAGGGTTAACAGATATCTGTGAGTTTTGGTAACAGAACAATATGATACGTCACATTATATCCTTCCTTTGCCTACACTCATGCACGTAAATCAGCTCATAATCAACGAAATACCACAATTTTTCACTGATAAAAACACAAGTTAAACAAAATATTATAATGCGGTGACATGATTTTTCCGCGTTCCCGTCAAAACTCCCACAATGACGACTGTGATGATCATGAAGTTATAGGTAAAAAGGTAGGTTTTTTACCTATAACTTCATAGTGATGATGCTGTGATGACGACACTTCGTGACAGTGACATGTAATCAAAAATGTAAGAAAAATCCACAGAGTTACAGTTGTACTAGCTCTGTGGACACCGCCGACTCACACCACTCACACCCATACAAAAAAAAACTTTCCATAGGCCGAACGGGGATCAAATGAAAATATCCTTAGAAATGAATTGAAATGAATATTGTTCATTACTTCATTCATTGCCCACGCCATCCGGCCCATCCGCCATCTTTTCTCTTATTGTTTTACAGTTTTACGGTAAATATTAATAAACAATAGTAATTTCACGTCTTGAAAACTTCGAATAGTCATTATATTGACATTCACATGACGTGCATCTAGTGTCTTCAGTAACTTACTTCAATATAATTTCAACTTAAAGGCTCCTTTACACACAGGCGGTACGAGCGGTATAGCAGACGGGCGGGCATCTGTATTGTACTGGTTATATAAGAAGGGCTCACACAGGTCCGGTCGCGGTACTGCCGTACCGCCCTTTACCGCTCTACCGCTCGTACCGCCTGTGTTTGATGGAGCCTTCATTCAACGTGTTTCGAGATGACCAAATGAAAATTACCAATGCAGTGTGTATTTTTGTTTTACATCTAAGAAATAATAAAGTGCAGTGCAAAATAGTGACGATTTTCGTTTCATTTTCGCCCAAAGTCTTTTTAGTTTCTCAAAATATTAAATAGAAATACTAATGTACAGAAACCTATACATAGCTATACGTTTTGATATCACAGAAAAAGTACTAAGACATATTAGTACTTACTCTGTGACATCAAAACATGTGTGGTATTGTAGGCTGAGGGGTAAAGTATGCGAGGGGCGATGTTCAATTGGCACCACCACAGATAACGTTACGGCCTAAAAAAAATCTTCGGCTGTCGGTCGTCTGATACGTAGTATCTCCTTAGTTTGTGCTCTGTGGAAAAATCCATGAAGAATCCAAAGAATCTGAGAAAAAAAAATACAAGTTTTGTTTGGTTTTGTTTTGAATTTTGATAATTTGATTTAATGTTTTGTGGTTTTGCTTTTGATCTGTATAGGTTTCCTTTTTGTTCTGCGGTTCTGTATATTAATTTAGAGTTTTTGTAAACATTAGAATATAACAAAATACACATTATGTTAGACGACACTGAAAATATTTCAAGAAAAACTTGGGCCCGAAACGTGGAACCTGTAAACAAGGTAGGTATTTCCCTTCTTGCTTTACACAAAATGCATTGAGTGAGATACCGCAATAAATCAGTGAATGTAAATTATTTAATTTGCAGATGGGCTATATGGATGGAGCAGCAGATGGACAAACAGCCGCGTTTCAGCCAAGCTTTGACATGGGTTATAAACAGGGCCTTAGTTTTGGCTTAGAACTAGGTTACCATAATGCTATAAAAAGGTACCCTACAATAACTTCATTATGATTAATTAATGTGCCTAAAATCAATGATGGCCACTTTAGAGTCTACATGTCTGCTGTCACATTCTTATTCGATGTAGGGGTGATAAATCCTGCACCAACATCCTGCGTAGGGTGTTTTGTGCATTTCCCCCCTCCAGCTTCTACCCGAGCTAGCCCAGCTCTGTCTGCTGTCATATCATGGATAGGTGAAGTGTTAATTATAATTGTTAATTATTTTTTAGACTTCAGCAAGAAAACAACCCGAAAAATGATTACACAACAAATATTCAAGATTCAAGAAAAATAAACTGCCAGCTATGTTTGAATGGAATACCATCTGATAATGTTGTGAATTTATTTAATACACAACAAGAAAAGAATAATGAACTAACAAAAAGAAAACAGCCAATCTGAATAAGTAATTTATTATAAAATTTTACCTATTTTATATTTTAATCTAGACTTAATAAACCATATTATTGAGTTGTAGAAATGTTTATGATTTCATTCAGTACAAACATTAGCTAGAGATATTTTCTAGCTGTCCATTTTTGCCTAGCCCAGCAAAATAGAAAATATTTACTCTCAATTTTTGTAGGATGTTCATCTGCCACCCATACTCCTCCGATATATATCGATTTCAATTCAGTTTGGATTCACATGTACAAAGTTTGAAGTACCCAAACAAACAAGTAGAATACCCAGCTTTTTGCAATTTAGTAATCGCATTTTACATTGCTCTAGGCTTTTTTTCTGGTGGGGGTTTCATATTTTCCTGCTTTATTTCAGATTTGATCTCGGAATGTCCTTGTATGTTGCCATTTGTCATTTCCGAGTTGCTGGGATCTATTGGCTCCTGTTTAATGTTTATATTGCTGATGTTCCCCTCTGCTGTTTTTTCACCACCTTTGTCATTGGTATTTTCAGTTTTTACTGTTACACCATTTGTCTGAAATATAATAAGCTTTATAAAAATATATTCATATCACAGAAAACTAACAATGCTTGAAGCTTGTCTAAATGTATTTAATTAACAGACATTTGAAAATTAAGTCTGAATTAACATCATCATGATGAACAACTTCTACAATGGGGTTCAATCTGGAATCTGAGAAAAAAATCTTAACTGTTCCATACAAAATTAGAACTCTGAATGGACAAAATGTATGAAACAGCTGTATTTTTCTCGAATTCTGGGTTGGTTTTATAGTGAAAATTTTACTTTAAAATGATGGTCGGAAGCACCTCTTTCTGGCTTAGTACACCAGTTGCGGGTGAACCCTGTATAGGCCAAATCAAATTTCTTGGCGGCTGTGAAATTAGCTACAAGCGGCGCGAAGCCCAAGGATTTGGCTTGGCTATTACGTAAAAATGACCTTTAGCCAGGATTGGGTTATCTGCAGCTCATTCATTCAACTTGTGTTAATGGCTAGACATTTTTATTATTTATTTGTTTATAGGCGAGTAGTGCATACTGACATGCCTAAGTATATCAAGCAGACTCGAATTAAATTAGTATTTATCTGTCAAAGAAATTTTTTTCTTCTTTATCTAAAGATCCAGTCTTTATAGTTCTTGCTGAGATGGCATCCTCAGGCAACCTATTCCACTTTATTGCATAGGATGTGGTGTGCAGTGTTGGTTTGTGATGGTGTAGGCCGCAAGAGAAATTTATGCCGTCTGCTATCGCGCATATTTTCCTTCAAGGTGTCGTGAATATCCGGAAAATTATAAAAGCCATTGAGAATCTTGAAGGTCTTCACGAAATCGTCGTTTTTCGAGGGTTGTGAGACGAAGAGCTTTTAACCTATCTTCATAGGTTTTGCGGCGCAGAGCAAATGGAATCCTGGTGACTGTGCACTTTCACGCAAATCAATATCTTTCTTAAAGTAAGGACTCCACACCTGGAACCCATACTCTAGCATAGGCCTTATATAGGTTTCTATCTATCAGCCGTAGGATGTCCGCTGCTGGACATAGGCCTCCCCCATGGATTTGCAATAAGGCCGGTTGGAAGCGGCCTGCATCCAGCGCGTTCCTGCGATTTTTATTATGTCGTCAGTCCACCTAGTCGGTGGACGTCCTACGCTGCGCTTGCTGGTCCGTGGTCTCCATTCGAGAACTTTCCGGCCCCATCGACCATCCGTTCTTCGAACAATGTGTCCTGCCCATTGCCACTTTAATTTGCTAATCCGCTGGGCTATGTCGGTAACTTTGGTTCGTCTGCGGATCTCCTCATTTCTGATTCGATCCCGCAGAGAGACACCGAGCATAGCCCTCTCCATAGCACGTTGGGCTATCTTGAGCTTATTCATGAGGCGCACATTAAAAGACCACGGTTTTGTAAATCTTAATAAAAACATCCATTTTTACTGTCTGAAAGGGCTTACATACCAACAATATCTCTTCCCATTTTAACTCTGCAGTAATAATGACTCCCAAATCCTGTTGGTCTACAGATGCTAAGGCAACTCCATCAAGTGTGTATGTCGCTCTAGTTATTGATAATTTTATTTATTTTCATGGACTAGATATTTTGGGACCAGATTCTGGCGACTTATACCGCGTCCTTGGTGGGCAGGATCAGGTCTTTCTGTGTGCATTGTTTTGGACATAGCGGACATACTAAAAGGTGTGTCATGGTTTGGATGGCAGAACCATATTCACATTGATCCTGGTTTGCAAAACCCCATCTGCGGCTTATAGTTGACACAGCCGCCAAGTAGTTTGGTTTGGCCTATACTAGAGATTATTTTTATAATGACTAAACTAAATTGCTCTTCTTTGAGTCTTTAAATTGAATGGGATGGTTACCTGTGCTGTTTGTGTGACTGGCAAAGGGAATTGTCTAACAAGTTCTGCAAGCAACATGTCCACTCTTTGCCGCTGGAACAGTGTGGACGGCTCTTCCTTGGGGGTGGTAGAAACATCTTTTGGTCCTGACTGTGCAGAGTTAAAAGGACTCACACCTATAACGTAATTATCATAACAAATGAATATGTTAAAATTATAATATGTTACGTCGGCTCCTCATTCCCGCGTGATCTGAGTGTCAAGTGGGAGATTTGCAAATCAAATCGAATTACTTTTACGTCGCGTTGACCGCGCGCCGTGCACACACGCGAGCACATTGACACACACGTTTGAATTAGCCAATCACAGACGTTGCTGCGCTCGTTTTCGATCGGTTTGGCGCTCGTTACATTACCGTAAAAAATACTCACGCTTAGCTATTCAGTTTTATGTACGTGACACAAGATGGCGCTGTGCCATTTCCATAGAAATCATATCAAACGTTAACGCGATCGAGTTCGAGCGAAAATCTCGCACTTAGCCCTCTGTTCGAGGTTCACTCCGTGAATAACAATTGCCTCTACACTCGCACAGCTTCGAAAGACCTTCACAGTTTCGCTTTGACGTGAGTATAAGAACCGACTCCGATCGGGGAAAACTGCTAGTGCGATCCTCGAACGCAAAGCCGCTTGCATTAGGCGCGATACCTTGAATTTATCCACATTCACAGTCCGCGACCTTCGCGTGCGAATCGCGCGTGAATTAGGAGCCGGCATTACCATGGCGATCATAAATGTTATGTTACATGTTAATAATATATTACTAAAAGGAAAGTTTGACTAATTATTACTATAATTCTAATTAATTATTTCTTAAACTAGGTGTTCAACATCAGATAGATAGAAATACTCTTTATTAATTCACATTCACACACACATAAAACAGAAAAATTTAGAAAAATTGCTGCTGAAACATTGAAGCAACTGGCGGCCTTATCACAGAAAGTGATTTCTTCCAGGAGTTATAGCATTGATAGATATTTCAGAAGGGAGTTTTTATGGAATACATTCTATAGATGCATTTTGATTCATATTGAGGCCCAAAGAAAGTTAATAGAGACATCCTTATTGGTTACAGGCCTGATTATAATTTTTCATTAAGATGGTGGTAAGTAAGACATAGGAATGTATAAATATAACCACATACCAGGTTTAGGAGCTTTGAAATCCCACCAGTATCCTTTGCTAGGATGGTACCGTGAGTATGACATAGTTTCTTCAAATGAGCATTGTAGGTGATGCACTGCAGAAAGCTGAAACACAAAAGTAATTAATCAAATACAGGGTTACTGGTTAGTGAACCTATTCCTTCAAGTAGGTTATAGTTATATCATTTGCGACAGGTAACAGGGGCCTAAATTTCGTGTTTGTGGATAGGACGTAATCTGGAGCAAGTTAAAAATAATGGTTTTCTTAAAAATTTCTACCTGGACCTTTTTGTGAATCGTTTTTTCTTAAACCCTGTAACCAATGTTAGATTGTAATACCTCATTAGAAAGTTAAAAGTATGCATTGTTTTTAAAATAATTTGCACACCAAATGTGTTGGCATTTTTTTTTATAATTGTCGATCAAAGATATTAATTAACAAAGATAATTACATTTCTTTTATGATTTCATGTGATAATTATATAATGTTATTATAAATGATTGTGCAAATACATCAAACTTATTTTTTTACTAAAGTTTAAGTCACCTTGCATTGATAAATGGAAAATAAACTTTAATTTGATTTTTCTCAAAAATGGTTGACTTTTGCATGAAGGTTCTTAGGATCAAATTTGCTGATAATAACCCCCTCTATAACCCACTAGAAAGAATAGGTTCAATAACATGTAACACTGTATAAAGGTGCAAAGAACAAAAAAAATATTGCAAAAATGTGGCTATTCTGATCTTCTTATGATAAACAATGTATGGTCTTGCAATGTGATCTGAAAACGCAAACTTCTTACTCCAGTCATAAAGTTCAGATTTCTGATAATAGCCCTTGACACATATGTACATACATTGTTTATAATAAAAAGGGCAGTATAAGCTTACTATGGAGAATATTTTTAGACAACTGACTTGTATTTGAGGATAGTATTGTATTTTATCATGATGACCATTGAAATAAAAAAAAAATATGGATACAAGTTTGTTGATTCAACCTATAGAAGTAGTAAAGTTTCTTACCAGTCTTGAATTCAGTACACTAACTAAATCAGGTGCTTGGTAAACTATTCCAGCTATGATGTAATAGTCTGCCAGAGGTATAACATGTGTCGGACTGTGTCTCTGTTGCTTCCTGATCACATACAAGATGGGGTCTTGTACATGAAGCAGTATGTACTCAAGGCCGGTCATGTTTCTGTAAAATCAAGTTAATAATCTGAATAGAAAGCAACAGCCAAAAGATTATAGTTCTTATATTCAGAAACAGTTTAAAAGAGAGGGCATTTTGTATTTTAATCACCTATAAATTTTGAGCTTTGGTGTTACTGCTTGCTTTTCTAAAAATACAACTGACTTGTTGTACAAGTCTTTAATATTCTAACAAATAATTCATACCTCGTGGGAAGAGTAAGCATGCACTACAGAAGGTTCGTATTTTTTTCCTATAGGTCAGCCTATTTTAAACGAATGGGAAAAAGGTTATGCAGTTACTGTTCGCTATTATTAAGTTTTATTATTAAAAAATTTATTGTAATTAAATTACTTACTGCAATTGGTCCATACTTAATCTCTGCATTTTCACGACTTCGTTATTGCACGTACGATCAAAAAATGGATTGGACCGCTCCGAAAAGTAGTCCATAATGTTGGATGGATTCAGCAGGGGAATCCATGCAGTGTCATGCCAGGATAGTCCAAGTGGGTTATCATTGTTTATGGGCATGTTTCCTATCCTGCCGGATATCATTTTACCTAAAGTTTATAGCAGATAATTGCAACATTCATAGAAGTGATTTTGAGAATAAAAATCACGATCAAAGAGAACAATACATACAATCAAAGAGATACAATAATAATAAATAAATGGGCAACTGCAACCGACAAACAACAAACCAGTAAACACCAACAAATCAAAAATCAATGAACAGCACAGATCTGTCCTTTTAAATAAGTTGTCATTGCACCAAATAAAATAGATATAATCATACTTTGCACAGATTTAAACACAAGAAAAGAAAATAAAATTAGTAAAATTAATTTTGAGTAATATATATTGTACAGCACGTATTTGATTTGCTGATACCAAATTGTAAGGGCAGGAAAGCACGGCACGTATTTCATGTCCCATGCCACCCAATAATGTACAGCATGATAAAACGTGTCCCGAAGAAAAGGACACAAAATATCATGCTGTACATTATTGGGTCGCAAAATACGGGCTGTATACTATTGGCACAAAAAATATTTGCTCCTATGGATTGGTTTGTCTGTGACTTATGTCAGTTCCACAGAGATATACTAAGCGCCACCCAAGTCGGCGGATGAGAAGTTAGCCACAGATGACACTTTGCCGTGATTCGCTAATTGTTGCGCATGTGTGCACAATGCCGACGCCGCGTGACATAGTGATGAGCACGAGTGAAGGGACGGGGGCATGAGGTTGGCGGGTGAATGTGCCCTGATGTCTCGTTTCTCTGGCTCCCGCGCATACCTTTAAAGTATCCTTAACTCGTAATAAGGACAGGTTGTTTCTGGCGCTTCGCCGGCCGCTGCCGCGGCAAGAGCGCTTCGCTTGCTAAGGCTCGCGCATTGTTGTCACTGTTCAAACTTAACCTAACCAACAGAGTCGAATTACCTTAGAGAACTCATACTATGCTATAAAATAACCAAGGTTCAGGGACACAAAATATCAGGCCGTACAATATCGGGCTGTGCAATACTGTGTCGGACATTATCGACACAGGCCAATAATGTGCGGCCTGTATTCCACAGCCCAATATTGCACAGCCTGATATTCCATAGTCAGTAACACAAATTATCATGCCGTACAATATCAGGCTGTACATTATTATGTCGTGAATTACTGGGTCGTACATTATTGGCTCCCTTAATTTTGTGTTGCTGTTGCGTTGTGTTGTCAATGTCATGTCATTCGTCTTAGATTATAGAGAGGGTCAGAGGGGTTTTATCCTTAGATTATAGAGGGAATAGATACGAAGTAAATTCTTATGTCCTCCCGCAAAGATTCAGACCTTATAGTGGTCGGCTAATTTGAGGTCCTGTAGGAACGAAGGGCGTGGATTATATTCTGATTTTTGCCCTTCAACTCTCATTACATCACCTCATTGCTTTAATTTTATTGTTTGCTTCCCTATGTCTTAAGATTATGGCATTAAAAATATGTAATCAAATTCTTCGCCTCCCGCCATCCACTATACCCCAAAAGGCTTTTGACAGTTGTAGCCGTCATTATTCTGAGACCATCCAACCAATAAGAAATTATCTTCATATTTATGTTTTGGCTATAGCAAAGCTGATTGTGATTTCTACAAATATTGTATTAAACGTGTAAATAAATAGAATTTATAACATTATAAGGGCACAAACAATAAAAAACAACCATGGTTACCTGCTGTGTTTGGGGCTGCGAATCGTGTTCTAAGAACAAAAGCGAATGTTTATAATTTTTAGGTTAGTCGTAGTTTTTGTATTTTCACGTCTATGTTTTTGAAATATGAATAAGTGTTCAATGCAGGAACTATAAATGACGTTTAAAACTATCTATTTTAATTCACAACACAACATAAAACGAAAATTTTGAGAAAAGCAAATATATTGAATGTTTACATTACTTCAAATAGTGATGGACAAAGTTACGATTTTATTACATTGCAATATGTTATTCGATACTTCTCTCGGTGCATAATCGGTAGAAGTCATAATAAATCTATGGTTGTATAGTACTCGTTTTTGCCAAACTTCCTTTTAGCCCGACTACCAATTAATGACTACCTATGTTTTTAAGTAGAATCTTGGTTTACTATTAGGTTTGTAAAAGACAACATTCATATTTGGCTAATCCTGATAATTCCGACCAAATAGTATTAATGCATATAATTCTCAACATGTTATACCATGGGATCAACCCTCTATGATCACTCCCTGCGTAGTTATCGAATTTTGAAATTAATTATTTTCATATATTAACAAAAATATTCACCAATTTACCTGCTTATTTCTAATAAGTTATTAGAACCGTTCATTGCATATTCAGTAGTATTAGACGCTTTTTACTGTAGTTAATATGTGTTGGCTTGTCATTTATTTATTTTATTAACATGGTTTTATTAGTTTAACCTGTATGTTTGCTTGCTTGTAACCAACCCCTTTGAGCTCGATTTTGACCTACTTTGAGTGATAACATTTTCTTTAAATTTCCACACCTATCAAAGATGGATGACAATACATTTACTAAAAAAATAGAAAAAAATCTATAATTGAAAAATAAATACGGTAAAAAAAACCTAAAAAACACTCTTTTATTTTACTCTTTTTATTTGATATGCCAAGAAAGCGTGTTTTTTAGTATTTTCTAAACTACCTAATATTGATTTTGGATCTCAGAAACGGCTTCAGTGATTTTGATGATTGTCATTCAAACAAATGTTTTTAAGTTCAATAGAGAACACAAAAGGGTCTACTATCAAATATATCAAAATATTCGTTCGCTGGCCTAAGTGTATGATACATTAAACAGTGTCTCAGTTTCATTCATAGCTGGTTGATAAAATCTTTTTTTTTAAATAATTGTTTTCAAAACTCGGTAACTAACTACTGCACAGGAGGTGATTCTAGAGGGTTGGTCATGTGGGGTAAAATGTACAGGATAATATTATGTATCTACGAATATTATTGCCTATATAATTGTTTTGGTCGGCACTCTTTCAGATATAGCCCAAAATGAATGATGTCTTTTAAACAGGGATATTTCTAATCAATTAGCATTATTTTAGGGGCTTGTTCTGTATATCAAAACTAACAACTTTTGTTCTACGACTTTTTGAGTGGTTAAGAAAGTGCGAAGTAATGAGGAAAGTTATACATATTTATGATAGTAAATTTAAAACGTGTCGTGTCAATCATGAAGGCGCCATCGTAATTATAATAGCTAATTAGCATATTTCTGTTTCTTTTTCACTTTAGGCATTCGATAGAGAGAACACTTTTTAAGTTTGCTATTTAATTTACGATAGCGCCTTCATAATTGGGCCTAGTATAGCTTAAAAACTACGCTTTATAAGTTTAGTACATCGGCAGTCACACAGAAGAGAGAAGGTCTCTTTTCTGTGGGCAATCAGGTATTTCTCGGAAAAATCGATATTTTTATCGATTCGAGTTTCGAATCGATTTTCAAAGTATTGATTTAGCGCAACGCTTCAAGGGGGCGGGGCAAAATCGACGCCATGTTTCCGAGATATGCTATGACGTAGCTATGATACGTTATTTTTGTGCTAGGGCGCCCCTATGGTTTTATCTGGTTTTATCAGTGTCTTCTTCTTCTTTTGTTTGGCGACGCATTGTTGTGCATTTGCCAGTGTCAAGTATTAAGTTTTAATATTTTTTGTTATTTTTTCAAAATAGTCACTGTCGTAGTCTCATCATAGTCCAATAAAAAGTCAAGTCCAAACGTAGTCCAAAGTCATACCTCAGTAAAGCAGTGGAGGCTTTACTAGAGGCGTCTATGGAGTTTTGGTAACAACAAGTACCACATGATACGTCACATTATATCACTTGCCTACACTAATGCACGTAAATCAGCTCATAATCAACGAAATACCACAATTTTTCACTTATATCACTGATAAAAACACATAAGTTACTGTAAAGTAAACACATAGTTTAACAAAATAATACAATGCGGCGACATGATTTTTCCGCGTTCCCGCCAAAAAACCAGTGTCAGGAATTAGGGCGCCTGAAGGCCTCTGAGATGGCTAAACGGGACCTACAATCTTGGAAGAGTTATCCTCGGGAATAGAATTCTACGCGCGCACCCCTCTGTCATGGTATGAGAACTATAATTCTTACACATTTATAAAAACCACTTACCAATCGATATTTCAATAGTCATCTGATTGAATCCGCTGCGCGAAGTGCTCATTGAAAAAATGCCAGCTTGTGCAGTTAGAACGTGTGAAAATAAATCTTATACCTCAAATTTACGAAAAGATGGTGTAACGTTTCACATGTAAGTATTTTTTTGTTTCATTAAAGCTTATTTTTATAAAAAAACTTAAAATAGTTCACTCGGACCGGCATCGAATATATCGATTCAGTAATGGAGTCTCCGCCAAAGATCGAGAATTATATCCTCCCATGTTTATGCAACATTCAGCCATATGTCCATACCTTACAATCTATTATTGTCTAACAACTTAGAGAATTTAGCTACTGGCTACACGTAAAAGAGACACCGGACATTTTATTACACAATTTTAGACTTAAGCGTTCAAGCAATTAAGGCGAAAATGGATTATCAGCATCGGGGTGCATTGTTCTCGCTCGCTCCGCTCCATAAACCCGTCACCCGTTAACGTTTCGACTTTACCCTGATATATTTAAGGTCGAAATTTCAGTGAACACCTCCTCCCCCGCGCCTCACGTAAAGCTGACAGAATGTAGTGAGTGCGAATGGTAGAGCGTTACTAGTCCAGAGATAAAACGTCCCTGCCTACAATTTAACGTGTCATCCTAGCCACGGTAGCGCTCAGTTGGAAAATGCTACCCACTCTTACACATCCAAATACTGACTAACTGAAAATACAGGGTCTTACAAATATAGTATAAAATATGTAAAGGATAAACCTACTCAAAATACTGAACAACTTTCCTAAAAAAGGGTTGAAATATAAAAAAAAATATCGATTGTTTTCTTATTTTTCAGATTTCCAAAAGACCGAAAACGGATTATCGCTTTAAAACAAACATGGAATAAAGTTTGCTCAGTACACTGATTGATTTGATTCCTTAATTAATCCCTTAAAATAAATACTACCTAGGTACTTATACTTAACGAGACCATAGCTTTAAGTTTATTTTTAAATAGTGCCACTTAGTATAATTTCGAAGGACTAGGAATGGTAGTGGCAACATTCCTGGGGTCGCTGGTAAAGCCGGAAACATACTATCGGACGCGGCTGACGGACGCGACTGACAGCCGCGACTTAGCAATGTGCACAGTCTTACAACATCCGGTGTGCCAGAACGCTCTCGGACGTCCGAACGATCAAGGTCGTCCGAAGGTGACGTCCGCGACTTATGTCCGATAGTGTGCACGGCTCAGTGTACTTTCATAGTCTAGATACCTATCAGTCGCGGCTGTCAGTCGCGTCCGTAAGCCGCGTCCGATAGTATGTTTCCAGCTCTGGAAACATATTATCGGACGGGGCTGAAGGACGCGACTGACAGCCGCGACTTAGCAATGTGCACAGTCTTAAAACATCCGGTGCGCCAGATTGCTCTCGGACGTCCGAACGCTCAAAGTCGTCCGAAGGTGACGTCCGCGACTTATGTCCGATAGTGTGCACGGCTCAGTGTACGTTCATAGTCTAGGTCGCGGCTGTCAGCCGCGACTTAGCAATGTGCACAGTCTTAAAACATCCGGCGCGCCAGATCGCTCTCGGACGTCCGAACGCTCAAGGTCGTCCGAAGGTGACGTCCGCGACTTATGTCCGATAGTGTGCACGGCTCAGTGTACTTTCATAATCTAGGTCGCGGCTGTCAGTCGCGTCCGTAAGCCGCGTCCGATAGTATGTTTCGAGCTTAACAAACGCTGCTGATTGTTTCCAAGGAGGTTTCGAGCGATATCGCATGATCGGTCGATGGGCGGTGCGAGATGAGATGTCACTTGTCAGTTGAAAGGAGAGCTGGTTCGGAGAGGTTATGGTGAACTGTGTTGAGAACGGCTCGAGTTGTGATTCTTGATAAAATGGTGGCAGCGTGCGTTACGCTGCGGAACGCCATGTCCTTCGCTTAAAGTTTTCTCTATAATTGTAATCATACATAATCTTCTGTGAAATAAACTGATTGTTCGTAACGTCGCAATTTATCTCCTCGCCCGCTTAACCCACGCCACGCCACACTGAAGTATTGTTGGGTCAGATGGTATAAAATAATTACCACATTGAATGACCATAACTGATGCGGATCCTTTTATGGATTCTACATACTTATAGATGTTATCGCACGAAATATAAAATTATTTGTACTTGTTTGTACCGCGCTGAACCTGCATCTATTGACAACAAAATGAGTTTGCGTTGCCCGCGTGCCCATCCCTAGGAATCGCCAACATAGATATAGCTAACAGGGACGTTTTATCTCCGGACTAGTAACGCTCTACCATTCGCACTCACTACATTCTGTCAGCTTTACGTGAGGCGCGGGGGAGGAGGTGTTCACTGAAATTTCGACCTTAAACATATCAGGGTAAAGTCGAAACGTTAACGGGTGACGGGTTTATGGAGCGGAGCGAGCGAGAACAATGCACCCAGATGCTGATAATCCATTTTCGCCTTAATTGCTTGAACGCTTATTGTGTAATAAAATGTCCGGTGTCTCTTTTACGTGTAGGCACAATTTTTCTTATACCGTGGCAGAGGGGTACGCGTACTGAATTCTTCTCCACAATAGACAATAATAGATTGTAAGGTATGGACATATGGCTGAATGTTGCATAAATATGGGAGGATATGATTCTCGATCTTTGGCGGAGACTCCATTACTGAATCGATATATTCGATGCCGGTCCGAGTGAACTATTTTAAGTTTTTATATAAAAATAAGCTTCAATGAAACAAAAAAATACTTACATGTGAAACGTTACACCATCTTTTTGTAAATTTGAGGTATAAGATTTATTTTCACACGTTCTAACTGCACAAGCTGGCATTTTTTCAATGAGCACTTCGCGCAGCGGATTCAATCAGATGACTGTTGAAATATCGATTGGTAAGTGGTTTTTATAAACGTGTAAGAATTATAGTTCTCATACCATGACAGAGGGGTGCGCGCGTAGAATTCTATTCCCGAGGATAACTCTTCCAAGATAGCTAAGTATTGACAAAAATGAATGTTTTAGGTTTGAGTTGTGAGATTGTGTGGTTCGTTATAAGTATGATGCGATGTAATTTGTGCTTTATATTTTTTTTTTTTTTCTCTTACTTGTTTCGATAAATGGTCTAAATTGTTTTTCTAAATTTAATCTTACTTTTGTTTTGTATAACTTTTTGTTGCTTGTTAATATAAAGGGAGAAGCCATTGGCTCTGAGATACAGTTATTAACTAGTTCAGAGTCAATGGACAAGTGAATATTGTTAAAAGTGTTTTAAGGCAAATAAAGTTATTTGTATTTTGTATACTTCATCTGCCTACGACGCGCACTGCTAGCGCTCTATACTTTAGTTATTTTATTCTCTAAGATTGAAATATTTACAGAATATTAACTAAGTAAATATTCACTTCAAAAATTAATAGTTTAAACAAAATATTTTTTTAAGGGGCCCATTCAAGAAACAGGATTTTTTTTGCTCGATATTAAAAACGGCAAATAAATATAATATTAAGGGGGGCTACCATTCGGTACCGAACCCTTCATAAGCGAATTTAACTCGCACTTGGACGATTAGTTTTTTAAAAATAGGCAACAGCCCACGAGTAAAAATCATCGAACTTTAAAATCGAGTTTTAAAAGTACTTGTTGCAAGATCGGGTGATGAAGCGTCACTCAGTCTCAGAAAGCTGCGGTCGAAGCGCGGGCGTGGCTGCGGCCTAAGCCAACAATCCAAATACCGCAATGTAGTATCCAAATACGTTAGTTATAAAAAAATTTGGTTGTGGATTAGATTGTTTTGATTATTTTGTTTCTGCATTGGGTGGTTTAATTAAAACTTCTTCTTGATAGTTCTTATTGGCTCAAGTAAGTAATCATTTTAATTGACAAGTTGACAAGGTTTTAAAATCATATGGTTCCTGGTACGTAGCCCATTGCTCTTATCAGCCCTGTGACTGCTCTACAATACCGACAACTTTGGTCATCACTGTGGTCTTTGCTAGACCACAACAGATAATAATGTAATCTGAATTACCGATACGTTATATTGTAACTGTTCATATGCTATTGTGAGTTTTCTGTTTTCAGGGTGCGCAAACTGATTTTCAGCGTTAACAGCTAAGGTTAAGTGTAGCTATACCAATATACATTGAGCCTGAAAAGTAACCTTAAATTGAAAGGCTAAGAGTATTTTTAAACAAAGGTGACTGCTATATTCAGATCCAGGGTGGATAATTGACCTATATACTGACACAGAATTTTGTCTAGATATAGCTGGTAACAAAATGGATAGTTTGATTCGTTGTTATAGTGAAATAGCAGCTGAAGCCCGTTTTAACTTTGACAATGTTCCTACAGATTCATCAGCTGACCAGGTAATGTCTATTATACATATAATACAGTATTTTAAATAATGTATCCTTTATTGGTTCAGTTTTGTAACATGGTCTGTAAAATTTTGGAGATGGTTTTTTAATTTTCACACTTTTCTATCTATTATCATCAACTATTCTTATCGCGCTTATTATAATTACAGTTAGTTACATTTTTGTAAGTAAATTCTTGTTAGATCCACCAAATGGAACCATGCACTCTTGGACATTCTTGATTTGGCTCCATGCTGTAAATATAACTCAGGTAAAAAGTTACCAGTCAATTGTTATGACCAATGAATATAATTATTTTACAGTTGGAAGTAGAAGAAGCGGTTTTAAAGTTATATAGACAATTTGAAAAAGACTCTGCCTTGGATCCAGAACTACCAAAGCTTAAAAGAAGTGCCCACATCAAGTTTCTTAAGAGCTGGCTAAAGTGTTTACCCAGTAGCTACGAATGCCTAGACGCAAGCAGGCCATGGCTTGTGTACTGGATATTACATGCCTTGTGGATTTTGAATGAAATGCCTGATGCTGAGACCCTTTCTCATGTGGTACAGTTCCTGGCTCAATGTCAACACACTGAGGGTGGGTACGGAGGTGGTCCAGGTCAGATTCCTCATCTAGGCACCACATATGCTGCAGTCAATGCAATTAGCATTATCGGTACAGAAGAAGCTTACAACTCATTAGATAGGAGTTCTTTACAAAAATTCTTGTGGACAGTGAGAGATGTGGATGGCGCCTTCATCCTGCACCGAGGTGGCGAGAAAGACATCCGAGGAGCATACTGTGCTATTAGCATTGCCAAGATTACCAATACATATACAGATGCCTTATTTGATAAAACAGCCGAATGGATAGTGAGCTGTCAGACTTACGAAGGAGGGTTTGCAGGCTGTCCTGGCATGGAGGCTCATGGAGGATACGCTTTTTGTGGGATCGCTGCCTTAGCCTTGCTGAACAGAACCCAGCTGTGTGATATAGATGCCCTTTTAAGATGGTGTGTAAATAGACAGATGAGCTTAGAGGGAGGCTTTCAAGGAAGGACCAACAAACTTGTTGATGGGTGTTACTCCTTCTGGCAAGGAGCTGCTTTTCCAATTATTAGTGCAGTATTATCACAGCAAGGTATATTTTAAAGCTAAGTTTTAAGTTTAACAACATCCTTCTTGATATGATATAGACAGTCTGTTACAGGAAAATACACAGACTTTCTGAGATATATAATATATACATATATTATCTTCATTTTGAACAACTTTTACTATGGGCCTAACCCCAAAATCATGACAAAAAATGGCAGTTTGATACGAGTTTCTGAAGTTTTTGTCAGAGACAGTGATTTTTTGCAAATTTGGGATTGGACCAATAGTTAAAGTTATTCATAATGATAAGTGATACTACTCTGTAAGAACCTGTAATTTGCAAAGCCACTAAATACTGCATTCTATGTCATACTAAGATATATGTAGTCAATGTTTTGTTAGTAAAATATTGTTTACTAGCTGACCTGCCAAATGTGGTTTTGATATAATAATTTCACCACTAAAAAAAGTTGAGGAGTTCACAGTGCACAGACAACAGAAAGATTGTTAAGAAAAATGTATTATTTCTTACAGAAAATAAGGAATTGATAGAAAATGTGTTCTTCAATCAAGGAGCCTTACAAGAGTATATAATAATTTGCTGTCAGGCTCGTGACGGTGGACTTATTGATAAGCCTGGCAAGTAAGTGGTTTTGAGACATTTAATTACAAAAGTCCTAATGGTCTACTATGATAGTTATCAATAGCTAAGATTGTTTGATTTTATTTATAAAAGGAAGCAGCTTTCATTTTATTATGTTAAGCTATAGTCTGTTCCATAACTGCTGAGATTGGACCAGATGAAAATATATTGTAGAATTTGGCACAAGTCGTAAAAATAACTATTTTCAACACTCACTATTATTGTATTTTGAAAACTACCAGAATAGAGTGATATTTTTAAAGCAAACCTATAATTGACTAATACTGACTGCCTCTGTGACTCAGTGGTTAGTGAACCTGACTTCTGGATCAAAGAAGCGTGGGTTTGATCCCCACCCAGGGCAAGCATTTTATGTGTTGAACATTGGTGTCTGCTCTGTTTGGGTGTTATTTAGGTACTATCTATATAAGTATGTACTGTACTGTACCAGCCTTTTTAATAGTCCACTGCAGGACGTAGGCCTACCCACGAAGGGTGATTGGGCCATATCCACCACGCTGGCCCAGTGCGGGTTGGTGGATTCACATTCGCCATCGAATTTCTTCTAATGACGTACGCAGGTTGCCTCACGATGTTTTCCTTCACCGAAAAGCCAGTGGTGTGAAATTCCGTACATAAATTCCAAAGAACTCATTGATACGGGACCGGGGATTCAAACCCACGACCTCACGATTGTGAGGCGGGTGTCACTACCTCCTACTACCCTATGTAGTATATCAGTCTCTGGCAGCCATATCACAAGCTTTGCTTAGTTTGGGGTCAGAGACAGTGTGTACGATGTCCCCCAATATTTATTAAAGTCACCTTTCATACATTTACAATATTAATTATTTTTTCAAAAAATTTTCCTATTTCAGGCACAAAGATATTTACCATACTTGCTACACCTTGAGTGGCCTGTCAGTGGCACAACATGGCACTGGAGCTGGTGATCCACTCATCATCGGGTCTCCACGGAATGAGCTCAACAGAGTCCATCCTCTCCACAATGTTGCACCTCACTTTGTGTACAACGCTGTCCACTACTTTATTAGACATCCTCCTCCAGTAAAGGACAGTAATTAAGCAAATAGTTATTACTCACAATTTCCTCAAAGCAATAATAGAAATTTTTAATATTCTAATCGTAAATGTATAATTCGAAAAACCATCCATTACTTATGTATTTATGTACCTAATATTAATGTATGATCTATATACATTGGTTTAATACATTTACTTATTTATTCAGTTATGTATTTTTTTAAACTCCTGCTTTTGGAAAAAAATAAATTACACATTCATTCTTCTACTTAATATATTTTGCAACATAAATAAGCTACTCGTAAACATAAATAATTCCCTAAATTTAACAGTACAATCTAAACTAATACAAATTCTTCTGACTCTATGTCTGTATCACTGTCTTGAATGTTTGGAGCAACCCAGTTTTGCTCCGTTTCAAATATTGAGTATCTTATGTTAGGTATATCCATTACAGAAGCACGAGATCCATTATTTAGGCTAAATATAGGGTAATCACTATTTGTTGATGCACCTTGCGGAACCAGGAATGACTTGATTACATTTATGAAAGTTTCAAAATCATGCTGTGTTGCAAGATAAAATCCAATGCAACATGAAGGATCCATTTTGGTAAGAGGCATTTTTCGTGGGGATCGGCAGTGAAATGTTTGCAATGAAAAGTTTGGTTGCCATACGTCAACCATTTCCTGGCAATAATGTGGATCCAAATGGATCAATCTATCGTCCTGGTACCCTACAAAGTACAAAGAGTGCTTTGGTCTTCCACCTATGACTCCTATACAAAAGTCCAATGTAAGGAGTGATGTGAGACATGATCCATATATTGGGTTAAATCTGTCTGAGCCCAACTTGACAGGTACAAGCAAAATCAGGGATTTCCAGCCTCCATGTGGCAACCTGCATTGTGAATAAACATCCTGAATGTAGACAGTGGATTCTTGAGCAACGTAAACTTCTAGGTTATCAAATTCATAGTTTTCTTTAGATGCAGCGGCCATTACAGCCTTCAAACAGTGAGCCACTGATGCTGGGCCATACCAATCGCCAGGTTTCTTTCCCAATGCTTCTCCCAAGCTAACCATTTGGTGTATAGAAAGGGGGCTATTTACAGAAGATTTATCACCAAACCATTTAATAATCATGCGATGAAGACAATCTTCTTGAAATTCTCTAGCATTCTGTATACCTTTTTCAGGCATCCATCTCCAAGATCGTCCAAGAAAATGGCAAACAAGTGCTTGAGCAAGTAACATTTGACCACTTCTTAACATACAGCCCCAGCCACAGTCAGTGGTAAATGAAGAACCAGACATTGTAGGGAACTCTCTTCTATAGGTCATCCAAATCCTACTGATGAAGTCTGATTTGAATCCTTCTATGCCCTCGCCATATATATGTTCCATAGGTTGATGCACAGTTGCCTCTGTGCCAATCTCAGTAGATGACTCCAAAGACCCCGTTGGGCTAAGTTTCCGATGATAACAGCGACCCAAAAGCCAAACAGGTGACTCCTTTGAGAAGTTTGTCTTTAATTTGACTGTCCAGCCAAACTTAACATTGTTCCACATAGACAATAATCTCGATTCTACCTTTCCTTTAATATCTAAAAAGTCTTCAGTACCGTCGCGAGCGCTCGAACCTCCCATGCGACTTCGGTCCTGTTTAAAAGATGTGCTTTGCGCGACAGCATTATCAGAATCCTTTAGTTCAGACGAGTGCATAACCATACTATTTGATTCGTTCATTGTGTACGTAGCCTGACCAAGTGCAATAATGCACAAGATGCTATAAATCACAATTTTTCATTTGGGCACCCATGCCACAAACTGAAACAATACGTTTCAATGAAATTTCGTTTTCAACAATACAGTTAATAGTTTATTTGTCACATTGCAGTAGGTAAACTTGCAATTTAATTTCGGAATCACTTGCAATCACAACAAAATCAACAAAATATGACCACCCTTGTTTGAATGTGGATTTCTTTGATTTCGATTTGACAGTTTGACAGTGACAGCGGAACTGAATCTAGCTTAGACCTTAGATTATAGAGGGAATAGATACGAAGTAAATTCTTATGTCCTCCCGCAAAGATTCAGACCTTATAGTGGTCGGCTAATTTGAGGTCCTGTAGGAACGAAGGGCGTGGATTATATTCTGATTTTTGCCCTTCAACTCTCATTACATCACCTCATTGCTTTAATTTTATTGTTTGCTTCCCTATGTCTTAAGATTATGGCATTAAAAATATGTAATCAAATTCTTCGCCTCCCGCCATCTACTATACCCCAAAAGGCTTTTGACAGTTGTAGCCGTCATTATTCTGAGACCATCCAACCAATAAGAAATTATCTTCATATTTATGTTTTGGCTATAGCAAAGCTGATTGTGATTTCTACAAATATTGTATTAAACGTGTAAATAAATAGAATTTATAACATTATAAGGGCACAAACAATAAAAAACAACCATGGTTACCTGCTGTGTTTGGGGCTGCGAATCGTGTTCTAAGAACAAAAGCGAATGTTTATAATTTTTAGGTTAGTCGTAGTTTTTGTATTTTCACGTCTATGTTTTTGAAATATGAATAAGTGTTCAATGCAGGAACTATAAATGACGTTTAAAACTATCTATTTTAATTCACAACACAGCATAAAACGATAATTTTGAGAAAAGCAAATATATTGAATGTTTACATTACTTCAAATAGTGATGGACAAAGTTACGATTTTATTGCATTGCAAAATGTTATTCGATACTTCTCTCGGTGCATAATCGGTAGAAGTCATAATAAATCTATGGTTGTACAGTACTCGTTTTTGCCAAACTTCCTTTTAACCCGACTACCAATTAATGACTACCTATGTTTTTAAATAGAATCTTGGTTAACTATTAGGTTTGTAAAAGACAACATTCATATTGGGCTAATCCTGATAATTCCGACCAAATAGTATTAATGCATATAATTCTCAACATGTTATACCATGGGACCAACCCTCTATGGTCACTCCCTGCGTAGTTATCGAATTTTGAAATTAATTATTTTCATATATTAACAAAAATATTCACCAATTTACCTGCTTATTTCTAATAAGTTATTAGAACCGTTTATTGCATATTCAGTAGTATTAGACGCTTTTTACTGTAGTTAATATGTGTTGGCTTGTCATTTATTTATTTTATTAACATGGTTTTATTAGTTTAACCTGTATGTTTGCTTGCTTGTAACCAACCCCTTTGAGCTCGATTTTGACCTACTTTGAGCGATAACATTTTCTTTCCACACCTATCAAAGATGGATGACAATATATTTACTAAAAAAATAGAAAAAATCTATAATTGAAAAATAAATATGGTAAAAAAACCTAAAAAAACACTCTTTTATTTAACTCTTTTTATTTGATATGCCAAGAAAGCGTGTTTTTTAGTATAGTTTAGAAATAAACTACCTAATATTAATTTTGGATCTCGGAAACGGCTTCAGTGATTTTGATGATTGTCATTCAAATAAATGTTTATAAGTTCAATAGAGAACACAAAAGGGTCTACTATCAAATATATCAAAATATTCGTTCGCTGGCCTAAGTGTATGTTGATACATTAAACAGTGTCTCAGTTTCATTCATAGCTGGTTGATAAAATCTTTTTTTTTAAATAATTGTTTTCAAAACTCGGTAACTAACTACTACACAGGAGGTGATTCTAGAGGGTTGGTCATGTGGGGTAAAATGTACAGGATAATATTATGTATCTACGAATATTATTGCCTAAATAATTGTTTTGGTCGGCACTCTTTCAGGTATAGCCCAAAATGAATGATGTCTTTTAAACAGGGTTATTTCTAATCAATTAGCATTGTTTTAGGGGCTTGTTCTGTATATCAAAACTAACAACTTTTGTTCTACGACTTTTTGAGTGGTTAAGAAAGTGCGAAGTAATGAGGAAAGTTATACATATTTATGATAGTAAATTTAAAACGTGTCGTGTCAATCATGAAGGTGCCATCGTAATTATAATAGCTAATTAGCATATTTCTGTTTCTTTTTCACTTTAGGCATTCGATAGAGAGAACACTTTTTAAGTTTGCTATTTAATTTACGATAGCGCCTTCATAATTGGGCCTAGTATAGCTTAAAAACTACGCTTTATAAGTTTAGTACATCGGCAGTCACACAGAAGAGAGAAGGTCTCATTTCTGTGGGCAATCAGGTATTTCTCGGAAAAATCGATATTTTTATCGATTCGAGTTTCGAAGTATTGATTTAGCGCAACGCTTCAAGGGGGCGGGGCAAAATCGACGCCATGTTTCCGAGATATGCTGTGACGTAGCTATGATACGTTATTTTTGTGCTAGGGCGCCCCTATGCTTAGACTTGATTCTACCAATTGACATTGACATAAGACTTGATTCTTACTTGACATTGGCATATGCATTATGCTAGTGTGCTCACAAGCGCCGCCTGACGATACCATCGGAAGCTCAGTGTCACCCCCTAAAAATTCGCACTGACTATAGTCACAAACTGTCATTTTTAACTTTTTTTTTTCAATATATTTATTTATTTCATGTTGTTCTGGATACTTGTCTTTTTTTGCCACTTATGTATTTAAATTTCGGGCCGCTCTAATATTACAGGCCAGAAATAGATAGTTTTTGCAATTTATTTACTGTGAATAGTGCAATAATAATCAGTAAAATAATATAATCAGTGATAACACAATGTTCACTCAAATCATTCTTTCAAAATAGGGTCTGTTGATAGACCCACCCTAAATAGTAAAATGTTCACTCAAATTATTCGTTCAAAATAGGGTCTGTTGATAGACCCACAATAATATCATAGGTCTTCTAAAACTTGCCTAAAACTAACTCCGCATTAACAATAAAAAATATTCTCATTCTACAAACTAACCAGAGAATTGTTTTATTCTGGTTTTTCAATTAAGCATTGCGACATTTATCGATTTTCGTAGTTGACAAAAGTAACATAATATGGACGCATTTATTTTGGATTTTACTGGTAATATCTGAAAATATTAAAAAATAACTGTATTGCTTCAATGTGTTGACGTTAGCAGCAAATTGTTAATAGTGCAGCAATAGCAAATTGTTTCAATGTGGTAACGTTTTTGTCAATGTGTGACACGCACTGCTCACGCAATTTGGTTTGTTTTGACTATTCACACACAACACCAACGTATGCAGTGCAGGTTGTCGGATCTTGTGTCGATGCCATAGAGTTCATTATGGTGCGCAACAGGTGCATTATCGTATGATTTTTGTAATGTTTCTATGTAGTACCTGTAATCACAATACCGTGTACGTAGATAAGATTACGTTCCAAGTTACGGAAACAAGTATCAACTGTAAATGTTTTTAGCAAAATTATCCCGGCTATTGGACAAAAATGACATAACTAACAATAGAAGAATTATAGAGGTATCAGTTACCTACATGGTTTTTAATTCCTATTTAATAATGCAATAAGATAATGAACTAGAAGTCGTTCTCCGTACAGTAGATCTCGCTTTTGTTAAATTGAATCTTAGTACCTATGCCTCCACAATGCTTCTGTATCCACTGTGTCTGTATATCTCTAGGACGATAGGACTAGTAATTATTAGAAAATAAGAAAATGAACAGGTATTAGCTTGTAATTTACCTTGTTTAAAGAAAATATTTTGATAATTCTGCAAAATTGACGAAACAAAATGTTTCCCATCAAAGGGATCGTCTATTAATTACGTGAGACTCGAAACTACTCGAAAGGGTCTGAAGGGTGGAGGGTTCGGAAAAAAAACGGAATTTTACAAGAGGGGATATGACCAAATGCCACGAGTAATTTTCGCTAATGGCTTTTTTGACATTGTTAGGTAATAATTTCCTGACGCAATGATGCCCATGAGATTTTATTGTAGCTGTAATGTAATTGGTTTTGCCGTGTTAAGAGCTCAATAGATGAATTTAATTTATTTTATTTAATAGCTTTTTTGCGAACTAAAACAATAAATCATATTGACATCGTACGTTGACATGATTTGATACTGTAATTTTGTCTTTGATGGTTATGGGAACCCCCCTTTATATATTTTGGTTCAATTACTAGTTATTAAGGTCTATATACCTATACATAAATTCACGTTTGTTGGATATAAGTTTTAATATTTATTTTATTCCATTTTTAGGGTTCCATACCCAAACGGTAAAAACGGCACCCTATTACTAAGACTTCGCTGTCCGTTCGTCTGTCAGTATGTCACCAGGCTGTATCTTATGAATGGTGATAGCTACAGCGCTAAGACATTCACAGAATATTTAATTGGATATATCCACTACAAATAAATAATTAAAATAAAATTAAATATAATAACGGGGACTTACGTACGTTACGGAACCCTAAGTGCGTGAGACCGACTCGCACTTGGCCGATTATTATTATTTGTTGTTATGGCGGTAACATCAATACATCACTTGTGATCAACTGTCTAGCTTCTAAGGTTCATGAGATAGGTACGTGCCGCTACTTGTACAGCCTGGTGACAGACAGTCTAACGGACAGACGGACAATTGATTTTTAGTAATATGGACCCGTTTTTACCCTTTGAGTACAGAACTCTAAAAATCATTAATATATGAAACCTGCGTACCAAGTTTCATCGAAATTGGTTGAAAAATTCGTAAGTTGCTAAAAAAAAGTCATGACTAGTGGAGGACCCCAAATCAATTATTAGTTAATCGTTTTTATTTGTTACTACTTTCTATGGCAATACTGATGAATACTGTACCTTTTATAAGCTGTGGTGAACGAACATGTTTATTTCCATTTTTAATCTGTGGTACAACACATGCCAGTGTGATCAGCTTAGAGCTACCTTACTTAATTAGTAGTTTTTTAAATGCCTAAATTTTATATCGCGATTGAGATTTGGAGTTTTAACAACAAATCGTCATTTCGAAAGTGTAGATACGTAAAAACTCCAGGAAATGCCGTGACGTTATATTTTCTTATGACACCAGCGGGGCAAGCATACGACCACGATTCAAAGAATTATTTCTCGATATTTCTACAATAAAGCAATAATTCGATATTTCGGGCGACGTTAACATGACTACGCAACGGAATGAAGACATATCGTCAGTGCTTATTGGCTGTAGCAGTCTTGTCGAGAATCTCTAACATGTGCAAGCGCAATTTGTCGAATTTCGACATTACTTCACGAGTATTTTTTCGTCCTTGTTTTTGAGGCCGAAATACGCAGAAATAAAACGTTGAACAAATATTTTCTTAAAATTAAAATAAAAGAACGAAGTTCGTCGTCATTTTCAGTCGGTGGATGACGTGAGAAATGTAAAGAAATTATAGAATATTCAATTTATCATCAGTAGGCTGTCCACTGCAGAACCTCGGCCTCCCCTATAAATTTCCAATTAGGCCGGTTGGAAGCGACTTGTATCCAACGCGTTTCTGTGATCTTTATGATATTGTCAGTCTAACTAGTCGGTGGATGTTCTACGCTGCGTTTGCTGGTCAGTGGTCTCCATTGGAGAACTTTACAGCCCCATCGGCTATCTGTTCTTCGAACTATGTGCCACTGCCTCTTTAACTTACTAATCCACTGGGCTATGTCAGTAACTTTGGTTCCTCTGCAGATCAATCTCGCAGAGAGACACCAAGCATAGCCCTCTCTATAGCACATTAGGTTAACTTGAGTTTATTTATAAAACCCACAGTAAAATACCACGTTTACTGTACGTTTACCACTGAAAATACACAACTGTCAAAAACTTACACGAAAACGGGTGACAGAGCGCCATCTATCCGCAAGTCCGGAAGTGACACGGGGCGGGGCCCGCCGCGAATATGCGCCAATCACAGAGATTTGTAAATCCGAACGACATTATCCAGTTAAATTTGAATGGTCTTTACAAATATTATGCGAATACGAAATATGAGGATATCAGATTTTGCCGTATTACTTATTACTCGGATCTATTCAATATTACTTATCTTGTATCGAATACCATTATATCAACCGCACGCTTAAATTACCAGTGTAACATCTGTTCCTTGTGACGATTTAGCCCGAAATAGCATCAAAATAGAAATTTAATTTCGTTATTGCGCATCTTAGCTGGACTGGAAGTACACTACGCCGATTTAAATTTTGGGTACATAGTAAAATTTTAAGCGCTTAGCCTGGCAACTTTATTGTCGTCAGTGTGTGTGAATAACCTTTGCCAAACAAAAAAAGCGCGGGAAACGTCGGTTTAGGCGGGCGTATTTTTTCCATTCGAAATTAATTTTATTTGTTTTTTGTAAATAACTATCAGTAGAGTATTATAGTATTTAGAAAACTTGTATTTATTGTATATATTTTAGATTAAGAGCATTTTTTCCGGAGTCCGGTAAGTTTTTATCCTCTTTTCAATGGCTGAACCGCCTGACCCCGGAGGAGGCCTAATGGTCCCTCCGGCTAATAATTTTGTAACTATCAGCAATCATGGAAATATCACCTCAAACGAATCAGGCATGGACACAGATTGCTCAGCTAGTCAACGGTCTGGGCTCAAAAGATCCCGCCTTCATAAAATATGTAAACATTGTAATAAGAAAAAGAGGAAGCATGCTCAAACCGTTGACGGCAAATTGGGCTGTATTTGTAGTGATCCCTCACTATCGCCTAAGGAAGACAGTGATTCGCACCATGAGAATAAATTGACAAAAAAAAATAAAATTGACATTGTTATTCCTAACAGCCAACCTCCAGCGACTCTAGCGAGGACTCTTTACCAGCATACTGATACCGCGCCGTACATGGTACACGTACAACATGTAACCCAGGAATTGAATGACGGAACGACTCTCCACCCGGTCACTTTTGGTAAGTTCCTGAAACGGAATTCATTCCAGAATATCATAAATGGCTCAGTAAAGAAAATTGGTCGCAATAGAATCTCACTAGCATTCTCTGACTTTAGCGATGCCAACTCTTTCATCTCTAGTAGCACTTTGACTTCTGACAATCTGAAAGCCTTTATTCCGTCATACAACGTGACACGGATGGGCTTGGTACGAGGTGTACCAGCGGAATGGTCACCTGAAGAGGTGATCGAAAATGTGACGGTTCCAGACGGATGCGGTAAAATCCTTAAAGTGCGGAGAATTAATTACAAAACTATTGTAGATGGCGCTCAGGTATGGAAGCCAACGCAAAGCATTGTTGTTACCTTCGATGGGCAAATACTACCTAGCAGAATATTTATGTGCTATAATGCATTACCAGTTGAGCTATACACGTATCCAACTATTCAATGTTACAACTGCTGTCGTTACGGACACACAAAGCTGCAGTGTCGATCTAAGCCTCGATGCTACAAATGTGGCCAGGAACATTGTGGGGAAAATTGTGTTTCAGAAGAAGAAAATATGTCATGTTTCCTATGTTCAGGAGCGCATTTTGCGACCGATAAATCGTGTCCGGAGTTTTCCCGTCAAAAACAAATAAAAATTTCTATGGCAGAGAATAATATTTCTTACGGTGAGGCTGCGAAATTAATTCCTCCAGCGTTAAAATCATATGCCGATGTTGTCAAACCTGTTTTTAATAGCTCTGTTCAAACAAAGATGCTAGATAGCCGACAACCTCTTCTAACTTCATATAAAAAGACAGTCTTTACAAACCGTCGACCGATTTCTAAACCAAAACCAGGTTATGATCAGTCAGCTCATCAAAAAGTTATTGATGATTACAAAATACCTACCCCACGTGATGGTTGTGGCCTCTTAAAGAAACATACTAATCCCTTAACCATGTCTTCATCGGACATCATCGATTTATTGATTAAATTAATTGCTCATAATAACATTAAAATACCGTCCGACGTCGCCCCTATAATCGAAATGTTTAGTAATTCTAATAATGCCATTTATGATGGCGGTCTTTCAAAAAGTAATACAATGGAACTGCCGAAGCGCAGTTAATAAAAAGTGGGAAATAATCTATCTAATAAACAAGTATGATCCTTGTTTATTAGCACTTTCGGAGACCTGGCTAAAGCCGGGCTCCGTTTTCAAAATTCACGGATTTTCCGTTTTGAGAGATGATAGGACTGATAGTTACGGTGGTGCTGCCTTGATTATCAGAAATAACATCTCTCATACTCCTATCTCTCTTCCTTCTTATGATAATTTTTCTGTAGTAGCAGCTCAAGTAGGTAATATTTGTGTTGTTTCTATCTATCTCCACTCTCCTCGTTTAATTGCTTTTGAACATTTCCAAAATCTTCTATCTCTTCTTCCTAAACCTTTCTTTATCTTAGGAGATTTCAATTGCCATCATATCTCCTGGGGATCTTCTATTAATTCTTTCTATGGGGAAAAACTATTAGATGTAATCGATACACACGAACTTTGTGTATTAAACACCGGCTCCCGAACTCGGCGCACAGCTCCGCACGAAATAACCAGTGCTATAGATCTTTCTATATGTTCTCCAAAGCTAGCTTCATCCACAACATGGGAAACATTGACTTCTACCTTTGATAGTGATCATTTTCCTATACTTATCACCCTTCCAAAGGCTTGGCAACGTAATCCTCCCCGAAAACCACGTTTACAATTTAATCTTAGTGATAATACATTATGGTCTAAGTTTAAAAGTAAGGTAGAAAATAAGGTCACAAGTCTACCTGAAACTCGTGGAGTTATGGATTGCTCGAACGCATTTAGTAATGCTTTGTTAGAAGCTGCACATGAGACGTTTCCTCATAAAAACTCAGCAACCGGCCGAATTCCTTCCCCACCTTGGTGGGATAAGGAGTGTACTGAGGCAGTTAAGAAAAGAAAAGAATTTGAGAAACGCTATAATAGTGAAATGACTGATGATAATTTTCAAGCCTTAAGCGACGTTTTAAACTCAACGCGTAAATTACTTAAGGAGAAAAGATTTTTAGGATGGAAAAAATTTTGTCTCTCGATTTCTCCGAATATAAGTGCGTCTGTCGTGTGGCGTAATATCAAAAGATTTAGATGTGGTGTAGCTGCAACCTCTTGGACTACTTTACCACCAAATCTGACACACCAATTCTTAGATAGATTAGCTCCTCCTTCAGTACCACCACAGGAAATTGCAGTTAGGTTAGTTCCTTCTATAAGGAATCGCAGTATTTTTGATTCTCTCTTTTCTATGCAAGAATTACAAGCGGTAATAGCAACTGTGAAAGATTCTGCACCAGGCGAAGATGGTATACCATATTCGTTTATTGCTAACCTATCTGAATCTTCCCTCGAATATTACCTAGAGGTAATAAACACCGCGATGTTGACAGGAAATATCCCTACTTCTTGGAAGTCACAAGTAGTGTTACCTATAATCAAACCAGGGAAAAATCCATCTGAGGCATCATCATATCGACCAATTGCTTTATCCTCTGTAATAGCTAAAGTCGCCGAAAACCTGGTGAAAAATCGCTTGGAATGGATTATCGAAAATCGAGGAATTCTTTCTGAAACTCAATTTGGTTTCAGAAAAGGCAGAAGTACATTGGATAGTGTGGGTACACTTCTCACTGACATTAGAATAGCGTTTTCACGAGATGAATCAGTATTAGCTGTATTTATAGACCTAGAATCAGCGTATGACAATGTTCTCCTTGACATCCTTCAAACAAAACTTTGCAAAGAACAAGTCCCTGAAATCCTAACATGCTTCATAATTAATCTTCTAGCTGGTAGAATAATTAAGTTAGACCATGCAAGAGACCAAAGCAGACTTTTATGGAAGGGTCTGCCTCAAGGATCAGTGAACAGCCCTATTTTGTTCAATTTTTATTCATCCGATCTGGAACCGTCACTCTATGGAACAGCTAATATTTTACAATATGCCGACGATCTTGTACTTTATGTAACTGGTAAATCGATCGATGATATGTGTAGCCAAATATCGATGTCGCTAAACTATCTCAAAGTCTGGGTATCTAAGAACGGCTTAAGTGTCTCGCCACTTAAGAGTTCCGCAGTTTTATTTACTCGTCAGCGTATTCCACCCTTAGTTTTTGTTCATTATGATAACAACTTAATTCCAACAGTCAACGAAGTGAAATTTTTGGGCATATATCTAGACTCAAAACTTACAGGCTTACCACATTGTACCTATATTGCAACTAAGTGTGAAAAACTTCTAAACTTACTACGATGTCTGACAGGTGTTTGGTGGGGTGCGCATCCCGTTTCTTTGAAGCTCCTCTACAACGCTCTGATTCGAAGTGTTCTTGATTATGGGACTTTCTTACTGGGGCCATGTAGTGTAGCTGGCCTTAAAAAACTGGATGACATCCAATCAAAAGCAATGAGGATTATCACAGGTGCTATGAAATCTAGTCCAATAAATGCATTACAGGTGGAATGTTGCGAACCCCCTCTTTATTTAAGACGACAATTTCTTTCCGATCGTCTTTTTTACCGGGACTTACAATTTTCTAACAGTCCACTTATTTCGAAACTCAGGGTTCTCTCTGATTTGACAGTGTCTGCACAATATTGGAAACATAAATCTATTCCTTGCTTAGTGCAGAGTTATAACAAGTTTATTGCACTACACTCCCCAATACATCGATCTCATACACTTAGCATGTTTACCTGTAACTATGAATCCTTATTACAATCACCAATAATCCACTTTGACTTAGAAATAGAAAAACGAAATGCAAATGCATATTTTAAATTTACTGTGAACGATAAATGGCCCAATTGGAATCATATTTATACGGACGCTTCCAAACATTCGCCAAATAAATGTGTAGGTGTGGGTGTTTACCACTCACAGTATAATATCGTACAAAAAATCAAATGTCCCCCAGAAACATCAGTGTTCACGGGTGAATGTCTTGGCATCGTTAAAGCTATAGAGTATGTACTTTTATTTAAACTTAAAAATAGCCTCATTATTAGTGATTCCAAAAGTGCCTTACAAGCTCTCTCAAGGTCTCCTTTTAAATGTAAATCAAATTTTCCTCTTATCATTGAAGCAAGGGAGAAACTATACACTTGCAATCTTAACAATTTAATTCTTAACTTTATTTGGATCCCTAGCCATTGTGGTATAACTGGTAATGAAAAAGTGGATGGACTTGCCAATGAGGCTGTGGAGAGTGGTGACGTTTTCCCATACATAAATTATTGTCATGACCTGCTTGCCCTGCCCAGGCTGCACCTCAGGGAATCCTGGTCAGCGGTTTGGGCAAACACTAGTACAAGAAAAGGCAAAAGCTATGCTAGTATACAATCAGGTATTCCTAGCAAACCATGGTTCTCTGTTATGAATCTCAATAAACTCTCAACTTCCGTACTGATAAGGATGCGCCTTGGTCATACTACTTGCCCTGCACATCTTGCTAGATTTAATATTATTGATAACCCACAGTGCGAGTGTGGTGACTATGGCGATCTTGATCATATTTTTTTCTCATGTCCTCTATATGACCATTCTTCCTTCTATAATGACCTACTATCGTTACACGTTCCATTGCCTATTAATATAAATTCTCTTCTATGTACTAATTCTTTTTATATTTATCATTCTTTGAGCTGTTTTATTATTTCTAATAATCTAAAACTGTAATTTTTGTATATACTGTATCTATTGTTGTGAATATTAGTTGTAAGTTTTCATATCATTTTCATAACCCACTCTACTGATCTGTTTTATAATTTTGCTTGTATATTTTTCGTGTTTCGTTTCCCTACCTTGTAAATAAAAAATAATTCCGTCATCCATTTGAACTTGAATATGGCAAATGCGCCGATCGCGCGAAGCCAAATGCCCCAAATGGGGAAAGAAGAAAAAAAAAAAAAAAACCTTTGCCAAAAATTATCAAAACAATATGAGATTTTTTTTAAATATGAAACTTGTAAGGAACAATATTGGACAAAATACCAATTAATTGAAATACCTACGTGGTATCGCTTAGTTTGTGAATATTATACTAAAACATTTAATCATGAATGAAGTAAAGCCTATGAAATTAGAAGAGTACAAAGCCATCGTTGAAGAATTCTACAAGCTGTCCTCATTCAGTCGAAAGGCTGAAAATAATTTGAAGAAAAAGTTTAAAAAGTAAGTACCTACAATTTTATTTATCAGAGTTCAATCCGTTCTCTTAGTAATAGTGTGAACTACTTATAATATTATTGTACCTATGCTCGAAAGGGCAGGCTGTTGAAACTGTATACTCTGTAACATCATATGTATTAAACCTTTACAATAAAAATATTATTATTTTTATTCTAGGTTCGAATACTAAGACACCCGCTATATTATTGTGGTCAAGGGTGATATCAGGACAAAACCTGGAACTGGATATCTACCAAGAGCTCCCAAAAATATGATAAATATGTGAAGTCTGCCAACCCACACTTAAGCGCAGAGTGGTGGAATAGAAAGGGTTAAACCCTCTTGCAAAGAGTTTAATGGAGTCTCACGAGGTGGACATATGACCCCATTAACACCCCAAATATGCAATGGAGCTATTTAAATTCCAACTAGTCTTATTAGAGATCTATAGAGGCCTATGGCTAGTAGTAGAACTATAAACAACAGGGCTGATTAAATATTGTTATGTTGCTTTTGGTTTTTTCAGCATTGCACCATCCACTTTAGGCAGTATATTGTCTCTGCTAATCCAGCGATCTATGAAACAAAGTTATAGAAAGTCACCGTCTATATCAAGCAAGTATCATGAGCTCTTTGACCAAATAATGCGGGACAAGAAAAAAGATAATGTCATTTTAGAGTAAGTATAATAGTATATCATTTAAAAGTTTTAATAGTAAAACAACTCAGTGGAATGACACATTGAAGTGATAGGCTAATGTTAAAAGTTGATTGCATAAAAATTAAGCTGCAGTAAAGATCTCCAAATGGAAACCGAGATTATCCATTTGAAGTGGATCGGGTCTGAACATTATTGACAGGTTTTGATGGCATCTGCTTATATATTTAGCCATTAACTTTCTACCTATACTATTGAAGAAGTCTATACCTCTAATTTCTTTGAATCTCATTGCTTGTATTTTTTTTTTCAAGATCAATGAACTTTGGTTCATTGATAAAAAGCTGGACCGAAGGTCCAGCTTTTTTTTTTCATGATTTCTCAGTTGGTGTCATATTATTCTAGTTCATAATATAGAGCATTTATGTATTATTATATTCTCTTGTATTGCTCTTGTGAAAGCCCCTGCACTTTCCAAAACAATCTGTAGTAGCATAATTAAATGAATTTGATTTTGACTAAGTAATTAAATTCCAAAATTTGTTTTACAGGCTATCTGACAGCCAGGGGATTAGCCCTGCCTTATTTGCAAGATCTTTACTCCAAGGAGCATACTCAGATCCAGCGGTTGCTAAAAAATGCTTCAAAGATACTACTCTCATTGAGGATAAGGATTTGGCGTATCAAGTTTTTTTGGTATGTTATAGGAGTTTGATAATACAAAAGAAAAACAGGTCTATAATATAATAATGTATCCTTGCAGTCTTTATAGACCTGAAGATATTGAAGTACATTCAAAATTTTATTCATTTTATATCTAAGGTGCCAAATGCAACAATCACCTTTTATGTGTGGTCAGGCCAGGCCTGTGTTCAGCAGTGGACTATTAAAAATATTGGTACAGCACAGAACTGCTAATCTTTTTTCAGAAAGCATAACACTAAATCACTTGATTTCTACACACATTCCACTTAGATCTATGATATGGATTATTTAAAAGATTCATATTTATTGTCACTGTCCTTAATACAAATAATACTTAATCCAAAACAAATAAGTCCATTATATTAACAAGATTTTTAGTTATAAATAAAATAAATTGCAAATGGACTTCTTTTGCAGGCAATCATGAATGACAACCAATATGGGCCATATGCAGAAATTATAAAACAGTAAGTATGATTTTTTTATGCTCTGCTAATAAATAATAAAATGGAATGAGCCAAGCTATATACATATTTTCTGCCGGGCAGATTTTTTGATCTTAACCATTCAGGGCAACACGCCCAGGGCAACGCATACAAAAAAAAAAACATTCAAATTGGTCCAGCCGTTTACGAGGAGTTCTGGTTGAGTCAAGGGGAAAGACACTCATCTACTGTATGTGTTAATTATTTATATAAGAAATACAGAAATGAAAAAAGATAAATATATAAAGATAATAAGCCCGATTACAGAGGCGCCAGCGTAACTATATTAGCTAAATAGCATAGTTATGTTTCTTTTTCACTTTAGGCATTCGATAGAGAGAACACTTTTTACGTTGCTTTTTAATTTACGGTGGCGCCTCTGTAATCGGGCTTATAGGAATGATTAAATGTGAACTTACCCTTATAAAGAATTTATAAATTTATTTGTAACACAGAAGAAGATATTTATTTCCAGTTTTATTGAATAAGTTATTATAGGTTATTCCAAAAACTATGCCTAGATTCTAAGTGATTCATGCCATTTAACAAAATAAATTACTTAACTTATTTTGATTACTGTTTCAGGTCTATAGGTTTAGAATATGAACTACGTCTAGAAAGAGAACTCAGGCTAATGAACATAACTTTCTCTGATGAAAACGTTCTCAGAGCCAGAGGATATGACAAAACACCAGATTTCAAACTTGACGTCCCAATCGCTGTTGATGGGTTTATTGTAAACTGGATAGAGAGCAAAGCGTTATTTGGAGATGAAGAAAATCACTCCGGCTATTTAAAAGAACAGCTACTCTGCTACTGGAACAGATTTGGCCCAGGACTGGTTATTTACTGGTTTGGATATTTGGAAACATTGGAATCAACCCCGGAAGTTAATAATTTATTCATTTTACGAACAGGATTTCCGGAGAAGTCGCAAATTACACAGTATCAATTGGATTTTTAAAAATAAACGTATTTTAAGGCCACTTTCCTCATTTTATTTTCATTTATGATTGCTTAATTACATTACTATAGTTACGTGTCAGAGGTAACTAAGTTCGTATAGGCCGGGTGGCTAAGGCTGCGTTTCCACCAGAGATGTGCGAGGATGCGTAGCGAGGGAAGTGTTTGTAAAGAACCAATAGAATCGCTTCATTTACCTCGCCTCGGTCAGCACAGCTCTGGTGGAAACGGCTCAGCGGAGCTAGATTTTTGCGCATACAAAACCAGCGAGGGATGTGTACAAGGGATGTGTGCAAGGGATGTGTTGCTAGGAATGTGTGTTGAGAAGGATGTGTTGCGAGTATTGCGAGGTTTGCGCTTACTGTACCAGCCAGTCCATAGACGGAGTTTGTTTGAAGTAGAAGTGCGCAAAACAGATATGGATAATTGGAAAAAAAAGATACTTTTATATTTAACAATTTTCGATGAAGAAATCAAAGAAATCGACACATTTCACAGCTTCGCAACGCATCCTCGCACCACACATTAATTCGCATTTTCACAGTTCCACTACACATCCTCGTCGGCACATTTTCATCGCACAGCTTTGGTGGAAACCCCCACACATTTTCACAGCATAGCAAGACATCCTCGCACGGCACATTTCCATCGCACATCTCTGGTGGAAACGCAGCCTAACCCTGGTGTCAGAGTTTTAGGCCGCCTTAAGGCCTCTGACATACGTGTCAAAGGCAAAATGAATGGACTGTACTGTTGACCTGTCTACTCAACACCAAACAGTATACACAAGAGCTACTAACACTTGTGGAAATGATGAGTACACTGGAATACCTTTGTCAGGTAGGTATACAATGTGTTTGTCTACCGGTGTCAAAGCCTTTTAACAACTTTTACATGAGACCAACTCTGAAAACGTAAAAAAAACTGCTGTTCCATACGATTTTTTATAAGACTCAACAAAAAGTAGAGAATAGCTTTTTTTGCGTTTTCCGAGTTGATCCCACAGTAAAAGTTATTCAAAATTTGCCATATGTATTATATATCACCTCTTAAGCTCCGACACCGGTAGACCCACGAACTAAGGAAATGCTCGGTAATTGTATATTTTTGAAGAGATATGTACAATTTTTATTAATGTACTTGACTGCTCTTGATTATAATTTTCATTGCTTGACTGATTATTCTCTTCAAAAAATGTTAATTAAATTCTGGATTCGTAGGTACCTAATTAGTAGTATTATTATCATGATTTATTCAATGCTTAGCTGCTTTGTTTAAAAAATGATATTGGCTAAATATACTGCCGTGCAAAGTATCTATTAAAAAAGAAAGTGACAGTTGGGGTGACAAATGTCATTTAAGAGAACAGTTATAGTAGTGCCAGACTGGAATTATTTTGGCGAAAATCGTTACTATTGATAGCGCCTTTTTACAAAAATGTATTGATGGGAAACAGTCGCGCGTCCTGTCGCTGAGAAATGTATATTTTTAAATCTTATGCTAAAAGTCAAAGGAAATAATAATATTGATTACCCATTTACATAATTGCTTTCCTATAGTCAAAGATTTGATATTCGAAACATACTAATAATTATATTTTAACAAACAAGTTCAGGCAACATCGCTGTTAAGGTCGATATCGAAACGAACGATTTTGCTTCTTTTCGCATATTTTTCGATAATAATTCGCTATAATTTTGTGATGTAGATTTCTACTTGTACAGCTGAGATCACAGTTAATATTAGGTCACAATTAGATTAAAATGGTAGTAGGAGCATTTCCTATTGCAAAATTATCTGTTTTGTTGATCAAGCAGATCAGCAAACCCATCGCAAATGCCTGCAAAGAAAGAGCCAAGAATAGTCCATTTTTCAGGACCTATGTCTGTATGCCTCCAGCTCAATGTAAGTAATAATGACTAGTGATGTTTGTTTCTATTTAGGTTTGTCTCAGGAGACAATTGAAATAAAATCGTTCTTAATGTTGCAGTTTACAACTGGTGTGAGGTGAAGGCTAAAATGTGGATATTAAATCTGGGGAAACCAGTCAACATCCCTGTCCTCAGTCAAGAAATGGCAATTGAACTCGGAGCGAACCTTCTCGGCGAATCAGTCATTTTCATAATTGGTGCTGGCTTACTTATTGTGGAATATAGCAGGTAAGTGTAGATAAGATTGCATAATAAAGAAGTGTTTATATGTTTTGATTATGAGTAATGCTGTCAAGGATATTTAGAGATATGTGTTTTATTATTTCAGACAAAGTAAGAAAGAAGCAGCAAAAGAGCTTAAGAGAGCAGAGGAAATGCTGCACATTTCTACCACAATAACAGATCTTTATTTTACCGTTCAGCGGCAACAAACACAACTTCGGGAAATGGAAAGAATTGTGCTTGCTTTGAGTAAGTACTGTACCAGCTTTTTAATAGTCCACTGCAGGATTTAGGCCTGCCCAGGAAGGGTGATTGGGTCATATCTACCACGCTGGCCCAGTAGTGCGGGTTGGTGGATTCACATAAGCCATCGAATTACTTCTATGGACATATGCAGGTTGCCTCATGATGTTTTCCTTTACTGAAAAGCTATTGGTGTGAAATTTCATCATAAATTCCAAGAAATTCATTGGTATGGGATCAGGATTTGAATCCACAACCTTACGATTGTCAGGCGAGTGTCATTACCACTAGACCAAATTTGGTTCAAGTTATTATCTAAAACTTATCTGATTTGAAAGATTGGAGACTTGTGTTGTCCTAGAGTTAAAGGGTTGCATTAGTCTGTAGCCCTGTGTACTGCTACTAGTGTATTGTGGCATTTAAAACTGAAAGCTTCTATGTATCGATGACATGCTAAATTGTAGATCTGGTTGTTTTATCATATGTATAGCTATTGTGAAGCCTTCTGGTGGCTTATAATTTGTGTCACTAGATCTAGTCACCTGGCCTATACAAACTCCTGGATTGATGAGAGATTTTATGATGCAGCTTCCACTTCCAGCTGAGCTAGGCCTATGTCCAGCAGTGGATGTCCTATGGCTGGATAGAATCTTATCTTAAAATTAATTGCTATGAAATTAGGCTATTTTTTTGTCCTATTTCTTAGTAAATTTCAGAGCCAGAAAAGGTGTATGTACTTAAGTAGTAAATCTTTCTTTATGAATATCACTGTGTGGTCTTGTGTGTTTTACTGACTTCAGTGTTTATTATTTACAGATGATGACAAGCCAAATCCTCCTCCTCCTCCGTCATCGCCTGCACAGCCAGGCAGCACCCCGCCATCATCACCTGGAGGAACAATGCCTCTTCCTAAAATCTCAGAAACTAGTGGAATTACACCTACTCCCTACCCCAACAAAGGCATCATACTCCAATCTCTAAATTATATTCAAATGGATGCATTTAGCTCTATTTTCCCTAAACATAGTGTAATCATAAGTAATAACAATAATGATAAAGAATCGGAAAAGACAGAGCAAAAGGCAGTCGAACAAAAGTGGGAACCTGCCGTTCTCACAGCGACTTTACACAATATAGAAAACAATTTCAGGAGTCTATTCTGAATCAAATAAATGTAAATACGTTGTTATGAAATGTGTTTATCGTAGGTAGCATTTTTGTTGTTTACCTTTATTTTTTATTGTTAACCACTTTTATTTATTATAATTTCTTTGTTACGAGTATTAATCGAATTATACTGACAAGTGAAGGGATGTAGTTGGGGGTGTAGCATATAGTTAAGATATTAAAAACTCTATCGAACAAAACAAAACATTTGTTTATATGTATTCTCCTATTCCTTTAAGTTGTGTACAAAAATGCTGCACTGCAAAGAACTGCTATTTTTTTGTGGAAGGAATTTTTGTTTTCATGTCATCACAAGAATAGATGGCAGAGTTTATTTTTGTACCACATTTGGACAGACTGCATGGCAATTATTATAATCAGCGCCACACAAGTCGGCGGATGATAAGTTAACCGCAGATGACACTTCACCGTAATTAGCTAATTTTTGCGCATGAGTGCACAATGCCGACGCCGCGTGAAGTAGTGTTGAGCGCGCGGGAGGCATGAGGTTGGCGGGCGGGTGTACCCCCGCGCGAGTCTGGCTCCCGCGCATACCTATATTTTGCCTTTTGCGCAGCGTTGTGCGCCTAACTTCCCATCCGCCGACTTGTGTGGCGCGGATTAAATTAAGGGCAAAGATTATGGCAAATGGCATGGATTAGGTGGGCCTAGCCCATCTTAGAAACTTGTTTACCCACTGCATTAAACTTGAGAGCCAGATTTCAATTCCATTCTATTTGCCCCTTCTAGAGAAAATCTCTATGGCTATGGTGGTGCAGTGCAAGATTTCGATCTTTTGTAATCCTTCTTCTTTTGTAATAGTAGTAGTGTTCTGGCCAGTCCAGTATAGAATGCTTCTCACAGTGAAATAGAAAGAAACTATAATTGAACTTAAAATTATCTTTATTCTAACCATTCACTCATGTATGTACAATTCTCAGGGGTGATAAGTCCAGTAGAATAGCATTTGTGAATGAGTGGACACACTCCACAAGGCACTTGTACTAAGCCTGGGGCAGGTATTAGAGGTTCGATGGCTCTATAGACGCGGCTGCCATCAGGATACACGCTGCTTTCTGCTTTGCCATCATATACAAGAGTATTTAGTATAGTAATAACATCTTCAACATCCAGGTTCACCTGAGGAAAAGAAAGTTTTTTGTTCATTCATTCATTCATATAAATATCGACAGGTCAGATGGAATATGGTATTGGAAGATACATAACATAGTAGACTTGAGAGTATCAATTTGTAAGCAAATCCTACTTGTGGCACACATTCAAGTCACGGCACAATTTTTATTAGGGGGCAACCATAACTTAGATACAATATTCTGCAAAAATGTTACTCACTTTGCTTATGCCTAAATCAGTTATATACTTTTGTACTTCAGCTGCACTTGCATATGACTGTGACCTTCCTATGACAGGTCCTCGAGGGTTATTTTTAATTAAATCGGCTCTTTGAAGCAAGTACCGATGGCATTGAACATTGAGGATTTCTACAAACTCTGACTCAAATTCCTGGTCTTGGTACCAGGCTCCGCCAGTGAGCGTTCTATCTGGTTCCAAATTGTAGAGCATGTACACTTTTTTTTTTGAAGCCTAAAAAAAGTATAAAAATTATAATATAAGAATTGTTTCCAAGAAAATAATATTCTATTATAAAATACAGGCCAAGAGAAAATAAATAGTGAGTGTTAACTAAATACTTGGAACATTGACATATCACTGTAAAACAAATAGGAGATGCTTTAATAACCATACTTAATTATCACTATTTATTTTCTCTTGGCTTAATAAATAAATAAATATTTGGGGACATCTTACACACAGTCTCTGACCCCAGAGATCTCCATGGCTGCCAGAGACTGATATACTACATTTACATATACCCCATGGGGGTGGGGAGTTATGGAAACCCTCCCTTTTGGAGATATGATTTTTTAAACTTATTATTTTACATTGGCAAAACACGTTCATACCATTGCTAAATAGGGTTTAAGAGGGGGTGGGGAGGAAGATGCATTATGGCCCGAGGGAGGTACGGAAGACCGGGAGGTCCTGTTGTGTAAAAAAAGATCTTCTCAGTCATCATTTAAAAAAGTTAGAGCCGTTTACGTCGTAAAAAAACGCATATCTCGACACTCACAAAAATCATTCCAATCCACAAATCCCGTGGACATAGAACTATGAAATTTGGGGAGAAGCATTGTTTCAGAGTACACATATAGGAATAAATCTGAAAACTGTACATTTTTATTTAAATCACAAAAAAATATTTCCTCAAATTTCACAAAATATGGGTTCAAAATTCAATTTGAATAAATCATATCATGTAAGGTATCATTTAAAATAACTTTATTAGCACATGCTAAAACAGGTATTTAATGACTTTAACAATGTGTTATTTTCGATGTATGACTGGATTTGTACGGAACCCTCGATGTGCGAGCCTGACTCGCACTTATCCGTTTTTTTTTAAAATGTGGGAGCCAGAAACTCAAAGGAGGTACGGCCCGACTCAGGCCCGACTGCAGTTTCTGGCGGGAGCCCACTCGAAAGCCAGGCATGGATCACTTAGGTTCGAAATGAGTCACAGATCCGACGCCGACATTTAGGTTCGAAATTTTCCTGTGGTACTTGTTATTGCAGTAGTAAAATATTAATTTTAAATATTTTATCTCCAAAGGGGAGGTCTTCTGTACCCCCCCCTCTCTCGGGGCACCTTCCCCCCACCCCCTCCTAAACTTTTTTAGCAATGGTGCGAATGTGTTTTTGCCGATGTAAAATACCTAATAAATTAAAAAAAATATTAATAATAAATTAAATCCTAACATCCCACCCTCAGCCTCCCCCCTAACCCCCTTTTGTCAACGGTCATAATGTACACCTGAGCCATATTGATCATGATAGAGCCATTAAGACAATAAAAAACCCCATCTTAGGACGGGGTCCTGTGCAACGAGTATCCCAACTAACTTTTGTAGCTCGTAACGTAAGACATCTCTTACGTTACGAGCTACAAAATACAGAAGCCATTGCTTGAGCTCTGAATCCAAAATAAACATGATTATACTTACATTAACACATTTCACAGCTTTTATTACTTTTTTAACTTCAAGATTTTTAAGGACTTTAGTAAGTTGTGTGTTGGCTAGGTTTGAGCGCACTCTTATGTCTCGAATCCATATTCCTTTATCACCAGCTTCTTCTATTAAATTGTATACTACTTTTTCTTCATTATCCGCACCTTTAACAGCTTGTTTACTTGATTGAGTTTTGAGCCTGCATAAAAAACATAACCTTAGTGTGTTTCACTATTTTTCTATGGTAAATGTTTTTGTTGTGAATGAGAAGGTATACAAATACACAAAAACACTTTACTTGTATATTAAGGCGCCGCCCTGATTGAATAAATCGAAATTTTCTTGTTTTAGAAGTTCGTTTATTGCGGCAACTAAGTCAGCAGAAGATACTTCTGGTATTGCGGCTATGATATCCTGGTGAGATATTCCTTTTGGATTTTTCTTGCCCACATTTATAATTTTTTCTTTTAGCTCTGCTGTTACTTGGCCGGACATTTTTGTGCTAATTTGTATTTTTAAACTGCAAAATCAATCGTCAACGTTTGTCAGTCAAACAAAAACAACTGTTTTTGTACTACCTTATTACAGGGGTGCGTTTACGCACTCCAGATAATTTTTATGCTGAATAAAAATTATTCTGACGGGCGTCCGTAAACGGCGTCATAGCTCTAGACCAATCATAGCGCTTAAATCTACGACAAACCAAGCACATCTGTCAAACTTTTGAATGATCTGTCAAATTCGATTCGATGACAACCTTAGATTATAGAGGGAATGGAGTTTTGGCGGGAACGCGGAAAAATCATGTCGCCTCATTGTATTATTTTGTTAAACTTGTGTTTTCATCAGTGATAATTAGTGAAAAATGGTGGTATTTCGTTGATTATGAGCTGATTTACGTGCATGAGTGTGGGCAAGTGATATAATGTGACGTATCATGTTCTTCCGTGTTGTTACCAAAACTCCATAGACGCCTCTAGTAAAGTCTCCACTGCTTTACTGAGGTATGACTTGGACTATGATTGGACTTGACCGCGACTTTATTGGACTATGACGAGACTATGACAGTGACTATTTTGATAAAATATTATCAAAAATTATTAAAACTTAATACTTGACACTGGCAAATGCACAATAATGCGACGCCAAAACTAAGAAGAAGAAGAAGTAGAGGGAATAGATACGAAGTAAATTCTTATGTCCTCCCGCAAAGATTCAGACCTTATAGTGGTCGGCTAATTTGAGGTCCTGTAGGAACGAAGGGCGTGGATTATATTCTGATTTTTGCCCTTCAACTCCCATTACATCACCTCATTGCTTTAATTTTATTGTTTGCTTCCCTATGTCTTAAGATTATGGCATTAAAAATATGTAATCAAATTCTTCGCCTCCCGCCATCTACTATACCCCAAAAGGCTTTTGACAGTTGTAGCCGTCATTATTCTGAGACCATCCAACCAATTAGAAATTATCTTCATATTTATGTTTTGGCTATAGCAAAGCTGATTGTGATTTCTACAAATATTGTATTAAACGTGTAAATAAATAGAATTTATAACATTATAAGGGCACAAACAATAAAAAACAACCATGGTTACCTGCTGTGTTTGGGGCTGCGAATCGTGTTCTAAGAACAAAAGCGAATGTTTCTAATTTTTAGGTTAGTCGTAGTTTTTGTATTTTCACGTCTATGTTTTTGAAATATGAATAAGTGTTCAATGCAGGAACTATAAATGACGTTTAAAACTATCTATTTTAATTCACAACACAGCATAAAACGATAATTTTGAGAAAAGCAAATATATTGAATGTTTACATTACTTCAAATAGTGATGGACAAAGTTACGATTTTATTGCATTGCAATATGTTATTCGATACTTCTCTCGGTGCATAATCGGTAGAAGTCATAATAAATCTATGGTTGTATAGTACTCGTTTTTGCCAAACTTCCTTTTAACCTGACTACCAATTAATGACTACCTATGTTTTTAAGTAGAATCTTGGTTAACTATTAGGTTTGTAAAAGACAACATTCATATTGGGCTAATCCTGATAATTCCGACCAAATAGTATTAATGCATATAATTCTCAACATGTTATACCATGGGACCAACCCTCTATGATCACTCCCTGCGTAGTTATCGAATTTTGAAATTAATTATTTTCATATATTAACAAAAATATTCACCAATTTACCTGCTTATTTCTAATAAGTTATTAGAACCGTTCATTGCATATTCAGTAGTATTAGACGCTTTTTACTGTAGTTAATATGTGTTGGCTTGTCATTTATTTATTTTATTAACATGGTTTTATTAGTTTAACCTGTATGTTTGCTTGCTTGTAACCAACCCCTTTGAGCTCGATTTTGACCTACTTTGAGCGATAACATTTTCTTTAAATTTCCACACCTATCAAAGATGGATGACAATATATTTACTAAAAAAATAGAAAAAAATCTATATCTATGTTGAAAAATAAATATGGTAAAAAAAACCTAAAAAACACTCTTTTATTTTACTCTTTTTATTTGATATGCCAAGAAAGCGTGTTTTTTAGTATTTTCTAAACTACCTAATATTGATTTTGGATCTCGGAAACGGCTTCAGTGATTTTGATGATTGTCATTCAAATAAATGTTTTTAAGTTCAATAGAGAACACAAAAGGGTCTACTATCAAATATATCAAAATATTCGTTCGCTGGCCTAAGTGTATGTTGATACATTAAACAGTGTCTCAGTTTCATTCATAGCTGGTTGATAAAATCTTTTTTTTTAAATAATTGTTTTCAAAACTCGGTAACTAACTACTGCACAGGAGGTGATTCTAGAGGGTTGGTCATGTGGGGTAAAATGTACAGGATAATATTATGTATCTACGAATATTATTGCCTAAATAATTGTTTTGGTCGGCACTCTTTCAGATATAGCCCAAAATGAATGATGTCTTTTAAACAGGGTTATTTCTAATCAATTAGCATTGTTTTAGGGGCTTGTTCTGTATATCAAAACTAACAACTTTTGTTCTACGACTTTTTGAGTGGTTAAGAAAGTGCGAAGTAATGAGGAAAGTTATACATATTTATGATAGTAAATTTAAAACGTGTCGTGTCAATCATGAAGGTGCCATCGTAATTATAATAGCTAATTAGCATATTTCTGTTTCTTTTTCACTTTAGGCATTCGATAGAGAGAACACTTTTTAAGTTTGCTATTTAATTTACGATAGCGCCTTCATAATTGGGCCTAGTATAGCTTATAAACTACGCTTTATAAGTTTAGTACATCGGCAGTCACACAGAAGAGAGAAGGTCTCATTTCTGTGGGCAATCAGGTATTTCTCGGAAAAATCGATATTTTTATCGATTCGAGTTTCGAATCGATTTTCGAAGTATTGATTTAGCGCAACGCTTCAAGGGGGCGGGGCAAAATCGACGCCATGTTTCCGAGATATGCTGTGACGTAGCTATGATACGTTATTTTTGTGCTAGGGCGCCCCTATGATGACAACTAGCTGACCAATCAGAGACAAGATAAAAATTATCTACCTAATAACCTCGATAAAACTTAGCCTAGTCAGGAGAAAAATTATACTGGTTGGAGTGCGTGAACGGGGCAGATTAATTTTTAGCCAGGAGGTTTTTTCTCCTGACGGATGCCCTAAACGGGTGACATAGAGTTAGCCAGGAGAAATTTTATCTTAGTCTGGAGTGCGTAAACGCACCCCAGTACAGACTACTAGAGATTGGGAGTCCCTATATTGTACGGCACGTATTTGATGACACCAAATTGTACGGGCAGGAAAGCACGGCCCGTATTTCATGTTCCATGCCACCAATTATCAGGCTGTACAATACGTGTCGTACAATACTGGCCGGACATTATCACCTCGTGCCAATAATGTACAGCCCGTATTTTGCGACACAATAATGTACAGCATGATAAAACGTGTCCCGAAAGAAAGGACACAAAATGTCATGCTGTACATTATTGTGTCGCAAAATACGGGCTGTACATTATTGGCACGAAGAATATTTGCTCCTATTGGTTGGTTTGTCTGTGACTTCTGTCAGTTCCACAGAGATATACTAAGCGCCACACAAGTCGGCGGATAAGAAGTTAGCCGCAGATGACACTGCCGTGATTCGCTAATTATTGCGCATGTGTGCACATAGCCGACGCAGCGTGGCGTAGTGTTGAGCACGGCTGAAGGGAGCTCACGGGGGGCATGAGGTTGGCGGGCGGGTGTGCCCTGACGTCTCGTTTCTCTGGCTCCCGTGCATACCTTTAAAGTATCCTTAACTCGTAATAGGGACAGGTTGTTTCTGGCGCTTCGCCGGCCGCTGCCGCGGCACGCTCTCTTTACTCGCTCGGCTCGCGCATTGTTGTCACTTTTCAAACCTAACCTAGCCAACAGAGTCGATTTACCTTAGAGAACTCATACCTTGCCTTAAAATAACCAAGGTCCAGGGACACAAAATATCAGGCGTACAATATCGGGCTGTGCAATACTGTGCCGGACATTATTGACACAGGCCGATAATGTACAGCCTGTATTTCACAGCCCAATATTGCACAGCCTGATATTCCATGGCCAGTGACACAAATTATCATGCCGTACAATATCAGGCTGTACATTATCATGTCGTGAATTACTGGGTCGTACATTATTGGCTCCCGAGATTGGTACCATTGAATCACAGAGTTACTTGCAATGAGAATGGAATAGAATTTTACTTGTACTAGTTATAGCTTCTGTGACTAGCTTTGTACTAGCTCCAAGGAAGTTACATACGAGAACTGGAAAACTTACAAAGTAATATTTCAAAAACAAAAATGTACTTTATTTCTATTACAAAAAAGGTTCACATTTGTTTATTACTTATCAAAAGGAAAAAACGTTCCGAGCAGGACAGCAAGAACTGTGGGGTGTAGTCCCTTTCTCGAAACTTACCAGTAGTTACCAGTGTTGATACAACTATTGGATGGTAGATTATTTCATATATCTGGTAACCATTAAATCGCATTTGATCGTATACGTTGATAAATAGATTAGCATAAAATGTATTGTATTTAACATATTGGGTTCTAAAATCTTCTGATTTTAATATTGGTACGTAATTATTTTTGCAATACAAAAACTGTTTTTTCATATTAGTAGAATTAGTAGTCATTTACCAACTACGCACGGCCGCATATATGGCGCTTCAAAAAACAATATGGCTGATAATTTATGCCAAAGTCGTCTTTCTGCTTGCTGCTTAATATTTTTATACGTTGAAAAATGGTGAAAAACTTAATTTCATTTCATTTATTTCCCTTAATTTCGTAATTCCATTTCTTTATTTATTTAAATTGTTGTATTAAGGGCTGTAATAGTTAAGTTTCTTTGTTTACAAATTTCCTGTGTTGGGTGACAATAACAACACAACATTTCGGGAATGTGATGTTAGGTTGTAGAAAGAAGAAATTACTATTTAATCTAATACTTCGTACGTTAGTACGTCATTGTAATCAATAAGAACCTACTTCTATGAACTATGCACTTTTCTTGTATATAAGCAAAATGAACTGTGTTGTACTTAGTAACTAGTATTACACTGCTAGGTAACTACTAACTGGTAGATATAATTTGCTGTCGCGCTATTTATTAGCCGATTTTTATAATATTTGGCTAGATTGTTTAGTATATTCTAACAAGATTTGTGAGTATTAGCAAAACTAGTAAAGAGCAAGTCGAGATTTTAAATTTTTTTCAATTTTTTTATTTACTTAAACTATTAGCTTTACATTTTTTATCCTTAAAGACTACGAATTAAAAAAATACATAAAATAGAACAGAAAATACAAACATGAATTTAAAGTAATATGAACAACAACGGGTTGTTATTTTTTTACGCTAACCATACCTACCGTTAAATTTTAGGAATAATTGAAATCACAATTTGATTTCTTCGCAATAAGAGAGAATATTTTTAGCGATTGTTGTCCATTCGTCGGCAAAGATGTTTACGAAAGGAGATTTACTTTTAGGCCAACGAGGAATTTGAGGAAAAATATCAGCTGTTTCATACATTTTGTCGAATCCGAGTTTCAGTTTTGTATGGAACAGCTGATTTTTTTTCTCAAATTTCGGATTGGTCTCATAGTAAACGTTCGTAACGGTGGTCTTAATCATCCCCCCCTCCCCCCAGCAGATTTGCAGATCGATCTGAAAAGTTTTGTAGGTAACAATAGTATGAACCATGTTAACATTTTCACACTAGTAAACAAAGTCAAAACTAATATTTATATACCTATGGTATACGGTACTTACTACTTTTAGGCCGACCGTAACACACACACCTGGCGGGGGCGCTTCCTCATAATTAGCCTAGGGTGGCCTGACCTCTAAATCAGGCCCTGATAGTCCTATTATATGAAGTTACTGTATGGATACACTAGTAGAAAGAGAGTCATTCCAATGTTGGTGCTTTACTCTTCGGACGTTTTTGGGATGCACGTAAGCTTTCCAGTTCTTGTATGAAACTTCCTTGCCCAAGACGAATTCAATAAAGTGTTGCCACTTTTCTTGCAGAACAATACCACGACGCTTCTGTTTCAAGCTTCTTGCGTCATGCCCTTGAGGAAGACGGTTTTGAAAAGCTTCTAAAGGACTTTTAGTACCGGTGTTCCACCGGCATACAGAAGCTCTGATGTGATACCGTCATCACCCGTTGCCTTTTGATATTAAGCTGATTTAAGGCCATTCTGATCTGTTACTGGCTGATTGTCCGGGATATCTTCGGTGAAGTGTCGGGTCAGCTTAGCTCATGAGTCTTTGGCCGCGCTGTTAACAGGCTTAGTGTAAGTTACCTTTTAAAGACTGGATCGTGATGCGTTATATTAAGTACTAGCTGCCCGCCCCGGCTTTGCCCGGGTATGATTGGCTAAAGAAGACAGATTTTATAAGCATTGTGCCTATCCGTCACACACATGCTAGACATACAGAATGAACCATTATGATGAACCATTATGATGAGTTATAACGAGTGCTTCCACTTTGCCCCACCAAAGCGCCCCACTGGTGGGGCAGATTCCACTCCTTCATTTTTTGGAGTGGAATCTGCCCCACTCATCCCATCTTGGTGGTGTGGTTCACTCACTTTTTAGACCAGTGGAATCTGCCCCACCAGGGGTGTCGCATGATTTTAAATAAAATTATTAGTGCCATGAAGTACGAAATTCGACCTCCCCCCCCAAAAGAACAGATAAGTGACTACATTAAATCCAAAATATTAAGAAGATTATAAACTTAAAGCACAATTATCTGAAGTCAAAAATTACGGATTGTATGTAGTTATAGTATTTATGTAGCAAATATTTTCGAAGTCATCGTAAAGTAAAAGAAAATTATAAATTTAATGTTATCATTCAATGCAGCTACAAAAAAACAGTGAGGCCAAAGAAGTCGTTGTTCCCTGTTGACAGTGCTGCTACAGTCAACGCACTCAGAAGACCTGTAAAAAGTTCTAGAGTTGTTGCTGAATGTCTTGTGGCACTTCAAACTCTTTCAACTTAACACAGAACAATAGTGCGCTGGATAAAGAGTCGCAGAACATGTTCAGGCAACAACAAAGCCAAAGACACCCTGGCCAAAGAGGGCACGAGAAAATAGGTAGGGGACGAGGCAACTAAACACTGTAAGTCAATAGTGGCGGAAGAGCGTGTGTTGCTGTGTTGTCATACCAAAAAAGAATATCAGAATATGTTAAACAAAAGGGAGGATTCCAAACACTCTAAGGTTGCTTTCCCTAATTTAAATAGAAACATCACAAACGACCTATGAAAAACTACAGACCCATCTCGCTTCTGAGCCATGTTTATAAGTTGTTTTCAAGGGTCATTACGAATCGTCTTGAACGCAGGCTTGATAACTTACAGCCTCCCGAACAAGCCGGTTTCCGGAAGGGCTTTGGCACCATGGACCACATACATACGCTGTGGCAGGTTATACAGAAGACCGAGGAGTATAACCTGCCACTTTGCTTGGCGTTTGTGGACTATGAGAAAGCCTTTGATTCGGTCGAGACATGGGCTGTGCTTGAGTCTCTCCAACGATGCCGTATAGACTATCGGTACATTGAAGTGCTGAAGTGTTTGTATAATAACGCCACTATGTCAGTTCGAGTACAGGAAGAGAGCTCTAAGGCGAGTCCCTTTGAAGAGAGGCATAAGACAGGGAGACGTAATATCTCCGAAACTGTTTACTATTACTCTGGAGAACGCCTTTAAGCTCCTGGAATGGAAAGGACTCGGCATCAACATCAATGGCGAATACATCACTCACCTTCGATTTGCCGATGATATCGTGGTCATGGCAAAGTCGATGGAAGAACTCAGCACGATGCTCGAAGGCCTTAATCGAGTCTCTCAACAGGTGGGTCTTAAAATGAACATGGACAAGACAAAGGTCATGTGTAATTCTCATGTTGTACCCACCCCTATTTCAGTTGGGAACTCGGTTCTTGAAGTCGTTGACTCGTACGTCTACCTAGGACAAGTATAGTCCAGTTAGGTAGGTCCGATTTCAAGAATAAGGCCAATCGCCGAATCCAACTCGGTTGGGCAGCGTTTGGAAAATTGCGTAACGTCTTCTCGTCCGACATACCTCAGTGCCTCAAGTCGAAAGTTTTCGACCAGTGTGTGTTGCCAGTGATGACTTATGGAACAGAAACGTGGTCTCTCACTATGTGCCTTATTAGTAAGCTCCAAGTAGCCCAACGAGCCATGGAGGAATGAATGAATCAAATCAGGAATGAGGAGATCCGTAGAAGAACCAAGATTACCGACATAGCCCAGCGGATTGGCAAGTTGAAGTGGCAATGGGCAGGGCACATAGCGCGGAGAACTGATGACCGATGGGGTCGAAAAGTTCTCGAGTGGAGACCACGTACCGGCAAGCGCAGTGTAGGTCGTAGGGGTTAACGATATTTTTCAATGGAACAACAACTTTTTTTTTAGATTTGACAAAAGTCGTTGAACAAATATACAGAATTTGATGTACAGAATAAGCCCCTAAAAGCATGGTAATTGATTAGAAATAGCCCTGTATAATTAATTCACATAATAAAGGTTGCAATTAAGATGGAAACGTTTATCATTTGTAATACTTAGGTGCAAATTTTAATTACATACTTTTCAAGTAACTTGCTGCCTGAGATAAAATCTCGAATAAATTATTAAAGATCATTACAATGAATATATTATTATTTATAATAATCTAATTCATTAAATTATTTTAATTTTATAGTGCATCCCACACTAGGTTTTATCTCAAAGAGTTATTTTTGTGATAAACAATTCAAAATTATTCACGGATGCAGGACTCGAACCTTGCGTCTTCGGAACACTAGCCCGACGCTCTGCCCAACTGAGCTAATCCGTAATACTGCACACGCGTCGAATTTTGAAGTGTTTATCATTTAACCAACTTATAGCGTTGGCGGCGCCACCTGTGATACCCGTATTAGACAGGTTATCACTCAATTGAAGTTATAAGAACTTCTGTATATTGACGAGAGATGGCGCACTGCTAAATCAATTAAATTATTTTAATTTTATAGTGCATCCCACACCAGGTTTTATCTCAAAGAGTTATTTTTGTGATAAACAATTCAAAATTATTCACGGATGCAGGACTCGAACCTTGCGTCTTCGGAACACCAGCCCGACGCTCTGCCCAACTGAATCTAATTCATGGTTAATATGCAATTTTTAATTTTCTTTTACTTTACGATGACTTCGAAAATATTTGCGACATAAATACTATAACTACATACAATCTGAAATTTTTTAATTCAGATATTTGTGCTTATAGTTTACAATCTTCTTAATATTTTGGATTCAATGTCGTCACTTATCTGTACTTTTGGTGGGGAGTTATAATGATTAAAATTTTGAAGTTGAATTTTGCACTTCATGGCACTAATCATTTAATTTAAAATCATGCGACACCCCTGGTGGGGCAGATTCCACTGGTCTAAAAAGTGAGTGGAATCTGCCCCACCAAGATGGGATGAGTGGGGCAGATTCCACTCCAAAAAATGAAGGAATGGAATCTGCCCCACCGGTGGGGCGCTTTGGTGGGGCAGAGTGGAAGCACTCGTTATAACCTACCCAAATCGCGGGAGTTCCCGTAGTCTTAAACTGTTCGACAATTTACGTAAAAGAAATATAGTATTGGCCTATCTAAATTAAAGTGAGTTCGTATGTGTCGGGTGGCTGTACATAATATATAGCCCTGATTTCAGAAAATGACAATGAAGGGAATGAAAGAGACGGTTAAAATATTAGAGATCCACAGTTTATCTACATTCTATCTATGTAAGTTATTTCTTGTATTAGTTTCTTGATCTTGTCTTCTCTTAACCTTCCTATACTCGCGCGTTGGTCTGTGAGACCGACGAAATATTATTTCGCATTTATTTTATATTCAAACAATGCACCGTCTTTGAGCTTTTTGCTAGCTGCCTCATTTGTTGATAGCTTTACTTCAGTACGCTGAGCGAGTTTGTGCAAGTACGGCGTGTGGGTGTATTTGGCGCCAATCGGTCCGTGAGACCGACGCGAGTATAAGTGCAACAAAAAATGTGTATGAAATGTTTGTATTGATTATACATTAATTGGCATTTTATGGTCTAAAATCTTGATAGCTACATCTCGAGTCTCAACTAATAAGGTACTAAGATGATTTTTACTGAGTACAGATTTTAGTCAGTTTTTTCTACACTTGAACAAAAGTTTGATATTTTTGAAGGCTGTCACGCGAAGTCTGATAGACATTACAATAATAAATTAATAGTACGATTAACTAAGTTTATTTTGTAGTTAAATTATATGGCTACAGGAAAAAAATATACCTATGTAGCTTATACTGCTAATAATAAAAAAAAATGGGACCCAAAGTTACGGTCTGTGACACCGTGCGCGGGTATAGGTGTTACAAAATTTGACGCGAGTATAGGAAGGTTAAGAACTTTGTAAAACATTGGATCATCAGTTCTACTTCTACGAATTGTGCCCTACCTAAGGCCTCTTCAACTTGCTAACCCAAAGAACTGTGATAGAAGGAATCAATCGCTGGCATGCAACGTATTCTGGTGGTCTCGACCAGATCTTAGATTCACGTGACGACCTTCGCTACACTTGCCAATACATTGTCTACATTCGAGAACTCTATGGTCTCATCGACAATTCGTTTCACAAACTATGTGTCAGGACACATACCTATAGGGGCGTAGCTACCGTTTGTAGCTAATTGTTTGGCAAGCTCAATTTCTAGAGTGCATCTTCCCACTTCAGCGAGGAAATGGGTAAAGTCGTTTACATATCATAGGTACTGTTTCAAATGATTGTTGAGGGAGAAAGCTTATTTACTGTTGGCGTCAAATAAACTGCCTCGTCGCTAGAATACTCATTTCATGTTTTTCAGTTTATTGTTTAAAGCCGGAAACATATTATTGGACGCGGCTGATAGACGTGACTGACAGCCGCGACTGATAGTATGTTTCCAGCTTAAACATAAAGTATACAGGGTTATTTATAATCAATTAGCGTCTTTTTAGGGGCTTATTCTGTAAAATCTCAGACTCGGAACATTCTTGGTATATTTTTGAAGTGAAAACTTCTTTAGCAGCGTTATTCTGTACATTAAAACTAACAACTTAATGTTCTCGATGTTCCATAAAAAAATATCGTGCACCCGTGTGTCCCGCGACAATATGTATTGTTTTTTTTGAGTTTTTACAAAAGTCGTAGAACAAAAGTTGTTAGTACCAACAAAGTTCCGAGTTTGAGGTTTTAACCAATTAAAAAAGGTTATATGTTAAATTCGGCACCATAGAAGTAGAACTAAATAGGTTTTGTGACAACTATTGGGTATAAATCAAAAACGGTTTCTTCTGTCGTTGGTTTATATTAATTCACAATAGCTGTACCTTTCTCGTAATTGCAGGTTCTAGAATATTAAACAATTATTTGGGCGGGGGACGGACTTACATCACAATTAAATTCGCACTTTTGTTTCTTAAATTACATGTTGGGTTTTCGGCGTTACTCTAACCTCTTCAAAATCCAAAAGTCATCCTAATTCTCTTGTCTATGCGGACCAAAGAGAATGTGTTGCCAGAAGGGCCTGTCAATATAAAGTACTCCTTAAACATATTACATCAAAATAAAGCACTCCTTAGACGTCACATTAAGTATTCACCACATCCTTCCCACACGAGAAAAGGTACAATTTAAATTCTAATAATACAATAAATTCAATTTAAATTATAACACATAAGCATGTTCTGATAACAGAATAGTCTTACGAAATAGTAAATCGTGATACAATGTACGTACCATATCAAATTCAAAAAATTAAAACATAATTGTTACATACATACACAACATTCAATAAATAATATCACAGCGTATATTTAGTCAAGTCATACTTAATTGCTATATTTATTTTACATTTGAATTAAATCCAACATGTCATTCTAGAAAACGCCGTGGTATCCTAACCGGTCTACCGTGTCTCGTAATCCCACAGGACAACCGAGTGGTATCATCAGGCAGGTCCGAATCCGATGTTGCGTCGATACGGAGCTCTGGCTCGCAAACAATGTCCGACTTACCTTCATCTTTCAGAGTTCTACGCCACTCCTCAGTGACTGTAGTCAACTCGAGCGGATACAACCTCTGCACAGCTCTCGTCCACTCACCAGTCGCGGTCTGCACTTTCGCCATTCTGCTGTGACCATCGGCACCTGTATAAAGTTCTTTTATAATACCTAATGGCCAATATAATCGCTTAGATTCGGTTTCAATAAGAACAACATCATTTACGTTTGGCAAGTTCGGTTTACACCTGTCTTTACTGCATATTAAAGCTAAATATTCGTTTCTAAAACGTTGTCTAAAATCTTCACGTAACTTCTGTAAATATTGTAGGCGTACATTAAGACTTTTAGAATCGATTTGATCTAGATCAGGTGTTTCATTGGAGGGCAGAGGCTGCAGAAACATCATTGGTGTTAAAGGCTTTAAGGAATCATCGGTTGTTTCTATCGTTTGTGCCGTCCTGTTGAAGATTCGCCGTAGTTGTTCGCGTTCACGTATAGTTTTTAAGCTCGTAGTTGATACCGCCATATTGTGTCGCAGGGTCTGAGAAACCCCGATTCGTAGTCACGATCTTGAAAATTGCTTTTCGTAACCAATATCACAATGGTATCCTCGGCGTGGCGTTTAATATTTGCGGTGCCGCCCCCCCGTAATTGTGCTGAATATTTCGCTGACGGTCGCCACTATGTGACAACTATTGGGTATAAATCAAAAACGGTTTCTTCTGTCGTTGGTTTATATTAATTCACAATAGCTGTACCTTTCTCGTAATTGCAGGTTCTAGAATATTAAACAATTATTTGGGCGGGGGACGGACTTACATCACAATTAAATTCGCACTTTCTTTTCTTAAATTACATGTTGGGTTTTCGGCGTTACTCTAACCTCTTCAAAATCCAAAAGTCATCCTAATTCTCTTGTCTATGCGGACCAAAGAGAATGTGTTGCCAGAAGGGCCTGTCAATATAAAGTACTCCTTAAACATATTACATCAAAATAAAGCACTCCTTAGACGTCACATTAAGTATTCACCACAGGTTTAATGATGTTTTGAATTCACATACCTACTTGGTGCACACGATCTTCTAAATTCAAATTTACTTCGTCTAGCGGTACAAACGCGTATCAGCCGTAGGACGTCAACTGCTGGACAAAGGCCTCCTCTATGGATTTGGTTGGAAGCGGCCTGCACCCAGCGAGTTCCTGAATCTTAATTATATCGTCAGTCCACCTAGACGGTGGATGTCCTTTAGGTGTAGTTTTGATGTACAGAATAAGCCCCTAAAAGGTTGCTCAATGTTTACCAATCACCTGTATATGACATAATAAATTATTTCCTTTTATGTTAGTTAATAAGCGTCGTCCTTTAGATCAGTCTTTGCGAAAACCGGTTTAGTCTAGTTTTTTTATTTGTAACTCTTGTTTAGGTGCCTGCCAAGGTGTGGACCATAGATATTTTAGGATAGACCTTCTCATTAACCAATGTTCGTGAAGTAGCAAATGCTTGAACACCGAAACATATTTTTCAGAATTTTTTTTTTTTTTTTTTTTTTTTTTTTTATTTATTTCCATTTACTATTTTAATTTCTTAAAAAATAAATAGGTGCCGCAAAACTATAGCAAGTTTGTCGCGGCACTTAATGTTGTGTCAACTCATACAATATTGTATATCCTATCTCCACGGTATAACTGATTTGTTATGCTCTGTGAGTACTACAAAAAATGTGTAAATATGTAGATAAAAATAGCGCTTGAAACTACGCATAAGCAGTAGGTTTAGTTTTCAGCGAAATTAGATCCCCAATAGATCGAGGCATGTCCTATCTCGCGAAATTTGAGGTTTACTTTTACGTATACTTACATGTACCTAGGTATGTTGTGGCCTGGTGACGCTCACCACGCTCGTAGTTCCGCGAGACAGCTCCGTGATCTGCGGTAAATGCCTAAACTTGCAAATATAGCAGCCTTTAAATTTAAAATTACACGGCATACTATCAACTATAAGCGCTTGTACGTCTTTTTGCGGATTTTGCGCTCTTTTCCTCTTCATACCTGTTATTACTTCAATGGTAATATATTTTTATTTATACTTAGGTATATTACTTTAATTACTTCCTACTTAGTATTTTCATATAAGTACGTCAGCTGTTTGTGGTTTCAACATAAAGTGTGCGCGCATCATAATTTAATTGCTTGAACCATTATTGCACCGGCGCAATAATTTTACTATTAAGTAGGTACAAAATTCTCACGGCGGTACGAACTAAAATTTAGTAATAAGTACCTAATACCTACCTAATAGGTAAGAGTATTTTTATTCATGCCAGCCCCCTAACGGGGTAGTTAAAAAACTGTTGTATTGTACGCTACATTGTGCAAATAAATAAAGAAATAAATAATTCTCATGAGGAGCCTTAAGATCGGAGATGAAAATACCTACCTGTGTCTTTGCTGGAGCTAAGCACTTTGCACAATTTCAGCAAAAACACAAATCAACATTAGACAAAGGCATTGCATTGATTTTTTGTCCAAATTATGCGCTACTAGTTCATATTGCTGACCTCTGATAAAAACGTGAATTCAATTAATATGAAACGTGACTTAGATAGATACGTTAGGTATCAGACGTTCCGAGACTGCACGATGTGCCCTGTGTTTCGGCACATCGTGCATCGTAGCGTAGTGATGCCGGTTAGAGCAGATAGAAGCTCCCCGAGGAGGGTCCGGAGACGGACAACGCTGTCGGGGCTGCAGGGGAGAGCGATGCGTGCCCGACACACAGGGCAGAGGCGTAGAATCCTCAGATTTTTAGTGGGTATACCGCCGATTAGGATCAGCGGGGACTTCCACATAATCACCGGTCTCCCCAAGTGTCCTAAATAGATTTTCCTGAGGAAAAAAAGGTGTTTGACAGACGTTGGCCTATTTCATAATTTATATTTTTTAATATAATTTTTTTAGCAATGTCGAAAATCATTTTATGCAATACAAACAATGTTAATATTCCCAAGTATTTAAAATGTATTCAGGAACAGTGCGAAGTTAACCCCCATGACCCATACCTACGTAAAGGTACCTATATATTTTCCTAGTCTCTTTTGTGCCATGATGCGTCCTACCATATTATCATCCTCTATTTAGGCATGGCATATATACCCTAAAAATATTAATTTATACGACATCATAATAATTATTAGCTAGGTACCTATGGCATTACAATATTTATTTTGTAAGAACGTTTGTTGTAACAGTGCCACTACGACTGCAGAGGACAGGGAGAATGACATACCGACACTCCTGTTCCCCTGCAGCCCACCGCCTCCGCCAATACGATGGCGGCACCCGTTAGGACAACGGCAGGTTGTGTAGGCAACGGCACACATTCCGCCAGTTCCATCCCACCGCGGCCCCCGCCTCAAAGGGCTCGGTTGCAGTACCTATCGCAAGCGCGATACCACAGTCCACCTCAGTCAGATATGGTGCCCGCCTCAGCATGGTGCAGAGCGTATCTATGGGGGATGTAGAGGAGGTATGCAGAGCCCACCATAGAGGACGCAGGTTAGGGGGCAGGCACAGGGTCTCTTCATTTGGAACGATGATAACATTGATATGAAAACTTCTAATTAGAATAGTAGGTATTTACTGTAAAGAGTATGGAGTATTGTAAAACCTGAAGATGTGACAATAGAATACAGTATTAGAATCCCCTGATTCCTGGCAGTATAGTATAGGTAATTAGGTAACCCTTAGAAATAAAATTTATACAAAAATAAATATAAAATAAAAAAAGCCTTTTTATTTGCTATAAACCTAAACATATTTGCAATTTTAAATAATGATTTTATAATTTTAATATTAAACCTAGTGTTAGTGTATGCAGTGATTATGTTAATCCCTTCCTGGGTATATGCCTCCTCTAATGTCTTCCATTTTTTCTGTTTTGTGCTACTTCGATCCAGTTTTTCCCACTATCGTAACTATGTCGTCCACCCGACGTGTTTGTGGCCTCCCCACGTTTCTTTTTCCTTGTGGCCCGCTCCATTTTGTGCTCTTAAGAGCTGAGGTGGTCTGTAATTTTCCATACAAACGTATTGCGCTGTTTTCTTTCTGGAAAATGCTTTAAGAGTTACAATTTTATGCCATAAAATTAAATTTAGCTGTTCAAACTACCCTGTCTTTTCATTTTTTTGATAAATTAATTATCAGGCAAAATATGATCCTTCAAAGTCTCAAAAAAATTCACCATTTTTACCGACGTCTTTAAAGACCCACCAGAATAAACTTATTAATTTCTAACAAAATATGAAATGACATAATCATGAACACATATTTTTTGTAAATTTTGACATAAAAAAATACTTGATTAATTTAGTTTTTGATGAAAAAAACAGCGTAATACGAAACGTTGTTTTGCCAAGATTTTTGTAGGTATAAATTGCTCTGAGCTGCAATTGTCCCTATCGCACGATGCGGAGGTAGGGTTGAGGTAGGGGAGGTTCAAACCTATACGTACACATGCACTAGGGATGTAGTAATAGACGATATTTTTGTCGATGCTCTAGTGATGTCCATCGATATCGATGTTTATTAAAAATATTAGTTAATTTTTCAAATCTTGTAACTTTACTGATGTATCTTTGTTACTTTTGAAGAAAAAGATCTTATGTATGGAATATATGCGTTTAGTTACTGCGACTTATTGCAGCGACTACCACAAATCTGTGTAGTATTTTTTTAGTTTATATATATCGTGTTGTATCGGCAGACATCTAAATGGTTTAGGTGCAGAATGACCAATTCTCATAATGCCTAACTAATCCGGGAATGATCAATTCTGCGAATGCCTAATTCTATTTAATTTAATTTTAATTTAATGGCAACATAATTTCAATTAAGAATTTCTTTAAAAAACTTACTTTAAGAGATTTGTGTATTTGTTTAAAATAACCAAAACTACTTTTTTGATAATAAATCAGCTAGATCGCAAATTTTACGTCCTCAACATAAATTCAATATTCGTGTAGTACAGGTAAATAATATTTTGTATCATCGAAGTTCATCTAATACAGCCATAAAAGTGTACAATAGTCTACCTCTTCACATAAAATTTTTAGATGCAAACAAATTTAAACATAGCTTAAAAATGGCTCGCTGAAAATACCTTATATAGCATGAAATAATATAATAAATGTACAAATTCTGACTGATAATTATGATCTCATGTGTTACGGTATATAGGTCTTTATGTCATACTTAGTTAAGATAATATAATACATATAATATGTTAGTTGCTTCAATAGTAAAACTTGCCTAGAAATTGTGCTTTCATTACCGGTGATTTTTTTATAAGAAAATGTGATTTTCCCATTGGAAATTATATTGTCATTTTGAGAATTGAGCATTCTTGGCATAGTTACATTACCATTATTCTTACTACTTCATTCATTACATTAAAATGCGTCTAAGCCGAAATAATAGTTCTAATTAGGAAAATCACGTGCTCTCTAAAAATGTATTATAACTGTAACATATACGAGTAAATCTATCCTTAGTCCACCTAAGCAAAAAACGTTCTATGCTTGCCAGTACGTGAGATCTATTCGAGCTACAGCCCCATCGGCTATCCGTTCATTGAACTATGTGCCTTGCCAGCTGTCATTTTAACTTGCCAATCCGCTGAGTTTTGCTAAAAAGTTCAATTAGAAGTGCTTTCAATGCTTTAATCTAATAATAATTGTGGATGTTCTATCCTGTATTACTATTATATGTGCCCTACCCACTGCTGCTTTAATTAGCTAATTGTTTCAATTTTTTAAACGTCTTTAAAGTAGAACCAAAGTATGACAAGCTGTTCTCTAAACAGTAAACCTCGCATTTGTTTAATTGAATCAAATCTCAAATCAATCTCAAATCAATCAAAATCGGACTACGGTGTAAAAAGTTACGCTTGGTTATAAATAAAAAATATACGCGTCAAATTGAGTATCTCTTTCGTCGGTCAAAAAATAGAATGAAATAAATATTTTTTCATGCCATACAACAGACGTGATTTTTTGCACGATTTTTATTAATGTACACAAAAGGTAGACGCTTGAAATATTCTCAGAATATTTAGTAATATAATATATCATGTATATAAATGACGTATCAATTTAAAAAATATATAATTGAATCGAAATAATTGGCTCTCATACGGTATGAAACCTTTTGAGCGCGAGTCCAACTTACATTTGGGATATTTATTATAGACCGTAGAAGAACGACGTAATGTAAGATATTTCCATAAAAAAATAATTAATTTATACTTTCAAAAGAAGTAATTTCAGTAAAAATATATTATGTAAACTGCAGCGCCTACAGATATCAAATATCCAATTGTATATGATGTTAGTTAGGTACATTTTACGTTTTTGTCAAACAATAATAATTTGAAAGAAAATAAATAAGCATATAAAGAAAAATTAACCCATGTCACAAATAATGTAGCTTCCTGATGGCAGAAAAATAAATAATCTTTAAAATAATTAATCTTTTATCTTTTTGTTTGCTATCGATCGCCTATCTACCATACCTATTACCTACTAGGTAACCAGAGCATACGTAGAATACGCGCAAGATAGCTCTACGTACGGCCAAAATCAGGAACCAATTCAATGCTGCCAGGGAATACAGAATACTAGTGATATAACGTACGTGGCGCCACGACTCGCGCGCAGAGTTATCTTGCGCGCACCCTACGTAATATCATATTTTGCTACAATTCAAAATAAAATATCGGTCGGCCAGCGAGTTCATTGGGGCGCAGGTAGGGTGCGGGGAGAGTTCAAGCGCAGTACGCACACAAATACAATTGCATCACCACACACATTGAAGCTCCCTGGTTTGGGCGCATCGCGACGGCAATAGTTTAGTCCAAATACCTATTTCTCAATTTCCTCGTCACTAGTATTTCGCCTTAAGAGTCCAGCGTTGGACGGTACATCTCGCTACGTGGCTGGCCCAGTGCTATTTCAGTTTTAGTATGTGCCTGAGTGCATCCGTGAGCTTGGTCTTTTTCCTAATTTCATCGCTTCTTATTTTTTAAATTTTTCTTAGACTTAGGATGCTTCTTTCCATTGCCCGTTGACAGCTTCTTACTTTGCATTTGGTTTTATTTGTTAGCGTCCAAGTCTGTGAGCCGTAGGCAATGATGTTTAATGTCCGTAGGTCAAGCAAGGCAAAATACATGTGTCCATGACTGTTTTTTTCATGTGCTGATCGTATTTGCCTTTTAGTATTTCTTTATGAGCCCAATATTTATTCCAACTGCTCATGATTCTTCTGTGGATTTCGTCTTTGTTGTTTGATTTCGAAAAAGATACTTGCTTGCCTAGATATATATATATATATATATATTGCTCTACATATTCTAGTTCAACGCCTTCGAGCACAACTTTCCTTTTCGCGCCATTCGACATTATCTTGGTTTTACATAAGTTCATGCACAGACCGACTTTCTTGCTTTCAATATTTAGTTGGTATATCATTTTTTCTAGCTCTTGGTGGGTTTCAGAAAATATTGCGATATCGTCAGCGAATCTCAGATAATTGAGACGTGAGCCGTTGATTTGGATGCCTTCGGAAGCCCAGTTTAACTTGGAAAATATGCACTGCATGACTGCTTCGTTGAAAGAGAGAAACCATATGTTACGCCGCGGCCTATTTTGATCTCGTCAAAAGTCTCTTCTCTCTCGTCTCGTCTAGTTTCCAGCTTTAATCTACTCACACTCTTCGATTAAATGTTTTTTATTGTTCTTGTGATTAGAGGGCTTATACCACAGCTATGTAGAGCATGCCAGATAGCATTGTGGTGAAGACTATCGAATGTCTTTGTGTAGTTGATTAATCCTATTTAGAGAGTTCTGTTAAATTATGTGTATTTTTCAATGACTTGCTCTATCGTATGGATATGATCCATAGTCGAAAAACCGGAACGAAAACCTGCTTGCTCTACCGGTTCCATGCTATCTATTTGGGGGTTGATTTTATCATGTATGATAGATGTAAACAGTTTGTATACGCAAGAGAGTAAGCTTATGGGCCGGTAGTTTGCTATGTCGAGTGGGTCTGGCTAAATCTGACATCATACTGCTCTACAAAAAGGATAAAATTTATAACTTGGTGTTCATTATAGAAGAAATAATAAATCAACTAATGGTGTTTATCAATTTATACTTGCGTTATTTTTATCTCACATATAAGGTACAACAAATAGCGAATTCAACACTAGTATTGGTCTGGGCACTAGTAGTAGTAATGCGTGTCTAGTGTTGATGTTGACTGATGTTGACCTATTCGAAGACTTATAATCTTTCTTCTTTGAATCCCTTAAACAAAACATAACTTTAAATTTTCTTGTTACATACAATCTGCCGCCTACTATTCTTCTATCCAGTAATCCTTTAAAGCCCGGGACAAATGCATTTCTTTATTCAATTGGCTGCATTTATAAATAAAAACAATGTTATAAAAATAATACTAGGTCGGCTGCCTTATTACAATACATGCACCTTGCTTGCTAGGTGTTGACTTTGAACACGACCTCAACCTTTAATACTAAATTTGATAAAAATTCTGTATTTTTAAGATTTGTGTGTTAATTTAGGTACCTATTATGAATACATTTTATTATTGCATTGTAATTTATTATTGTTGAGCTTTAACTTAACATGTTTTAACTTAGGTAGGTACTTATCTAACTTAAGTATCTATATGTAAAATTGGCAAGACTGGATTTGCGGTTAGGTAGATGTAGGTAAATGTTTATATATTATATTATATATAATATATATAAATCTCGTGTCACAATGTTTGTCCTCAATGGACTCCTAAACCGCTTAACCGATTATAATAAAATTCGCACACCATGTGCAGTTCGATCCAACTTGAGAGATAGGATAGTTTAAATCTCAAATTATAGTCGCAATTTTAATTTATTTAGCCACAGCAACGCGTGGCCGGGTCAGCTAGTTTTATTATATTTTGTAGGTATGTATCGTATTTTTTCGTCATTATTTTTGAGGCCGAGATACAAAGTTAAATTAAAATATTTATTGAGATAAAAACGATTTTACAAACATTTACATTCATCTCACATTAATCAGAACAGAGTCAAAATAGAAATACAATAAAAACTAAAATCTGTACCTAAATTCATTCACAAGAACGAACTACCATTTTCAGAGAGTAGGTAAACATTTAATTGCTCTGTTTACATTCCATGCTTTGCAGCTCTGTATAAGATAAATACTAATAATAATAAATATTGTGGGACATCTTAAACACGGCCTCTGACCCCAAACTAAGCAAAGCTCGTGATATGGCTGCCAGAGACTGATATACTACATATACTTATTTTTAAATACATACTTATATAGATAGTAACTAAATAACACCCAGACACAGAGCAAACACTTATGTTCATCACATAATTATTTGCCCTGGGTGGGGATCGAACCCACGCCTCATTGATCCAGAAGTTTGGGTCACTAACCACTGAGCCACCGAGGCAGTCATGGCAGTCAGGCAGCAGATATGGTATAAAGCGAGTGAAATATAGAAAGCTTTAAAAGCTTAGCAAGCTATTATGGTATACTTTCGCTTTATGATTTACCTCACATTTTCATAAAATTAAAATAAAGGAATGATCATCATCGTCATTTTCAGTCGTTGGATGACGTCGAAAATGTGAAGGAATTAAATAACATTTCATTTATCAGCAGTAGGTATACACTGTAAAACGTCGTCCTCCTCTATCGATTTCCAATAAGGCCGCTTGGAAGCGGCCTACATCCAACGCGTTCCCGTGGTCTTATGATATCCTCAGTCTACACAGTCGGTGGGAGTCGAATGTGGATTGGCTGGAAAAACTTATGATGGTTAGGCAGGTCGATGGAAAAAGACTGTGGTCGTTCGCATGCCCGTTGGTCTGATGAAATAAGAACACTTACTGGCCTGCCGATAAGATCGCCGAGGACAGAACCGCATGGAAAAGCATGGTGCAGCAAGTGGAGAACATTCCAGACTAGACACGACCTACAGCAATGAAGATACCGATTAAGAAGAAGATAATTATACCATACAAGGTTATCTGCTTACCCTATAATGCCAAAAGAGGGTGGGTGATTTGAGAATTTGAGAAAATGCAACCCAAAATTTGAAAAAAAAAAAACACTGTTCCATAACAAACTGCAACTGACAAAATGTTCATACATTTGATTTTTTTTCTCGAACTACGGTTTGGCCCAATAGTAAAAGTTGTTTATATGATAGTCTGATGAATCACCTTCTGTCGGCAAATAGTACCTACACCAATTCTGTATAACACAGGCTGTTCAATCTGAAAGTGCATATATTTTCAGAGATATAGAAGACCAACTCAGAAATTAAAAATGAACCATGTGCTGTATTCTTGATTTCAGGAAGTTATACATACTTAATGTGAGTTTTGTAGAGTCCTGAGCGAAGGCTTCAAGGCACCAAACATGAATGAAAAAGACAGGCAGGCAGTATTGTAGTGATGCAAACTCTACTTTTAACCCTTTCAGACCGGCAAGGGGGTGCACGGGGTGCAGTAGAAAGACTGAAAATGTTATTTTTTAATTTTCTTAATATTTCGTTATAAATTAGTTAATCATGTTAAAAAGAACTCTAAATAAATATTTATTGGTAGTTTTTAGGCTTCTTTCTATATGGGATTAGATGTCCCATCGGTCCCAAGCCACATGAAATTTATATAGCTTACATTTTAGAGAATTTTAGACTTCATGGTTATTTTTAATTATATTAAACTTAGAAAATAGAAACATGTCGGCGTGGAAAGTGGATTTTAACATCAATTCATATGCCATGGCGTGAAGCACTTTCTGCACAAAAATCGTTCACATGTTTTGTATTTGGTATTAATGCACATTGTAGGCGTATTTTTTGTTTTTTGTACAAGACACTCACATTTTTTGCACTTCTGCTTCTACGGGCGAGTGACCTCCTATCACGCTTCCAGCTACCAAAATAGGTTGTTTGGTTGGTTTGCGTGTCTTGGGTGTGAGTTATCACAGCTAAAAACATTAAAAGTATATCCTCTAATATAATTACAACACAAACCTTCTATTGTTGCAGTCGGGAAAGAGTGGCAAAAGACTTTCCAAAGGCGATTTTCACAAAGTGTATAAAAATATTGTAAGATAGCGATACCCTCATGCGAAAATTTTAGCTTTATTTCATAAACTAAACACATAACTCATCTCTAAAAAACGCGAAAAACATATAAATGCAATTATTTTTTGAGAGGCAGTAACGACCCATGTTCGTATTCTTGACCACAGACTGAAAATAAAAATTGCCAAGTTTAAATTGTCAAAGTCTAACTGTCAAGTGAAAAGTCCTGGACCGTTTGGGGCACAATTTCCCTATTGTGAAGTAAAACTGATGCGTCAGTCTTGTAACACAATTTAGTGGGACAAGTTGTCCCATCGGTCTTGTCAACTCTTCCCATACAAATAATTTATTGATAACACCATAGTTACATGTCAAATTACAAAAAAATACAAATTAAAAAATCACAGCAAATCGAATACCTACTTATTAAAATTAAGCGTCAATCATATTCAATTAATAATGTCTATCTTCCTTTTAAAACACAACAGGTAGTAGATTATGTACCAAGAGAACCAAGTCGTGCCTCATGTCACGGGCGACATATTGGACCTTGAGCGAAGCGAGGGACTCTTTAATCAACCCCCGAGCGCAGCGAGGGTATTTTAAGTTAATTTCCGAGCGAAGCGAGGGAATTATTTAGAGTCCTTAGTGAAGCGAGGGGTTAAAGTCGCCTAAGACGAATACATACTTGGTTCTAGTGGTGCATAGTGCATACTTACGAGAAAATAAAACCCCAGGAATATGAGTAATACCTACGTCATGAACTCGCTAAGTGTAGGTGAACTCACTAGGCAAATCGGTATTATTCACAATAAAATAGAACAAATTAGAATGTACCTACGAATTTTCATTGGAAAGCACGCAAGTCCGTAATAAAACAGAGAATGTAAATACAAACTACATAAAAAACATAAGACCATGGCAGCCAATGATCAATTTTCGATCAGGTGGTATGAAAAGATATTATATATCCTGTTAAAGTTTTAGTCAGTTTTAATTTCTGGTAATTTTAAAAAATTTGACATCATAGAATACACGAAATTATACGTAAGTATATATAACTTCGTGATAGAATAGCTCATTTTGGAGTCAAGCCATATTATGTTGTTAAGCGTTGAGAGTGTGTCATAATTATACATAATTTTTTCGCGCAGGTGGTATGTAAATATAAAAATGATTTTAATTGAGGAAATCTACGGATAGCAAATTAATCAAGTTTTTTGGTATCATACATAAATATTCTTAATTTATAGGAAGGTCATAAAAACATTAATTTGCGAATTCTGTTAATATCGTTAGCATAAAAACATATTTAATTAGAATACAAAAAGCGTACGTACTTGAGCTTAGTGTAATTAATAATACTGGCAAAAAGCGACGAAGTCACTCAGTCTGTTGCCTGAACTAGAGCCTCTCAAGGTCACGACCAGTCTCTCGACTACCTGACTTAAACGTGTCCTTGACTACTTCGGCCACATTGCAAGAAAACAAGACGATAGTCTCGAGGAACTGATCGTCACAGGAAAAGTCGACGGCAAGCGGTCACGAGGTCGTAGTCCGATGCGTTGGTCAAAGGATGAGGTCCGATACGAGGAGGAGGACTCTACCGGTGCTCTCTTAGCTACACCCACGATGGTTGTGATGGTTGGGTTGAGGTAGAGATCAAGATTTTTCACAGAAGTGTGCGCAAGCGTTCTCACAATCCTGACTAAGATGTGCAGAGGCGGAACAGGGTTTTGTGGGTACACCGCCAGAAGGTGGGATTTCCACATAATACCCTGCCTCCTCAGGGGTGTTATCATAAAGGGTATCCATAAAGGATTTTCCCTGAGTAAAAATAAATAAAAAAGTGCACAACACTGCTACAGAAGTTTTCACTTTAAAAAGAGTGCAAGATTTGGGCCATATTTCTGACACGTAGGTACTTAAACCCAAGGATTTTGTATTGGACCAACCTTATAAAACACTTGTAATTCCGAGGCTTAGATGTGTGAGTGACTTACTAAGACTGGACTTTGTGACTATTTTACTAATTCTTCTTTTATTGCTTACCTATACCTACTTATTACTTACTCAAAATGTACACAGTCACAAAGGAAATGGTGACGATAAGATCTCCCCGCCAATTTAAAGACACAGCATTCTAATAAAATCATCCTATCCGGGGAAGAAAGAATGGGAATTAGCCATAATAGCAATGTTTGCCTTATGATCGTGAGGTACTACGAAGGTTCAAATCCCGGCTCCATACCAACGAGTAGGTATACCAACCCACACTGGGCCAGCTGGGCTGGTACACTTATCCCTACCGAGCTATCTCCCCTGGTAAAGGCCCAATAGCCTTCATGAGTAGGTCAATGTTCCGCAGTGGATTGTAGAAGAGGAAAGAAAAATATGGTACAGTAATAATGTTACAATTTTTATTGATTTACTCCTTTTTTTTCGCTGGAACAATAGCAGCGGGCACTTCAAAGCAAATAACCTTTTTGCCGCTGTCCTCGTCGATTAGACTCCAGTGGACTTTGAGACCAACGGTTGGGTAGATAGGATAGATGTAAAACACATTGCTGTACTCGTATTCGATGCCGGGCTCGAGGGGGCAAGGCGCGCGCTTCTTGGTGTCCGCGAACCGGACATCGCCACACGCGCTGGTTCCCGTAGTTCCGATAAAAGGCAATGACAGACTTCCAAAGGATGCGTTCACATCATTCATCAGATTCTTGACTTTGCGCACTGAAATCGGAAAATAAAAAGGTTTTAGATGACTACGGTAAAGCGTACAGTGGATTGGCAAGTTGAAATGGCAGTGGGCAGGGCACATAGCATGAAGGATTGATGACCGATGGGGCGAAAAGATCTCGAGTACCACGTACCGGCAAGGACAGCATAGGACGTTAACCCACAAGGTGGACGGATGATCTTATTAAGACCACATGATCGCGCTGGATGCACGCTGTTTTCAACCGATCTAATTGGAGATCCATAGGGAGGCTTATGGATATGGGAGGCCGTAGTATATAATAATAATGTGTTCAAATCGCGAAAGCTTAAAAACAACATACCTAATTCATTTTTTTAAAACTAGGTAGGTATACTTCAGTCTAGGTTAATTATAAGTATTTTTTTCGTTTCTATATTGGATCTGTACCAAGCACTATTTCCACTGATCTAAGGTATCATGTCACGATATTGGAGGCAACTAAAAAAAAAACGTACGATAACAAAATAAGGGGATACAGTTTGGTGTTGTAGTTTCTTACCTGTCATCTCTATCCTAAATTCCATTCTCAGAATAACGAAAATAAGTAGAAGCGGCATAAAGTAAAAAAGTTGTGATGCATGCTCAGAGCAAATAAAAAAATCAAGAGGGAACGTCGTTGAACAGTCAAGTGAGGCCGGTTTTTTATACATGTGTGAGTGCGTCGGTGTTGCGGCGCCATTGTTCGACTGTCAAGCTAAGGCGTAGTTTCATTGTACAGGGAGGTGTGTGTGTAATTGTCTGTACACGGCGAGGTGTAGTTTTGGTTGGCTTCACTTGTTTGTTCACAACATTCTCTCTTGATTTTTTTATTTGCTCTGAGGATGCATGATCTCAGAAACATGGCGTCAAAAACGCATAAAACTGCTATGTCATCTTGACACAAATGACACTTGAACTACTGATCAAATGTGAAAATCGGTTTCACAGCAATGGTGGATAAACTTCAAACGTCTCTTAGGCTGAGCTTTTATTTTGAACCCTAAGTACACAGAATTAACGCCATGTCAATTCAAACACCGCCCCTATGATTCCATTACACCATTGGATTGCTAAAGAATCAAAGAATTTATTACGCTGTATAGGAATTGTCATACATATGCTATATAGGCCACAAGAAAACTACGTGACGCTTTGGTGACGCTACTCTATGATGATAATAAATTACGACACCCTGTATCCATAGTATTAAGTTAGTTCAGTAGACATACTTATTATTATTTAATTTCATCGAGACGCTTCCCTCTAATATTAGATTACGACACCTTTATTATCCATAGTATAAGTTAGTTTAGTAACACATTTAATTTATCTAAGTATCTTATTGATAAGAAGCGCCATAAAACATTCGCAATGCCCGGAAAGGGCGACTAAGTTTGTAAGTGCAATTTTTAATATAAGACCTATGTAACACTTAGTGGCAAATAAATGAATATGAATATACATTGTATAATATAGTATCACCTGCAATTAGACGTACACAGCCAAACCCGAATTTTATACTTTTCATTGGTTCAACATTTTTTTCAGACCTCCAATAATGAATGGCCGAGCTTTTCCAAGGAATATGGCTGGAAACATACTATCGGACGCGGCTGACGGACGCGACCTAGACTATATATGTTAAAAAAAACTCTAAATACATATTCATTGATAGTTTTTAGGCTGAAATACCACTTTTTCTATATGGGATTAGGTGTCCCATCGGTCCCAAGCCACATGAAATTTATACCTATAGTAGTTGCTTACATTTTAGAGAATTTTAGACATTTTATCAAATAAATATATAACTATGGATAAAGCTCGAAACATACTATCGGACGCGGCTTACGGACGCGACTGACAGCCGCGACCTAGACTAGGAAAGTACACTGAGCCGTATACACTATCGGACATAAGTCGCGGACGTCACCTTCGGACGACTTTGAGCGTTCGGACGTCCGAGAGCGATCTGGCACACCGGATATTTTAAGACTGTGCACATTGCTAAATCGCGGCTGTCAGTCGCGTCCGTCAGCCTCGTCCGATAGTATGTTTCTGGCTTTAAAGCTTTTATTTAACTTGCAATGTATATAATGTATGTTCGGATGGAATCTATGAATTCAATTTTGAAGTAGATATCTTCAACCGATTGAGCTGAAATTTTGTATACACGTTTAATTTGAAAGACAATGCACGATATGGTATGTGACATCATTCTAAATTCAATATGGCGGACCGTCCAAGATGGCGGAATAGTTATTTTTGATGCACAATATGGGTATCAAATGAAAGGGATGGTTGAGAGTAACTCGAAAAATAATGTGACGTCATTTTAAATCTAATATGGCGGATCATCCAAGATAGAGGATTAGTTATTTTTAATACACTTCTACAAAATGGGTATCAAATGAAAGGGATGGTAAAATAAAAAAAAATGCAGGTTACAGAACTAAAAAGTAAAAAATAAATAGAAAGCAAAAAATCTTTGTGATAAAAAGCTTTTATTTAATTGCTCTAAAAAGAAGAAAACAAGATTTTCCTTTAAAACACCTATCAACCTTAGATTATTATTCACTTGTCACAAGTAAATAATCAAAGCTATCAACTTATAACCTCATTTTACACAATTTATATGATCATAAAAGCTTGTCGCGCGATTTACTTGTGTAAATTAACTACTTAGTACCTATTTGATTAAGTAACTTAATCTAAGCTGCTAAGTTTAATTTATTTTATTTTTTTAAGTAAATAATTATAGAATATTAAGTATTGAATTAAACTGAAATAAAAAATATTATATTTAGCAGATTACGTTAAATAAATAGGTACTAGTTAATTTACTCAAGTAAATGGCGCGACAAGATTATGATTACCTATATAGGTAAATTGAGTATTATGAGGTTATAAGTTGATAGGTGAAATTTTAAAGGTAAATCTTGTTTTCTTCTTTTAAGAGCAATTAAATAAAAGCTTTTTATCGCAAAGATTTTTAGCTTTTAATTTATTGTAAGTATATTAAAACTGCTGGTCCCATTGCAAAACAATGTTATTGTCTTGGTTGTATTTATAAAATGAAATTAAAGAATATGTCCGTCATCCACCATCCAATATACGAAAGCCGAATAAGTGTTTTAAATATGTACTCACTTGGTTTAAATCTGAAGACCACAGTGACATTTTTCTCCTGCGGCAACTTGCATTTCGTGGAGCCGCACGGGTCTATCTGGATTCTGTTCTTCAGGTCATCAAAGTCTTGATCTGGAAAATCGTAGTTCGTTTAGTTTACTCTTAGGTATTGTACCTATAGATTGAATCTTGGCAGCTGCGAAATTAGCTTCAAAGCTGCGGATCACCCAATCCTGATCCAATGAGGATTGGATTACCCATCCACAACTATTAGCAGAATCACAGCCGCGTTTGAGTTATGTTTTCAAATTTTTTTATTCGGTCTATAAAATATTTAATTTATCAGTAGTAGGCTCCGTTGGCTCGGCCTACGTCTGTACTGTGCTGAGTTGTGCTGGACCTCTGGCTCAGAGTTGCGTAGGGATTTGGAGAATTTAGCTAAAGGCTACATCCTTTAAGACGAGGCATCGGGCCGAGAAACACGAAAACGAGTAGGTACTTTTGAATGCGTGATGTGAGAGGGAAAATCTTGAAATATTTAATGAACCGGATGAAAATTTTGAAAAGTAACCGACTTTATTAAAAAAAAACCGGACAAGTGCGAGTCAGGCTCACACACCGAGGGTTCCGAACAAATCCAGAAAATTCCACAAAATTGGGAACAAATTGTTAAAACCTCTATATAATAATCATCGATAATTTTTTATTTTACTTTTCTCGTCAAACATCGAAAATTACACATTGTAAAAATAATTAAAAACCTGTTTTAGAATGTACTAATGAAGCTCTTTTATATGATACCTTACATGATACGATTTACTCACTTTGAATTTTCAACCCATATTGTGTGAATCTAGGCCTTATTTTTTTGTTATACGTGTACTCTGAGACAATGCTTCTCGCCAAATTTCAGAGTTATATGTCAACGGGTAGTACCCTGTAGGTTTTGGTTTTTGTGAGTGTCGAAATATGCGTTTTTTACGACATAAACGGCTCTAACTTTTTTATACGATAACTGAGAAGTTTTTCTTTCACACAACTGCAAGAGACCATAGATATACGTATACAGTTTAAATTTCAACTCGATATCTTTACGCGTTCCCGAGATAAAGGGTCTTGACATACACACAAACGGACAGACGGACAGACGGACAACAAAATGATCCTATAAGGGTTCCGTTTTTTCCATTTTCGGTACGGAACCCTAAAAATTACAAATTTTTCACTAAAAACAAAGTTTAATGATTCGAATGCTCAGAATTATCAGCGACAACACCCCATAAAGCCGGAAACATACTTTCAGACGCGGCTGACGGACGCGACTGACAGCCGCGATTAAGCAATGTGCACAGTCTTAAAACATCCGGTGTGCCAGATCGCTCTCGGACGTCCGAACGCTCAAGGTCGTCCGAAGGTGACGTCCGAGAAGTATGTCCGATAGTGTGCACGGCTCAGTGTACTTTCATAGTCTAGATCAGTCTCGGCTGTCAGTCGCGTCCGTAAGCCGCGTCCGATAGTATGTTTCCAGCTTTATTTATTACGAATAAAATAGCCAGACCGCTATTCTATTTTATAGACCGAGAATTAATTTTTTTTACTGTGTACCTTATGAGTAATTAATTGATAACTCACTGCCGCCCGCCGCTCCGGCGCGATCCTGTCGAGGGCGACCGCTTAAAATTTGTCCGAGTGAAGGGAGAATTTTTGAATCAATAGTTTATCAATGCAATGGTGTATTATACTTCAATGTATCAATGCGTCACCTTAATCGATTTTATCGAATAAAACCTCTTTACAATGCTCGTTACCGCACAATATACTTATGTAAAGAGTTTTTAGTCGATAAATGCGAATGCAAACATCTTTACAATGCCCGTATCTGTTCTGAATTAAGATATTTTCATAAGAATTAGATGTTCCTGGACCACTTTACTCAATAGGGAGTTTTATACAACGCTAGTTTTTACCCGGGGCTTATTGCCCTGCCATGGATCGAGATTGAGTTAAGACAGTAACGTCTTGTTTCTTGTTTCGTTTATTTTTTTGTCACATGTACCTACGTTCATGAAAATACGACAAAAAAATAAAAGAAACGTTGCTGAGATATAGCCAAAGTTGAAAAAATAGTGTGTCCCTCCCCTTTAATGTTTAGGGTTCCGTACCCAAAGGGTAAAAACAGGACCCTATTACTAAGACTCCGATGTTCGTCTGTCCGTTTGTGCGTCTACGCGGCTGTCCGTCTGTCTGTCACCAAGCTGTGTCTCATGAACCGTGATAGCTATAAAAGCAGAAAAAAATAAATATTTATGGTGGCTCCTATACAAGAAACCTGAATTTTTAGCCGTTTTTTTTTTTGCTCAATATTAATAACGGGGACAGGTAAAATTCACAAAATATTTAGTTAAATATTCACTTCAAAAATAAATCATTCTATTAAAGTAAAATAAATATTTAAGGGGGCTCCCATACAAAAAAAAGTGATTTTTTTTGCTCGATATTAATAACGGCAACAGGAAGATGCATGAAACATTCACAGAATATTAAGTTGTTTATTATATTCCGTTCAAAAATAAATACCTATTTAAATTAAAAATAGAATATATTAAGGGGGCTTCCATACGGTACAGAACCCTTCGTGCGCGAGTCTGACTCGCACTTGGCCGATTATTAAAGTATTCAAGACAGAATCCTCAAACTTTCTGGGTTTATAGACCATATGAAAAACTTTCTTTCAAAATTATTTCATACACTATGGGCTTTATAACTTTTAGAGTTAAAAAGAAAATTTAAATTTTCAAACTTGCTCAACAACTTAAAGTTCGAAAAAACAACCTCACAAACATATTTCTTAGTCAGTGATGTTTTTTTATCAGTACACCTTCTAATGACTTCATAAAAATTGGTTTTCATCATCATCATAATCTTCACCATCTACGGAAGCCCTTTGACGAAGAAATTTTCAACAACTTTGGATACTACCATTTTTGCTCTAAAGTTGAAAATTAACGAGTTATTTTAAAAAAAAACGAAAAAATTGAACTTTAAAACAAGATGGCGGCGAACCCTCTACCGGGAATAGTTAGAAAATCGAGATTTATACTTCCAACCTGTTTAACCCGTCCAACACCAAAACGTTTAAAAAAAAAACGCTTTTTTTTCTATTTCAGGCTAGTTTTATGTCTGCCCCGACTGGACTAATATGTAACCCGTGATACCTACGAGACACGACTTCAAGGTGGCATGATGAAAATATTAACCTATTAAGGTACCCATATCAAAAACAAAAAGACACGACACAAATTAAATATAGACGACACGTTCTAAATTTGGCATAATAAACCAAAAAAAAACTAGTAAAACTGGTTTTAGTTTTTATACTTCGCGCACACAATAAACAGCAATTGAATTTAGAGACTGCTAAAACAACAAAAAAACTTTATTCACGGAAAATTATTCAAACAAGTTTTGTATCGCGATTTATTATAGGTAGGTATAGTTTGAGCTTCATTAAAAATACGGTTTAGTACTTACCTGCACAGTAAAACAGACTAGGATTTATTTTTATTTCTGTAAAAAGGTGGAAGTTCTTTTTCGCTATATTTTAGACTTCCATAACCCAAAATTAAATATAAAAAACACCTATAGGATTCTGAGTAATTTGTATGCTTGTTAGTAGTAGTTGTGAGAATTAAAAGACTGAGAAAACTGACTACTAAAACCTATAAGATTCTTTTGTTTAACAGACTAAATTATGAGGCATTCAGTGAGCAATATATATTATGTATGGTTGGTAGCAGACTGCACCGGGACTCATTATTTTTCTTTAGTATACCTATATTTTACCTTGGTACCACTCGTAGGTGTGTACTATACAAAGCCATTCTTTGTCGAATAAAACTTCATGGCATTTTTTTTTGTAAGTCTAGTGCTGAGGGTACTGTGGAGGGCATGGCTGCGCGCGCATGGTGACCGCCATACTAAATCCATGCGCAACCATCCCCTCCACACTTCGCTCAGCGCTAGACTTATATGCCGCGACTTGTACCTAAGTATTTTTATTTCATATCGTGCTAGTACGTATGACATATACCTCGGTATTTTAGTTAGTAGGTACTGTTTACAGGGCTGGATCTATCATATGGCTTTTTGGGCTTCAGCTCAGGGATCCCGTGGATTCCAAGGGCCCCCAGCTAAGACAAGTCCAAATTAAAAAACAGACGACAATGTGAAAAAAATCTATAAAGCCGGAAACATACTGTAGGACGCGGCTGACGGACGCGACTTACAGCCGCGACTTAGCAATGTGCACAGTCTTAAAACATCCGGTGTGCCAGATCGCTCTCGGACGTCCGAACGCTCAAGGTCGTCCGAAGGTGACGTCCGCGACTTATGTCCGATGGTGTGCACGGCTCAGTGTACTTTCATAGTCTAGGTCGCGGCTCTCAGTCGCGTCCGTAAGCCGCGTTCGATAGTATGTTTCGAGCTTAAACCATTCATTCATTTACGAGTCATTCGTTCATAAACGTTTGATTATTACGTCCGGTTATCTGCAGATGATGAACACCAAAAAAGCGAAGTATGTTCAGCCAATTGTTAATTTTTAACTGAGCGTTTGCGTAACCATCGGTTATGTTGCATTTGATGAACTCCAGACTTTTTTTTTTTTTTTACGTGGGGAAATCTTCCAAAGATGCCCGACCGCTTGGGGGTGCAGTCGGGTTATGTGGGATTATACCCACTAAAACCCCCTCGGTGGCCAACCTATGTGCCTTCTTGGGAGCCCCGGGATCTCCAAAAGGAACGCACCGGTGCTCCCGGCACTTCGTGTGTCTACTCGCCTGGTAGTAGACCAGGCTTGTGCGGTCCTGCACGACAGCGTTGCCACAACGCTGCCGTCCTTCTCGGGCCCGCTTGAGTGGATGGCCAGAGCCCCAACTCTAACCACCCACGAGCCCAGGGGTCCCCTTTTAGTAGGCTCTTACTACAGGCAGGGGATACCGATGCCGTATTCTAGTGCCCCGGCATCAGGGCAAGGGGCCGGGTATGATGAACTCCAGCCTAAGTAAGTAAGTACTACTTAGGGGCCCCCTAAGTAGTATTAGCTCAGGGTAACGCTAAACTCACGGTCCGGCCCTGACTGTTCACCCACACTCATGCACATTTACTGTCATTTGATGGATACTAAAAGTAGGCGATACCTACTGTATGTTTATATGTCCTTTTAGCACAGAAATAAACAATAGTTTTGATAATAAGTTTTGAGATACCAGTCTATCAACATTTACCAGACAGACCTAGGATATCCGAATTTTACACGTAGAATTAAATTCCTTTTACGTTTCTAATAGACAAGTAACCTCTTACGCAACTAAAATATCCATTTAAGTAGGTCATATGTAGGTATTGTACTATTTATATATCATTATTTCATCTCTGTCATTATTTCAGTAAAAGTAACGAATGAAAATGTTTAAACTGCTTTGAGAGGCCCTCATACAAACAAAGTCTCTTTGTAAAAATATTTAGAAATTTAATTTATATTTTAATCTTTTTAATTTTAATTTCCATTTTCAATTTTTCATGATTTTTCTTAAATTATAATAATTTAAGAAAAATCATGAAAAATTGAAAATGGAAATTAAAATTAAAAAGATTAAAATATAAATTAAATTTCTAAATATTTTTACAAAGAGACTTTGTTTGTATGAGGGCCTCTCAAAGCAGTTTAAACATTTTCATTCGTTACTTTTACTGAAATAATGACAGAGATGAAATAATGATATATAAATAGTACAATACCTACATATGACCTACTTAAATGGATATTTTAGTTGCGTAAGAGGTTACTTGTCTATTAGAAACGTAAAAGGAATTTAATTCTACGTGTAAAATTCGGATATCCTAGGTCTGTCTGGTAAATGTTGATAGACTGGTATCTCAAAACTTATTATCAAAACTATTGTTTATTTCTGTGCTAAAAGGACATATAAACATACAGTAGGTATCGCCTACTTTTAGTATCCATCAAATGACAGTAAATGTGCATGAGTGTGGGTGAACAGTCAGGGCCGGACCGTGAGTTTAGCGTTACCCTGAGCTAATACTACTTAGGGGGCCCCTAAGTAGTACTTACTTACTTAGGCTGGAGTTCATCATACCCGGCCCCTTGCCCTGATGCCGGGGCACTAGAATACGGCATCGGTATCCCCTGCCTGTAGTAAGAGCCTACTAAAAGGGGACCCCTGGGCTCGTGGGTGGTT